>OY728149.1:153849437-155099437 GCA_963277665.1 Viscum album | reverse complement strand
TCCTCTTGAGAAACACATCCATCCATTCCTCTGGATGAATATCCCTTCTAGAATGAGTCTTTGAAGTCTTTGATATTTTGAGCTTATGATAAATCTTCTATAATTATCAAACCAAATCCAGAGTCTTCTCTAGATCATTCAAGGTTTCCTTTGGAGGGATGGATTCATCAAACATATCACCCAAAATTGGATCCCATGAGATCTTGTAGACATCCCATAAATTAATGCCTACTTATCCATGGGTCAGATGGAAAGAATTAGTTTTTGGGCTCCAGCGGCTAAGCAACTCTGGTGAAAAATTATCATTTCTATTAACATACATCAGCCCAACCCAGACGGCTTCATAAATTGAAGCTCCCTTCAAATCCTAAACAAACTCTTCACAAGTTTGTCTCACCCAATAAGCACACCTCCATGTTGGCCTCACCCCTCCCGCAGAAAGGAATTCTCATTTCTCCTTACAGACATTGGATTGATCCATCTAAGAATTTCAAAAGATTGAGGCATAACAATGTGGTTGCAGCTCAGGTTTGTGAGGATTCAGATTTGGTGCACACGAGCTATGATGCATTATATAGGCTTTCTTTACTATTCAAGCATTAGAAAATGTTCCTGCGATTGAGACATTTGCTGAAGAAAAGTTGGAATATGACTGACACCAGAAATGCGGGAGATAGTTCTTTGCCTCTGGGATATTGACATCTTGCAAATGACCATGGCCATACAGAGGCTAATAGATGCTATGTGGGAAATTAATATGATGTTTCTTCAATTACTTGGCTGATTCTGGGAGAGTAATTTCATAAGTTGAATAGTAATCATGGCCAATGATGTGCATTATATCATCAATTCATTTTCTTTCCAGTTCACCAGCCGTTCCGATTCTCTTGGGAGCCATTGGATCTGCAGAAAAGTTGAATAATTAACTCTTAAAGTATGATAATTTTTCATAAAATTTGTTAAGGAATTTGAAAAATTGGCTAAGTCATTTAGGCGCGCAAGTCCCATAGTTGGCGCGCAAGTCTCCTTCGGTCGTGCAAGTATTGAGCGTGCATGTATCACCACGCAAGTCTAAATACCTTAACAGAAGCGCGACACAAGAAACAAGAGGCACGGACGAGTGAAAGACGGGATTCCACTTGCATTCCAAGAGAAAAACAAAACAACCGAGATACGGGTGCATTGTGCAAAGTGAGGCCATCTAGTTATAGATGAGGTCGTACCCCTGCGCGCTCGACTCCCATTCGTGCACCATACCTTGCACACCCTAATTTCCATTTGTTTCTCATTTTCCTTAGAGTCAAATCCCCATTCCTTTTTGGATCCAACTCTAAGGGGGGACTTTTTTTTACACTGATTTTTTGTCCCAGAGTATAAATGAAATGAAAAGGGAAATATATCAAACAAAGAAAATTTATCCTTTGAATAAACATCAAAAAAATTGAAAGGGATGAAGAAGGAGAACATTTCCCATAGGTCGCGCAAGTTTCATCATGGTCGCGCAAGTATACTTGCGCGCCGCCCAAATGGTTGCGCAGATGACTTGCGCGCCCTCTTTGAAAATCGCCCAAGGTCTTCTTTAGCCTATAAATACCCCCGGTGGGCCCCACATTTATGGAGGATTTTGTTTTCAGAATTCAGATACAGGTCACTGAATTCCCAATTCTCTTCTTCAAGTCTTCCGAACACTTCTAAGGTAATTCATTTTCTACAATGGAAGGTCTAAACAAGAGGAATAAGTTCTAAGTGTTAGAATTCACTAACACTTACGCACCTAAGTGTTTTACCCATAAGGGAAATGGACACACTTGCATGCCTCCTAACCTACTCATTGAAACTTGTGCGCCACTCTTCTAGAAGTACCTTGGGATAATTCTAAAGGCTTTGATCAAGGATCTTCCAAGTATTACTCTACTGGTCAAGGATATCCCAAGTATATATGTGTCGCGCAAGTATACTTGCGCGACCAAAACATGCGTGCCCATGCAGTACTTGCGCGACCCCCCAAGACTTTCTTGCCCTTCTATTTTTGGGTTCCCTTCCTTCCCATTTCACCTCCCTTATGCCATTCCACCTTTCCTATTCAAGATTCAGTTTTTAAGACACTCTTCAAACCCATTTATGGAATACTTTCTTGATTGACTTCCTTATCTGAATGGAATTTCATGAAACATCTCTCAAAACCTAGTGATTTACGCAAATTTATGTCATTAATGTTAGAGATTTCACTCATTCAACCTCATCCATTAAGATGAGAGAACCCTATTCATGGCATCCTTTTTAGGAGTAAGCCCCAATCATAATTCCCTTAACTTAGGCTTCCTTCTCTAGAGTAAGCCCCAGTCTTAAAGTTCACAAATATGGGCATCCTCCTCAAGAGTAAGCCCCAACCATGGTTCTCTTATCCTGGGCTTCCTCTTCAGGAATAAGCCCCTGTCTAAAAGTCTAAAAATATGGGCATCCTTTTTAGGAGTAAGCCCCAAGTCCCTTAAACTGGGATGCCTTCTTAGGAGTAAGCCCCAAGTCCCTTATCCTAGGCTTCCTTCTCGGGAGTAATCCCTAGTCTTAATTTTTTTTAACCAGTCTTAATTTACTTTTGATCTATTATTCCTTCTTAAAAGTAAAACCCAATCATGAGTTCCCTCCTAATTTGGTCATCTTCCACAAGGGTAATCCACGAGTTAGAGTACCCAAATATCCATGAAGTACATATATATTTATGGACATTGTTCCTAGATTTCTTCCCTGAATTAAATCTTAATCCTAATCTATTTTGGGTAGTCATACATACATAATCCCCACATCAATGCATCTTTCGTGGCACAATTGTCTGGTTTCACCAATACCTCTTTTTTCTCACACCGAGAATGACTCGCGTGAGTTTAGAGTGTAAAAGTAATCATGACATATTTCTTTTGAGCCATCAATCATGCATAAACATCATACTCCCTTACTCAAACTACGTGGGTTCTGATTCATTTTCCAAAACAAATGATACGTAGGTAGCCCATCGGTGGATACGATCCCAACTCTTGAATAATCCACGTCCATCTGAATGACAATAAACTTCAAGTGCCCCACTGAGTGGCTTTAAAACTAGTATGGTTATCATAATGACCAAGAGACTTTTATGTATTGAAGGATACCATTGACTAAGAATCTCTAAAAAATACAGACGATTCTCTATCGATGAAGAACCTCAAATACATATAAATGATTCTATAAATTTCTTACATATTTAATCATTGATTGTAAGATCTAAAGGAAAGCTCATTTTATACTTGGTAATGTAATAAGGATTCACGAACATAATCATAAATCTATAAAGAGAGTCCCGATGTAGACAATAATTCCCCTCAAAAAGGTGTGATGAGTCCGACCTCCCATCCTCTCGATCAATTCAAACTCCTAAGCCTCATCAGTCCACAACTAATGAGCGCCTACCTTTGTAGAGTAGGTTCAAATGGATATTAAATTATTGGATGTTTCTGGTTCTATGAACAAACCCATTAGAAACCGTTTGGAATGTTTGAATTTTAAATCAATTAGATCATCCCCAATTCTAGAGGAAACACACACATATCTATCTCCTATGAAGATTCATAAATTTCAATAGAATTGAGGATTCACCAAAAACACTCCAAATCACTCCACCACCCAAGATTAAAAATACCTCATTAAGATGATAATCCTAGGAGACAATCATTACATTATTTTTGTTGACCATTATTGAAAAAATATACAAAAAAACATGAGACATGAATACATTCAATTCATTCCCCATAATGCACACCCATTATTCCCATCACTACTTGAAGATAAATCAAATAGATAAGTTACATTAAGAAAACATCACACACACTCCAAAAAACATAATTATTCATTTATAAACCATAAAATTTTTAATAAATAATTTTAAAACACCACACTCAAATAAAAAAAGATATAAACGACTTCAAATTTTTATTATAATTTAAATTAATTTCATTAAATTAAATGGATTTATTTTAATTATATTTAATAAAACCCCCCATCCATTTGAAATCATTGGTTTTAAATTCAACAAAAAATAATACAATTAAAAAAATATTTTAATAAGAAAAAAACACTTTCTAATAACACAGAATATTTTTTTCAAACCAATATAATAAAGATTCCACATTTATCAAAAACAAAAATTAATAATTAATAATGAAAACAAAGATTTAATAAAATAATCACACCAAATTAACTCCAATAAAATAAAAAATTCCAAAATCCAATTTAATAACCCTCCAACATTCATAAATTCACTCTATTAGTTATTCAATAATTAATAGAGTTCGAAATCAATCATTAAATAATATATATAACCAATTTTGTGTTTAACAGAGTCCCTGTAAAATTTAAAACAATCTATTCATGGTTTGATAGACCATGGGTTCTATCTTTATAGCTCCAAATATTTCTTGAATATGACACAAAGATATAAAAACCCCAAAATCACTCACATGGTTTTGAGAATTTAGACATAATTCCCATATAAAAAATACCAAACTGATCAAGAATAATTCACAATCTAGAACATGATCCTAGACTATCCTTTGTAACTAAAGGATCTAAAAAGAATATATATCATTAAACTATCTTCTAGGTGTATCACATTTCTTTCAAAACATATCTCTGTAATGATATTAATTCCCAAATAAAAAATGGATCTTTGAAAACTAGTAACTCTTCAGAACCTATGACCAGATGCCATTTTTTAGGAACCGACCCAAGCATCCACCTAAACAGACTCCCAACAAGGCCTATCATAGGACCAAAGGGAATTGTTGATCCCCATATGCTATACCATTTTCCTCTGTATATAAGGAACACACCTGTGGGTGTTATTAAAAAAAATATTTATTATTCCAGTAGAAAAGACTCTCTAAAAATTTAATAATCATGCATTCAAACATTGGAAATCAACAACAAATAACATTGGCGGAAGAATATTGATATAAAAAAACTAAATAATTTGAAATTATAGAAAAAAATCCCTCAACAAACCTCTATATCCCTGTCATAGAACATCCTTTAGCTTGAACATACATTATTCTACATATATTATTCACCACAAATTCAAATAATGGATATGAAAAAAGGCTGTAATATTTTTCTAATGATGTATAAAAATTTTAAAAATTAACAATGTCTAAAATCTACAAGATAGTATAGGGTCAATTGAGGCTCAAATGTTATACACTCCATTAGAGGATAGTAGCCAAATAGTTGACCAAAAATTAATTTATAGTAATATTAATTAGAATAAACTTGCTTAGTGGGTCAGAACATACATTTCCAGAAGACAACGATTTGGTTAAAGACCAATTTTAAGATAATTATCATTAAATTTATAATATATAAATTTTTCATCAATAAGTTTAACAATGTAGAAAAAATTAAATAAAATATTTGAAATCTATTTTTTTATATTTCATTAATAAAAATAATAACTCAAAATAATTTCCTTAGGAATCACACATGTTAGGTAAAATAACTCATTTTTTATTTTCAAATATTCGTTTTAAACCATTAAAAAATCATTTTGGAAGACCAACACAAGATAAATGAATATTAAGATCAATATAGGAAGGCACCATTCCATATATAAAACAAATATATAAATAATGTCAATTGTAGGTTCTAGACGATTTAATCAATAAGGGGATACAATATGAAGTTAGAGAAATCTCCTACATCAAATCAATAATCATGGAGTATGTTTCATAGGATCTACCGTATAATTAATAAGGATAGTTTATCAAGAAATATACCACTACCTAGTTTCAATCCCTTAATTAGAGGAATGTGTCTAGTAACATGTCACTGGATAGTGGATGCTACCCTATAAACTTACATCACTATTATTACTAGTGTCAATGTAACCTATCTCATATAAGTTCACCTAACCATGCACCTAGGTTCCCCTGACCACAAAACATTTATAGAAAAAAACTAATTATTACAACAATTAACATGTATAAACTATAATATCAGAATCACCAATAATTCATTATCAAGAATCATCCCTTATCACATATCCATTATTTTATACAAAACAATAAAACACAAAAAACAAGAAAAAATATTGATGAATGAAAATCAAATGGGCCTAATAATGAATAACACATACATATTTATGAAACCTCTTAAAAGTTACAAACAATCCTTCTTGAAAACAAAAATGAGATTCCATGTATTTCATTTATAAAATCCAAACTATTTTATAAATCGTTTGATAAAACAATTTCTTTCACAAGAATTTTTAATATCCATTAAAAATATTCCCCTTTTTAAAATAATCCTTTAAAATTATGGTACTCCATTCCTTATTTTCTACATTATAACAAAATTGATAAAAAACTTTTAGTTATACTATTTTAATTCAAACAAAACCATAAAATAATATATCAATACATGGTATGTACCACTTGAAATGAAAATTGAAAATATTAAATAACTAATTTGAAAATTTAATACACCATTATTACCTGTATTATAAATTTTAATGATATATTTACGAAACATAATAAAAATATGTTTTTGATATTAATTAGATTATGGTTTGGAAATATCATTAAAATAGGAACACAATTCTCTTCCCATAAATCTATTTATGAAATATATTATTATTCATAAAAATCCAATAAAGACATTGAATACAATCATTTAAAAATTAAAAAATTAATTTAAAGATGAAATCATTAATATTTATAAATTAAGAAGTTATAATATGGGGAAAACCATCCAACAAAAAACAATGAATAATCCAGAACAAAATTACTCAGATTAATAGATCTAAATGAATACATCACACACCATTACTTAAACAAAAGAAAAAAATTTAAGGTCACATATAATGTGTAAATGATGGGGAAATCGAGGGGATGATAATTAGAGAAGATGGAAGAAAGAGTTAAGAGGATACCCTGACATGATGTTACATCCTTGAATCATGAATAAATAACATTTAATCACCATGGTAGAAGAGATACCTGAAGCGATTAGGGGCCAATATAGGTGGTTGGGGTTTGGCATGTCGCACGAGGAATGGGGAAGAATAAGGAGATTTTGGGATTTTAAATTAGGAGGGGATGAAATTTAATTTCATAAAAAATAAAACCTGGTGACCCACAATGTTAACTTGAATTATTTACCAAATCATGTGGTAACCGTGAAAACCACATTGAAACCCCAATGAATCTCACATGGTTTCCACTGTAGGACCTTTATAGTTTGTCTAATAGTGTTCAAAAAATTCCAAAAAATACAGATAAAAATTTTCGGACTATCACATATGAATGAAATAGTTTAACTAACAACGTAGGAAAACCATGTGACATAAAAAATTTAAATTATTTAACATACAAGGTAAAATATTATTGAAACATAAAATAAATTAAAAAAATATTCAATAATATAAAACAAAAGACTAATATTTTTGTGGGTGTGATGCATGCCTAGATATTTTTATTGAACATACTATAGCCTTTAAATACAATAAATTCTAGTTAAGTTTACCAACCAACATTATTTAGACTCCCTAATAATTAAAATTTCCCTTCACTTGGCATAACCAACAATTAATTATGCATTTATCTCAACTCAGATAAATGATGGATTTTTTAACATAATTTTTTTAAATATTTTGTTTATGGTGAAATACATTTTTTCTTTTTCTACGTCATGTTAAAATGATATTCATTTTATATATGAAATTTAATTTTTTTGTATAAAATACCATATGAGTAATCCATTTATTTATCTTTAACTTTCATCTCATGTTTTCTTTATTTAGTTTAGTTATAGAATATAACGTCATGTAAGAATTCATAAAAAAAATAGAGAGACATGAACATTGAAAAATAAAATAAATAAGTTGACATGAAAATGAGCTATATATTTATTTATTTATTAAGATGACGATAAATCAACCTATGATCACAGTGAAAAAATACCATGTGTTAGGCATGGCTCAATTTTTTGTATTCCACTATTGACCTCAGTTTATTATCAATTTCTTTCACCTTGGAACAGGCTTTGAATCACCTCATCTACTTGGAGTTCCATCATTTACATGTTTTTTCACACATAGAGTTGATTTTAAATAATTATATATGTTACATAAAATTAAATGTTGAAATTAAGGTCCTACATAATAAATTTGGGAGTGATATATTGCATTCTATCGTATTTAATTAAATAAAATTATACCAAATATAAAATCCCACATAATAATATTAAATTAAATATAAATAAAACACATACATAGGTTGAAATATCTCTGTAATATTTAAGTATATGATATGATATTAAATATCTACATTATAACAAAAAATTCAAATCTATCCTCTATATATGATAAAATTCCTATTCAATAAATAAATAATTGTCTTATTAATTAATTTAATCACTATATTAATTTTTTATCCAGATGATCAAAGTGATATATATTATTTTCATTGAATATAAATTTTAAAAAATTAAAAAATTATGTTAAATTTAAATTAATAATATATGGGGATTGTATTGACCAAGTAAATGGTTTGCGCTTTTTTGGAAAAAAGAAATTTAGTCCAAAATTTTATAAAATTCATGATCTATTTTTTAGGTGACACACCTTGTTCTATTTAGCTTCTGGTTGTGTACTATGTACTAACATGATGAGCCATACAACATGGTGTTTGATTATATTACATGTTGTCTAATATTCAAAGTATGTACAATATCTTTTGATTAGGATGTTCTAATATGTATAACCAATATACATAGCGTATAATTGGAAAAATATATACAAATTAATTATGAATTTAATTTTCAGTCGATAGAGTGATTAATAATTGATGAGTACTTGGGGAGATTAAATACCTCTCACACTATAAGTAAACTAAATACAAACAATGTAGTTTGTCTTTAATGCTTAATGATATGCACTGAGTCACACAACATGCATAACATTGAATGTCCTTTTCATGAGATGGATGGAGATACATGGTGTGTACACCAGCTATAGATCATGTCTCTCATTTTCTTACCCTGCATCCTTATATTACTATGAACCTAACCTTTATTCAGCATTTCAATTAAATAATTACACAACACATGCGCTGGAAAAAAATCCCTTAATTACATTTATCTTGTGTCGGTCATATTTCTTTCAAAGTGTCTTTGTGAATTAATTTATCATAATAAACACCTATTTCATGAATTAGAATGCAATGTTTCATTTTAAACCATGTGATATTATGGAGTGTTTTTTAAATTTACATGAAATGTAATCATGTAAAGATTTGTGCCAAATGAAATCCCATACATAATGTGCATTGATACATTCCATGTAAAAAAACCACATGAGAACCCATGATTTATGTGATCACACCATTTTTTACTGACCATGAATACATGTCATATAATTTTTTTTTACATTTCATGTAATCACATAAAATTCATAGATACTACATCACCTCAAAATGGTTTCTCAATAGTATTTTCACCTGGTTACAGCCTATTTTATGTCATATGTTACAGAATGAACATGAAATTTCAACTTAAATAATTTTGAATGAAAATTTAATTGAAATATTAAAAAAATTATTTTTATCAATATAATTAAACTATTATATATTTTAATGTAACTTATCTCATACCAATTTTGGGTTCCAACCACAGAAAAAGTGGTGGTCGGGCCCAAGGATAACTTGATTTTTTAGATTCAATGAATATTCCACAAGAACAAGAAAGAGAATCATCGTGTCTAATGAATATACAAAAAGAAACTAGAAAATTAATCCTATAACAAAAAATATATTATATTTTAAATGAAATACAACAAATATAGTAATAAGAGTTACCTCCGTCTTGTGATTCATTCAATAATAAAGATATAGATTGTAGGAAACATTTTAATATGATGAATTATCATTTATCAATGAGTATAAAATGTAGAATTCATCTACTGAGTATCCATATGTGTTCCAAAATCACTGAATTATGTTTATGAAACTCTATATTCTAGTGTAAAATATCCAAATGTTATGTGCATCTCATTATGATCGCCAAAAAAAAATCCTTCAAACTCATGGATTTTTTCAATTTTTTTGTTAATACTGAGTGAATGGAAAGAGGTGTTTTAATTCTAACATTTTTTAGAGGAAAGATATATATATATTCTTATTAGAGACATTTCTCATGAGAGAGGATGTGTTGTGCATAAAAAATATTTCCATCCCACATCCAAAGGAAATGACCTGGGGATATATAGATATGGGGTTTTTATATTGATAACTTGAATAGTCCCATTATCAAAATTACACCTAAAATAGGACACATTACAACAACAATAATATTGTATAATAGATCATAATGACAATAATTAGTAAATATCATTATAAAAACTTCATATTTCATTAATTGTTTAAATAATATTTAGGATTATTTCATTTATGTTTCATGACACTAACCTCATAATTTTCTCATTCCTCACCATTTACTGATGCATAAATAATAAATATTTTTCATTCCATAAATAAATAAATTTTTTCATATTTTATTTTGAATAAATATCTTTTAAAAGTTACCTTATCTAAAAAAATTTTGATTAAAAATAAATATTATTTTCCACCTTAAGAATAAAATAATATACAAGTGAATATTCTCTTTAGTGTCATTTTGAATAAAAATTTATTTAATTATTCACATATTATTAGTGATTGAATAATTTTGGTCATTAAATCCTAAATAAATATTATGGATTGGTATTTAGTGTACTATTTTATTCTAAATACACATAATATTTATCTAATATTCATGGATACACTACGTATGTGTCCCTCAAGAACTATTCATTGTAATATTTGGATATCATTCCAAAATTCTATTTTTCAAGATAAAAATATTTTATTCCAACTATAAAATAATTAGTTACAATATCATTAAAAAATATGACCACTAAATGTGTAATATAAATCCTTTGTATATATAATTCTTAATCACGTTCATTTATACTTTTTACATCATCCTATGTTCTTTATTTTTCTTTCTTTGACTACCTATGATCCTCCCAGTAATACACCATGACAATATATTTATTTTCATTGTTTTATTAAAATATTTATTCATGACATATTTACATCCTTGAATTGATTTGAACTGTACTATATTAACATATTCATTATTAATATATCAATTATGATGCACCTAACAAATCATTCTTGTTCATTATGATATATATTCATTGTTCTCTTTAATATACTAATGTATTTGACTTGTGATATTCATATATAGTATTATTATTTCTAAGGATCATTAAAAATAGTGGATTATTAGTATGGAATCCCACCTTTTTGTTACCAAACTTTTCATTACATTTTACAAACAGAGCATCTTTAAAGTCTAGTGTCTTGGAAATTAGGGAAATAAAACATCAAAAATACATAAGAAATATTCTAATTCACTTGTGAGGCTTCATCATATGTTTATACTAGGTACAATTACTACATATCATATCCTGAAGACATACATAAAAGTAAAGGGTGAGCAGAAGGCCTAGTATGGGTAAACAAGGGAAACAGTTTACTTTTGATATCAATAAGAATGTGAAAAAAAAACATAATGACCTGAGAAATGGATGTATAAGAATATCATAATGAATAGAACTTGAAACATAACATAAATATGTGGCTAAAATATTTAATTTAGACATTAATGAACATATCACCAAGGTTTATCCCCGAGGTGTCATAAAAATTAACAAGGTTATTCACCAAGGTATCGTGAATCTTATCATCTCTAGAGATTAATTATTTACCCAATCCATTGGAGCGCTATCCGGGTGCACCCTTAATATGTCGTTATTTTCATGTGATCCACATAGATCATAATCAAAAATTTCATAAATAACCCATAGAGAATAAAATAAATGGGTTTCATTTCAAAATAGTGACGTTTTAAAAGTTCTTAAAAATAAGATCATTATATCAATTTTAACACTTTGAAAGGGAGTGAGGGTTACATGTATGTCAAATCCGGAATCAAATATATCATTTTTATATATTTATGAACACCCATAGAATCGAAATGGGTCTAGGTATTCACATAAAAACATGATAATTTCCTGTGAGAAAGAGATTGAAATTTTGAGATGAAATTTCTACAGCATAACGGCTGTAAAACATGGTTTTAGAAAAAAATAAAAAGAGAGGGGACAAGGGTCACCCACTCATTAATAATTAATAATATATTATGGGTACCTAATAATATCATGGTATGGACATTTTAATTACATGCCACATGAAAGGGAAACATGAAAGAAAATAGAAGATGCAATTTCTTTGACGAAAACTTTGGTAGCCTAACAGCGTCACTTATAAATTCAAAAATCAAATTGATGAGAGCGGAAAGGGTATCTCAGAAATTATAAATTAAATGGATAGTAAGGAGACCATATAAGAACATACCCTCAACATAAATATGTGGAAACTAGAATACACAACATAAATGATGTCATGACTTAAAAGAGGGGGTGAAAGGATCCCATACCTTGAAGAGTAACTTCGAAAGATTGAAGGTCAGGACCTTAAGAGGCTTAAGGGAACCTTGGGAGGACTCTATGGGAGGTAATGAGACCAGAACATCATTAGGAAGGTTTTGGGAGTGAAATGGACAAAGTAAAAGCTTGGTATTTTTAGGTGAAGTGAGGGAACAAATCAATAATGGCCAAGGGACACCTCATCGGTGGTATTGTCAAAACCATGGGCTTACCCATGGTATTTTCCAATGGTATTGGCCATTTGGAATAACTCATAAAGTTTCTACTGTTCATAATTCGATCATAATGATTACATAATTAATAAATCATTAATGATGTCATTAAACACCCGAAACGTAATTTTCAATGAAAAATCATCTATTTCAAAAAAATCCAAAAACATTACCTTAACATAATATAGATGGTCTGAATTCAAAAATGAACTCCATTTTATGAAAATAATTTTATAAATATTTTAATTTATTTTTTTAATAAAAAAAACTATTCAACTAAAAAAATACCTAACCAACACTTTCGGAAATATTTATTTGACAATTTTATTTAATCATATTACTTAATAATGGTGACTATATTACATTAATACTTTCTTAAGAAAGTTTACTCACTTAATTTGGTCACAATATTAATCATAAGTATAATTTTACTATTAATAATTTACTATTCATCAAAAATTATGTTGATCGTATTAGACTCTAAATTTTTTATTGAACATAATATTAGAAGACAATTTATTAAAAACCATTACACATTATTAATTATTTAAGGTTTATATTAATATTTTAAAATATCCTTTTTCCAAACATCATTAATAATATAATCCTATATCTATCCAGATATTTGAGATTTACAAACATCACCATAAAAATAAATGACAATTTTTATTAATCTCAAAGGATTACATAAATCAGCTAAGGTTTCATTACAGAGCCCCTTATAACACCAATGCAGGACCCAAGTGTAAGGTGCGGTACGTTGATAGAATCTTGGGGCGGCTTGGCCAACATTGACTGAGTGGTGATTTCTATCATCTTGAACTTCTCCCATAAGCAATTCCATTCAAGATTCACATGATGACGTTTGGCTTGGGTTTGGTCCAGATCAAAGCCCAAAGGTGCTACCTCCTTCTGAAGCTCTGTCAGATGGGCTCTGATCAGCCCAAGACTACTGGATGAGGCCATCAAATTGTGTTTCTATATCCTAGATCACTTGTATTAATAAAAAATATTTTCAACATTGAATGTTTAGTTTCTAATGTTCAAATTGACCAAACATCATGTAAATGTTGAAACCCAACGACATCATTTTAATTATACTCATTTCATTAAATAAATGAAATAGTTTTGTAGAGTATAAAATAAAATAACACAAAAAAGTCGGAAACAAAAATTATTATAATGTTTGGGTCGTTACATTCTTCCACCCCTTAACAAATTTCTTACCTGAAATTTTTAACTCGTGCCCGAAGATGAGGACATGTGTGCGTACTTCTACCTCATAGACTCCTCTGCTTCCCATGTTGCTTCTTTACATTTGTGGTTCCTCCACAACAACTTAACAAGGTGGGTAGTCTTCTTGCGTAGAAACTTGTCCCTATGATCTAGGATCTCCACCAGCTGCTCCTCATAAGATGGGCCGTGTTCCAGTTGTACCACATCTGGGTCTAGTACATGTGAAGGTTTAGGTATGTACTTCCTCAAGAGGGATACATGGATGAAATCATAGACTTGTGCTAGATTTGGATGGAGTTCAAGCCGATAGGCCACTGCTCCTACAAAATCAAGGATTTCATAGGGGCCAACTTACCTGCGACTGAGCTTCCCTTTCTTCCCAAACCTCATTAATACCTTCCATGGTGAAATTCGTAGAAAGACCATGTAACCAACATCAAACTCCAAGTCTCTTTGACAGTTGTCAGCATATCTCTTTTACCGATTCTGAGCAGCCTTAATGTGTAGTTTGGTGGCATGGACTTTTTCAATAATCTCTTTGACAAGATCAGGCCCAAGAAGATTTCTCTCCCCAGCTTCATCCTAACAAGTAAGAGTTCTACATCGATTCCCATATAGATCTTCATAGGGTTTCATTTTAATGATCGAGTGGAAACAATTGTTGTAATAGAACTCAACTACAGAGAGATGTTGATACCATCATCATTTAATTCCATTGACCAGGTTCTCATCATGTCCTCAAGTGTTTGAATACTCTTATCATATTGGCCATCAATTTGTGGGTGATAGGCCGTACTGAAATTCAATTTAGTCCTCAGAGAATGTTGAAGTATTATCTAGAATTTTGATGTGATCCTTGGACAAGGATCAGATACAATAGAATGTGGAACTCCATGCAGCCATACAACTTCATTCACATAAATCCTGTAAAGTTGTTCGAGAGATAAATCTTTTGAAATAGAGATAAAATGGGTAGTCTTGGTGAGACATTCCACAATAACCCATATTTCATTGTTTCCTTTGGATGTTCTCAGGAGACCAGTGATGAATTCCACAGTGATATTGTCCCACATCCATGCTTGTATGTGTAGTGGTTGCAATACCCCTTTAAAAATTTGTTTCTCTTCCTTCACTTGCTGACATACTAGAATCCTTGTAATGTAGTCCGAAATCTCATTTTTAATATTATCCTCCCAAAATGATCATGAAGTTCCCTATACATTTTTATGCTTCTATGATTTATAGAGAAATTAGAGCTATTAGATACATCCATTAGCTCCTTCTTTATTTCTGTAATAGATGGAACACATAGCCTTGTACAAAATTTTAGTACACCTTCTTGATCAACATTGAACTCAGGAAACTTCCTATCCTTTATAGCCTCAAACTTCTTCTTTAATAATGGATCTTCTTTCTGAGCTTTCTTGATCTTCTCTAGTAATGATGGTTGAGAAATCATATGTGTTACGGTTGATGATGTCCCTTCCCTTATAATTCCCATGTCTAGTTTTAGTAGGATACTGATCAATGGATATCTTTGAATCCTAATCATAGATATAACAACTGGGTCTTTCCTACTTAATGAATCAATGACTTTGTTTTCTCTTCCTAGATGATAATTAATTGAACAATCATAGTCTTTGAGAGGTTCTAATCATCTACTTTGTCTCATGTTTAGTTTCTTTTGTTTGAAAATATACATCAAACTTTTATGGTCTATGTATATATCACATTTCTCCCCACAAAGATAGTTCCTACATATCTTCAAAGAAAAAACGACCGCGGCCAACTCCAGATCATGCGTAGTATAGTTTTTCTGATGAATCTTCAGCTGTGGAGATGCATAAGAAATGAATTTTTCATTTTGCATTAGGACACACCAAATCCCATTAAGGGATTCATCACTAAAAATAATGAATCCCTCTTTACATGAGGGTAGAGTTAACATAGGTGTAATAACCAATCTCTTCTTCAACACATGGAAACATTCCTCACACTTCTTTTTCTAGAGAAACATGCCCCCTTTTCGAGTTAACTTGGTTTATGGATTAGAAAGTCGTGAAAAGTTTTTCACAAACCACTTTTAATATCTGTTAATCCTGGGAAACATCGAATCTGAGTTTTTATTGTAGTCTGAGGCCACTCCTATACAAATTTTTGTCTTTTCATTGTCAAATATGATTCATTCATTGGTAAAAATGTGCCCCGCGAAAGCAACATGTTGTAACTAGAATTCACATTTACTGAACATTCCAAAAAGCCTATCCTTCTGTAGATTTAGCAAAATAAACCATAGATGATCTTCATGCTCCTCATGAATTTTGGAATATATCATAATATCATCAATAAAAACTACCAGAAATTTATCATCGTAGTCTTTAAAGACTCTATTCATCAAATCCATAAAAATAATAGGTTCATTAGTCAGTCCGAAGGGCATAGAAAGAAACTCATAATGCACTTATCTTGATCATAAGGAATCTTTTGGAATATCCTCTTTATTCACCCACAGTTGATGATAATCAGATCGAAGATCATTCATAGAGAAGAATCGATCCCCAGTAATTTGGTCAAAAAAGTCCTCAATTCATGGAAGAGGGTATTTTTTCTTCACTATGCTCCCATTCAATTCTCTATAATGAATGTGTAGCCACTTCGATCCACGCTTCTTCTTTACAAAGAGAACTGGTGCTCCCCAAGGACATACACTCGTCTGGATAAACCCCCTCTCCAAAAGATATTGGAGGTGTTTCTTTAATTCCTCTAGCTCTACATTTACCATCATATATGAGTTCATTGATATAGGATGAGATCCAGGTACGAGTTCAATGGAGAACTTTAACTATCTTTCTGAGGGAGGTCTAATAACTCCTCAAGAAACACATCAATGTATTCTTGGATGATTGGGACATTTTCTATCATTAAACTCTCATCTCTTCCTTCTTATTCCCCGATCAACTCAATAATGAAGGATATACAGGTTTCTTTTAAACAATTATTGGGTTGGGATATCTCTCCTTGGAAGATAACTATAGGTTTTCTATTCACGACTACTGATATTTCCTTCTGAAATTGATCGTAGAATTATACTTTGAGAGCCAGTCCATCCCTAGTATGATGTCAAATTCTATCATGGGAATGATAACTAGATTTGTGATAATATTGTGCTCTCAAAAGTAAATACTAGTGTTTATAAACACTAATGATGAATGGATAATCCCACCAAGAGTCTTGACTGGTAACTATACTTTTAGAAATTCGGGATTCGATTATAAATTCTTTGAAAATTTGGAGGAATGAAAGGAATGCATAGAACCAAAATCTGACAAAGTACTTGCTATCTTTGAGAGGACAACAAGTTTTCTTGCTACCACATCATTTAGAGCTTCAACTTCAGCTATCATGATTTCAAAAGAACGGACTTGCTCCAATGGCCATTGTTGAGGCTGATGGTGGTTCCCCTCCATTTCCCTGTGATTGGAACAGTGATTAGAAAAGTTCCCACATTGTCTACACTTAAAGCATTAGACATCAGGTAGGGCTTGTACCATTTTCCCCTTGTCATTAGTGTTTGGAAGTTGAGGTTTCACCTCATATTGACAATTTCTCTCAATGTGGCCATCTATAGCACACTTGTAGAACGTCGCACTCCCAAGAAGGAAGTTCCCTGAATGCTTCTTCCCACATTTATTTCACGTGGGAAGTTGTACTTTCTTGCCTCCCCTTCATTGATCAAAGCTCCTCCCTAATCATGGATCCATCAACCTATTGTTCTAATTGGATTTATGTGACCATTGTATCTCACCATACTCTAGTTTGACGTTCATCTCACTTCGCATGATCTCCTCATAGCTATCATAGTCTCGATTGGATAGATTATTCCGCAAATGAGGTCTCTGTCCACTGAAGAATCTATCAACCTTACTATTTAGATCCATGACAAAGTTGGAGGTATATCGTGAAACCCTTGTGAAGTTCAAATTGTAGATTCCAACAGATTCGTTTTACTTTTACTTCATCTCAATAAATGCATTTCCATTCATGTTCTCATGGAATAAGGGAAATACATGTTAAATAATATCCCTCTAAACTCTTCCCACTCCATATATTCAACATAAACTCTTGGCCTTGTGTTTTTAATCAGTTCCCACCACTTATCAGCTTCTCACACTAAGTGATAGACAGTCAGGGTAACATTCTCTTGCTCTGAACAATGGAGCATAGAAAAGATCTTCTTGATAGAGCAGATCCACTATCTAGTAATTAATGGGTTGGTCGATCCACTAATGTTTGGTTCTCTTTGATACATAAAAGACTCAACAGAACGTTGTTCCCTTCAGGGTGAGATTGGTCTCTCTGCTTGATTCAATTTATTTCACATAACATGAGTCAGTTGGGTCATCATTTGCACGATTTTTTCCATTCTGGCTTCCATCGGAGGGCCGTCAGTGCATGGTCCATTGTGGTCACCATTTGCACGGTTCCTCCTATTGTACACCATTTTCTAAAAGAAAAGATCCTTAGTGAGAAACTCATTTCATTTATGAATATTTTAACTATAGCAGATTTTATGTATTAAAACCTCATTCATAAACAATTACATTTCTCTATAATTATTTCTTAATGATTCATAAAAATCTTGTGATTAACCAAACTTATCCCTCGGGAGTGTCATAACCAAGGGTACATGAAGGCTCATTGTCATATACTAGGATACCCTGGGTCAATCTTGAAACTCCTTGTCAGAGTTTTAACTCCTAGGTAAATATGTGCAAGAGCCACCTCTACCTGCTCGTATCCATACATTGATGTAATTTTTTGATAAATCACTTACTCAATACTCACCAAAATACCATGTAACTCCACGAACCCAGTTACCCAGAGTCGGTTCATTATTACGTATCATTTTCATGATAAAAAAAAGATCAAGTCTACAAATATCGATCAGTTTAGTACCCTTGGAAACACTAGATATATTCATAAGTTTTACAATACATCATAATGTTAAAAACTACAACAATATAGTTTCTTCATATCCCCTCCTACAATCTCTCCAGGGCATTCATAGAATACTTCTTTACATCCTGGAAAAAATAAATCATTGAAAGGGGTGATCTCAGATTCTCAGTAAGAATAAAAAAATAGCAGAAACTTTCATAAATAAACATAAACATTTAAGGCTATGTATAACAAAAACAAAAGCCTTTTAAACATGAACTTCATCATAATATGGAAAAGATAAAATAAGAATAATTCTATTTACTTACACACATGGATATTCTACTAGTATAATAATCACATGAAATATGAATCGCCACTTTCATAATGACGTAATGAATAATGCCTAACCTTAATTTCTGTGTCAAGGCCTCATCCCAATACCTATAGGCTAACTGTAACCAGAACCCAACCCAGAGAGACTCTGTAACCGGACTGCAACCCGGAGAGCCTCTGTAACCGGACTCTAACCCTGAGAGCCTCAATAACCAGACTCCATCCCGGAGGGTCTTCTATAACCGGACCCCAACCCGAAGGTCTTGCTTTTACTGGTCCCCAACCCAGATCATACTAGTCTAATACATTCATCTTAATAAAATGTTGAAATATAACATAAACATTCATATTAAAACTAGCATACAAAATGTCAATACCTTGCCTATAAACCATGAATGGTATAAAAAAACACATCCATAGTCAAACATATCACAAAACATTCAATACAATATAGAAGTTTTTTATCATAATAAATCAAATTTAAATAAACTTAAAATCCATCAAAGGATGTTTATAGAGATGAAATCAAAACAATTTTTAGAGAAATATCTCTTTCTATTTTGAAATCATTTAAGAGTAACATAATTATAAAGAAAAAATTCAATTTGAAAACATTATTATAATCTTTTAAGGGAAGCTTCGGCGATGTTGTAAGGTCAGAATATAGCTGTACCCGCCATATATGATAAAAAACATTAATACCTTAAATTTGTCGAAAAGGTCAAAAAGTACATTGTTTGAAACTGAACGAAATATTCAATTCAAAAACATATAAGGGTGTAAGTGATTTTAAACCATTTTATATTAAATATTAAAAATGTTTTGAAAGACATTTTTAATAAACATTGATGTGGATGATAAAGAGGTCCCAGTAGATAATTATATATAAACAACCTTGAATAACGAAGATGTTGTAGAATTAACCCTAACCTTGTACTTTTCCTTGGTTGATGGTATTTTAACCTCCTTTATAATAGTTAAATCATTTTTATTAAATTATACACGAATCATATACATTAATATGATATCATATATGATCTTCTAATATTTATTTGTTAATAATATTTTAGTATTATCGTGACTTAGGGTGTTAACTTACTCGTTTTATTTTATACGTTTTGTTACATAAGATGTGTTTTTCATGGATAGGTTGTATATTATTCATATCCAGAATGATATCAAGTCCAAAAACATTATTTTTAGTTATGAAATGAATATTACTCTTGAATGGATACGATGAGGAATTAATCTCATCGCGTTCGTGGAGACGGTAGTCCGTACGTACACGTGAGGGACAATATCATTATTTGGTATTGTAATAGTATATAATTGGATGGTATATCATATATAAAGAACCCTTATAATGTTATATTTACTATTTCTATCAATTACACATCATTATCATGCCCATCCAAATAATTATTTATTGAATAACAATTACACCACGATGTGGAGACGGTAAGCCGTACGTATGCACGTATGGTGACATGTCATTAAAAGGATGGATAAAATAATGAATATGGTTGTACCATATTTATAATAACATCACATTATATAGAAGATACTAGATTAATTATTTTATAATGGAAATAACAAATAATGAATAAGTGGAAGAAGAATAGAACTTGAAAGAGGGTGGTGAAATCATTATCGCTTTTCGGGTTCTTCCTTTTGATTTGATCAAAAGGGATCCTTATGTTGGATTTATAATCATAATAAGGCCTCTATGTGGAAGTGAGGTATGTTGATAGGATATTTGGTCATTGTTTGGGCAAAAAATAGCTTTGAAGGTGTGAAGTTGAGAGAAGGGGGAGTGCCCTTTTATAAGAGGGGTGAGGGGAACCTTAGGAAAAGAGTGAAATATTATTTTATAATAAAATCATTTTCAGTTTATAATGGCTCAAAACTGATTTATATCAAGGATGAGGTGGGAATGGGTTGACAACCACCAAACCAATAGGTTTTAGATAGGTATGGGTTACTGTATTAACCTTTTCTTTTAGTTATAACTCTTTGTTAATTAGTTTCACATCAACCATGTCTCTTTGTATTTTTATATTATATGGTTAATAAAATTACTATAAAAATCCAAAAGAACCCCAAGTGGTTAATTAATGATACAACTATCATTATATAAGTCTCTCATCTGAACCTTAGATATTTAGAAATTTAATATTAATTAATAATATAATATTTTGTTTAAAAACTCTTTTATGTAAATTTTTACACTATGTGGTATTTTGTTTTTGTTAAAGTCATAACAACATTATTACTTCAGAATGAATTAATTTAATAAATACTAAGATTTCATATTAACATATAAAATTATTTTATGGCAACAAAAGTTTCAAATTATATTTATTTTAACATTTATAATACCATTTATTTGATTCTTTCATTAATAAGGAAAATAATGCATCCTCATTGTGTCATAAATAACCTTAATTATTCAATATCTAAAAATCATAAATAAAATACAATTATGTAGGAAATATTTTTAGATTCCTATTTAATATTTATATTCTAATATATAACATATATAACCCATGTAAATATTGTTTTACTAAAAGATATATGTTTATATCATTTTTCCCTTTACTTTAAATTATTTCATATAAAGTGTCATTATCACTCTCATGTGGATCGAAGTGGTCCCAAAATCGACCCAAGAATTCCAATTGTCGGAAATGTATCATAAAATTTGGTTAGGACTTGTTTTAAAGTTATTTAATATTATTTTAATTTTATTTATTTACCCACATTTACCAGATTTACCCTTTAACCATGGTAAATAAAATATTATCGAAGTTAGTAGTTATAATGTCTAAAAATAACAGATACCTATTTATACAATTTGGAATTACTGATTATAAATATGGAATACATTTTTCTAAATTTAAAACATATACGTGGCTGAAATTAATTTAAAATTAATTCCTTCTGTCAAAATGAAAATTTTGTTCTTAAGAAATAATAACTATCAAAAGATTGACACTTGTTTATGTCCAGTTTAAATATGAAATTATTTCCAATGACTATCATTTTATTAAGTGGTAAAATATATTCTATATATACTTTAAAACTACACAATTTTATAATTTAGATCTATAAATTTTTTTGATTAAAAAAAGTTTTTTTAATTAATGTTTAGTATTTTTTACTATTCATCAAAAATTGGAAGTTCTCAAAAAAATACCAAAAATTCAACCTATTAAAATTTCGATATTTCGAATCCAAAAATGAAGTCCATTTTGAAAGATAAAAGTTATATTATTTAAAAAGTAGGTATTAAAATTCATAAAGGCTACTTTGATTGGTCACGGTGTGTTAGAATTTCGAAGTTGTGTACAGTGAAAGATATTGCATTATTCACAGGTAAACATACCATGAAAGCTTGGGGTGTTACATTCTACCCTCCTTCAAATAATTGCATCCTTGAAAATTTTAATTGTTTTTCGAAAATAAAAGGTTGAAAATAAAAAATACTTTTGTGGAAAACCCACATCGGAAATTGGGATAATAAAATTTAGTATAATAAGAGGGAAATGGAAATGAAAAGTCTCCACCAAATTTCTGTTTCAAATATTAGAACATTTGTGGAAATTATAGACACGTAATTAGAGGAAAAAAATAAATATTTATATGGATTGATTGAGGTCATCAATCAGAAAAAAGTGTAATATTGAGGGCCTCAAAGCCATCAATCTGTGATGATTTAAAATATCATCAGTTAATCAAAACATAAGGTATTAGGATAACAAATTTTTGGTTTTCATATCCATTCCCTAATGTTTAAGAATTAATTTCTACATTGAATAAGAGAAATATATATATATATATATATATATATATACTTGACAAGTAGAGTATCATCCTTCAAGTAATTTCTACCACAAACTCATCTTACACACCAAAAGATAATAGAACTCAAAAATATTATATTTATCCTAATATTATAAGGTTCCAAATATTATCACATACTATTAAAATGAAGAAAAATATTTTGAAATAACAAGGGACTTCTTGTAGGCTAGTGGTAGGTAATAAAGGTCTGCCGCACTGTGGTTGTGGGTTCGATTCCCACAGCTTTGTCTGACGCGATGGGTTATCGTCCGACCTGCAGCTTGTCCTTTTTCTTAAACTATAGTATCCTAATATTCCAAAAATATTCATAATAATTGTTTTAACCATAAAAAATACTATCCATAGTTCAACTTATTCCATTCCAAACATTATATTTATCTAAAGTACCTCTATCCAAACTCTCTGTAAAAGGTATCTAAATTCCAAAAATCAATTGCGACATCAGATTCTCCAAACAAAGTAATGTTTCTCTTATTTTCACATAATGAATATATGATTACTTTAGTCATATTAAAACCATAAAGAAAACAACATGTACTATAGTACAATCCTTAAATATATCATATTATTCTTATAACTGGAATATAATCTTTGAGTCCAAAAACACAAATACATTAATTATTTCACTTCAACTGTAGCAACAACATAAGATTGCCCTTGATACATTTGCCTTTTTTTATGTATGCTTCTTTGGAGAATAGGGAATTCATTTTTATAATGCCTAATTTCTCTACAGTTGAATCATTCAACATAGATAGCCTCTTTTTTTAACATGAAATCCTGAGCCTGGTGACCTTTTTCTCCATATTTGTAACAAACTCCCATTCCTTTTAGGCAAGTAGCGGGGTGATTCTTCCCAAAATTATCTCATAATGGAAAATCCTTCTTTACATTTTTCACTTTATCTTTCTATTATTCCACCTTTCTCTTCTTCTGTTGATTTACATTATTGTCAAAAGATTTAGAGAATTCCTTTTCTATCTTGATAGCATATGAGACTATATATTCGTACGTTGATAAAGATTGTGATAAAAATGCTCGAAAAAGAAACAGTTTTAACCTATCAAAGTAATGATTAATCTTACTTGTTGGTTTACATGTATAATCTATATCGTGCCTTTCTATCCGTGTTAAGTTAGCTTCATACTTTTCTAAATTCTCATCCTCCTTTTGCCCCAGACTCAAAAATTTCCATTCCATATCTGTTCCATAGTCATGAGGAAATTATTTTTCTACCAAAATATATTTGAACTCCCTCCTTTCCATATTTTATAGTTCATCATATTACGTGGTGTTTTGAATCAATGACCACCATTGATCAGCATCTCCAGTGAGGCGGTAAACGACCATGATAACTTTTTCCCTTTCACTACTCCCCAAGGCATGGAATATTTTCTCTAAGGAATTTATCCATTGCTCAGCCACTAATGGATTTGTACTCCCATTTAATGTCGGTGGTAGTTTCCTCATGAAGAGATCTAGAATTTATCCACCACACTGTAGATCTGGGTGACCTATACGGGTAAGGTTATTATTCATATCCTGAGTGAGTTGTCCCAGTATGGTGATTAGATGATCAGCACCAGTTGAATCACTAGCTCTACAATAATTATCTTGAGCAGGAGGGAAATCCTGACATGGAGTTGCGTTCATTGATATGGTTTCCATTCCTTCCAGTATGCGACATTTTTAAAAAAATGGCATAAACTAGATTAGTTTATGAATCGAAATACATAATTCTATACTGGTAAAACACTTAACATAAATTGAATAGTTTATGGATATAATCCAAAATCATAAAAAGGTTTTCTTTGAGGACGTATATACTCATAAAACCTTCATAATGGTTTGTAATGAAAAAGATAACTATCCTAAGAATATCCTCTGGGAGTGTCGAAACCATGAGTGCAGCAAGGCCCATTGTCGTGCACCAGTTCTCGTCCGAGTCTAGCTCAATGCGGTGTTTTTGGGTTTTACCCCTAGGTACATCTGTGCCCGAGCCGCCTCTACCTGATCGTATCCAGAAAGGGATGTATTGCTTGGAAAAATCTCAAAATCTATAAACGACCAAAATTCTAGGAAATTCTTCTATACTAATCCTCAAAGTCCATCTTAAGGCTATGTGCTCTATTCAGATGTTACCTAAATCTAGATTCCAAGGTTTATTATTAAACATCCTCTGATACCAACTGTAACGCCCCGAAACCAGTTACCAAGAGTCAGTGCATTATTATCTATCATTGGAATGATCGAAAAATATCACGTCTCGAATGTTCATTTTGTTTAGTAGCATTGGAAACAATAGATATATTCATAAGTCTTACATTACATCATAAAGTGAAAAACTACAACAACATCTTTTCTTAATTTCACCTCATACTATCCCTAAAGGTCATTCATAAAATACTTATTTAGATCATGGGAAAATTAAATAATTGAAAGGGGTGAGCTCAGATACTCAGTAAGGATAACAATATAGAGGAAACATTCATAAATAAACATAAACATTTAAGGCAATGTATAACTAATAAATGCTTTTTAAACTTGAACTTCAGCATAATATGGCAAAGATAAAATCAAAATAATTCCATTTAAATGCCCAAATGGATATTCTAATAGTCGAATAATCATATTCAATATCAATAGCAACTTTCTTAATGATGGAATGAATAATGTAAAATCGTAATTTCTGTGTTAAGGCCTCGTTCCAAGACCTAGGAGCTAACTGTAACCGGAACTCAACCCGGAGAGCCTCTATAATCAGACTCCAACATGGAGAGCCTCTGTAACAGGACTCTAACCCAGAGAGCCATTGTAACCGGACTCTATCCCAGAGGGTCTGCAGTAACCGGACCCAAACCCAGAGGGCTTAATTTTACTGGTCCCAAACCCGGAACATACTAGTCCAATACATTCTTCTTAACAAAAGGTTGAAATATCACATAAACATTCATATTAAATATAGTATAAGAAATGTCAATACCTTATCCCTAAACCAAGAATGGTATAAAAATAACACATCCACATTCAAACATATCACAAGACATTCAATACAATATGGAAGTTTTGTATCATAATACATCAACTTTAAATAAACATAAAATCCATCAAAGGATGTTGACATTGATGAAATCAAAACCTTTTTTTAGAGAATTATCTCTTACTTTTTTTAAATCATTTAAGAGTAACATAATTATAAAGAAAACATTCATTTTGAAAATCTTATTATAATTTTGTAAGGGACAATTCGACGAATCAATAATGGTGGAATTTTTCCCTACCCGCCGTATAAGATAAAAAAATATTCTTACCTTAAATTTTTCGAAAATGTCAAAAAGTACATTTTTTGGAAAATGAAGGAAATTTTCCTTTCAAAACCGTATAAGTGTATAAATGAATTTAAACTATTTTATATTAAATAGTAAAAAAAATTAAATTAAATTTTAAGAAACCTAGATGTGGGTGATTAAGAGGTCCCAATAGATAATCACATATGAACAACCGTGAATAATGAAGAGGTTGTAGAATTGATCATTATCTTGTACTTTTACTTGGTCGATGATATGTTAACCTCATATATAATAGTTAAATCTTTGTTATTAAATTATAAAAGAATAATTTACATTAATATGATATCATATATGATCTTCTAATATTTCTTTCTTAATAATACTTTAGTATTATCATCATTTTGGGTATGAATTTGCTCATTTTATTTTACATGTTTTGTTACATAATCTGTTTTTGTTATGGATATGTTGTATCTTATTCATATCAAGTATTATATCATGTCCATAAATATTATTTTTAATTATCAAATGAAATTAGTTTTGAATGGATACGATGGGGAATTAATCTCATCGCGTTCGTGGAGACGGTAGTCCGTACGTACACATGAGCGACAATATATATATTTTGATATTAATATAGTATATAATTGTATGGTATATAATATATATAAATAATCTTTATAATTTTATATTTATTATTTATATCAATTACACATCATTATCATACCAATCCAAATAATATTGTATAAAATAACAATTACACCATGACGTGGAGACGGTAATCTATACTTACACATGTATGGTGATATGTCATTCAAAGGATGGATAAAATAATTAATATGGTCATAAAATATTTATAATAACATCACAGTATATAGAATATATTGGAGATATTATTTTATAATGTAAAAAATAATAATGAATAAGTGGAAGAAGAAAGGAACTTGAAAGAGGGTGGTGAAATCATTACCTCTTCTTCAGGTTCTTCCGTTTGATTTGATCAAAAGGGCTGTTTTGTTTGGATTTATGATCACAATAAGGCCTCTAGGTTGAATTTAGGGAAGTTGAGAAGATATTTGGGTAGGGGATGGCCGAGCCAAATGGCTTTGATGGTGTGAAACTGAGATAAGGGAATGTTCCCTTTTATAAGAGGGGTGAGGGGCACCTTAGGAAAAGAGTGAAAGATTATATTATAATAAACTCATTTTCGATTTCTAATGGCTCCACACTGATTTAGATCGAGGATATGGTGGGGATGGATCGAAAAACACCCAAACAATAGGTTTTAGATAGGCTTGGATCACTATATTAACCTCATATATTAGTTCTAACTCTTAGTTAATTAGTTTCACATTTACCATGTCTCTTTGTATTTTAATATTATATGGTTAATAAACATACTATAAACTTCCAAGAGAACCCCAAGTGGTTAAATAATGATACAACTATCATTATATATGTCTCTCAAAATATCCATAGATTTTTAGGAATTAAATATCAATTAATAATATAATATTTGTTTTAAAAACTCTTTTATATCATTTTTGACACTATTTGGTATTTTTTTAAAGTCATAACAGCATGATTACATCAAAATAAATTAATTGAATATATCGTAACATGTCTTATTAACCTATAAATATCATTTATAGAATCAAAACTGTCAAATTATATTTATTTTAACATTTCCATTACAATTTAATTGATTCTTTAATTAATAAGGAAAATATTGCATCATCATTGTGTCAAAAATAACCTTAAATATTCAATATGTAAAAACCATAAATAAAATACCATTATATAGGAAATATTTTTATTTTTCTAATGAATACTTATAATCGAATAAAGAACAAATATAACCCTATTTAAAATTCTTTTACGAAAAGATATATGTTCATGTCATTTTTTCTTTTACTTTATATTAATTAAAATAATTTGTAATTATCACTCTCAAGTGGATCCAAGTGGTACTGAAATTGACCCAAGGATGCCAATGGTCGGACATGTATCATCCAATAGGGTTAGGATACATGTTAGGGTAATTTATTATAATTTTAATATTATTTATTTACCCACATTTACCGGATTTACCCTTTAACCATGGTAAAGAAAATATTACCGAAATAATTATTCATAATGTCTAAAAATAAAAGCTACATATTTATATGATTTTTACCTCCTGATTCTAAATATGTAATCCATTTTTCTAAATTCAAAACATATAATTGGAAGATGATAATTTATAATTAATTCCCGCTGTCAAAACAAAAAGTGTTTTTTAAGTAATAATAACTATCAAAATATTTACACATGTTTATGTCTAGTTTAAATGTGAAATTATGACCAATTACCAACATTGTATTAAGTGGAAAAATATATTATAATTAAAATTTTAAACCACTCAATAGTATACTTTAGAATTATAAATTATTTTTATTAAAAAAAAATTTAATTAATGTTTAGTATATTTCATTATTCATCAAAAATTGGAAGTTCTTAGAAAAATACAAAAAATCCAACTGAGGCTAATTTCGATATTCTAAATCCACAAATGAATTCCATTTTGAAGGATAAAATTTATATAATTTAAAAAGTGGGTATTACTATTCATAATGGCAACTATTATTTGTCACGTTGTGTTAGAAGCTCGAAGTTGCATACAATGAAATCTATTGCAATATTCCAAGGAAAACATACCGTGAATGTTTTGGGTGTTACATTCTACCCTCCTTTAAATAATTGCATCCTGGAAATTTTAAATTGTTTTTTGAAAATAAAAGTTTGAAAATAGAAAATAATTTTGTGGAAAACCCACATCGGAAATTGGGATTATAAAATTTAGCCTAATAAGATGGAAAGGGAAATGAGAAGTCACTACCAAATTTGTGTTTCGAATAAGAGAACATTGGTGGAAATTATAGACATGTAATTTGAGGAAAATGTAAATGATTATAGGGAGTGATTGAGGTCATCAATCACAAACAAGTTCAATATTGAGGGCCTCAAATCCATAAATCTACGATGATTTAAAATATCATCAGTTAAACAAAACATAAGGTATTAGGATAACACATTTTTGGTGTTAATATATTTTCCCTAAAGTTTAAGACTTAGTTTTTGCATATAATAAGAGAAATATATATATATCAATATATACATGACAAGTAGAGTTTAATCCTTCAACTAATTTCTACCACAAACTCATATTTCACTCTAAAAGATAATAGAACTCAAAAATATTATATATATTTTAATGGTATAAGGTTCTGAAAATTAACACATACCTTTAAAAAGAAGAATTTTTTTAATAACTAGGGACTTCCAGTTGGCTACTGGTAGTTAATAAAGGCATGCCACACTATGGTTGTGGGTTTGATTCAGACAAATTTGTCTGACGCGACAGGTTATCGTCCGACCTGTAGGTTGTCCTTTTTCTTAAACTATAGTATCATAATATTCCAAAAATATTCATATTAATTGTTTTAACCTTAAACAATACTATCCATAGTTCAACTTATTCCATTACAATCATTATAGTTATCCAAAGTACCTCGGTATAGACTCTCTGTAAAAGGTATCTAAATTCCAAAATCAATTGCAACATCAGATTCTCCAAACAATGTAATGTTTCTCTTATTGTCACATACTAAAAATATGATTACCTTAGTCATATTAAAACCTTAATGAAAACAACAAGTATTGTAGTGCAATCCTTATATATATCACATTATTCTTATAACCAGATTATAATCCTTGAGTCCAAAACACAAATACATAAATTATTCCACATCAAATATAGTTACAGCATAATATTGGACTTGATCCATTGGCTTTTATGAGGTATGTTTCCTTGGATCTTAGGGAAATCATTTTCATAATGCCTTATTTCTCTACAATTGTAGCATTCAACATTGATAGCCTCTTTCTTTCCTAGAAATCCCAAGCCTGATGTCCTTTTTCTCCACATTTGTAACAAACTCCCATTCATTTTAGGCATGTACTGGGGTGATTCTTCCCAAAATTATCGTATAATGAAAAATCGTTATTTCCCATATCCATTTATCTGTCTCATGTTCCACCGTTCTGTTATTCTATTACTTTACTTTATTGTCATTAGATTTAGAGAATTCCTTTTCTGTCTTGATAGCACACGATAATATATCTTCTTAAGTTGAGAAAGATTATGATACTAATTCTCGACAGATAAATAGCTTTAAACCATCAAAGAAATGATCAATCTAACTTCATGGGTTACATATATAATCTGCATCATTCCTTTCAAGCCTTGTAAAGTTAGCTTCATACTTTGCGACATTCTCATCCTCCTTTTTCCCTAGACTCAGAAATTGCTTTTCCATATCTGCTCGATGGTCATGAAGAAAATATTTTTCTAGGAAAATATCGTTAAACTCCATCCATTCCATATTTTATACTTCATCATCTTCCTTTGTGTTTTGAATCAATGACCACCATTTATCAGCATCTCCAGTGAGGTGGTAACCTGCCATGATAACGTTTTCCCTTTCATTACTCCTCAAGGAATGAAATATTTTCTCTAAAGAATTTATCCATTTCTCAGCCACTTATGGATTTTTACTCTCATTGAATGTCGGTGGTTGTTTCCTCATGAAGCGATCTAACACTGATCTGCCACGCTGTGGATCTGGGTGCTCCAGATTTTAAGGTTATTATTCATAACCTGATTGAGTTGTCCCAGTATGGTGATTAGCTGATCAACACCTGTTGTATCACTAGCTCCACTATAATTATCTTGAGCAGGAGGGTAATCCTTAAATTGAGTGCATGCATTGATACAGTTTCCATTCCTTCCTCTAGGTGCCATTTCTAAACAATGGCATAAACTAGATCAGTTTATGAATTGAAATACCTAATTCCATACCTATAAAACACTTAACATATATTGAATAGTTTATCGATATAATCGATAATCATAAAAAAATTTCTTTGAGGAATTATATACTCATAAACCCTTCATAATGGATTTTAATGAAAATGAGAATTACCCTAATAAAATCCCCCGGGAGTGTCGTAACCAAGAGTGCAGCAAGGCCCATTGTCGTGCACTAGTTCTCGTTCGAGTCTAGCTCAAAGTGGTGTTTTTGGGTTTTACACCTATGTACATCTATTGCAGAGACGCCTCTACCTGCACGTATCTAGAGAAGGATGTATTGCTTGGAAAACTCACAAAATCTATACAATACCAAAATTCTACGAAGTTCTTCTTCACTAATCCTCAATGTCCATCTTAGGGCTATGTGCTCTAATCAGAGTTTACCTAAATCTAGCTTCCATGGTTTATTACTAAACTTCTTATGATACCAATGGTAACACCCTGACCCAAGTTACCCAGAGTCGGTGCATTATTACGTATCATTAGCATGATCACAAAAGATCATGTATCGAATGATCAATCAGTTTAATAGCCTTTTAATCACTAGATATATTCATAAGTCTTACATTACATCATAAAGTGAAAAACTACATCAACCTATTTCCATCATATCCCCTAATAATATCTCTGCAGGTCATTCATAAAATACTTCTTTAAATCTCAGGAAAAAAACATTGAAATGGGGGAGCTCAGATGCTCAGTAAGGATAACAATATAGCAGAATCATTCATAAATAAACATAAACATTTAACACAATGTATAACTAAAACAAAATCAATTTAAAATTGAACTTCAACATAATATAGAAAAGATAAAATCCAAATAATTCCATTTACTAACTAATATTGATATTCTACTTTTCAAATAATCAATGCAATTTCAATTCCCACTTTAATAATGATGGAATGAATAATGTTGAACCTTAATTTCTGTGTCAAGGCTTCGTCCCAAGACCTAGGGGCTAACTGTAACCGAACCCAACCCAGAGAGCCTCTATAAACGGAATCCAACTCGGATATCCTCTATAACCAGACTCTAACCCAGAGAGCCTCTGTAACTGGACTCCATCCCGGAGGGTCTGCTGTAACCGGACCCTAACCCGGAGGGTTTACTCCTACCGGTCCCCAACCCGGAACATACTAGTACAATACATTCATCTTAAGAAAAGGTTGAATTATAACAAAAACATTCGTATTAAAAATATCATAATAAATGTAAATACCTTATCCATAAAAAGTGAATTTTATAAAAATAAAACAACCACAGTAAAACATATCATAAAAAATTCAATACAATATGAAATTTGTGTGTCATAATTAATCAATATAAAATAAACATAAAATCCATCAAAGGATGTTGACATAGATGAAATCAAAACCTTTTTTAGACAAATATCTATTTATTTTATGAAATCATTTAATAGTCAAATAATTATAAAGAAAACATTAATTTTTAAAATATTCTTATAAGCTTGTAAGGTACGCTTTGACGATGTTGTAACAGCGGAATATAGCCGTACTAGCTGTATAAGTTAAAAAAAAAATTCTTACCATACATTTGTCGAAAGGGTTAAAAAGAAAATCGTTTGTAAAACAATGGAATGATTCCATTAAAAAACATATAAGGGTATAAATTACTTTAACCCATTTTCTATTAAATTGTAAAAATGTTTTGAATGAAATTTTTATAAAACATGGATGTGGATGATAAAGAGATCCCAGTAGATAATTATATATAAACAACCTTGAATAATGAAGAGGTTGTTGAATTAACTCTTACCTTGTACTTTTCATTGTTCGATGGTATGTTAACCTCCTGTATAATAGTTAAATAATTGTTATTAAATTATACAATAATCATATACATTAAAATGTTATCATATATGATCTTCTAATATTTCTTTGTTAATAATATTTTAGTATTATCGTCGTTTTGGGTGTTTACTTACTCATTTTTTTATATGTTTTGTTACATGAGCCATGTTTGTTATGCATAGGTTGTATATTATTAATATCCAGAATTATATCAATTCCTTAAACATTATATTTAATTATCAAATGAAAATTTGTCTTTAATGGATACAATAGGGATTGAATCTCATCGCATTCATGGAGACGGTAGTCCATACGTACACACGAGGGAAAATATCATTCTTTTGATATTACAATCGTATATAATTGAAGACTATATCATATATACTAAATCATTATAATGTTATATTTTTTATTTATATCAATTAAAAATCATTATCATACCCATCAAAATAATAATGTATCGAATAACAATTTCACCACTGCGTGGAGACGGTAAGTCGTACGTATGCATGTATAGTGAAATATCATTAAAAGGATGGATAAAATAATGAATATAATTGTACCAAATTTATAATAACATCATAGTATATTGAAAATACTGGAGTTAATATTTTAGAATGGAAATAACAAATAATGAAGAAGTGGAAGAAGAAAGGAACTTGAAAGAGGGTGGTGAAATCATTACCTCTTCTTCGGGTTCTTCCTTTTGATTTGACATACAGGGCTCCTTAGGTTGGATTTAGGATCACAATAATGCCTCTAGGATGAAGTGAGGGAAGCTGGGAGGATATTTGGGTTAGGGTTGGCCGATCCAAATGGCTTTGATGGTGTTAAATTGAGAGAAGGGGGAGTGCCCTTTTATATGAGGGGTGAGGGGCACCTTAGGAAAAGAGTGAAATATTATTTTATAATAAAATAATTTTCGGCTTAAAATAGCTCTAAAATAATTAATTTCAAGGATAAGGTGGGGATAAGTAGCCAACCACCCAACCAATAGGTTTCAGACAGGTTTGGGACACTATATTAACCGTATCTTTTACTTTTAACTCATAGTTAATTAGTTTTACATTTACCATGTCTCTTTGTATTCTTATATTATATGGTTAATAAACATACTATAAACTTCAAAGAGAACCCCATGTGGTTCATTAATTATACACCTATCATTATATAAGTCTCTTGAAATTAACATAGATTTTTAGGAATATAATATAAATTAATAATATAAAATCTGTTTCCAAAACTATTTTATGTCAATTTTGACACAATTTGGAATTTTGTTTTTGTTAAAGTCATAAAAACATGATTAATTAAAAATACATTCATTTAATCAATCCTAACATTTCATATTGAACTATTAAATTTTTTATGGCATCAAAAAATTCATATTATAATATTTTTAACATTTATAATACAATTTATTTGATTTTTTATTAATAATGAAAATACAGCATCATCATTGTGGCACAAATTACCTTAATTACTCAATGTATACAAATCATAAATAAATTATCATTATGTATGAAATATTTTTATATTTCTAATGAATATTTATAGTTTAATAGATAACATATATAACCCTACGTAAAAATTGTTTTACTAAAAGATATATGTTTATTTCATTTTTTCCTTTACTATAAATTAATTAATATAAAGTGTCATTATCACTCTCAAGTGGATCCATGTGGTCCCAAAATCGACCCAAGGATTCCAATGGTCGGACATGTATCATCCAATAGGGTTAGGACACCTGATATGGTAATTTAATATTATTTTAATATTATTTATTTATCCATATTTACCGGATATACCCCTTAACCATGGTAAATAAGATATTTTACAATATAATTATTCATAATGTATAAAAATAAAAGTTACCTATTTATACAATTTGGACCTCTTGATTATAAATATGGAATCAATTTTTCTAAATTCAAAGCACAAAAGTGGTATAAATTAATTAATAATTAATTACCATTGTCAAAACAAAAAGCGTGTTTTTAAGAAATCATAACTATCAAAAGATTGACACTTGTTTATGTCCAGTTTAATTGTGATATTATGTCAAATGACCAACATTGTATTAAGTGGTAAAAATATATTATAATTTTTTTTTAAAACCTGTCAATAGTATAATTTAGCACTATTAATTATTTTGATTAAAAAATGTTCTTTTTAATTAATGTTTAGTATTTTTCAATATTCGTCAAAAATTGGATGTTCTCAAGAAAAATAAAAAAAATTCAACCTAGGATAATTTTGATATTCCAAATCCAAAAATAAAGTCCATTTTTAAAGGTAAAATTTAATTAATATAAATAGTTGGTATTACTATTCATAACGACTACTTTGATTGGCCGCGGTGTGTAAGAATCTCAAAGTTGTGTACAATGAAAGCTATTGCATTATTAAAGGTAAACATGCCGTGAAAGCATGGGGTGTTACATACCAGTAAGTTTTCCTATATTTCAACATTTCTATATGATTATACCTAATGTTTTCATATCCTAATTTCCATAAATAACTAAACTATTATTTGATACCAAATACGGAATCCCTCCTTTTTATTACATAACTTTTCATTTCATTTTACAAACATAGGATCTTTAAAGTCTATTATCTATGAAATAAGGAAAATTAAACATGGAAACTACATAAAAGAATATTCTAATACAATTTTAAGGCTTCATAATTTGTTTATACTTGGTACAATTTCTGCATCTCATATCCTGGATACATACATTAAAGTAATGGGTGAGTAGAAGCCCCAATAAGGGTAAACAAGGGAAACAATTAATTTGAGATTTCAATAAGCACATGAATAAAAACTTAATAACCTGAGAAACGGAAGTATATGTATATCATAATTAATAGAACTTGAATTGTAACTTTAATATGTTGATAAAAAAATTTCATTTAGACATTCATGAACATATCACCAAGGTTTATCCACGAGGTGTCATAAAAATTAACAAGGTTATTCACCAAGGTATTGTGAAACTTATCATCTCTAGAGATTAATTTTTTACCCAATGAATTGGAGGTCTATCAGGGAGAAACCATTATATGTGTTTATTTTCATGTGAGACACATATATCATAATCAAACATTTTATAAATAAGCCATAGAGTAGAAAATAAATAGGTTTCATTTCAAAATCGTGACATTTTAAAAGTTCTTAAATATAATATCATTATATTATTTATAATACATGGAAATTGAGTGATGGTTATATGTATGTCAACTATATGAATAAAATATATCATTTTTATATATTTATTAACACCCATTGAAACGAAATGGGTATGGGTATTCACATAAATAAACATGAGAATTTCTTGAGAGAAAGAGATATAAATTTTGAGATGAAATTTCTACAACATAACAGTATTATAACATGGTTTTAGAAAACACTGAAAAGAGATGGGAAAAGGGTCACCCACTCATAAATAATTCATAATAAAATATTGGTATATATTAAGATCATGGTATGGATATTAGAATGACATACCACATGAAATGGAGTCATGAAAGAAAAGAGAAGATGCAATTTCTATTAAGAGAAATTTGATAGCCTACAACATCACTTAAAAATTCAGAAAACAAATTGATGAGAGAAGAAAAGGTCTCTCAAAAATTAGACATTAAATGGTCATTAATGATAACATATAATAACATACCCTCAACATAAAGAGATGGAAACTAGAAGACACAACATAAAGGAAGTCATTACTTAAAAGAGGAGGGTGAAAGGATCCCTTACCTTGAAGAGTAACTTCTAAATTTTGAAGGTCATGACCTTGGGAGGCTTGAGGGATCCTTGGGAGGACTTTTTGGGAGGTAATTAGACCAAAACATTGTTGGGAAGGATTTGGGAGTGAAATGAACAAAGGATAGTCTTGGTATTTATAGGAGAAGTGAGGGAACAAATCAATAATGGCCAAGTGACACCTCATCAGTGGTATTGGAAAAACCATGGGCTTACCCATGGTATCTTCACATCATATTGGCCAAATGGTACATCTCATACCTTATATTACTATTCATAAGTCAACCATATTTATTATATAATTAATAAATTAGTAATGATTTCATTAAACACTCGAAACATAAATTTGTAATTTTACAATTCACCAAAAATTCAACTATATCTGAAAAATCCCAAAAAAATACCCCAACCTAATTATGAAGCTCTAAATTCAAAAATGAAATCCATTTTAGGAAAATAAATTTCTAAATATTTTTTCTTTTTTTTAAATAAGAAACACTATTCACCTGAAAAACTAATTCTTAACCAATAATTTCTGAAACAGTTATTTTCCTATTTTATTGAATCACATTACTTAATAAATGTGTCTAAATTATATGAGTACATTCTTAAGTGTGGTCAAATAATACATCCGGTTACATTACAAATCATAAGTGTAAAAATTATAATTCATAATTTTCTATTCATCATAAATTATGTTGATCTTATTAGTCTCTAAATTTCATACTGAACATAATTGTAGAAGACAATTTTTTAAAAATCATTACACATGATTAATTATTTATGGTTTACATAAATATTTTAAAATATCCCTTTTTCCAAAATTCATCAATAATATAATCCTATATCTATCCGGATATTTGAGATTCACAAACATCACCATAAGAAGAAATGAAAAATTTAATTTATCTCAAAGGATTACATAAAGATGATAAGGTCTTATTATATATCCCCTTATAAAACCAGCTTAGGAACTAAGTGTAAGGTGCACTATGGTGATAGAATCATGGGGCGGTTCAGCCAACATTTCTTGAGTGGTAATTTCTATCATCTTGAACTTCTCACTTAGGTGATTCCATTCAAGATTCACACGATGAAGTTCGTCTTGGGTTTGGTCCAGAGAAAAGGCTAAAGGTGCTACCTCCTTCCCAATCTCTATCAGATGGGCTTCGATCTGCCCGAGACTACTGGATGAGGCCATCAAATCATCTTTCTGTAACCAAGATCACTTGTATTTATAAGCAATAATTGCAACATTTAGAATTTAATTTCCAACGGTCATATTGACCAACTGTCATATTGACCAATGATCATATAAAAGTTGAAACTCAATGACATCATTATAATCATACTCATTTTAATTAAAGAAATGAAATACTTTTGTTGAGTATAATATAAAATAACACACAAAATTAGGAATCAAAATTTATTAAAGAGTTTAGGTCGATACAATTAGTTTTCCAATGATACATAGAATATCGAATTTCTATTAGTGGTTATATCCTTATAGTATCCTATATTATAGGTTACCAAGTGACAAACCAAGAAGTGACGTCTCATGTGATTTTTAGTGAATTCAGTTGACAATTATTATATTACATTTCGTGTTATATAATGTTATCCACAATGTAAGAGACATGTTTAATACATTCACATGAACCCATGAAGTTTATCATTTTATTGAGGAAATTATATTACAATTTCAATGTGGAAAATATTCTAGGGTATTATCAAATTATTTCTATATAGAAAAATATAGGTAATTTGAGAAGTTATTTTTTAATATTTATATCACTGAATGTGTAGGTAATCAAAAATAATATGTATTTAGTTCAATGGCCCAAATTTACAAATTGTGGTTGTTGGATAAGATGAAATTGGGTGTGTATTTAAAGATACATTTATTATCATTTATATACACTATATATATTGCAATTATTTATAATATCTGAGGAGGATATATGTTATATTGATATAAATCACTCATTCCACACTAGTGTTAATGTGATCCTGATAAAATTTAGAAAAATGAATAAAAGATAATTGTTTGATGTGTGATAAATATATAAGAATAAATTCATGGGTTTTTTTGGATGAGAAGTATAGTGTATAACTTTTCAATTTTCATCAGTACTATTGATTCCCACTATATGGACATCAAAAAAATCGCAATGGAATAAATACATGAATACTACTTTAATTTCCCCACCTATAGCAAATAAATTAGAGAATATATTAAACATGGAGATCGCATGATAATATGATGGGCTAACGATCACATGAGCATTTCATGGTCATAAAAATGCTCCAATCATGGAATATAGCCCATCTGAAGTCGTTCAATTCCCCCTTCATCAAACCTTCTTCATTTCACAAAGGCTCTCAAGACAAATGAATGAGTTCCCCTAGAGAACAAGATTTTTCAAAGTAATGTTCCCAAAAACCCACCTAAAATAATTTGACAATATGGAATGATGATATTCAAAGGTAGATAACCCCTGAGTTCATGAATATCATTTTCCATATCATCATTTAGAAGAATAAAATCCCTCGGGGACATCCATGAAATCTCAAAAGTCACCCAAACTAATGTAAGATAACATGAATGAGATAATGGTGAGGATACAAGAGGTGTTTTTATTCAATGAAGGATATAAAATTCCCTGTGAGGGAAATCCAAGAGATTAGGCAAGGCCTTCAATTAATTTCAACATCGTTTCATAAATTAAAATGTTATTATAAGTCCTTCTGAATGAATATACTCGTGTATGTCAATGAATCCTCTCTAGCACTCTTAGTAATGGTAGTAAGTCCTTTCCACTACATGTTTTCTCGCACTCCATATAACCCATATTGGATAGGAGAGACATCAATTAAAAATTGAGTAAATATACTATACATTTTTTGTTCAAACACACATAATCCCTATCCTTTGTAGGATAAAATAAAGGAGATAATGGAATGTAGGCGAGGGGTGTTCATGGTTATCCTTTGTAGGATAATCCATGAGCCATTGGTGAGACATCCAACTCTACTCGTGAGATCCCTTTGACTTATCATCCCATCTCTATGAAGTACCCCATGAAACTTCATGACACTATAAGGATAGATGAAATTATTTTTCCAATAAAATACTCGCACCACCCCTTATGACACTTTTTGGTCACATGACACATCGCCAAAAAATAAAGACAATTTAAATAAAATTTATCATGTATGTCCTTCATGAATATCATCCATTTTTACATAAATTATATGAAATAAAATAAGGAGGATGTAGAAGATAATTTTTGTTGATGAAAGGCATGTTATAGACCCATCGCACCCGAAACACTATCCCACAAAACCCCTAGAAAAATCATCCATGTCTTGTGAGATCTCAAGTTAAGTCACCCAAGGTCTCACATGTGTCGTATAATAGACACTTGAATCTTGTGAAGGTCCTTGGATATGTCAACATTACAACATTTTTATTCCATCAACATGTCTGCATGATCAAACAAGTCTTATTTAAATGGTAATAATCTGATGAAGAGAGTGTTGATGGAAGAGACTTCTGGTCACAAAAAATTTACGATATTCACTTGGAGAGGCCTATGAAAAAAGATCAAGGAATCTGCATTGCACTAGACCCCTTTGCCGACTACAACCTAGTCTCGTGCTCAAAACGCCATAGAGAGCACCAGACAATAGGGGTGGTGAAGAATAATAATTTCCCACTCCAACATAAAGAATGGGTTGGACACTGAGACTGTAAATGCTTGGACTCTAGATGACTAACCTTTTAGACTCTATAGTTTCATGAGAGAAACCAATCCTGACAACATTATGTCAGGTAATACACTAGTGAAAAGCTGAAGTAATCATTTCTCACACATAAGTTGCTTCTCATGATCATTCATAGATCAGGGGAAGGAATTATTGAAATACTTCTGAGGAAAATTCAGCAATACTCGTAGATAATGTGATACTACAAAGAAACCGATATTGAATTTTCCTATGGAATCCTCAATTCAAGGTTTAGAAGAAAAAAAAATTAAAATGGGAAGACATAAAATAAATACATACTTTTGTTCATTAAACGATTCATGGATGTCATATAAAGACATGATAATGAACCATTACATGTCTCCCAAACCCATAGAAACTCCATTGAAATACTATATTGGACACAATAAATATTAAGGAATTAAATAATCAAGTCACATGGTTCCCCCATGGATGCCACTTTGATCTCAAGAAACCCTCTGGGTCCTTCACCCGAGACATGCGACATCACTCAGAAATATTTGTTGGCTGATATAATGGAACCTTCCCATATTATTCTAGTATCAAGGTTCAATCAGGGAATGCCAATCAAGATCTTACAACACCCCTTGGGCAGGTCAACTAAGAGTGATGACACTCTTCAGACAAGTCATCCATGTCATCGAGGTCTCCAAAAATGTGTCATCCAAGATACGTGACATCATTCAGACTATGTGTCACTAAATCTTATGACACCCTCCATATGTGTCAATCTAGGTCATATGATTGATCCTAGTACATTCATACTAGGTCCTGCAACACCCTCAGATCAAGAAAGCCATGCCAATAGGGATATCTCAGTGTGTAATCCCTGACTTAAAATGAGTTACGTGAACTACGGTTCCCTACATAAATGGGAGACATAAGAAACCTTATAATGTATATATGTCTATACCAAACACTCTAAGGGATGTCCTAATACAACAACGAAATATATATGAACCATGGAGATGATTATCTTTCCACCTTGTTTCTCACCTCGATCATAGCTCACATGGGCTTAGGAGGGACGAAACAAACACCTCATTAGGAAATGAGACCCTTCGTAATGGGAAAAGGCAGCCTCATAGTGTAAGATCCAACGTAAATAGAACTATGATGACTTTGGATTCTACCATATATAGGATACGACATCTACCTCACCCCAATATTTTATCTCCATATTGGTCACCTAGGGAAACCCTAGCTTATAAGTCACTTGTTCAAACTAATGAAAATGATTATTTTATATCCCTTTTTTCTTACAACAAGAAAGGATCCGGTGGGATTGGGGAGTAGAAATGACTATATAATCTACAATATAAACACCCACAATGGTACATGGTGACATTAGGTTGTAATCCTCAACAGACACCAAACAACGATGACTCTGATTCCTACCATAATCATGATACATTAGATGCCTTCATATGGCCCAAGATTAAATAGAACACTTATTTCTGTATAAGTCCATCCACAAATTTTACATCTCAACCAAAAAGACTAAATTATTCCCAATATATGATCACACTATATCATCTATAAGTACACCAATAAAATCACAAAGCCATGATGACATTGATTCCTAACATATCTGGGATATGTAAGACGTCTCTTCATGAAGTAAGTCCCCTAATAAATAATACCATTGTCGTACTAGTGAATAATATCTATATAATGTGAAATAAAATGATCATTTACCATACTTTATTTCTCACATAGATCATAGATCACATGGGATTATGGATTAATGATAATCATATCATCTTCACTATGAGTCACTATAATGACATAAGAAACTATGAGAACAAATACCACTCTGACTCTCCCAATATTTGGGATACATAGGACACCACCTTATGGGATTGATCTCAAATATTTGGTATCATAATATGTGAATATATGTATGCACATCTTGACATTAAACTACATAGGAAGAACAAACTATGTCAAATTTAATTCCTATAGTAACCAGGATAAGTATGATGCCTCATAATGGCTCATTCCCATCCTCAGAATACTATATGATTTCTTACATGGAATCAAATTAATAGAATATTTTTTATATGACTTCATCATATAAGAAACACCCTTTTATATGAAAATGGTGAAGAACTTCAGAAACATACATATGAGGACACTAAAGAGATCTCAGTCTATTGAATATGAATAAGAATTACCCTATTGTCTTTTAGTTTGGTAGACTAGGCCTATATCAATATTAGGATGAGATTTTCTATCATATTTTGAATCTATAAGAGAGTCCCAACGTATGGAATAAATCCCCCAAAAATGGAGCGATCAGCCTGAACTCCCATAATCTTGACTAATGCGAGTCCCCAAGAGTCAATAGGACTGAAAACCCAGATGACCTTCGGCCTTTGGAAATATACTCCATACCCAACTATGGATAAGAGAACCATTGGGAGTATATAGGGAAGAAGAAATAGTTGTTATACCCGATTAATGTGACTAAGTGAGGTCTTATAATATCCCTCGAACAAATAATCAAAGGGGGAACAAATCCCACATCTGCATTAAACCGTAATTAAACCAAAATGGTGAACATGGCATGAATATCTCTAATAACAAATTACTATGATATAATCCATCAATCCTTGTTGTTTGCTCCTCATATCCAATCAATTTTCATAGGCTATATGAGAATCTATCATCCACTTTGTTTCGAAAAAAATATATTAAAATAGTGTAGTAAGACAATCATAATATGGGATTCATGTAATTTTATCGTCATACTGACAGGTCCACATGAGAAGAATGGATGAAAAGGAAATACATGAAAATTTTGTTAACCTTGCATATCCATTTGATAATTTTCAAGCCTATGATATAACACTAATTAGAACCCTTGTTCTTTATTATCTTTTTGATTATCGATACTAATGTCATCAATATACTCCCAAACTCATGAAATGTCTTCCTCATGTATTATTCGCTCTGGTAACTCATCTGTCACTACAACTCCCTTTGCCCACTAGGAAATATAACCTACTTGAATAATATAATGGTAGGTGTTGAATACGATGGTCTTGGATTACCAATGGCATGATTTGATCCCGAACAAGTATGATGCCTATTATATTCTCCAAGCATGTAGTCAGTAAATCTGTATCACCTTGAAAAATATACTGCTAAGCCAGCATCCCTTGCTGCTATGACCAACTTCTTTGGGAGCCTATTCTATGAACGAGACAATTTCCACCTACCATATATGATGAAGATGTAAAATGATGCGGAATATTGCTCCCTTTTTGTTCTAGAGCCAATAAAGTGAGAACCAACGAACCCCCATCACCAACATTGTCCCGACAATACCCATCAGTAACCTGCTGAGGGTGCCACCAGACACATAGCTTCCTTTGATGCCCATTCATGAGCTATAAGGATGAAACATCAGTGGATAGAGGTGTTGGATATCTAAGAGAGGGATCATGTCCCTACACCCAATGAAGATTCCTACCAACATACTTCAATAGGAATAAACGAGTAAGCTCATATCCCTTCTAGTTTGGAAGAAGTCTATGTGAATATTCCAAAAAAAGGGGAGGTTCATACTCTCACCCCCGTGCATGAAGGGAATAAGCATACTCTTATGGAACAAGGATGGAAAAAGTGGGCATATATCCCCACTTCAATTGATGATATATATCAAAATATAATATTGATAGAATACGTGTAGGATTATATATCATCATAAACTTTTCTAAAATGCCAATATATTTTAGCAATTGATGAAGAGTTCTGCCGGAATATTTCACCACTGTTGTAGCTAAAGGGACTGGCTCATACTCTTATCCCTATATATAGGGAAAATAAACACTATAATAATAATGAAACCCTAGTTGTAATGAATCCTGTGGAAATTATATCTACCAGCTGGGAGGATTATCTATATACTCAGAAAAAGGACAAGGCATCAGACCAGACTCATACTCCCATTCCAACTAGGGTTCACCAGGTGTGAGTAGAACACACCACAGTATAAGGGAACACACCTGTCATAAAATTTTGGCAACATATTCCCAATTCTTATAATCAGGATCAATCTACGATTCTGTTTAGGACTCACCACGTGAGAGGGGCACAAGTTTCGAGATGTGTTCATATTACTATAGAAAAATTCCATCGGCATTCTCCAAAGTCCAAGGGTTGGGCATATATACTCATTATAACTGAGGATATCCATGTGAGAATTGAATAATCCATGGGCATGGCTCGTATTTATCTTAGTGAATCTTCCAGGAATACACTATTAGGTCACATATGTATGGTGAATATCTCTACTTCCGCTGATGGAGTACTCTGCCAGTATCATTCCAAGGAAATACATGAGGAGGATCATATTTCTTCCCATATTACATAGGTATATTGTTATATTTTGATATGAAATAAATATTCTTAAAAGTCTTGTATTCCCATTAAAATAGCTAATCACTAGGTGAGTGAGGTACACACCTCATGGTAGGCGCATACTGCTTCTAATAAATACAAGGGCCATATCTCAAATGCTCAGGATCGTGATCATACTCTTGTCATGACTGAGGCTCACCAAGTGAGAATAGAACATTCCTATAGAAAATCTCACGTTTCAATAGATAATGAGACAACATATTGACATATTCTAATAGATATTTACAAGTGGTATCATACTCTTGTATCATTGAATGGTTATATAGAGGTTTTGGAAACTGTCACACAGTATGCTCATATCCATGAACAATCACAAATCACAGGTCGTTATATTCTAGGAACGCTGCAGAGTATTGTCCATATTCGTAATATCCACAATGTAAATGGTCGGGGGATTGTTCAAGACAAAGTTTCAACACCACAAGGGTTCTCATACTCTTCTATTGAATCAGAAGATGAGTACATTCATTACCATGATAGTCTAACTCATGGGAGTGTGAAGATGGATCATAGGGACACTCCTCCTTACATACATTGTGGTCAATAAACCCATTGTGATATCTCCCATGAATAAATAAATCCTTCTATTTTAAATACCCCTCTTTCTATAGAGTTGAACCAAACCCCAACACCTTTGTATATAGTGGTTCAAGAAACACTAGGGTAAACCATATATGGTTCCGTATCAATTTCCTTCAATACTCCACTCCCATCAGGAGGAAATCATTAGATCCATATTCTATGATATGATCAGATAGAGGCATGTAAGTCTGATGAGAAGGATGTCAAATTTAACATACAGAGAGAGTTTTCCAAAATCAACCTCCCCATCATGCTCTGGCCTCACATTACATTTAGCTATGAAATCCAAAATGATCTAGAAAAAGAGTGTGTTCCTAATATGTTCAAAAATATTCGAGTCACTCATTTGAAAATAAAGAATCGATGTATCCCTTATCAAGAATATTACTATCACCCTCAGATTATTAATATAAACTATTTTGATCTTGATCGAGGTACTATCTCCCTGACCTGTGATCCAAAGCCCAAAAAGCATTGTGGAAATTTGAAACATGTATTCCTTCTTTTCATCGTGATTCTTTGAAAAATGATATATGAAGCCACATCATGCATCCTTATTTGGGGATGGAGATGGAAATGAGAATTACACTTTTATGATCACATGTAATAGTATAACTCCTTATACATGACATCCTATGATGTTATATCCTCATTAACTATTAGGGGACTAGGTAGTTATTGGGCTATGTTTTCACTACAATAGAATTTACCAACTTAAATGGTTCCTAAAAAACACTAATAGAGAGAGAGGATAACTAAAAAGAAATCAAAATAGTCCCCTAAAGGTAATAATAAGACATTAAAAACTGTAAATTGAAATTTTAATAATCCAAACAACTTACAATAATAAATAATTCTCACTATGGGCTGACATCGCTCCGAGCTTCCATATGAACACAACATCTCCACATCACCAAGACTTCAGTAGTACCTACCATAGAAGACATCCATGAGCGCACTCAGCCCCTTGAGCTATGTGAATATCTACTACTTCTTATACCCCCTAGGCCATCAATCCCAAAGAAAAATCAGGACATACCCTCGACAGCCATTGGTGAACCCCATCCGGTTGGGATGGGGGAATTTATATGTCAATCATCATCACCAGTTTTATTGTTCCTAGAGATCCCCCTTCATATATTACTGATTATTCTAGATCTACCCTACCCTACTATGATGAGAAAATATATATCACAATTTACATATTGGTAATCATGGAATCTCTAATTGTATTCATTGGATGCTCAACTACATGACCATTCAGTGCCAATGCCAGCCCCAAAATGGTGCCCACCCCAATGGGATGGGGGAACTTTCATCATCATCATCATCACAGAGGGAATCAATCTTCTCCATGTTAGAAAGAAGAGACCAATGGTTGAGATCCCAAATAGTCTTCGAACTATAGGTAAAACCTCTATTAGTCATGGATCTCCTAGAAATAATAACCGGAAAGTCCCTCAGAGTCACTATTCATATACCAGGATGGGAGGAGTGTATGGAAAAAGGAAATCCAACCCTACTGGGTTCACAATAAAAAACGTCCAAAGAAGACCAAGGCATCAAATAATTAATTTGATGGATACTATGTAGAATCATCTTGTTTCATAGAATGGAATGGATGAAAACCCATTTCTCGATATGTCTCTGTGAAGTCCATCATTATTAACATGATATATGTTGATCTAGACAGAAATGTAGGGGGTCAAAAAATGGAAAATTTACATTAGTTGGAGTGTGATTTGGATGCAGCAAATGATGTTTTACACACCAAAAACTAGATAAGGCATCAAAAATTTTCACTGTCGAACTAAGATTTTCCACCTCCTTTGTTGAATACAAGAAAACAAATAGGATAAAATATGAATACATCTTATTTTAAAATTAGAGAGGAACTATTTTCACAATATGAGAGGAAAATACATGATCTCTGGAAACTACAAGAGGAGATACTCATGGGAAGTATTCTCAATGGGTATCTTCTCTATCCAGAGGTGAATATTCTTCCTCCCATAGTCGATCCTCTAATAATGGTGGTATCTGAGCATCATATTGACTCTATATGAAATTAAAATTCTACATAAATGACGAATCCAACGCTGATTGGGACTTCCCTTAGTTTTGGTGATAGCCTCTCCCTTACCATGGTAATCATTTAGTCATAAGACGAATTGAGGATCAACGGCAGATGAAAGTTGGATCAACTCATCATCCCCCATCCTCTCTATGTGGACGGGAGGTGTCTCATATAGTAGATCCCATGAAGGTATGTAATACCATTGAATAACAAGAAACTTGAATGTAAGCCATGGAAGGGAGGAACAAACATGAACAAACTGAAAATAATCCATACCACCAATGTTTATAAGATAATTCACCTCCACCCAACTTTGGAAACCATAACTTCTATACAATTGATGGTGAATGAATCCCTGAAAAACACCCCACACACTCTATATCTCAATATGGGGTGATGATGGTCACTCGAGTTCAATATGAGGAAACCTAGATGAAGTGTTTTGTATAGACTCAGACACAACAATACTTTGTTTGGTACAATATTATTACAATGAGATCTATCACAAGATGGGTAGACCTTCATCATCAATTACATTAGCATTTTAGTTCAACAGTGAGTGAAAAAATGATTGTCTACTAGATAAAATACAACCAACGTAACCCCTCATAGGAGAAAATTCTAGAACACTATGATACAAATATTAGTAATGAGTTGAAAACCCACACAGTCCCAATGAAATATCAAAGAGGATTCCAAGAGTTTTCTCAAACAATGCAAAATCAAGAAGTGGATATTCATTGAAACTAATCCATGTCTCGACTTACTTCCGCAGTATCTTGGAATAAGTCATCTACATCTGAAGCTGTGACTTTCTCTCTCAAGCCTGCAGCGGTGCCCATCCAAGCACCCATGCCTATTCTGAAAAACCCAAAACATCTTATTGTGTAGAAAATGATTAATAATCACCCTTGTACATTAGTATAAAGATATCAGTGTCACTCAAAATCTGATAAATGAATTAATAAAGTATACTACTTCTGGAATTAATAAGTCTCGAGTTATTTCTTCATAGACATGGATAATAACATGTTCACACTTTAGCAATCCATGAGGCCTGATGATGTCAACATCACCGTCCATATTAACTACAATCCATTCCATAGATGGATTGTCACGACCCATCCCAGTGGGGCCCATGCCACAACTCCCCAAGCCCGCCTCTAATAGGCCAGGGGCTGGTGACTAGCACCGAGTAGGCATGCTACTAACATGGGAGGCATTTTTTATAAACCTATACACACACACACATCTCCAAGCCCACAAAGCTTAAAAGTAAAAACTACAAAAAAGAAAAGATGCATGCATACACTAAAACCCAACCACAAAGTGCGACATGGAAGTAATGTACAGTAAAGTAAAACCCAGGGACGAAATTACAAGCCCACCAAAAAGGAAGACTGAAACAATGTCCAACCTGTAAAAAAGGTACTGAGACTGCAACCCGTCGCCAGAGGAACACACCTCTGCCTGTCTGATCTCACTGAACACCATCTGGTCCTAGTCCGCCAAGAATCCTATCAAAGTCTCTCTCGTCTACACAAGACACGACACGAGCGGGCCAAGCCCGTGCTGGGGTGAGTATAACAATACCAAGTAGGACACCCCGGAAACCACAAAGGAAATACAACATAGGAAAATACCGCAATGAAAGGTACAATCAGCTCTACACAGTATATGTCTAACAAACATATAACACGAATATCCAGATATACTCATACACAAACGACCATCGCGAAAACCACTACTAGGATCCAGCTCGAAGATTTCACTAAGCATTCCATCAAGAGGACATACTCCTAGGTATGAAGAGAGAGGCACGATGTACTCGTTCCGGGAGAACACACTCCACAAGTACCTTGGGAACAAGATGCTCAGATGAGGATCACAGCCAAGTCATGGGGTGATTCCGACAACTCAATCTGAGCTAATCCGCTAAGCAGAGGATCAGCACCCGGGTAATGTTGGTCACGTCGATACCATGAAATCTACCTACGGTTCCAGGAATGAATAGAGGATTCGGCTCTAAGTCTCACAGAGGGGATTCCAACAACACTATTCAGGGAGTTCTGATGAAGGGATTATACTCCTGTATAAAAAAATTGATACCAGAACCTTTTGGGGATTACCAAGGGTAAGAACCCTAAGAACTAGTCTAATTCACAGAAGGCAAGTGGATCAAGCCATGAAGAAAAGTTACACGGTGTGTTTTATGGTTACACACCGTGTTCGTTGACCCCGGGTACTGTCCGTGTCCTTCGTTCAAGCCGTTCAAACCAAACTACACGACGTGTAGTAAAGTACATGTCGTGTTCCTTGACACCGGGTATTGCCCGTGTAAACTGCCCGTGTCCCTCGGCTTGTCAGATAGGAAAAAAATACATGGCATGTAGAAGAAATCACATGCCGTGTTCGAGAACCTGGGATCACTCCTTGTACGCTGGCCATGTGCCCGTACACGGTCTCTGCCCGTGTCCGTGTCGCCAGCCCATGTACCAGTACACGGGTACCCTGTGTATCTGGCCGAGTCTGGCCAGGGAGGGTTATACATGGCGTGTCTATGGTCGTGTGCCCTTCTCGTGTCCATGTACTCCCAGAGTACACGACGGGTAACCCTACCGACGAACACACACCATGTAGCCCATACTATACGACGTGTAGTCGGGAAAATTTCCAGAACGGCGTCTTCCTCCGCCCTCCTCGGCCGATCTTCCGGATCTCGATTCTGTCGTCTGTTCGCCACGAAACTTTAGATATCAGGTCGCCTCGTCTCCGTGAAGCCGAATCTATGGGTTTCGGGCCTTCAATGGGCTCCTAAATCCGATTCCGGCCATTTGAGCAGAAATCATCCGAAGAATGATTTCTTCCGATCCGCTTCGATCCGTCCGTCGAAACTATCGTCACACCTCCACACGACTGTTGCGGTGTTGATCCTTCAAATTGGGATCGTTGTGTTGGAGAACGGATGCGCAACGTTTCTTTATTCATCGCCCCGCTTGGAACGCGGAGACCACTCACGAAGAACGCGAGAAATTGGGGAAGAACACACAACAAATCTAGAGGGACGAACCTCGATCGATGTTCGTGTTGATCTTGGTTCGTCACAGTTAGAAGGATGAACGAAACCAAACAAATAACCAGGATCAAATCCCCAAAAAGCCACGCAAAATCCCATCCCGCAAGAACGATTGATCCGCGGGCTAATATGTTCATGGATTAGTCCAAGTTCGTCATGGAAATCAAAGACGGTGAAGAATTTAAATCACAAAAACATCCTACATGGATCTGATGTGTTTTCCGGTGAAGATCCGCTTGCCACGTCATCGTCGCCGTCGAAATCCGTCAAGATCGTCGCCGCTGCCACGTAGGGGGTTTCCTCCAAGGCCACCAAGGGTTTTCAGGGTTATGGGAATTGTAACCCTGGACCCTGTCGCAAACCTCTATTTAAAGAAGATAAACAAAAAAAAATTAAAAGATCTCGCTACAAAAATAAAATATTTTTATTAAATATTTTATTACCGTTCCGTCCAAAAAATAGATTTCACCACCGACCCGCGCCGGCCAAATTTAGGCCATGCTTAAGGTAAAATCGATGTCATAATTGCAATGGTGCTCTCAGATTTCTGATCCGAGCACCCATACTGGTGTTATTCCACTTTTTCAGGAAAAAAGCATGAGCACGTAATTTAATTATTAAATTAAATTCAAACACTTGTTCCGGGCTCACTGGGCCTCAGAATTGCACGCTGTCTCAGATCCTAGTCTCAAAATACTTCCCATATAATATTAAAATAACACATGAAAAAATCCGGGACATTACATCACACCCTCCATAGGGATTTTACGTCTTTGAAAAGCCAAAATAAGGGCTACTAAAAAAGATGTGGGTACTACACGGGAATCCGAGCCTCCCGCTCCCACGTGCTCTCCAAGAGATTCCAGTTCTTACCCCGGACATGCACCAAGGGAATAGCTCATCCATAAATGATCTTCTCCTGCCGATCCTCGATCTCCACTGGGTACTCAGGAAAGGTCGCTCTATCACCGATGTCCAGCTCGCCCCAGTCACTGACGTGCGATAGATCATGCACGTACCTCCGTTGCTGCGACACATGGAAGACATTGTGTTACCAGCCCATCTGAGGAGGTAGAGCCAAGTGATATTCCACCATGCCAACTCTACTCAAAATCTGAAAAGGGCCAACGAACCTTGGAGATAGATTGCCGCCTCCACCAAATCTCTACAATCCCCCTCGAGGTGAGACCCAATGGAACACATGGTCTCCCTCCTCGAACTCCAAAGGTCTCCGCCTTTGGTCAACATAAGACTTTTCCCGATTCTGTGCAGTCTTTATCCGCTCCTGGATGACATGCACCTTCTCTGTAGAAGCTCTTACCATCTATAGGCCCATGAGTGCTGACTCTCCCAGGTCAGTCCATCAAAGTGGTGACCTGCAAAGTCGCCCGTATAGAGCCTCGAATGGTGTCATACCAATAGTGGAATGATATCTGTTGTTATATGAAAATTCCACCAGTGGTAGGTGATCATCCCAGTTATGATCGAAGTCAGGTATGCAAGCTCATAGCATATCCTCCAGGACTTGGATGGTCTACTCTATCTTCCCATCAGTCTGGGGAAGAAATGATGTACTCAAGCGTAATTGAGTCCCAAAAGCTTCTTGAAATCACATCCACAACCGGGATGTGAAACAAGAATCACAAACTGAGACGATTGTGGATGGTACTCCATGAAGCCGAACTATCTCTTTCATGTAGAGGCATCTCATGCTCTCTACCGAACTCTTCTCCCGTATGGATATGAAGTGGGCTGACTTGGTGAGTCGATCAAAGATCACCCAGAAGGCATCGTGTCCCCTGGACGTGTGTGGTAAAACTGTCACGAAGTCTATGGATATCCCATCCCACTTCCACTCTGGAACCTCAAGGGGCTGAGTCAAACCTACCTTCACCTGGTGATCAGCCTTTACTTGCTGACAAGTAAGGCACCGAGAAACAAACTCTAGCACACTCTTCTTCATCCCTGGCCACCAGAACTGACATCGGAGGTCCTGGTACATATTTGCCACGCCTGGATGCACCGCCAATGTGAATGTATGGAACTCCCTCAGAACCTCCTCCCGCAACGTCACTGGTAATATCGTGCATCCTCTAAAAAGGACAACGTTCTCCCCACCTTTTGAATTTCCATCAGCAGCATCACCTGCGGATATCTGAGCACGTAGAGTCCTACAGCTAGCATCCTCGCGATGTGCTTCCTTGACTCACTATAAGAGTGGATGGGTAACAACCATCGACTGAAGGTAAGATCCCTCATCTCCATCCACTAAGGACAACTGCAAAGAGGCCAACTACCTTGTCACCTCATCCAGCAACTGCGAACTAGATTTCCTACTGAGAGAATCTACCACCACATTCCCCTTCCCAGGAGTATAAACGATCTCAAAGTCGTAATCTTGGAGGAACTCAATCCATCAACTATATATCAAATTTAGATCCTTTTGAGAAAAGATATATCTGAGACTCTTGTGATCAGAGTAGACAATAAACCGCTCACCCATCAGGTAGTACCGCCACATCTTCAATGCTAAGACTACCACTGCCAACTCAATAACATGGGTCATGTAATTCTGCTCGTGTGGCCTAAACTGACGTGAGCCATAGGAAATCACTGCTTGCCTCTACATTAGGACACAACCATGCCCTGTTCCTAAGGTGTCGTAGATCACTATGTGCTCGACACCCTCCTCTGGTAATCTCATGACCGGGGCACTTGTCAGACACAGTCTCAACTGCTGGAAATCTTGCTGGCATTTCTCTAATTACATGAAAGGCTGTCCTTTTCGGGTCAAAGCAATCATGGGTGCTGCAATCCTAGAGAAATCGTGGATGAATCTATGATAGTAGCCCACCAACCCAAGGAAACTACGCAACTCCGTCACGCTCCGGGGTGCCTCCAATGATAGCACTGCCTCTACCTTTGCTGGGTCCATTGCTACACCATCCACTGTGATAACGTGTCCCAGAAATTGGACCTCCTGTAACCAGAACTGACACATCGAGAGTTTCCCATACAACTGGTGCTCTTAGAGTGTGTCCGGAATCATCCTTAGGTGTCCTGCGTGCTCCTCATCAGACGCAGAGTACACAAGGAGATCATCAATGTATACCACCAAAAACCAGTCTAGAAAAGGCTGAAAGATCCAGTCAATGAGTCCCATGAACACTTCCAGGGCGTTCGTCATGCCGAAGGGCATCACCAAGTACTCATAGTGACAGTAGTGACATCTGAAAGTCGTCTTCAGTATATCCTCTTCTCGTACACACAACTGGTGATAGCCTGATCGTAGATCAACCTTCTAGAACCTTCATGCCCATCTCGACTGGTCGACGAGGTCATCGATCCTCGGCAGTGGATACCGGTTCCCCACAGTAACCTGATTCAAACATCTGTAATCCACACACAGCCTCAAGCTCCCATCCGCCTTCTTGGGAAATAGCATTGGGGCCGCCTAGGGTGAAACGCTGGGTCTCACAAAGCCCTACTTCTGCAAGTCTTCCAACTGCATCATCATCTCATGTAGCTCTATAAGAGCCATCCGAAAAGCTGATGCTGATATCTGGGTCATCCGGGGTTGCAACTCAATGCAGAAATCTATCTCCCGATGGGGAGGTAGCCCAGGGACATCCTTCGGAAAGACGTCCTCATACTCAGCCACCACTACTGGAAACTAGAAACTCATAACATCTAACGCGCCAAAGGCTAGGCTAGCCAACTGGTGTGAAATTGGTTGTGCCCTTCTATGCACGAGTCTATCTTGCACTGCATGGGTCTCTCTTTCACCGAAAAAAGAGAACCTCGTTCCATCACCACGGACACACCACACCCTTCGCCTAAAACAATCAATCTGGGAATGAAATGTGGATAACCAATCCATGCCAAGAATGACATAATAAGGCCTCAATGCTACCACCAAGAGGTTCCAACCGAAACTCCCACCTCCAAGGGTCAGGTCACACTGCCTGAAAAGGTGTGTGATCTCTGAATCTTCTCCATTTGATGTTTATAAGCGTAAGGGTCGAGTCAACGGATCAACTGGAATCTCAAGGCCTCGAACAGGATAATTAGAAAAAAAGGAATGACTAGAACTTGTGTCTATAAATATGACAACCAATGTATAAAAGACACAAATAGTACCTCTAATCATTCATGGAGTACCTGGGTCATAAGCCTCTGCCGCCTGCAGCTGTCCCTCCCTCTGTCCACCAGCTCCCTAAGCCTGGGTGGACCTCCTAGGGGTGATGGTGGTAAAGGGTCCAAATGACGACCACCTCCAGCTGCTCTCTCATCTCCTCTTCCACATCTGCCACCTCACAGATCTGCCTGATCCACACGTTGCCTCTACCTAGGGGGTCCATCCACTGCTCCTGGATTAGTATTACAGCGGGTCGGACAATCTCGAGTGAGATGTCCCATGCCGTCACATGAGTAACATCGCCTCTCTCGAGGATGGCTGGAAGCACCCTGTGAACCATGCACAGCTGATCCCTTGTCCTGGGATCTCCTCTGGAAACATCTCCCATGCCTGGGTCCCTGACGTCGACTCCCTGCCGCCGAGGTCTCTGCTACAGCTTGCCCACTACTGACAACTGTCGCCTGTCCTACTCTTCCAGGAATCTCTCAACCACCAAATCCCACTCGAGAACCCCAGAATAAGTAGGAATGCTCATAGGGATGATTCTATCTCAGATATCTCTACACAATCCCCGCTCAAAAGTCTGATCTCTAAAGTAATGATCTCTGACCATATCCATCGAGTACCGCGAGAGGTCGGTAAACCTTGATGAATAGACAGCCACCGACATGGTTCCCTACTAAAGCTGAAGGAGCTCATGTATACGTACTGATCTCAGGGTAACCAGTGAAGACTCCTCTCTGAAGAGACACTCAAACTCTGACCATGCAAGAGTCGCCTTGTCGTGAGTTTGGATGACAAAACACCACCATCGCCCTGCCGAGCCCTGCAGAAGGCTTACTGCCAGGATCACCATCTGGTCTGCTGGCGTCCTAACCAAATAGAAGACTCTGGTCACTACCTCAAGCCAGTCCTCTGCTGCCTAAGGGTCAGGCTTGCCTCGAAACCTAAGGGGTATCTGTCTCTGAAACTCATGGAGTGTGCTCAGCCTGCGCTCCTCCTCCACTAGTACATCAGGCGCTAAACACTGCTCTACAGGGGGCGGGATAACTGGCATGCCACCTGGTGGTAAAACTGAGGGATCTGGTCCCTGTATCGAAGCTTCAACACTGATGGGGTCATCCTCGTGATCGAGCTTCTGGATCCCACCGGGTGCGCGTCATGGAGGAATCCTGTTCAAGAAACAAGATGTATCACAGTTAGTGAGTATATCTGGAGAGCTGACTCAAGAAGGACAAGGAAACCACAAACTATTCCTATATGATGCATGTACCATTATTTTCCCCCATTCAACTAGTTTTTTCATGTTCCGAGTCGAAAAGAAAGTTATCAGAGTCCTGGTGTATGGATATGTCAGCCACCGCACCAACATTGGGGTGCCTGGCCTGTGAGCCGAACTCGAAACACTTAACACCATTGCCCAAAACCAACTCACAGACTCTCGGTCGTAAGGTAGAACCGACCACCTCTGATACCACTCTATCACGACCCGTCCCAGTGGGGCTCAAGCCGCAACTCCCCAAGCCCGCCTCCAATAGGACAGGGGCTATTGACTAGCACTGAGTAGCCATGCGACTAACATGGGAGGCATTGCCTATAAATCTGTACACACGCACACACATCTTCAAGCCCACAATGCTAAAATGTAAAAACTAAAAAAAATGATGCATGCATACACTAAAACCCAACCACATAGTATGACAGGGAAGTAAAGTACAGTAATGTAAAACCATGGGCCAAAAGTAGAAGCCCACCAAAAGGAAGTCTGCAACAATGTCCACCCTGTAAAAAAGGTACTGAGACTGCAACCCGTCACCGAAGGAACACACCTCAGCCTGTCTGATCTCACTAAACACCATCCGATCCTGGTCCACCTAGAATCCTGTCAAAGGCTCGCTCGTCTTCACAAGACACGACACATGCGGGAAAAGCCTGTGTAGGGGTGAGTATAACAATACCCATTAGGACACCCCGAAAACCACAAAGGAAATACAACAAAGGAAAATACCACAAGGAAAGGTACAATCAGCTCTACACAGTATATGTCTACGGAACATATAACAAGAATATCCAGATATACTCATACACGAACGACCATCACGAAAACCACCACTAGGATCCAGCTCGAAGATTTCACTAAGCATACCATCAGGAGGACATAATCCTAGGTCTGAAGAGAGAGCCATGAAGTACTCGTTCCGGGAGAACACACTCCACAAGTACCTTGGGAACAAGATGCTCAGATGAGGATCACATCCAAGTCATGGGGTGATTCTGACAACTCAATCTAAGCTAATCCGCTAAGCAGAGGATCGACGCCCAGGTAAAGTTGGTCACATCGATACCAATAACTCTACCTAGGGTTCCAGGAATGAATAGAGGATCCATCTCTAAGTATGACAGAGGGGATTACAACAACTCTATTTAGGGAGTTCAGCTGAAGGGATCATAATCCTGTATAAAGGAATTGATACCAGAACCATCAGGGGATTACCAAGGGTATGAACCCTAAGAACTAGTCCAAGTTACAAAAGGAAAGTGGCTCAATCCATGAAGAAAAGTTACATGGCGTGTAGTATGGTTACACGCCGTATTCCTTGACCCCGGGTACTGCCTGTGTAAACAGCCTGTGTCCTTCGTTCAAGCTGTGCAAACAAAACTACATGGCGTGTAGTAATGTACACGCCGTGTTCCTTGACACCGGCTATTGCCTGTGTAAACGTCCCGTCGCCCTCGGCTTGTCGGATAGAAAAAAACAACACGGTGTGTAGAAGAAATCACATGCCGTGTTCGAGCACCTGAGCTCACTCCGTGTATGCTGGCCATGTGCCCGTACACGGTCTCTGCCCATGTCTGTGTCACCTGCCCGTGTACCAGTACACGGGGTACCCCCGTGTATCTGGCCAGGTCTGGCCGGGGAGGGGTATACACGTCATGTCCATGGCCGCGTGCCCTGGTCGTGTCCATGTACTCCCGGAGTACACGCCGGGTAACCCTTCTGACGAACACACGGCGTGTAGCCCATACTACATGGCGTGTAGTCAAGAAAATTTCTAGAACTGAGTCTTCCTCCGCGCGCCTCGGCCGATCTTCCGGATCTTGATTCTATCATCCGTTGGCTGCGAAACACTAGATACCGGGTCTCCTCATCTCCGTGAAGACTAATCCTTGGGTTTTGGGCCTTCAATCAGCTCCAAAACGTGATTACGGCCATCCGAGCGGAAATTGTTCGAAGAATGGTTTCTTCTCGTCCGCTTCGATCCGTCCGTCGAAACCGTCGTCGCACCTCTGCAAGACTACTGCAGTGTTGATCCTTGAAATTGGGATCATTGTGTCACAGAATGGATGTGCAACGATCCGTTGTTCATCGCCCCACAACGAACGTGAAGAACGCTCAAGAAGAACACGGGAATTTGGGGAAGAACACACAACAAATAGAGAGGGACGAACCTCGATCGATGTTCCTGTCGATCTTGGTTCATCACCGTTAGAAGGTTTAACGAAACCAAACAAATAACCAGAATCAAATCCCCAAAAATCCCTACAAAATCCCATCCCGCGAGAAGGATCGATCCGCGGGATAATCTGTTCGTGTATTTGTCCGCCTTCGACATGGTTATCAAAGACGGGGAAGAATTAAAACTACAACAACATCCTACCTAGATTCGCTTCATTTTCTGACGAAGATCTGCTTTCCGCGTCGTCATCACCATCGAAATCCATCAAGAATGTCATCGCCGCTGCTTTGGGGGTTTCTTCCAGAGCCGCCAAGGGTTTTCAGGGCTATGGGGTTTGTAACCCTAGACCCTGGTGCCAGCCTCTATTTAAAGAGGATAAAAGAAAAAAATATTTAAAAGATCTCGCTATAGAAATAAAATATTTTTAATATATATTATATTACTGTTACATCCAAAAACTAGATTACACCACCAAACCGCGCCGGTGAAAGTTAGGCCTCGCCTATGGTAAAATCATTGTTTTGAACGCAATGGTGCCCTCATATTTCTGATCTGAGCACCCATTCGGGAGGTATTCCACATTTTTTTGGAAAAACACATGCGCGGGTAATTTAATTATTAAAATAAATTCAAACACTTGTTCCGGGCTCATTGGGCCTCGGAACTGCACACCGTCTCATATCCTGGTCTTGAAATAATTCCCATATAATATTAAAATAACACATGGAAAAATCCGGAACATTACATGGATGGGTCACAATATATCGAATATTTGCATCTTGCATATTTCTCTTCATGGCTTGGTCGACTCTTGACATGTGATGCTAGAAAGTTATCCAGAGTAGGTGGTTTGCATAACCATCGCCCAATCAGAATAACAACCTGATTGGAAGAGTATTTCTTCCAGACATGGAAAAATGTTTTACAACTAGATGACTCATAAAATAGTTAATCATTCTCATTAAACTCTTAAATAAAATTTTACAAACTCATGATAATGTTACCACCAAAAATGGAGATGTCGTATGTTCCCTCATGATTGGGTTTGAATAATAGAAGCAGGAAGAGAAAGAGGAGGAAGAAACATGTTCTCCACCAAATCAATCCCTAACTATTAATAATTTGTTCCTTATGACATCTAAAACATTGGAACTTCCCCCCACCAAATATAGACTTCATCAAATGAGAATATCATATTTGGTTCTGAAAATATAATACACTTGATAGACCCCTAATTCGATGATGAGTATACCTTCAAATATGGTTTTCCCATGTATAACAGGGGAATGAGAGGCTACATGCACTTGAGATGAGGATAGATGGAACAATGAAAACTTGGTGAAACTCAACATTCTTGTCATTTCCCCATGAAATACATATATTCATTTGAGACCCATCGAAAAGCATAGTATCATACTCAAAAGATGAAAGAATCTGCCTCAGGGCCCTGTATAAGTTAATGATAGCAAATTATCATGCATGACCACTTAGTGAGGGTTTAATCTGATCGTCCCAGTAAAAGAGGAATCCTAGGGTGACTGACACCACTAGAAGTATAAAATCCATCAACCTCCTCTAAAATAGTAGGTCAATCTACCTCAGATGCTTCAGCCCCTAAATTGCATGTCCAAGAGAATCCATGTATCGCGAAGCGATGAAATATAGAACAAAATTATGATGTTCTAAATTATTCTGAAATATTCATATCCAAGATCTCAATACTTGATATAATTAATCATTCAAAATAACTCAGTGAGGCACCAGTTGAATCCCTTTAGAGAACATAAGAATTCGAGATTGAATTCATGGCTACCAAGGTCTATCGATTGAAGACCACTTACTTGGGATGTCATGTTTCCATCTCATTCATAGATCAAGATCTAATGGAGGCCATCCAAGGGAATATTGGTCCCTTCTAAAATTTGGGTATGATCAATAATTCCAATTTCTAAAGTGTTTTGATTGATATTGTATATGGGATCAATCTCATCCTAGTTCGGACTCTCATACATTTGGTGTATAATCAATGGGACATACCCCTACAAAGATGACCATTTAGAGATATGTTATGCATGAGAAATTTATTCTTGGATGTACCATTTTTGAATCCCAATTTGGGGAACTCACATCTAAGTCCAACTTCATGGTTTTATAACAAGACAATACATATAATTTCTTACTGATAAGTTTCTCTCTCCATAACCACATGGAGGTAAAATCAAAATTTCCTCAAAGTATGAAGTACCTCATCAATGGAAAGGTAAGAATAATTCATGGATAAAATTTCCCATTTGATACAGTCAGAACCACATATGTTGAAGCATAATTCTACAATAAGAGACGTTTGAAACTAGTGGTTTATGATGATATATATGATATAGTTCCCATTGGAGTAGGGTTCACCCCTATAAATCCATGGTGAATTCTTGATGATGATTATATTCTCCCCATAAACATTTTAAAAGTATCCAATATAATCACAAAGCCCCAAGCCCCGCCTACCCTTAGTGACTGCAACCGGATCTAGTGTCTCTTTGTAACAACTCAGATAGAAAGTGGTGATGAAGTCTTTTCTAATAGCATACCTCCAGTAATATTAACTGAGTGTCCACCATCTTGCCTTATTTACCTAAATAATTCTCCTTGTATTCATAAAAGAATGAGGGAGATCACATGAATTCCCCTCAAGAATTCGTGGAATGTGTATGCCCTACCATATATGATCTTTGAAAAATAAATATACAAACAAAAGATTACCCACATCCTACTCTGATTAGTGCTTCCATTCCTCTTTAAGATAACAAGATGTATATTGTATTTCATAGGAAGTATTGATATGGGTTCTTTTAGAACTATACAAAAATCCCCAGAATGAATCCATATGTGGCTATGCTCCATATCAAACTACCTGATGAACATCAACAATTTATGTAGGCATCCAGGATAATGAACCACTCTAATGCCACCAATGTAGTGGTGGAAGTTGAAAAATTGATCAAATCCAACATCATCAGAGAAGAGAAATAACCTATGGGGATTGACAACATCATACCAATAAATATGAAAAATGAGGATGTTAGGGTGTATATTGAAATAAGATATCTCAATTGACATTTCTTGAATTATGATATCCCATTTCCAATTAGAGAACTCTTGATCAAAGAAACTCCTGGTGTCCAATTCCTATATATAATGGATGGGTTATTGGGGTACAATAAGATCAATATGGACCCCCCATGATTAATATGTAAATACAGTCAGTGTTCCTAAAGGGATATTCTTCTATCAAGTCATTCTATTTGTCTAAATTAATATTGGTGGCACATATTATCATGTTATGTATCATATATTTGGGTAATACATTGGAAGGATAACTGAGTGTTATTATGGAAACCTGGTCATCAAATTGTAAATACAATTTAATCAATTCATGGATCCCCAAACAGTATTTTGGAAGCTGCACCAATATATTCTAAAGATTAATCCACTGAAGTTCTCTTCATGGTATAATGAGGAAAATTCCTCATCATCATGTTACGCCACTACGTCATTGATGTGATCCCAGAGAAGACCAGTGATATTTTGTGATGTTACCCATTCTAAATCTCATAGAACTGAGGTAATTAAAGTGAACATCACCAACATTCAACAATTCATAATGAATATTCATGACAAAGACCTCCCTTTCACTAGACTAATGAATAATGGATTCTTCTACCAATGGGATGATGATTTCCAAAAAGCCTTTGAATTTCTCAAACATTTCATACTGCACCCACCAGTTCCAAGGCCTCTAGTGGAATGTAGGACACTCATATTATCTATGGATAATGTGGATTTATCTTTGTGAACCCTACTCATGTAGAAACATGATGCAAGAAGAAAAAATAATCTTCAATATCTTTGTCAGACCATTCTAGGAACAAAGGCACAATATTCAGATGTTGAAAATTACTACCTTTCACTCATCCTTGTAGTGAAAAGACTATGTAACTAAATTCAGCACCACGAAGTCCATCTAGTCACTTGTATTGACCTTCTTAAGAAAATTGTCAGTCGACCCATGCTGACTAGGGTATTGGCTTCATGGGAGGTAATTTTATAGCAATAAGACATTCAATTCCTAACCCAGAAGACTATGAATGGACAACCCATGGACGATTTCCTCAATGCACATCCTTATTTTTTAAATACAGTAGTAAACACAGAACTTCCAGATGAAGAGGAATTCAATGCCCATGGCCCTCCCTGGAAATTAGAGATGTCCTTTAATGGCTCCTTCAGGAGTCCAACCGGCACATGAATGGAAAACATAAAGATCAATAGGGTTCGTCTAGGTATAGTTTTTGTCTCTCAAGACAACGTAGTTTTACAATACTATTTCTCACTATCAAAAGGTTGCACAACTAATCAGGCTGGGTATGAGGACGTCATCAATGGATTGGATCTATCTCTACAGTTTCACATAGCCTACCTGAATAAAAAATGGGATACAGAACATGTGATAATGTATACCTATGGTGAATCTTCTATTAAAATGGAGGAATGAGGTCGTCTCAAAGTCTATGATATGGGATTGATGGAAGAATTTCATTTTGAGACCACATATCATTATGTACACTAATAATAGAATGATCAAATCAATGCACTGGATAATACAGCCACAGTCCTGGCTAACCCTGATCAGGAAGAAGCAACTATCTATATTACATAATGCAGAATGGATTCATTAATCGTAGTATGGGATATTTAATAGATAAATTAGGACATCAACACCACAGAGCATGAATAAATGATAACCGTCCCAAGAGATATTGAGCCTATAGTAATTTATCTTTGATATGAGAATCTCATTACAAATCATGAAAAAAGGGAATAGATTCTACACTAGGTGTCAAACGTTACTCTGCAAGATTTTTTGAATGAGAAAAAATTACTCTATAAACTTGTCTTTGAAATAACTATCCTCATGTTTATAGAAAAAGGTTATGTCCTCACCATTATGGAAGAATTCATTATAGGTTCCTGTAGTGCCCATCAATCTGGATCTAGGATTTCCCACCACATCAAGAGGTTAGGATAATATTGGAAAACCATGATACAAGAATATGTGGAGTTCACAAAACTTTTTTATTCATTCTATATTCATGAAAATATAATCCATAATCCCCTAGAATTTCTACATATATCTATATATTTCTATCCAATTTTTGTATTGCGGGACAGACATTCTAGGGATATATCCTCAAACCACACAAAAGTTGTTCATGTATTTCCCCACTATTACAGACCTCTTTTCCAAATAGTCTAAGAAAATATCCCTCAATGACATTATGGTGAAGAATATAATCAAATCCTGAATGTCCTATATCATCACCATGTTCAGAGCCCCTAACCTGATATTGAATGAAAATGACACAAACATCTATTCCAAAAAGTTTAAGAAGCATTACCAGGATTAAACATTTGAGTACAATCACTCATCTCGCAATCATGCAACCGAAAAATGATAGATAATAGCCTTCAATAAGACTCTATTGAATATACTCAATATTTTTTTGACCAGGGATTAGAATAATTTTCCAGACAAACTCTTCCAGGTTTTTTCGACCTACTGCACCACCACGTGTACTGTGACACAAGATACACTATGGTCGCAGGCATACTGAACCAAGGTAGTATTACCCATACATGTCCAGTAACCCTCACTATGAATAGCAATTTTCAGACGACTCTTAGATTACAAAAAATCTAAAAAGAGGTCATATGAGTTGGAAGATCTATATAAGAAAAGGTTGATCACATTAAACCACCTAGAAATTCAATATAACCCAATTGAACGAGCCTACTCTAAAAAGGACCACCACCATTAATTTCCTCAAGTATAATTGGTTTTAGATCTTCGAACCTCGATAATATGGGGAAATAAGCCCACAGTACCAAAGCCTATGTGTCAAGGACCTTACATTATACATATGTTCTATCATTATAGAGTCTACTCATTGGCCATAATGGGTGGGGATCATCTCACAACACCCACCAATGTAAGATTTCTGAAGAAATTAATTGCATATCCACTAGTAGTAGGGTGTACACATCGGTCTAAATCACATCATTTGTTCTAGGTACATGATGTTAAATTGTACAAGCTCGCCCTGGAAGAAAGGCATTTAACTACACAAAATCCTTCATCTTGAACAAATGAAATTACACTGTCTGGTGTCCGTCCTTTCTGCAAGATGTTAAAATGCACGGTTCCCTACGAACTACATGTGGATTGATTCATGTCACTACAGGATACATATTAATTCCCAGACCTCTATTTTTGGTTCTCATTTGAGTTTAATTTTTCTTTCATGATGAGTTATCCAATTACCTTACCACGCAACGTTAAAATATATAATCCCAGAACATCCCCATTCATGATGGGCGGCCATATGTCCTCAATGTATAATGTCAAACTACCAAAATCATTTATATTCATCCCCATTTACATTGATTCCCCTATGTGCATTTTTTTCATGTTCTTAAATTACACCATTATTATAGAACTATGTATGGCATGATTCCCATTTTCATATGGGCTACTTAAGGACACCTTGATCTTGTATCTTGGTCCAGCTACTACATGATTAACATAGTCCCTTTCATGAATAAGGACCTTGTTTTTTTTATTTTCTCACACCAACTATTGGATCATTTGGGCTTAGCAATTATGATAATGGCTATCCTTCATAGAGAAGTCAAGGCGTATCAACCTCGGCAGGCTGCCAACCTCACCGTATGATTCTAAACCGCATCAAATTTATTGAACTACAAGTGTTTTGATTCTAATTTTCATGAGATACATAGTGACGCCCACACAAACACACATGACACCAATCCAAATATTCCCATAAATTCATGATTTCTCACCTTCTTCCTCTACACATGGTATTAAACTGTATTCAAAATCAAGAAAACCATGTATCTTGATTTATGTCATCACATGACACATAATGATGCATAGAACTCCAATCATGGTCCTAGCTGCAATAGTCAATAGAAACATTTCCCACCAAAAAATATTGATCACACATGTGTAGAGTATTTATTGATCCAGAACTATGTGTGGTTTGATACTCATTTTCATGAGATACACAGTAACTCCTAGACATCCACCCTTGGCCCCAACAGAAATGTTGCCTTCAAGTACTTTAGTCTCATCAACATCTTCTCCGTAAGACATTAAACTTGATGGAATATCATGAACTAAATGTAGCATGATTCCTATCATCACAGGGTATGTAGTCACCCTTGGATATTAAATCCTTCACATAGATGCAATAGTAAATAGAATCAATTCCCACCTATACATATGGGTATGACATGTGTAGAGTATTTCCCACTCTAAAACTACATCTGGGGTCATTCTCATCATCATGAAATATTTAGTGAGGCCCAAGTCCCCGACATTGGTCCCAACCACAACACTAAAATTTTTCGCATTGGTTTATATCAATCCTCTCCTTATGACATTAATCTACATGGAATTACTTAATTACTGCATGGAATTAAACTTTATTGAGTTAATTTATTAATGCATTACATTAAAGTACATGGAATTGAATCCTTACCAAATTATGTTAAAATACATGTAAGTACATCATTACCTTATGATGATAAACTACAAATAATATGAACTTACATCATGATATTAAACTAAATGAAAAAAAATCCCCACTATATTACAGTAAACTATGTAGAACTTCTACCAATTTTCATCCTTCATTAACAAGCCATGATTTACATACCATAGTCAACCTGAGTGCATGTTTCTTCCAGTATCTTTCAAGATCCCCTCAAAGCCATATACTAGAATTCATACCTTGTGATTCATAGGTCTTCCTAATCATTAAAAACCCTTGGAATGGAAATATGGCTTCATGAACCCTTTTCTTGACTATGTATACATACTTGTGGCTCTTACATATATTCCTATGGATATCAACCTAATGTGTCACTTTAGAAATGGACATTCCAATTCATGTGAGCCCTAACATCATCACAGTGACACTCAACACCACTACGTGTCTTAAACACTCGTTGTATGAATATACATATCATTAGTAATGACATGGAACTTAATCCATGATTTAAAATATTTACATCTCTTTTTCATGAAGATGTTGGAGTAATATTTACCTTTTATATCCTAACAAAACTCTTATTTATCATCCTCAAAGTTTTATCCTTGTGATTTATGACCATAAAATATATATGAATTTTTAAGGATGAACAACCATAAAATCTTGAAAAAATTGCATAAATCACAAGACCTTAAACTGTGAATGAAAGAGACCAAAAACTTTTTATGTTGAAAACCTGCAAATTAAAGCATGATAAAATGTCAAGTCCCTACTAGATAAACTCTTCATACTCAGAGTTTAGGAAAAAAGGGTTCAAACATAAAATTAATAAAGCTAATAGGGACTACCATATATCCCTAATAAAATCCAAGTGTTTCTCAATAGACCTGCTCATCTGATAAAATAATAGAGTACCATTTTTCACATCTCGTTTCCATGAGAATGTGTTCATTCGGGGGTGACACAACTTTTAGTCTACTCGAACCATTTTTGGATTTTACACATTTCACAAATAACTCTTCATGAGTTACGGTGTCATAAATCTATATAAACATCCATGGCCCTTGGAAAGGATGTCTGGATTAATAGACACTTTTCTTGAAAATGTATACATGCAAATGGATCCTGAATATGAACTTATGACTGTTAACCAAACACACCACTCTAAAAACAGAAATTACAATTATCATGAGCCTAAAAATCATCATGACCGAACTCGAATACATAGTGTGTCTGAACCCCTTCTGGTGTGACTATCCAATATCTATCTCCTGATTCGAGCACTTCAGATCGTGACATAAAATCACCACACAAAATTATTCAGGGGGATTCAATATCATCAACATCATTTTACATTGTTTCGTACCATTTCTCAAAGTTGGATTGTTACACTTCATTTCCAAACCATTGATTGTCGACACTACATGATACAAAACCAAAGGTCATAGGGCTAAAGCATATCATTAATATATAAACTATCCTAGGATACCAGATCACTTACTATATAGCTTTCTATTGATACCAAACATCATCATATAGACATTTGAGTCTTCATGATTTATTCATATAGCTCATAAAAAAAGTGCAGATCACCTTTCAATGGGCATGCTACGGATGCATAAGGGTACTAACCCACCAACATAAGGCATCTTCTCCTTACTAGAAATAATCTTCATTCCCTATGAGCATTAGAAACACCAAAACAGAACAGGACAACCCCAAATGTCCAAATACATACCTATCATGTCTACACCATCTTGAATTAATGGACTCAATCTCCTGGTTTATGATTTAAACCATCCATACTCCAACTATCCAGGGAGGCCATGTATCCCATGTATTCCAACCCCATACATATTACATCCATAAATCATCTATAGCCTTTGGAAAATGTACCCAACATTTTGTACCTTCTTCATTGGTATGAATACATGCCTATGGCTCATTCATATAATCCTATGGTCATGAACAAAATGTGTTTCTCTCGTAAAAGTGAATTCTAATACTCAAAAGCCTCATCAACACCATGAAAACCCCCAACACCTCATAGTGTTTTATGTCATTCCTAGTATATATATGGAATATAACATGATCATACAGAAGGCCCAATATAAAATACCAGAAACTGAAGTAATATGAGTTCTAAGCTAAAATACTGTAAACTAATGCCATAAAATGTCTGAGATTGAAGAACCTAAACTAATGGAAATATTAGGTCCTTGTTAAATGAAACCACACTAAATCAATACCTGGTTCAAGCAAAAAAAACATAACAAAAATCAATGTCAGGTCCAAGATAAATTTCCATAAACTAATTCAATAGAAGTGCTGATTTAAAAGGCCCTAAACTTAATCAATAATAGATCTAAGATAAATGATCATAAACCAAGGTTCGACAACAATTCATTCTAAATAATCATGAAGTCTCCAACTATTCGACCTTTAATATCAATATATACTCTTGTAGCCTATCAGATTAAAAATATATATATATAATTCACCCTCTATGACATATCTCTTACACATGTGACCCTTCTACAGATCATTTAATCTTAAGATAGTTGGAAAATATTACCACTACATAATTACGTGTGAGTAGGAATCCATGAGAATATAAAAAATAGAATCAAATATAATTTCAACATTCAGTTCTAGGAATTCAAGAATAACCAATATAAATAAAATAATGGGTGACGTTGGTAGATAAAATAACATGGTGATAACTAGAAGCCAACTGAAAATAAGTAAGTGTCACATGTTAGACAAAGAGAAGATAAAATAATGTCAAAAATGAAGGCCTGAATGTTTTTGTGACATCATTAGCATCACATGATTCCAAAAAGGATTCCAAATCCCCTTAATGGTTTCACGGAATGCACAACCCCTTGAAGTATTATTGGGTGCATAACCTCTAAAAGGAATCATGCTAATCACATGACCCTCTTAAACATTTGTGAATGTTTGACCTGAATATGGTCTCATGAGTCACAAGCGATCAAATGATCATGAAAATGGATCTCCAAATTCCTCAAGGTATCCATATCCCACATAGTCAAAGTATATGAAATTACTGAAGAATAGTTTTTGATTAGGAGGACATGTTCCTGAGCATAAAACAGTCTTTGGAGAGACCTCTAACAAAATTAACTCGTGGAGAAGGCTTGTAGATAAGAATCACAATCAGGGTTTTTTGTAGGGTCTTCCAATGATTGAAAAAGTGGGAGAGCTCGAGGAATAAGGTGTTTGGTGGAAGGAATTTCTCTCCAAACCATCTATACAGAATGATTTTTGGAATACCAAGCAATTCCTAATAGACCAAATGTCCCCAAAATCACCAGTTTATGACACCTATAAGGACTTTCGTATGAAATATTTTTCCTTTGAACCAAATCCTTGTCTCCTAAAATGTTTTTCTTGATGGGGGGAATTTGTTGACGCCCACTAGATGGATAAAAAAATTACCATGTAAGAAATATGTGAATATTACTATTATTTTCACCCTACAAACAATCATAAAGATGGATAATATCCATAATTCACATGATCCTATGAAGTGATCACAATGAAATGACCATTTCAATGAAATAAGAAGTATTTGTGCATGGTGATTTCCTGATGGGAATTCCAACAGTTCCCCCTTCGACAAACCTTCCTGATCCTGAAATGGCTCCGCAAACAGTGGAATGAGTTCCCCCAGGATGTGTGGATTTTCATTTTCATGTTCCATAAAACCCACCCGAAAACTTTCGAATATTAGAACAGATGATCTTCAAAGGTATAAACCTTAAATGGTCTTCAGTATCATATTCCATTTCATCAATGGGAAGATTAAAATCCCTTGGTGACATCAAGGAAAACTCTCAAGACCACTAATCCATTATAGGATAAAATCATTGAGATAATGGGAAGGAGTCAAGAGATGTTCGTGGTTAGTAATGGACATGTAACATGATCCCTGAGTGATTTGAAATATTTCAAAACACCTCGGTGTAATGTTCGCCTCATCTCGAAAAATCCCTTTGGCTTTTTAACCTCACTACATGAAATCCCTTAGTTATGTCTCGAAAAACCCTTTGGTTTTACATTGATGAACACATAGAACTATTCACTACATGCATTATTTCAATCCATATAAACCATATTGTTCAGTCGATATATCACTAAATAATTTAGTAAACCCCCCATACATTGCCCATGAAAACTCGCATAATCCCTGGTCATTGTATGACAATATGAAGAAGATAATGGTGAGGAATTGAGAGGTATTCTCAATCATTTAAGGGCATATTATGTTCCCCCAATGATTTGAAAGTCAACATGAATCCTCAGTAACACATCTACCAAACCTCGATAGATCACATTGACTTGTCATCTTAGCCATGAAAAGAGCCCTAGGAAAATCTACGATTCTCCATGGATAGATGAATAGATTTTTCCATTGAAATAATCAAACCTCCCCATATAACCCTTATTGGTCATGCGACACATCACTAAAAAAGAGTGAAAATGTCCGTATCAATATTCTTGAAATCCCACATGACTTCCAACCATTGTCACATAAAAGAAAGGATATAGAAGAATGTAGAGGGGAAAGTACTTGTGGTCGATGAAAGACATGTGATGCACACAACAGACTCGTGGTGAGGTTTAGTGAGACCCCTGGAAAAAATATTCTTATCTCATGATACCCCAAGACAACTCACCAAAGGTCTCACGAGTGTCTTCCAATAGACACTTGAATCTGGAGAAGGACCACGGACATGTCAACATGACAACATCGATTCTTTTCAACATGTCTACATGATCAAATATTTCTTCCTTAATGGGAAATAATGCGATGAAGGGTGTGTTGGTGAAATAGACCCGCAGTCATTAAAAATTAGGCGACACACTCAGAGTAAGATATTAAAAACAATCTTGAAATAGTGTGGCACCAAACCCCTTAAATAAAACCATTATAGACATTCATTAAATATTCCACAAAAAGTGCCAGAAAATAGGGGTGGTTATAACTATAGATTCCCCAATCCAACGTGAAGAATGGTTTGTACTATAAGACTCTAAATTCATGTACTCTAAATGATCTAAATCTCAAACCTTGTGGATTTAATAGAGAAACCGATCACGCGACTAGAAATTTCTAATCAGGTACTACACCAGCAGATAGCCAAAGTGATCATGTGCCACACACAAAGTGATTCACTTTATCATTAATAGAATAAAAGAAGGAATTATGGAAATAAATTCCATGAACATACAATAATCCCACTAGATCATGCCTGACTCAAAATAATCTAATACTAAATTTGTCTAAGGCCTCCAAATCATAAGGGTTAGAACTAAGATTCTATGTGGAATATTTAAGAGAAAGTCAGTATCACTGGACCTTATGCACTTCATTAATGTCATCCAAATACATGGGATAGTACCATGACACATTATACAGACACCAAAACAATCCTTTAACGTAATATCTATGGCACAAGAAATATTTCATACATCATAGAAAAATTCACACAGTTCCCCCTTGTATATTCCACTTTGATCTTGTGAAACCATCTCAGTCTGTCACCCGAGACCGATGACATCCCTCAGACACGTTTCATAACTCATATAACAGTTCCCACTAATATTACTAAAGTCCCACAGTTTCATCTATGCATGAAAAATAGGATCTTGTGACAAACCCTTGGATGGATCGTTGTGACTGGAGACACCCTACAGACATGTCATCCATGTCTTACATGGTCTCCCAAAAGTTTTATCTAATATACACGACATCCTTCAGACTGTGTCACACATACTATTGTGACACCATCCATTTTTGTTAAGACAGGTCATGTGGTTTATCATAGGACATGCTAACTAGGTCATGCGACACCCTCCAGATAAGAATCCCATATCAATATAGAAACCTCAGTGTCTAATCCCTTAACTAAAATTAAAAATGAAAACACAGATTCACTCCATAACTAGGATATGTAGTTTTCCTTATTAAGGCCCAATATCTCTACCAAACACCCTAAGGGTTGCTCTAATATAGAATTTCAAAATATATTATCCTTGGAGATGATTACCCCCCCCCTGTTTCTCACCCTGATCATAGCTCACGTGGGCTTAGGGGTTTTCAATGAACACCTCATTTGAGAATATGAACCTCTATAATGGGACATGGAAACATCATGGTGTAAGCTCCAACAAAAAAGTAATTGTGGAGACACTAATTCCTATCATATATTGGATATGTAGTCTATCTCTCCTTGAGGTTAGGGATCCATATTTATCATACATGGAAACCTTCTCTCATGGGTCCTTATTTATGGCAATGTCATTGATGATTTTCTAGCACTTCTTTCCTACAACTTGCATGACTCACATGTGCTTAGGGAGTGGTAATGATCGTATCAAATTAACTATAAAACCCCCAAATGGTACAAGAAAACCTCATTGTGTAAGCCTTTAAACACATTTAATTATGATGACTCTAAGTCCTTCCTTAACTAGGTTACATAGGCCACCTTACTAAGGCCAAAGATCAAATAAGACACCAATTTTGATATAAGTCCATCCATGACTATAAAAAATAAACATGTGGGACTCAATTACTCAATAAAGATGATCACCATATCTAATCCATCTGTGGACTGAGAAACCCACCAAGATAAGATGACTATAATTCCTACAATATCCAGGATTCATGAGATGTCTCTCCAAGACCTTAGCCCCATTAAAATTTTTTCCAAGGAAGTCATAGCGCATTAACCCCACATCTTGAGAAATGAAAAGATCATTTTACATTCCTTCTATCACACATTGGTGATGAATCAAATGAGCATAGAGATTCGGGATATTGATATCATCTACACTATGAGTGTCTATGACAACATGGACAACCATTAGGACTACAACAACACTGAATATCTCTATATTCCGGATATGTAGGACACCCCTTACGGTTCGAGCTCAAATATTTGATGTCTCAGTACCCAAAAATATGTCGTCACAATATCATATTAAACAACATATGAAGAAATAATTTCATGGATTTTTATTCATGCATTATCTATGAGACATAGGATTCCTCATAATGGCTCAATTCCATCCTCATAATACTAACTACTTCATTACATGGAACCATATTCTAAATCACTTTTTTATACAGATTCAACATATAATGAATAACCATTTAACAAATAATGATGTTGAACCATGGATACATATAGATAGATTCCCTAAAGAGATCCTAATCTTTTTCATATGATAGATAATTAACCTATAGTAATTTCATTAGGTAACCAGTCCCATATTGGGATTTGAAATAGATTCACGAACATATCATTAAAATATAATAGAGTTTGAAAGTAGAAAATAACTCCCCCAAAAGGGTGATATGATCCTAACCTCCCAACATCTCAACCAATGTTAGTACTTATGATTTGATGGGTCTGAAAACCAAGTTGACTGTCAGCATTTAGAAAGAAGTTCCATACCTAGCTATGATTGATGGAACCGCTGTGAGTTTCTTGGGAATATGAAAAATATTGTGAACTAGATGAGTGAAATTTAGTGAGACTATAAAAAATACCTTGATAAAACCATCAATGGGGAAACCCATCCCATATTTGCGTTAGAAAATGAAAAAAAAATATGGTTTTCATATATCGTTGTTTTATTCATAGCTCATGGGTTATCAAGAGTAGTTTCTTTATAATTATTTTCAATATGTAGCAACAATTTTATCCATTTTAAATTACATTCATGTGTTTTCATTTGTATATTATAATCTAATATTTTGAAAGGTGTAATTCTGGGGTTTCACAATGTATTATTTTATAATTATATAACAAAATATATACACCAATTTTCCCATGATGCAATGAAAATTTGGTTTATTTGAAGACCATTTATATAATAATATATTATGTTATTAATTGTTCACGTTCTTATGTATGTATAAGCAAATGGTTATGTTGACTGCATAATTTATAATATTGGAAAGAATATAGAAAAACTTAAATAGAAGGTAGTTTTGAGATTAAATTTCAATTAATCTCAGAACATTGATATGTCCATAGAAAAACATTGGTGGATATTCACGTAAATATTTAATATTTAATTTAAATATTACATCATGTTTTTAAATTCCAATCCATTATTTATGATTAATGTATGTAGTTTACTCAAATATATATGTAGATATAATTTTGATAAGTTTTTTATAAGGATAATCATCCTCTAGTGAAGATTCAATAGATTTTGGAACACATGACTCAAATTAATTGGATCATACTGAGTATTAAGGGTTTTTTATTTAAGCACAATTTTTGTTAATTTTTTTTGTTAATGGTGAATAAATTTGATAAAAAATTATATAGGATTTGGGATGATTCCTTCAGACTTTGATAATGTATTGATATAGTAGAAAATTGAGATATAGATAGAGTTATCCAATTATTGTTTACGTGAAGATTGAAAACATTAAAGTGGTGATGTTTGACTATTCTTAATTTTATAAATCATGTCCATATGATATAAAAAACCATATGAATATATCAATTCTAATACAAAGTTAATAAAATCCAAAAATAAAAAATACATACATCAAAAAATGATTTTACATAGTTTATCATAAATAGTCAATATCCAAGGGGAAAAAAGTAATAATTTCTCGATGTACCATGGAAGTCAAAAATGAAAAATTATTATTATAATGATTTTGGTTTAGATATATAAAAATTCCATCGGTCATTTCCACCATCTACAAATCAAATAACATCTTCATAACACATCAAGAAAAGATTAGACACATAGGTGAATCATAGTGAATGTGTAAATGATATTAACATAACAAGAAAATAATAGGTGTTTCCTTCCAATTCCATATCCATAAGTGAAAATATCGAATTATTTAATTATCACATTCATTAAAATATATCTATATTTAAATCCCTAGAGTAGAAATAGTCTCCTAATATGGTGTGTTATTTAATCAAATTTTCTATCTTTATCTTATAATATCTTTTAATGTTTCCAAAATATCACAACGACTTTATATAGAACATGTTGCCACATAATAATTCATAAAATATTTTAACCATAGGAAATTAAATAAATTAATATCAATTTAAATATCCACATAATGATAAAATACTCAAACATCTAATTTTTTTCAACTAATAAATCATGATTTGGCATCAATAGTTTCCCCAAATTCTTTTTTATTGCAAGATCCAAGTGAAAATCCTGACCTGATATGATTTTTTAATATTTCAAATCATGCGGATTTATATTTAACATGTTTTATATATCCACAAATTATATGATGATTTAAATAATTATGTAATTTTTTTTCATTATCAACCATATCAAGAACATCAATCATAGAGTCAGATGAAAGTATTAATTCATACCCCATAATAATACAATTAAAAAACTACACCTTTATTGATCTTGGAGTTTTTCATGACCCACCCCTATTAATACCCTTCTCAGCTCGAGAGTGAATACATGAGTGAAAACAAATGAATTCCTCTAATAAGACTTCGGTGGGACACTAGAAAGGGGGTGGGGTATAAAACACCAAAGTATAGGAGTCAATATCCTCAATAAACTAGTAATATCTAAAGAAACCACCAAAAAACTCTATAAAAATTAATAACCACTAAAAATACATGAAATTCCATATAATATAAGAGAAATTGGAAAATACCACAGAAACCCTATATTTGCAGTGACAATCTCTTCAAATACTCTGAAATACCTATATGATCTTCTAAGGATAAACTTGAAAAAAATATAATATGATGAAACAAAGAATATATATATTAATATATATATGTGGCAGTGAATAAAATTATAATCAATAAGATCAATCATGAAAAATTTCAAGTACATGTTTATGAATCTTATTAAAACCACATTGAATAATGATAGAAACTAAGATGTTTACTCAATATGGTGAACTATATTCCTAACATCACCAAGACTCATTCGTTATGTGACAAAAAAATATTGATAACATGATATACATGTAATATATACAATACAATTATTCAACATCAATATTCCAAAAAAACCACTCACCCTAAACTCGATATTATTACATCATTGTGCTCTCCTAAATTTAATAAGTCATATTACACATCCTTGAAAATAAATCACAACCAATACTATATAATCATAATTTTATTTAAATCCAAACCCAATAAACACATTTTAAAACATATTTCCATGATAGACTATATTGATAAAAATTATTCCTTAATCTTATATAGCTAGTATAAATAAACACTATTTCATAGGTTGTTTCAGCCCATGAATATGTACAAATATAATAAAAATAGTCCACTACAACTAAGATAAATCTATAAAAAAAATAAACATAGGCCACACCGACTTTTATATAATTCCCATATTCTTATTTATAATATAATATAATTAACCACAACTTGGAAATTCCAACATACTATTAAACAAAAAGAAGAGAGGGGGGTTATGGTGAATATCCAACCACATGCTCTCATGAAATCCTATATTTTTGGAGATACAGAAACCCTCGTCCATAAGTGATAAATGTTTCAAAATGAAATTGAGTTTTAATATACTTTTCATGATGAAATATAATTATTTAATCAAAAAAATTACAATAGTTACAATTCCAAAATGTGATTCACATAGATGAGGAATGAGAATCAAGTGGTAGCTTAGCTGTTCAGATGATCATTATAGGATTTATGATTTGTTTCATGAAATTTATGTCTTTCATTCAAAATGTATATGGTTTAGTGTGAATGGTTTAGTGGAAATGGTATAAAACAATAATGTTCAGAGTGTTTCTTGTTAATTTTAAACTGAGCATGGTTATATTGCATAGTTAGTGCCTATATTAGGGTAAACCTTGTGTTCTGAATTGAAAACTGTGCAATGTGGTGGGAGTTTGCGACACATCACATGGTTGTAAAAAAAATATTCCTTAAAGTAGAGGGTTATTTTTTGTGTGTCATGGTTATCCCATGTTTATAATACTATGCAACAAAACCATGATAGCGGTGTGTGTTTTGGACATTTCCAACCACATTATTAGTGCTCAGTTTTGAAAAATGAATTTAATCCACATCAATACCTACAATTTCATTTAATGTATTAATTTACCAATATTTACCTCATTCTATTTACATTCCCACACACCTCTAACTCTATTTTTTCACATGGACGAAGAGGGTATCCTTCCATTATGTCTTTCAACCCCCACCCCTCTTCAATTTGGGGGTGTTTTAGAAGGAATTTTTATTTTTAGGTTGATTTTATCTTCATCCTCCATCCCATTTTCCCTTTTCATGGTTCTATCAAACATTGAATGTTCAAGAGTAGAGATTTTGACCTAAATTGAATGGATCATTGTTTAATTGGATAAAAATGGTTGTTATTTTGGTTGGATTTTATACATTTGATCCCGATAAGACATCAACATGTAATTTATTTTACTTTTTGTTATGGAATGAAGTATTAGTGAATAATAATATGTTTTTGTTTCGCACGGAATCCGAGGATGACCTCCTGGACAGGAGATTCAAACGTTCCGATCGGTTTCTAAAGGGTTTGTTCGTAGAACCGGAAACATCCAATGATTCCACATCCGTTTGGACCTACTTTCCAAAGGCAGGCGCTTATTAGCTTGTGGACTAATGAGGCTTAGGAATTTTCATTGGTCGAGAGGATGGGAGGTCGGACTCATCACACCTTTTTGAGGGGAATTATTGTCTACTCCGGGACTCTCTTTATAGATTTAAGTTATGTTCGTGAATCCATATTACATTACCAAGTATAAAATGAGATTTCCTTTAGTTTTAACAATCAATGATTAAATATGCAAGAAATTTAGAGAATCTTTCATATGTATTCGAGGTTCTTCATCAATAGAGAATCGTCTGTTTTAGAGATTCTTGGTCAATGGTATCCTTCAAAACATTTATATAAAAGTCTCTTGGTCATTATGATGACCAGGCTGGTTTTAAAGCCACTCATTGGGGCACTTGAAGTTTATCGTCATTCAGAAGGACATAGATTATTTCAAAGTTGGGATCGAACCCATAAATGGGCTACCTACGTATCCTTTGTTTTGGAAAAGGAATCAGAACCCACGTAGTTCGAGAATTAGAGTATGATGTTTATGATTGATGGCTCAAAGATGAATGTCATAATTACTTTTATACTCTAATCTCACGTGAGTCATGCTCGGTGTGAGAAACAAGAGGTATTGGTAAAAATTAGACAATTGTGCCATGAAAGATGCAATCATAAGAATTTGTTTGGGGATTATGTATGGATGACTGCCCAGATAGATGAAGGTTTAGGATTTACTTTTAGGGAGAAAATCCATGAACAGGGTCCATAAAGTTATATGTGCTTCATGGAGATTTGAATACTCTAATCTTGGGTCTTACTCCTAAGGAGGATGCCCAAGTTAGGAGGGGACTTATGATTGGGTTTTTATTCATGAAAAGGAAACCCAAGATTATGACTGGGACTTACTCCTAAAAAAGGAGGCCCAGGTTAGGGGACTTGGGACTTACTCCTAAAAAGGAAGCCCAAGGTTATGACTGAGTCTTATTCCTGAAAAGGAGACCCAGGTCAAAGGTAAATTATGACTGGTTAAGAGAAAATTAAGGGGACTTGGGGCTTACTCCTGAAAAGGAAGCCCAAGGTTATGACTGAGTCTTATTCCTGAAAAGGAGACCCAGGTTAAGGATTTAAGGTTTGGGGCTTACTCCTGAGGAGGATGCCCATATTTGAGGTGGGGCTTATTCTTAAGAAAGATGCCCAAAATTAGAGGACTTGATTGGGGCTTACTCCTGAGGAGGATGCCCAGACTGAAGGTTTTATAATTGGGGATTATTCCTGAAAAAGGAGACCCAGGTTAAGTATTCTCTCATCTTAAAGGATGAGGTTGAATGAATGAACTCTCAATCTTTGGTGACATAAAGATGTTTAAATCACTAGGTTTTGAGAGATATTTCACAGAATTCCTTTCAGACAAGGATGTCAAATCAAGAAATCATGCCATAAATGGCTTTGAAGAGTATCTTGAAGATTGAATCTTGAATAGGAAAGGTGAAATGGCTTAAGAGGGGTAAAATGGGCAAGATGGGCACCCAAAAAGATAGGGGCGCGCAAGTATTAAAAGTCGCGCAAGTCCTGCGGCGGCGCGCAAGTATTGTTCGCGCAAGTATACTTGCGCGACATGAGGGATACTTGCGCGATTTTCAACCAGAGTTGAAATACTTGAGCGACTCTTTATTACACCCTTTATAATCCTCTTGAGGTTCTTCCAGAGAAGGGACGCGCAAGTTATATCGAAGGAATTAAGTCGGCGCGCAAGTGTTTGATAAGTTTCAACACTTAGGCCTTCCTTCTTCTCTTTAGATCTTCCGTTCTAGGTAAGAAATTACCTTAGAAGTGTTCCGGAAGCTTTGAGAAGAGACTTCGGCGTCGGGAGCTTCAATCCGAGTTTCTGAAAAAAGATCCTCTCCCCGAATGGGGGGCCCACAGGGTCTATTTATAGGCAAAGGAAGACCCCGGGCGGTTACCGGGCGGTTACCACTTAGGTCGCGCTAGTCACCTGCGCGACCAAGGGTGTCGCGCACGTGCACTTGCGTGACAGTGATAAAACTTGCGCGGTGCATTTGCTTTTGATCCTGTGTTCATGCCTTTGTTGATTTTTGATGTTTTCTTCAAAGGTTGAAATCACTTTGAGCTCAGATATTCCCTTTTCCGATCTTTAGATTCTGTGACGAAAGGAGCGTCAACAAAAGTCCCCCCTCAGAGTTAGATCCAGAGAGAAATGAGGATTTGACTCTGAGGAAATCGAATCCCTCCAAAGAAAAAGGGTGGCGCGCAAGTCTTCAGTGCGAAGAGGGCGGCGCGCAAGTTTGCGTCGCGCAGGCCCTAAGTGCTCTGGGTACGGCGCGCAGATAGGCTTCCTGGCCTATAAATACACGGCCTCATCTCCGTACAAGTATCCGGATTTCCGGACTTCATACCTTCTCGAGCTCTCGCCGCGCAGGTCACCTAAGCCGCGCAAGTCTGCTCTGTTTTCCTTGATGTCGCGCTCCTGTAAAGGTATTCGTACTTGCGCGGTTTATACTTGCGCGGCGAAAACTAGCGCGGCACGTGAATACTTGCGCGCCATTTTGTAGACTTGCGCGCCTTAATGCCTTAGCCATTTTTTCAAATTTCTTTACAAAATTTATGAAAAATAAACCCATTTAAGAGTTAGTTTATTCATCTTTTGTGCAGATTCAGTGGTTCCCAAGGGAATTGGAACGGCTTATGAACTGGCTAGCAAGCGGATTGATGACATGATGAACATCATTGGACATGATTACTATGACATCTGCGACAACACTCTTCCAGATTTGGCTAAGTACTTGAAGAAATATCATCTTAATTTCCCACAGAGCATCTACCTGTCTCTATGTGGTCATGGTCACTTTCAAGGAGTCAATGTTCCAAATGCAAACAACTATACACCTGAAATGCAGCTGCGCTGCTACTCCTTCATTTCGGTTATGCTGTGCATTAAGAGCAACAACAATGGTGTGAACTTTCAAATTCTCCTTGCATGCCATTTCCTTGCAGATATGAAAATGGCAAACCTATGGGCTGAAATGTTTTCCACTACCGGTTGGTGGAGAGAAGACAAACATGGTATTAGAGCAATATCTGAAAAGAGTACTTTCTCCAAATGGATCTTTACTTCCAATGCTCCATTCTCAAATCCATGTATCCATCTTCCAAGTCTCTTGGACAGAAACGGAGTCACTATTTGATCAGCAGAAAATTTTCTCAAACCGCACTCAAGAACATCCTTTTACAATTGTTCCAAGAAGAGCTGGTATCACTGCATCTCTTTTTTGTATCCAGTTGAATGAATGAATTCCAGGTGGTTGCTGATGAAGCTCGGGATGCTGTAAATCAAATGAAGTGTTATGTTGAAAGCCTCTTGTAATTCTTGAAACAGAGAAGAGACTCCAATCTGTGGATTTCCTTCTAACTCTTGTGTATCAATGAACAACACTTTCGTCTCCAATCATTTGTACCTGCATTCTTTCATTACCTGCTTCAACTTTACTTAAGCCAATGGGCCTAGTAAGCATAGTTTCATTTTTACTAGGATTATTACAAATAATCCTACAAACTTTGAATCTTTTAACTGCTCAATATTACCTAAATCATACAGAATGTATGTTTAGAGAGCTGGAACTGGACTTTTATTCAGAGTTCCTTTGTCTTTTGTGTGGGCAGTTTAAAGTCATGCACGTCGGACATAAAGGGGCTAATGTTTAAGGTCGAAATAGCTTTGACCAAAATGGATTAAAATTGATTCAATTCCTTGATAATTTATCTGAAAACAAATTACCATACTCAAGTATGAGAGAAAATATGTAAACTATGGCTTAAGAATATTTGAATCTGAGGAATGATATGAAAAAGAGCTAAAAGGCATTAGAAGAAGTAGTTTCCAAGAATGAAGTTACTATTATTTAACAAAACCCGTTAGGGGGTTGAAATATGCAGGGCCAACTATGGGCATTGGCTGCATGGTCAAATAAATAGCATCTTTTGGCTGACAAGTCTGTTATGTGGACTGTTTATGCAAGGCCACCTATGGGCACGTGCTGCATAGTCAGGCGAAAGAACTCTTAGAAATTTACTTTCCTAGTGCTCAAAGCCAGTGAAAGTTTATGGAGATTCAAATTTTCTAAAGTATAGAGTTTGTTATATGGAAAGAGGTACTTGAATATGGACAAGATATTTCCGAACAAGAATATCGAAGAATTGGATGAACATCACTCCTACGAAGGTCTGACCCAAACGTAGGGAAGAAGAATAAACCATAGACTTGAATACATTCAGATCATGAAAAAGGATATGGGACAAATATATTAAGGATGGCTATTTGTTGCGGATCCCTACATACTGTCGTTTAAGACAAATAAGGACAAAAGAGGCATTCTTCCCAAGAATGAAGTTACTATTACTTAACAAAACCCGTTAGGGGGTTGAAATATGCAGGGCCACCTATGGGCATTGGCTGCATAGTCAAATAAATAGCATCTTTTAGCGGACAAGTCTGTTATGTGGACTGTTTATGCAAGGCCACCTATGGGCACGTGCTGCATAGTCAGGCAAAAGAATTCTCAGAAGTTTGACATTTTTGTGACTAGAAGTCATGAAAAGGGTTATGAAGATCTGAAAATATTTAAGGTTAGGATTATAACACATTAATATGGGTATTTTCCAATGTATGTAGAGATACATAGGTCAATGATAACCATAATCATGTTGTGGCTGGGTCCTGAATTGAAATTTTGGACTTCACTACGTATCTCATAAGAATGAGAATCATGCCATATGTAGTTCTTGAAATGCAGTTTAACATCGTGCAGGACGAAAGGATGAGTGATCTTAGTTTAGGGTCATAGAATTCGGACCATAATAATGAATACACAGTGTGTGTTTCATGAGGACTTTTCAGCCAAGGGACTGAAAGTGAAATTTGGGGTTAGGCCCAAAAGACTTGGGACTGGATTCGAGGGACACTCGAATGTTCCTACGTATCCCATAAGGATGGGAATCAAGTCCACATAGTTCTAGAATTACCCTTTGTACAAATTTGGTTTGTACATGTGAATGGTGAAAGGGGACTTTAGTGCAATGATGGTTTAACCTAAGATATAATGTTCAGGCATTACCATGTATGCACGTAGTCTTTTGAAAATGAAAACCATGATTGAAAAATAAATGTCAATAATAGTTCTCTCTAAAATGAGGAAATCAAAGAATATTGTAGTTTATTGTCGTACCGGACAAAAGTGTTGTATAGTTTAACGTCATATAACAAGGACGAAAGTGAATCAATGTAAAGATATTGATTCCAGGGGTGGTTTCACAAATCAACATCATATGAGGTTGTGGTGAACCGATGTGAAGAGATTGTTTTTGGGCTTGAACCTTGGGAGGTTGCCTACATATCCAGCCTGGAGGGCAAGGATCAAAGTCCGTGTAGTTCAATTAAAAAATGAATTAATGATCAAGTTGTTCTTGTTGAAAATGATCTAAAAAAATATTGTTGGGACTTACACATGGTTCGTGGCCCAAAGGGAGTGTTATGGTTGATGTTCGCTCTAAGCTCACGTGAGTCATACTCGGTGTGAGAAACAAGAGGTAATAACAACCTTAACGATGCACAGTTTAATGTCATATAAGACATAAAAAAGGGACTATGCAGTTTAAAGTCTTGCAGTTAGGACTATTGGTGCTGCACAGTTTAGTGTCATGTAGCAGGGACAAAATACAGTTTAATGTCATGTAGGACCTATCAAGGATTTTCTGTACAGTTTAGCGTCATGTAGTTAGGACGATGATGACAATACAGTTTAACGTCATATTGGACGAAAGGGGGATTGTGCAGTTTATTGTCATGTTGTAAGGACAAAAGAGTGTATCATTTTAATGCCATGTCGGATGAAAGTGCGAATAGTTTAAGGTCATATGCATAGACCTTGAATGGTGCAGTTTAATGTCATACTGGACCTTTGAGATTATATAGTTTAACGTCCTTCCGGACGTAAGGGATTTTTATACAGTTTAGCGTCATGTAGTTAGGACGTCACAGTTTAAGGTCATGCTGGACGGTTTAGGGAACTTTTTCACAGTTTAATGTCGTGTAGGACGAAGTTGCAGTTTAAAGTCATACTGGACCATTGCCGTATAGTTTAACGTCATATAGCAAGGACGAAGGTGAACCAATATGAGGATATCAGTTCTGGGGACTTTTTACAGTTTATCGTCATGCTGGACGATGAAAGTGCCACACAGTTTAATGTCATGTTGCTAGGACACAATATAGTTCAATGTCATCTCGGACATATACAGTTTATTGTCATGTAGGACATATTAGTAACCAATGTGACAGTTTAACGTCATGTTGGACGATAAGGGAACTGACACAGTTTAACGTCATGCTGGACGATGAAAGTGCCACACAGTTTAATGTCATGTTGCTAGGACAAAAAATATAGTTTAATGTCATCTCGGACATATCATGGAATTTCTATACAGTTTAATGTCATGTAGATAGGACATAATACAGTTTAATGTCGTGTGGGACATAGTTGCAGTTTAAGGTCATACCAGACCATTGCTGTATAGTTTAACGTCATATAACAAGGACGAACTGGTGCTGTACAGTTTAAAGTCATGTAGCTAGGACTAGGTGAACCAATATGAGGATATCAGTTCTAGAGACTTTTTACAGTTTATCGTCATGCTGGACGTTGGAAGTGCCACACAGTTTAATGTTATGTTGCTAGGACACAATATAGTTTAATGTCATCTCGGACAAAATACAGTTTAGTGTCATGTAGGACAATAAGGGACTTAACACAGTTTAACGTCATGCTGGACGATGGAAGTGCCACACAGTTTAATGTCATGTCGCTAGGACAAAATACAGTTTAGTGTCATGTAGGACAAAATATTAGACCAATGTGATTGTTTTGGATCTGGGAACAATATTTTGTGTTTATAGAAAATACTTCTTCAGAAATCTGGCATTAGTTGTAGTTGTGATGTGTTCTCCATCCATTGAGATTAGAGAATATGCTCCATTGGAGTAGACCTTATGTATTGAATAAGGTCCTTCCCATTTTGGTTCAAGCTTGGGAGGCTTCTTTCTTGGTATCATTGGTGCTCTGAGAACCAATACCAATTCTCCCTGAATGAATGAACGAAGACGAACCTTTTTGTTAAAAGCTCGTGCTATTCGATTCTGATAGATTTCCAAGTGGTGCAAAGTGCACAATCTTTTCTCATCTAACTGTTCCAATTCATTCAACTACTTTTGGGATTTCTCATCTGTAGATAACTGATCACAAATGGATATTCTGAGTGAGGGTAATTGAACTTCAATTGGCAAGACTGCTTCTGTTCCATATACCAATGAATATGGAGTTGACTGCGTTGCATTGTGAGTGGTAGTCCGATAAGCCCATAAAGCATGAAAGAGTTTATCAGGCCATGACCTCTTATCTTTATCCACCATCTTTTGCAGTATATTTGAAAGAGTCTTGTTGAAGGCCTCTATCTGGCCATTAGCTGCTGCATGATATCGAGATGAATGGTTAGGCTTAATGTTGTATTCTTGATACAATCTCTTTACCTCAGCAGAACAGAAGTTGGTGCCGTTGTCCGTCAATATGGTATGAGGGACACCAAATCTAGTAATGATGTTAGACTTGATGAAGCTAACAATGCATTTAGAACTAAATTCTTTGAGAGGTACTGCCTCTGCCCATTTGGAAAAGAAATCAGTAGCAGTAAGAATGTACTTAAACTGCTTGGCCGTAGCTGAAGGGTAAGGTCCCACCACATCCATTCCCCATGTGGAAAATGGGCATGAGTATTTAGCTGTATGAAGCAACTCTGGAGGTTGATGAATGAAGTTGGCATATACTTGGCATGAATGACACTTCTTTGTGAAATTAACACAATCTTGTATCATTGAAGGCCAAAAGTATCCAAGCCTTCGAATTTGATCAGACAGTCTATGTCCAGACTGGTGGGCACCACAGTCTCCTGCATGCACTTCTTTTATGACTGCCATTGTCTCTTCACCATCAATACATCTGAAGAGAACTCCATCAAAACCACGTTTGTAGAGAAGTTTCTCGAGGTGGTTTGGACCATCATAAAGAGTAAAATTGACCACACGTCACCGAATTTGTTCTTTCTCGGCTCTATCAGGTGGAAGTGTTCCATTTTGAAGGTATTCCCTGATAGGTGACATCCATCCTGTAGTATGACCATACGGTTCAGGAATGGGACTAATTTCATTAATTTCCTCTGTTCTGACTTGAACATAAGGTGAAATTGCACGACGGTGGGCGATACAGATGGTTGTCTCGTCCCGATTTGGATCTGCTAAAGCTGTGGCTATATTAGCCAGTGCATCTGCTTGAGCATTTTGTGATCTTGGGACATAAGAAAATGTCGGTTCTGAAGAGAATTCCGACATTAACTCTCTGACGTAATCATACAAAGGGATTAATTCTTCTTTTCTGATGGTATAATCCCCATTGACTTGTTTGATTACTAGGTCTGAATCAGATTTTACCTTTAAGTGATTCACTTGCGCATGAAGCGCTAAATCCAAGCCTGTAATGAGAGCTTGGTATTCCGCTTCATTATTGGTACCACCTTCCCACAAGAAAAATGAATAAGGTAACACTGCCTTATCTGGAGAAATGAGCACAATTCCTAAACCAACTTTGTTAAATTTAGGATTATCCATTTTCTTCCCTGTTGGACTTCTAGAAGCACCATCAAAATACATTTCCCATGTTTGAGGACTCTCTTGAATAGAGAAAACTTCCTCATCAGGGAGTTCGATATCTGAATACGTGTCTTCCACTGAAGGATGTTCAGCTAGGAAATCAGCCAGAGCTTGGCCCTTAATTGCCTTTTGAGACACATACTGAATGTCGAACTGCTGTAGAATAACTGCCCACCTTGCCAGACGTCCTGTAAGCATTGGACGACTAAGGATGAATTTGAGCGGGTTATTACGAGATACCAATTGGACCTCATGATGTTGCAGGTAGTGTCTCAGTTTCTGAACTGCAAAGATTAATGCTAGGCAACACTTTTCAATACTTGAATACTGGGTTTATGCTTCAAGAATAGTTCTACTGAGATAGTAGAGACTATTTTCATTCCCAGCATCATTCTTTTGAGCAAGAAAGGCACCCAATGATCGCTCTAAAGCTGTCACATAGAAGATAAGAGGCCTACCCTCAACAGGTGGCATGAGTACTGGTGGACTCAAGAGGTATTTCATGAGAACATCAAATGCTTCTTGACATTCTTCAGTCCAGTGGTATGTGACTCCTTTCTTCAATAATTTGGTAAAAGGTAAACTTTTGCCTTCCAAATTGGCGATGAAACGCCGAATATAGGCTAAGTGTCCTTGAAGTCCTCTTAATTCTTTCAAATTCTGAGGAGGTGACATACCAAGGATTGATTTGGTTTTCTCAGGATCGACTTCAATACCACGATGGCGTACAACAAAGCCGAGGAATTTTCCTGAGGTTACCCCAAAAGCACATTTTAAGGGGTTCATCTTCAAATTATGTTGTCGAAGCTTGTGGAATATGATTTTCAAATCATCCAAGTGATCAAAACGTTGTTTGGATTTAACCACCAAATCATCTACATAGCATTCAACAAACTTCCCTAGAAAAGGTTTGAAGATACGATGCATGGCGCGTTGATATGTTGCACCTGCATTCTTTAAACCAAAGGGCATCACCCGGTAACAAAACACACCTTGAGGAGCTCTGAAGGCTGTATATTCCTCATCTTCTGGGGCCATTCGGATCTGATTATATCCAGAATATCCATCCATGAAAGAAAGTACTTCATAACCAGCCGTCGCATCAATTAAGAGTTCTGTAATCGGAACTGGGAAATCATCTTTAGGACAATACCGATTAAGATCTCTGAAATCGATGCAAACCCTAATTTGTCCGTTCTTCTTCTTTACAGGGACAATATTAGCCAACCATTTGGGATATTAAACTTCTCTGACGAAGTTAGCTTTGATAAGCTTATCCACTTCAGCCTCAATTTTGGAAGCATAGGTTGGGTGTGTTCTTCTCGCGGCTTGCTTGAATCCTCGATATTCTTTTGGCAAACCCAAATGATGGGTGGCAACATCTGGATCAAGGCCAGGCATCTCTGTATAATTCCAAGCAAAAATATCTTTATTTTTCTTTAGAAAAGAAATATACATCTCTTGTTCTTCAAGGGTCATGGCCGCACTAATTAAAGTGGGGTGTGGATCTTTCTCTGTACCCAGATTTACTTCTCTGAGTTCATCTACAGTGGTAGAGATACCCTCTTCAAATGCTGGAGGAGCATCTCTAAGATCTTCCTCTTCCTCTTGGTCATGTGTTATCTCTTCCGTTTCTACTTGCAAAGTAGACGACGAAACGAAATTCTCATGATCATAAGAGATGTCAAAATTTACACATTTTGAAGAAGAAGCTTCCATTTCTGACCCTATTGATGACAAATGGTCTTCTTTGGGAAATAAAGAGGAGATGATGGATTGAGAATCAACATCAATATTCACCTCTGGTGTTGCTATAACTTCTTCTGGCCTAATTAGTGAAGTATAGACTTGTTGGATTTCAGCAGATGAAATGAAAACGTCACCACTTATGCTTTCATCACTGTTTGGTAAGTTACCAATTTCTCCCATGTTGTCTGGCTCGATTGACGTAATTGACATTATGGATCTTTCCATAAGAGTATTTTGATTTGGGCATATTTTGTCAATTTGACTGATAGGTAACACATAATCTGTACTCACATGTGAAAATGGATTTATTGGAATTTTTTCCAAACCATATGGAGCATTAACTTTGGTAATTTCCTTCATTGTAGATTTTTCTCTTCCCTTCATATGATAAAATTCTGCCTCAATGTATTGAGACTCACATGTCTTGAACGGGGCCTTATCACCATACAATGTTCCAACTTGACCATCGAAACAGTATTTGAGACATTGATGGTATGATGACGGAATAGTTGCATGCTGATGTAGCCAGGGTCTTCCAAGCAAGATATTGAAAGCTGAGTCTTGATCAACAATCATGAAATCCGAATTGGAAACAAGATCTCCAAACTGAGTTCTGAGCGTAACTTCTCCCAGTGGTTCTTGTTCATTTTTATCATATCCTTGCAACATCATGGTAGAAGGAGATAAATCAGATTCCGTGAGGCCCAATCGACGAAGTGTGCGAATGGGCATGAGGTTGACTCCTGAACCATTGTCAATGAAAGCTCTTCGAACATCTATATCATTGACTTTGCCAGATAAGTACAAAGGTTTTATGTGCCCATGCACAACATCATCCTCATCTTTATCAGTAAAAGATATCACTACATGGCATTCTGCAGGATTATTCTCTATGTGATAAATTTCAGCTGCAGCAATTTCAGCTTCAAACTCCTGAGGACTTGACAATGCTTCGATGAGTGCTTCCCGAAGATCTCTTGATAGATTCAAAGCATCCAAAATTGATAATTTGGATGGTACTTGGGCCAAGTGTTTCAAGATATCATACTTTTGATCTAGAGGTCTGCATTTCCCAATAGGAATATGCGGTTTAGCAGGTAGCTTGGAAGCAGATGCTTTGGAAGCTGATGCATCTTGTATTGAAGTTGGCAACATCTTTGGTTTTGGAAAATTAGACCGATTAGATCCATTTACTTGCTGAGATAAAGAAGATGGAACCTTTAATCGGTCTTCCAAAATAACTGTGCTGAAGCTGAGTTGGCCATTGGCAGAAGAACATGCTTGTTCTTTTTGAGCTCGCTGAAGGGCTCTACCACGAGTTTCTGCTGCATATACAGTGCTAGCAGGGGTAGAATTAGAGTAGTGGCTTCGAAAAGATCCACGTCTTCCCCTATAACCTGAACCTCTAGAACTTCTTCGGGTTCCTTTATTTGATGCAGGGAATTCAGGCTCATCAAGACTGGAATATGAATCTGTTAATTGAATCATATTAACAGAACCAAATATTAACACTTCGTCTGATAAAGACTCTGCCTGGTTAGCCTGTTTAGGCTGTGCCGTTTGGTGGGATGGTGCCAGTGGCTTTGAAGTAGATGGCATGAAATCTGCCAGAGTCAAAGACAATTTAGGCTTTGCTACATACTCATCTTCTCCTGATTCCTCTTTCTTCTTTGAATTGTGCTGCCCTTTTGAGGATTTGCCTTTTGATGGAGGCTTTACTGCAGCTTTTGTAGGAGACACAATTGGCTTCTTCAATTGTGTTCGCAAAATGGAATGGGTCCGATTGATTGTCTTTCTGACCATCCAATCATCATATTTTTTCGCAGTTTTGCTTTTGACTTCCTGCCACTCACCTCCTTCCTCTGGATCTGTAGCGGTAATACACGCTACATGAGCTGAAGAACCCTTAAATTTGACTTGTCCCAAGTCGACCATCTTTTGTAGGAGGTCTTTAAAGACAAAACACTCCTGGATGGGATGCCCCAACATTTGATGAAAGGGACAATAATTGGGACGGTCTTCATCTCCTTCCTTGTTTGGTCTCTTCGGCACTGGTAATTGAACCAAATTATTTTCCAGAGCTGAAATGAAGTAACCAGGAACTTGATCACTTTGGAAAGAGTATGTTTTACTCTTCATATCCTCAAATTGTTTTCGTCGTTGATCTTTTTGATCATTTGGACGAAACAGCCTTTGTTCTTGGCGTTCAGGAGGTGGAGCCCTTCGAGAAGATGAAGGTTTTGAAGTAGAAATAGGTACAGGTGCATGTTTAAGCATAACTGTAGCAGTTTCTGCTTTACCCATTCTTCTTCCTGGAGCTGATGGAATTACACGAGATTTAACCTTACCCTGTATAAGGGAATCTTCAATCTGTTGAGCGATTGAAGTAAGGTCTCGAAACCCTCTTGTGTATTTCACAGGGATCAATGTCGTGCGTAATTCGTCACGCAAATTTTCCACACAGATTGGCAACAATTCCTTCCGAGGGAGTGCTAAACTCAAGGAATACGTTAATCCCTTCCAACGTGCAATGAAATCAGAGACTCTTTCATTCTCTCTTTGCTTACAGTTTGTAAGATCGAAAACTGTCGTTTTTGGCAAAGTTGAGCTAAACTGAAGAAGGAATTTTTGACGAAGATCCTCCCATCCGATGACTGACCGGGATTGCAAGCTTGTATACCAGACAAAGGCTGGTCCTTGCAATGTTCGCACGAAGCATCTGAGTTTCACTGCTTCTTGCTGCTCTGGAGTTCCCATCATAGGATCACAACAAGACACGTAATGCGTCAAATGTTGTTCAGGGTCGCCTGATCCATTGAAAGTAGGGAAAACAGGGTTTCCAAAACTGGATGGAGGAGAAATTGAATCTACCCATTCAGGGTAAACCTTCTTTTCAGGTTGAACTTGCGCCCGTTTCCCTTCCATAGTTTCTAAACGAGCTGTTAATGACTCAATAGTAGTTATTAACTTTTGAGAAATGTCAGGTTGAACTTGGTTTTTGGTAGGTGCAATGAATGGAGCTTGGACAGCCGTGGAGGTTGGTGCTGCAACTAATGGTAGTGCTGCCAACCGTTGTTGCGTTTGACCCATAGGATTAGACCTCTGTGCGTGTACTGATAAAGGAGGATATTCCTGATCCATCTCAGTAGTTACAACAAATTCTTTCGGCTGTCGGACTTCAGCATTCTTAAGAAGAAGACTATTCTGAAGTAGTTCTTCATTCAACCTTCTTAATTCTTTCATTTCTTCCTCCTGTTGTACAAACCTTTGCTCTAATGAGATCGATTGACCTCCTTCAGAGGAAGGGTGAGAAGTAATCCGATTCTTTCCTTTCCCCTTATTGGATCCTTTTCGGAGAGGGGGAAGTGGGTTACTTGAAGGAATACCCAGATTTTGGGTAAGCCTTTGATTACGTGTGCGCACACCTTCTTCATTTAGGTCTGTGTGCGCAACTTCTTGAGCAGGAACCTCTTCGTCTGATCCCTCTGATTATGCCTCATCTGGTGAATCAGCAGCAACGGCATTGATGACATTAATGGATGCATATTGCATAAAATCCTTTCTATCAACATTTCTGTGATATTGTCTTCTTCCCTGTCCATGATGAGACATGGAATTCTATTGAATTGATCCCTCATGAATTTCTTTGTGAACCGTCACTTGGAGAGAATCTCCTGATAGCTTGGATCTTCGTTCCTCTTGAGGCTTCTTCCCTAATCGAGAGAATACTGACTTTCTCTGAGGGAGGGATTGAGGATTTGAAAAAGTCCCCAGTCTGGTAGACTGGGGATGTTCCTGCTGCTTCGGCTCAACTCCTCGAATCCCATTCGTTGACTCTGAGGGTTGGGTTAGAGAAGTCCCCAGTCTGGCAAGCTGGGGTGTCTCTTGATATGCTATGTCTGAGATCTTCTTGAAATCTCTCTTGATCTTGCGAATCTTAGTTCGGAAATTAGCTGGATGCATTAACCTGTATCCACTTTTATCACCTGGTTCAACAGACCGTTGGATGATTTCCGAAACTTGTGTCATTTGATGACGTGTTTTCTCCAGACGAGAGGCTTGTGAAATATTCTCGCCTGCTTGATGTAGGAGAAATTCAACAACTTGTTCTCTATATACTTGATTTTGAGAGGAACTAGTTGAAGCTTGTTCTTGAGCAAGCTTTTGATTATGAACAAAGCCCATTGACTGTGACCGGCCATGGGCAATAACATTGCATGAGACCATTTTCGGTGGGCTTTGATGACCGGAAAGCACTGTGAAATGTAGTGCTCCGTGAACACCCCATCCTCTGATATGAACTTTAGATGGAGCATTGGAAATTAACTGACGCAATCTTCTTAGTGCGCCAAGGCATGAACGTTGAAGGGTTCTCTGTTGCTTTTCAGCCTTCGGATACCGAGAGACTGATAGAGATGCCAAATCAATCTGGCGTTGTAACCCTTCTATTATCTTAATATGATTTTCATAATCACCATAAGATAATACTTTCTTCTTCAATTGACAAAGAGTCTTCCATATGTTGAGACAAATGTCATGGATTCCATCATCCGTCAACATCTTTGGAATGTCGTACTGGGAGTCAGCCAAAGGCCAAAACATGACTGGTACTTCACCTTTTTCCAGTTTTTTCCTCATGTTTAGCATTTCCTATTTATCATTAAATGAAGATTCTTCTACCTGTTTGTACCAGAGTTGGTGTTTCCTTGTTGTTTCATCGGATTCAACAAGATTGGTAGAGATATCACTATTCATGCTGGAAGATGAATGACCCAGGGATGGTTCGGAGAATAACCTGAACCCCAGGCTATCTTCTGATGGAGAAAGAGTTTCACCTGCCGATAGTAAAGCATCAGACATGACTGGTTTTACGTTTGCAAGTGCCTCAAGATAAGAGGGCTTTCTCAGTACTACATTGTATGCTGGAGTATTCTCCAGGCAATGTGAATCACTGCTGCGGAGAGGACTTTCGCAGCAAAGTTCATCACCATGAGGAGGACCATCATGATGGGTTACAGAAAAAGATGAGATCTCTTGCTCCTTAGTCTTATGACCACACAGAGGGTTCCTGTGGCTCTCATCTGAAGAAGAAACTTCAAGATTGACCGAATTTTCATGAAGCAAGTTTTCATGAGGAAGTGTCTATTGAAGACCTTCAGAATTAATGTTCCCGTTATTGGGAACTGAGGGAGTAGAATCTTGAACTCCGACAGATAAATGTCTGAGGGCTTCAATAACTCCAGCATCGAGCAAGGCCTTGTTGCAGATTGGCCTTTCATCTCCTGACTGTGCTGGGTGGATCTTTTTCTTAGATGCCTTCTTACTCGCTTTAGAAACCACTTGATGACGAAAGTGATTGCTCTGAGTAGGTGTATGTGCCTGATCAGGAAAGATTGTCAGGTTAGGCTGACAATCATCGCTCAAATCAGGTGTATGTGCCTGACTTGGTTGTCCGTATGATATGGGGGAGTATGCCCCATAACCCTCTTGGACTGGAACAGATGTGTGTGTCTGTTCCGGAGTGAATTGTTGATGTGTCACTCCACTGCTAGGGATAGATTTATGTGTCTGTCCCTGAGATGATGCTGAAGATATTATGATATACTGGCAAGCATCCAGAATATGAGCAGGAATTTGCTTCTGCTCTTTCACCATTGACAAAATATGCTTGGTGACTTCAGCCACCGGAACAGGGATATACGTCCATTCCGGGCTTGGAGTAGGTGTATGTGCCTGCTCCTGTCCTCCTTTTCCTGTCAGTGAATCCTGACAGTACTCAAGTGTGGAGGCAGAGAGTTGAGTCTGCCTCCTGTTTGTCGTCAGGGCTTTCCGACTGACTTCTCCGTGCGCTACCAAACGAGACTGTTGGTAGGCTTGATTAGTATTGGCAGGTGTATGTGCCTGCTGATTACACTTCGCCAAACGCGGTTGATGAGATCCATCATATGTAGTCAGACGAGCCTACTGACTAACTGCTGATGTATAAGCAGGTGTATGTTCCTGCCTATGGTACTCCGCCGGAATTGCCTGGCGGGATCGGCTTGATGCTGCCAGACGAGTCTGCTGGACAGCTGAATTAAAACGGGCAGGTGTGTGTGCCTGCTCGTTGTTTGCCACCAAGTTAGGTTGGTGGACTTCTTCGGAGATGGCAGGGATGACAACCTGCCTATTGTTAACCGGATTCCGTCTCTGGCGGTTCATCTTGCCTGCTCGGGTTCGAGGAACCTGAGCTGAATGCCTGGAGTCGGTACCCTCATCATGTTGAGGGCGCACTACCGCACGAGTTTGGCGGCGATTGTTGATGGGAGCCCTCGGGAAGGACTCTTGACTTTTTGAATTAAGGCCCTGAGGGACCTGCTCATTTACTTCCTCGGAGTAAGGGAGTGAATGGAAATTGCGTTTCGGGGATAAAGACCCGAAACGGTTGGAGACGGTAGTCAGCACCGCCTGCTTCTTGATTGCTGGCCGCCGTTGTCCAGACGACCAGGTAGAGTTGTTAACTTGGAGGGCTTGACGAGCGGCCTCCAGAGTTGGGATAGTACCGTTGCGACGGTACTCCTTAACCAGTGCATTAGAAACACAGCGTTGAAGACGCTGAGTTGGTGATGTCATCCTCAGAGCGGATGATGTTCCAGTAGGAGTAGCAGTATTGGTTTTCACAGCAGCAGACCTCACAGTAGAGGTGTTCATAGCAGCAGTATTCACAGGGGTGAATTTAAGGAAAGCCATTTTTGCAGAAGATCTTGAGAAAAGAGTTCCTGTTCCATGTAACAGACATAATCAAGATGAATCCAGCTACTGCATCTTTTGGATGATCATATATCAATGATTTCCTTGTTGGACCAAGGGGTCTAACAGATAAGAAGAACATCACTTTAACTTGGTTAAGGATTCACGTCGGGTTCACCATTTTTTGTTTCGCACAGAATCCGGGGATGACCTCCTGGACGGGAGATTCAAACGTTCCGATCGGTTTCTAACGGGTTTGTTCGTAGAACCGGAAACATCCAATGATTCCACATCCGTTTGGACCTACTTTCCAAAGGCAGGCGCTTATTAGCTTGTTGACTAATGAGGCTTAGGAATTTGCATTGGTCGAGAGGATGGGAGGTCGGACTCATCACACCTTTTTGAGGGGAATTATTTTCTACTCCGGGACTCTCTTTATAGATTTAAGTTATGTTCGTGAATCCTTATTACATTACCAAGTATAAAATGAGCTTTCCTTTAGTTTTAACAATCAATGATTAAATATGCAAGAAATTTAGAGAATCTTTCATATGTATTCGAGGTTCTTCATCAATAGAGAATCGTCTGTTTTAGAGATTCTTGGTCAATGGTATCCTTCAAAACATTTATATAAAAGTCTCTTGGTCATTATGATGACCAGGCTGGTTTTAAAGCCACTCATTGGGGAACTTGAAGTTTATCGTCATTCAGAAGGACAGAGATTATTTCAAAGTTGGGATCGAACCCATAAATGGGCTACCTACGTATCCTTTGTTTTGGAAAAGGAATCAGAACCCACGTAGTTCGAGAATTAGAGTATGATGTTTATGATTGATGGCTCAAAGATGAATGTAATAATTACTTTTATACTCTAAGCTCACGTGAGTCATGCTCGGTGTGAGAAACAAGAGGTATTGGTAAAAATTAGACAATTGTGCCATGAAAGATGCAATCATAAGAATTTGTTTGGGGCTTATGTATGGATGACTGCCCAGATAGATGAAGGTTTAGGATTTACTTTTAGGGAGAAAATCCATGAACAGGGTCCATAAAGTTATATGTGCTTCATGGAGATTTGAATACTCTAATCTTCGGGCTTACTCCTAAGGAGGATGCCCAAGTTAGGAGGGGACTTATGATTGGGTTTTTATTCCTGAAAATGAAACCCAAGATTATGACTGGGACTTACTCCTAAAAAAGGAGGCCCAGGTTAGGGGACTTGGGACTTACTCCTAAAAAGGAAGCCCAAGGTTATGACTGAGTCTTATTCCTGAAAAGGAGAACCAGGTCAAAGGTAAATTATGACTGGTTAAGAGAAAATTAAGGGGACTTGGGGCTTACTCCTGAAAAGGAAGCCCAAGGTTATGACTGAGTCTTATTCCTGAAAAGGAGACCCAGGTTAAGGATTTAAGGTTTGGGGCTTACTCCTGAGGAGGATGCCCATATTTGAGGTTGGGGCTTATTCTTAAGAAAGATGCCCAAAATTAGAGGACTTGATTGGGGCTTACTCCTGAGGAGGATGCCCAGATTGAAGGTTTTATAATTGGGGATTATTCCTGAAAAAGGAGACCCAGGTTAAGGATTCTCTCATCTTAAAGGATGAGGTTGAATGAATGAACTCTCAATCTTTGGTGACATAAAGATGTTTAAATCACTAGGTTTTGAGAGATATTTCACAGAATTCCTTTCAGACAAGGATGTCAAATCAAGAAATCATGCCATAAATGGCTTTGAAGAGTATCTTGAAGACTGAATCTTGAATAGGAAAGGTGAAATGGCTTAAGAGGGGTAAAATGGGCAAGATGGGCACCCAAAAAGATAGGGGCGTGCAAGTATTAAAAGTCGCGCAAGTCCTGCGGTGGCGCGCAAGTATTGGTCGCGCAAGTATACTTGCACGACATGAGGGATACTTGCGCGATTTTCAACCAGAGTTGAAATACTTGAGCGACTCTTTATTAAACCCTTTATAATCCTCTTGAGGTTCTTCCAGAGAAGGGACGCGCAAGTTATATCGAAGGAATTAAGTCGGCGCGCAAGTTTTTGATAAGTTTCAACACTTAGGCCTTCCTTCTTCTCTTTAGATCTTCTGTTCTAGGTAAAAAATTACCTTAGAAGTGTTCTGGAAGCTTTGAGAAGAGACTTCGGCGTCGGGAGCTTCAATCCGAGTTTCTGAAAAAAGATCCTCTCCCCGAATGGGGGGCCCACAGGGTCTATTTATAGGCAAAAGAAGACCCCGGGCGGTTACCGGGCGGTTACCACTTAGGTCGCGCAAGTCACCTGCGCGACCAAGGGTGTCGCGCAAGTGCACTTGCGCGACAGTGATAAAACTTGCGCGGTGCATTTGCTTTTGATCCTGTGTTCATGCCTTTGTTGATTTTTGATGTTTTCTTCAAAGGTTGAAATCACTTTGAGCTCAGATATTCCCTTTTCCGATCTTTAGATTCTGTGACGAAAGGAGCGTCAACAGTTTTAAAAAGAAATTATTTTTCAATTATACATTTAAATAGGGTTTAATTTTAATTATTTGGACTGTAATGTGGTTAGGTTTATATATGAAGTAATTAGAGGGTTGTTGGTTTTGGTTCTAATACATCATGGCAACCCGGTGAGTTGGCTAGATTAATGATGAGTTTGGATATAATAAATTTATAAATTAATTATAATTTTTATAATTAAAAAATTATTTTTTCTTGTCATGAGTATAGATCATGGGTTTTTGATATGTATCATTTTAATGTAGAGGAGTTTTGATGTGTCTTTTATAGGTCATGGAAAATATGATGGGATTTGGAATTTTTTGAAAGATCCATATAAGGTTGGTGTTCAGAGGGATTGACCAATAGTCTTAATAATTTATCTTCAGGTCTATTTGTTAAGTGAAATAATTCACATGTGTGGTGAATTCACTTCCTTGTTTTAAAATAATAGATTTAGTCTTTAATTTGATAACTTAGACCATATATAGATCCCATAAAACTCATTAGTGTTTATGAGTTGAATATTATGACCTCCGATGTGGTTTTCCATTTCTTATAAAAGATATATTTTTGGTTAGAAAGGGTAAAATTGGTGGACTACAAGCTTTACCTAGGTAGGATCATAAGATGTATTGATATCTTGTTTATAGGGCCACATCGTGTAGTACGGAATTAAATGCTTTATGACATGTTATGCTGATAAAACTGGTTATTTTTATGTGTTCATAATTTTTGAAATGAATATAAGTCTTTTAAAATATTTTCAATTGTGTGCAATAGGTTTTGAATTTTTTTTGAATCTTAAGGGGTGAAAATAATGTTTTTAGGAAGAGTTCATTTTAATGTGAGGTACGGAATGCCAAGTGATTTGAAAAGGGGGTTTTAAATTAATTTCAAATTTTGATTTAAAATGTGTGTGTGGGTGTACATTTTCTTAATATTTCTTGATTTCATTTTTTAGTGTTTTAACTGAAATAAATGTTTTTCCTTTTCAGATGTTAAAGTGTAGATAACTTATGTTAAGGGTTTCTTTGAAATTTGATAAATGCATCAAAGATATGTATATTTTTTCAAAGAAATGTTTTAATGGAATTATGATATGTAAAAAATGTATTTCAATTTCAGGACATTGTATGGTGTTAAATCCCTTAGGGAGCTTGGTAAATGATGAGATGGTTTACAGATCTGACTAAGACTCCATGCACTAGTGGTATTTTTTATGGTTTCAAGAGACAAACATGATTCTCTATGACTATGGTTGAGAAATTTGGAAATTATGATCCACATGTATGGTTCTTGATATTTTACATGGTAGTCCACATATGTGTTATAGAAATTTGTTCATGGAACACCATAAAATTGTGGTTGTAAAATTTACATGATTCTTCATATCAACACAGATAATATTGTTAATGGTTTAGGTTCTATACTAACAATACATAAATAGAATATTTTGATACATGGTTTATGTTCCATGAAAATTCTCTATAACCATATAGTTTCCTATACGATTTAAATTATTTATTACCTGATTATTTATGTACATACAACTATTGATGGTTGATTCTGGTTTAGTAGGCCCGAGTTTCAGCATATAACCCAAGGAAATTGAGTTATATAATAAATGGTTATTTCTTTAGCATATTTTCTTTTATTTACTCTTTATTTATCCCACTTTTTATCAAAAAACTATTTTTTCTCTAACTACTTATTTCTGTAGACATCATTGATTGTGAACTAATAATTCGTAATCCTACCCTAATCATGCCTCCACTACATATGGGTACCAGAGTAACATTGATATTTTTATTAAATATATTTGTTTGGGATGAGACCCAAGCCAAATATTGAAGGATTCATCATGGTAAATCATATGGAATCAAGATAATCGATGTGGTTAAACTTGAAGAGGTAGTGTCACCCTTTTGAATTGTTTGTTGTATTTTGGTATGTTCATTTAATAACGATTGTGGGAATTCAGTTTTATATTTTACATTGATGTTTGGATATTAATATATTTTATTGGTCATCCAATCATGTTTATAAATATCAAATTATGTTTTTAGATTATATTGTGATGTATATATATTTATTCCCCTATAATCTAATGACTTTATTATTATATTATGTTTGGTTATTTTTTTATATATTTACCATTATCATCAGGCGGTGTAGTGTACCCACCGTAGTACCATAGACTCTTAATACTAGTCGGTATCCTCTTTTGAATGGTGATGTATACCTGATGACATATAGAAAACCACTCTAGTTAATGTAATATAGTGAACCCGAGAAGGACGTTATAGTGTGGTATCATATAATTTTTTATCTTTTATATCAATTTTTAGATATATTATATGTTATATTTATGAATCTGTTGGAGCCTATAATGGATATAAAGAAACTGATTCAAGAAGACCTATTAATGTAGGATTTCCATGTTTCCAACTATATGGTATTGTATTTTTTTGGTATTTTTTTATATTTGTGTTTTATTATTCTTTTGAGAAACACACGTCTATTTTGGAACTTATTATTGTAATGATTTATGGCTCTTGTGTGGTTGCTAAGAGGCCAGTGATTATTTTTAAACTCTTTACCTATAGGAGAATGATTTGTCTCATTTTTCTTGTTATTCATGTTGGATCCATGTGTTATAGGGATTATAGTGTGTGATGTTTTATTATAGATTCTTAGTTCTTCAAGATATCAAAAACTAATCATATGGTGTTTTCTCATATAAGTAGCTGATGACATTATACTCAACTAATGTTTCTAGTATACAATTCTCCTTTGGATGAAATGTTATCAAGATATATGGTAAGATTATTGGTACCAATGAGGATAATGTGGTCCTAATGGACAGTAGGTTCATGGACCCTAGAGAGTCAGCATGAAATAGGATTATAATTAGTACTCCACCTTGTGAGTGGTTTTTTTTGTTTGGTTGTGAAGCATGATCCTACAGGGAGAGGTCTAATGTGTAGATGCTCAGTGAGGTTGGGTTCCATGGAAATGGGTGGTTGGTTTGTAATGTGACGCGTTTCATATGTGATACCCAATAGATGGGTTTTTTTGACATGTTGATATTATATGAACATGGTATGAGATAGTTCTTAACACCCAATGATTTATATACATTGTCAAGTTCCCCTACATCATGTGGATGATATAGTAACATGTCCTAATATGTGACTGGTTGGGCTCGCTGGGAGATCCAATATACCTATACTAATGTTACTCTAGTTTAGGGATTTTTTGTCCTATTACATTCTAGGATGACCAATGTTAGGGGTCTAATGATTGGTGAGTTACTTAGTGTTCATGAGTCACAATAGGGTGTTTCGGACATGAAAATGGTGCATAAAGTGTTTTACTTATATGAGGTTTAGGTATGTGGGATGTTTTTTTAGAAAGAGATATCCAGTACAACTTATTAAGAATTGTGGTTGGATTGCAGAGTGGAAGATATTCTTGGTGTTTATGAGATGGATCTAGAGAACAAAAGGTTCTTAAGTGTATATGGTTTTAGGTGTACATTTTTTCTTATGTAGCCATAGTAAATGTGAGGTAAACCTAGTGTCCTTGAGGAGGATCAATTCGGTTATTCTCATTTATAGTGACCTATAGTTTTCATACATTAATATTATATATTCTTAGATGAATGATTAATATATAACAATATGATCTATTATATATTTATATAGGCATAGTATCATTGGACACATGGATACATTAACATCTTGTTTATAAGTGAACTATGTAATCTCCCTTTATGGTAATCATAACAACCATCCTTCTTAGAGATATCATACATAATACCATTATTTATAACATTGAAAAATGAATGAGAATAAACTGTGAGATATGATTTTCTATAAGTGTAAATAAGGGATTCATTAATGATCCACTAAACATAACATGAGAATAAGTGTATGAGAATAATATTATAAAATTTGAAAATGATACCCATCATATCATAGAAAATAATATCAAGTCATGAAATAAATATCAGCTGATCATAAGACAAGGATAATAAAAGAAAAATAAAACATGACCCATAACAGAATATTATTTCCATAAAACCTAGATTTTTGTCATAAAAACATTTATTGAAAATAATTTTCATTGTATTAAAGGATTACTATAGAGAATATCACTGAGGATTTGGTTCTCACCCCAAACCATTGTTGTAGACAAGGTTGACCCCCAAGACTTTCAGAGTGGTTAGAGTCCCTTACAGAACTAATTTCACTACACATTAATGCACAAAGTATTTTGAATAGTTTTCTAGTTGACGAATCATATGTTTCTTTTCCATCATCCCATAATTATTTCTATTCATTGATTAGAGGTTGAAGGTACATATCAATGTCATTTCAAGCCATTTCATTTCTAGGAATAATCATCAAAATAATGAATTAATTATATTCATTCACATCCATGGAGGTAGATTATATGGGAACAAAATGACAATAAAAATTGTATAATTAGAGCTTAATATACCAAAAGGATTAAAACCATTAGAATCCAATCCCAAACAAATATTCCTTGGATCCCATGAAAATTATTGATATAGAAAATCAATTATCACAAATGATGTTGAATCTTCTATATGAATCATCATACCACCATTACTATACTGAGCATTCCACTTCATGTCATATGCAGTTTAGAAGACATGTATTATCTTTTCAAGTGTGGTTTTAGAGGAAAGTAATGAAATGACTTTATATGAGTTTTCTTTTTCTACATCTTCCTGTGGTTGGATTAATTTATACAATCATTATTCATCATTGACTTCTATCTTATGGTATGACATCTTGTTCATTACTCATTATTATACTAATATCCTAATTAAATCCTGAACTCATAAGGGATGTATTTATCTTTTGTTATTGAAGTCCAAGTTTGTTTAAGACGTTCATAATCCTAATGAATAAAGCAAGGATCCTAGATTCATTGAATTCATCATGAAGAAACTATAAAATCATGAACATTTCATTGATAGTAATTACATAGAGACACGTGAAATGATATAACTTATGAAGAAAATACAACATTGAATACTTAAATCACACAACATATAATTCTTGATGGTTTTCATCAACTAATCCATAAGAATTTTTTTTGGTCACTAATGTTTTGAGCATGATCAACCTACTCAGGATCAACTGATTTTTTGGTTGATCATTTAAAATCATGGATATTGGATTCTGTAAAACCAAATGCATCATTCATTAAATTTTGAATTGAATTCTCCTCTACCATGTCACATTGTTTTAATTGATCGTGTTGTCATAATTTTGAATTTCCATAACATTTGATTCACCATGCCAAATCCAACATACATATCAGGAAGGAATATCTTTCAATATCAAATTCTTGTAATTTTTTCTTTTTATTCATCTCTCTAATTATTAATTAATAAATATAAATTTTATTCTACAATCCAGTAATCGGTTTTCAATTTCATAATATAAAAATTCTTTCAAACCCTTGGCATATCAAGGTGTGTTTTCAATTAAATTAACCCAAATTTGATCCATATTTATTGGATAGTATTATCCCTATACGTTTATACATAATGATATAAATGTGTAATCAAATAGGAAAAATCAAAATTAAATATCACCCAATATCACCATTGACTCCTTCATAACGACTATATCATAAAAAATGATAAATCATATTAGAAACTTCAACTTACTAAAATTAAAATATAAAAACATGAATCAAATAAGTTATGATTTCTCAAAAACATATATGAATACCGTCCTAAATTATATGACTACAATATTTTAGCATAGTGGAACCACAAGAACATTTTAAAAGATATCAAATACATAATTCTAAATTTTGAGTTGGAAGTTGAAGTTTATTCATTTATAACGATAAAATTAATTTTTTATGTTAAATAAAGACATATACGGGTTAGGATAAGACTAAAGATTATAATATTTGAAGTTATATACATGCTTGAAATAAATTATATTCAACGATTGAAGTGTGGAAAACAGAAAATACATTAATGAAGATAAGGATGTATACAGTTTTGATATTTTATATGTATATGATATAATTTTTCTGGGGGAAAAATATAATGGTATATTCTAACAAATTTTTTTAAAATGATAGTTCATTCCATTAAAAAAGTATATACAATAAGAAAATATCAGAACCATTCCCCATGAAAAAACAAAGACCAAGATCACCCCTTTAAAAATATGAATGAAAATCATACTTTAATTGGATAACGTGATTTGACATTAATAGTAAAAATATTCAACTCCATATGTCAATATTATATAGGAATGGTTTTGTGTGACTTCATATTGTTTAATGATTTATACAAATCAACACAATTTATATTACATTGAATTTTATGTTCCTTAAATATTAGCTATGCATAAAAAACATGATGTTAACAAACATATAAATAAGGTTTATTTTTATTTCGAAATAAAATATTATTAAATTAATATTTGACTAAAAAATATACCACACAATATAATTATTTCTCATAATGATAAAATGAGTAAAAAAATATCAATGAAAATTTATTATCTTTTCTGATTACTATAACCTATAATTTATTATCTATCTTGTAAAGCCTCACCCTATATAATCTATCAATATTTGTTATAATGTATTATAAAAAATTATTTATCATACATACATAAAACCTAAAGCATTATGGAAAATTTAATAAGGGTATAATATTTCATTTTAAAGCTATTATCCCTAGCAACCATAACTATGTTAGTCATGAAACCATGAGTAACAACAATCCCTACCACCAATTTCTCATGAGTTGTAAAATATTAACAATGATCTATATTACACAAAATGTATTAATTAACATATATAGGATAAAGTGTAATTTAATAATATTAAATACAAACCATGAAATTATAAAAGTTCTCGAATCCATAAATAATGTATATAATAAATGATTTTAATTTAAAAATATAATACAACACATCCAAAAAAAATTATTATAATAACTCAAAACAAATAACTTGAAAATAAAAATAACACATTTTAAAATTTTTTGCATATATTAATTACTCTTTAATGAATGAATAAAAATTTATGCTCTATTTATAACTCATTATTTTCCATCTAATGATACTCAATAATAATATTTTGTTGAGGATAATGCACCATTTAGGGGATTATGTGTTTCTACTGATGAGGCGATCTGATCCAGGGAGATGGAGGTCAGGGGGGTGGGGCAATCTACATCACTGTAAAGGAGGGGAACCATGAGTCGGGGAGCGGGGTGTCATAGGGTAGTTGTAGTGTTTGGGGTGAGAGGGGGTGTCTCATGGGTCATGTTCTCCACAGAGAAGGCATGATGTAGGTCATAGGTTTATGGTTAATGGTGGTATTGGGGCCATGGTCGCTAACAGAGACGGTATAGGAGGTGGTCGAGGGAGGTTGGAGGTAGAAATGGGTTGGGGTCGTGCAATGGGAGTGGGGGAGGGAGAGGAATTAAGGTTTTTTAAACATTTACTAGAAGTTTAATTTAAACAATCACTAATTGTTAAAATAGAAAAAATATAGGGGTAGATTTCTCAAAATGTTGCTATATTATATATTTTTTAACTGGATTTAATTTGTGGAAGTTACTAGAACCACCACTTTTAAACTACATTTAATGAGCATTTTTATGTAGTGTCACCAATCAAATGTGATGAAGGATGATATTCCAAAGACTGAATTTCAAACAAGGTGTGGATACAATGAGTTACTTGTAATAACCTTTATAATAACTAATTTTCCATCAATTAGCAAGTACATAATGAATAAATTCATTGTTCAATACCTTGAAAAATTTCTGGTAGTCTTTATAGATAATATTCATGCGTACTCCAAGAGAAATGAGGATCCTGAGAAGCATTTGAATGTTGTGCTATGTAATTTGTGAAGGGAGAAAATTTATGAAATGAATATTAAATTCTAGTTCTTGATGGAGTAATTATCATTATTGGTGTATGGTATCACATGAAAAGTAATATCTATAGACCCTTCTAAGATAAAAGTAATTGATGAGTTTCCTAGGAGAACATTTGTATTGGATATCCATAGTTTTCATAGCTTAATCGGGAAATACCAAGGCTCTGTGAGAAAATTATCAACATTTTAAAACATTATAACCACGTTAAAATGATATTTGGTGACGTATGATGGGATAGAAGAATGTGATGAATGCTTCAAGGAGAACAAGAATAGGATAATAATTACACCTGTTCTCACCCTACCAACACCCGGGGAATATTTTTTTATATACATTTACGATTCAAATAATTCATTGGGTTGTGTAATCATACATAATGATTGTGTGATAGACTAATCGACATTGATGTTGTATATCCACAAGAATTACTACTCGACCAATGATCTAGAGTAAGATGCTGTGATAATTTCCATGATAATCTCGTGGAACTACCTATATCGTGAGAAGTGTGACATATATTCTTATCATGTGAGTATAAAGTATATTTTCATATATAAGGATCTCATAATGAATAAAAGAAGACTGTAATATATAATATAAGGAAATGGTTTCTATATCCTGTACCGTCTAGGAAAGGCAAACATGGTTGCTAATAATCCTAGTAGAAAAGAACTTATTAAGTTATCCATGTTGAAGATTGAGAAATTCTACATCTTCAAGGTTATTCAAATGATGGATATGAAAAACATAACAAAAGGGAATAAATCCTATCATTATCAAATGATTTCTCATCCATCTAACCATTGCAATATAAAGGAATCACAATGGGATGATCTTGATCTATAAAATATTATCAATGTGGTAATGGATGGTAAGAAAAAAGAGTTTCATATTGATGATCATGGTGTGATTTAGTTTTGAACAAGGATTTCTGGGAATTGATTACCTAAGATAAAAATGATCTATTGGATAATACACCTATCTCATCATTATCTATCCATATTGAAAGCACCATGATATACAGTGATCTTTAAGATAACATCTAGTGGGATAATATGAGGTAGTATACTGTGGGGTATATCTCAAGGTGATTGGTATTTCAGCATGTTAAATCTGGTAGACTTAACTCAAAAGTGAAAAAACATCCATTTATTATAACCAAATGGAAAGGGGGGAATGTCACTATGGACTTTTTCATTGGCCTCCAAAAAAACCTCCAAATGAAAAAATGAGATATAAGGTTGTGGTGGATCGACTCACCAATACTTCCCACTTTATCACTATCAAGGAATATTTCTCAATTGAAAAAATTTCCTAGATATATGTGAAATCATTGTTTAGGATATATTGGGTTTCACATTCCATCATCCCTAATCATGATCCAACATCCACATCTTCATTCAATATAATTCTTCAACATTTTTTAGCACGGAATTGAATTTTAGCATAGCCTATCACGCCCAAAATAAATGTCCAATAGGAATGTACTATTTAGAAACTCTAGGAAAAAATGGGTGGTCAGTCAATGGAATTTTAAGGAAGATGGTATTAAAAAAACTCATTGGTTGAGTTATCATAAAATTATGGATTCAACTTAAGTATTTGGATTGCTCCATATGAAGCTCTATTTGGGATGCGATGTAAAACTCAAATGTTTTATGATATAGATGCTGAAAGAATGCTAATTATACATGATATTACGCATGATATTGTCAGATAAGGTTCAATCTATCCAAAAAAATAATATAGATTCTCATATCTGAAAAAAGGTCTATATTTCCAGCCATTGAAGGTACATGGAGATTGATTATGGAGAAAAATCCTTCCTTCTAATACCACCATGTAAGAGAGTCATGTGGTTAAAAAATAAAGGGAATCTCAACCAATAGTACATGGGCCCCTTTGAGAACCTTGATCGCATTGGAGTACTATACTATCAGCTATAAATTCCATATAATGTGGATATTGTTCATGAAGTATTCAATGTATCTTTCCCGAGGAAGTACGTACCTAACCCCTCACACATATTGAATCTGGTGGTGGTACAACTATTGAATGAAAAACTGTATGAAGAGTAGATGATGAAAATCATAAAACATAAAGACAAATTCCTAAATAATAAGATGAATTAAATTATCAATGTTTTTGTAGAGGAAACATATGTATGAATATAAAACATGGAAACCATAGGAAGTGATGAAGGAGAAATATGATCACCTTCATTATCATTAGTTAGAAAAAAAATTTGGGGGTGGACATTCAAACGAGGGAAGAATGTAATGACCCAAAATTTCATGAAACGAATTCCACTTTTTATAATTATGATATATATTATAAAACACATACATCATATAAATAAAACAATAAAAACATTATTCTCATAAACGAAGAATGAAATAAGTTGTATTTATAGATATTACCAAAACTATATCGTCGGAATAGTAACTGATTGTTAGAATATACATATAATCTTAAAGAATAGTTACCCAGCCAGTAGAATATTAACCTCACCTTTGAAATTACAAATAAAATTAAGGTATCTTATAAATGAGATTATTAAATATTTATATCATGGTATAAGTAAATAAATATTTTAAAAATAAAAATTTGTTTTTGGTATCTTTGTAATTCATACATATTTCTTTCAAATTCAATAATTAATATAATGATATAAATGAAAATATATTATTCTTAAAATATATTAATAAATTAATAGATTTTTATCCAATAATTAATATATAATTTTATGTGACATTAGCTAATTTTTCAACCTGTCATAAATTGGTTATAATAATATAATATGTTCTTTTAGAATCAACGATGATTTAAAATAAAATTTAAATTTATTTCATTTTGGAAATTATTTTCATAAAATTGAGTCCATTTTAAAATCTTCACCATGAAAATTTTTAGGGTTAACATTTATTGATTTTTTAAAAAGAGTTTATTTTTTGGTGAAGAGTGAAATACAATAATTTATATTATTTACCAAAACCATGCATTAATAAATCATGGTTGATGTATGGATAAATTAATCTCCCATTTTTTCAGGAATTCTTAAACCAAATACTCTATTTAGTTACAGGAATCAACACTGTGTATAGTCTTACGATCATATAATAAAAAAATGAATAAATTAATCAAAACACACCTCTTCTCCCTCTATACATATCATCCCTGAACACCCCTTCTCCTTACACATTAGACACATTGAATCTTTTATAAATTCTGACCAATTCCCTTGCCAACACTATTCTCCATATCTAGGAGGATATGGTCTCAAAAAATGTCGAACCTAAGTTCCTTGAGGATGTTCTCAAGATAACAATATAAAAGTGGTAAAATCATCTCCCTTTCTCATTTACATTTTTTCTTTATTCTACCTCTTCTGTTACCATAATATCCAAAAATACATGATAAATATAGTATGATATATATAATATTAATTTAATGTGTTAATGGAATATCCTTCATAATGTAAAGTGTCTTATAATTTTATTCCATAATTAAAAACATTTTCCAAGAGATGTTGATTCACCACCTTCGCGGAGGATAAGATTTCATTTTTATATTACCACATGCAAGGCTAGTCATAGAAATATTATTATCAGTAAATAATATTGAAATATCTATATTATATATTTTTTGATGTTCAAGAATTAATATATAGATTCATAATATGAAATAAAAAACTACTTCATGGTAATCAAAAAACCTAGAAAAATAAACGAAATGTTTATCATCAATATATATCTAATGAGTCATCATCATATTAGATGGAAAAATGATATAAGGGTCCCTAAAAATATTTATGTCAATAAATATCATATAATTACACTTTTGGAGTTTTTCTTCAATTTTAATAGAACTTTAATAATTAAAATCAAGTGAACTGAGTATAAAATTATGAAATGACCACCCCCAAAATGAAAAACATTAAGATTACAACACATCGAAATTAACAAAAAATAACTTCATAAAATCATAATGAATAAAATATTTAAAAAATATGTTTGGTATCAATTAATTTTTTAATGCAATATGATTATCTGTGATATTATGTGAATGTAATAACACATTCAAACCCAAGGCATGTGATTCTCTATGAACATTTATTCTTTTCATTGAGTTATTCTAGATCCCTATTTAACCATATTGATTACATCATTATTCATATATAATTATTATAAATTATATGTATAGGATAAAATATTATGTATCAAGATCAATTAAACCTTATCATTTGGTTGTGTACATGAATTAAATGGTTACCTTCTCTATTCCTCCCAATAAGAAATACCGATTAAAGGGAACTTTCAAATTTCAAACCAATTTCCTAGTACACTCCATATTATATTATAAGTCTCTAATGTTTATATAAAATTCATAATATCATCATGAAAATGATCTTAGCTCATTTACTTTTTCATAAAAACAAATAGTCTTCTATCCTCTTATAAAATCACTAATATTTTCCTGTAAAGAACACTAAATTGGATCAATTCTAATGTTTGTTAAACACTCTTTTTACATGTTTTCAATTTAGTTGGAAATAAATTGTAATTATCTATTTCTAGTTTACATTATTAATTTCCATTTTATATTTAAAACCATTATTACCTATACACCATTATCATACACTATATGTTTATTCCATATGAAATTATTATGATACCCAATAATTTACATGGGTATCCCCTATATATATCTCTTATATTTGATTCTTCATGTATAACACATATGAATGAACATGATATGGGGGTGCACCAAGATCTTGCTCTAATTTATTGGGTAATTTTTAGCCTCATTAGACATCCTTTATGGGATTAATGAGTAATCATAATCCATTGTGATACTTCTTCCACCATGTCAACACATCTTAATAGTTTTCCCCAACTCATGTCTATGTCATGTTATATATTGTTACCACATTTCTATGTTTCCATGATCATATGATTCAATGTTCTGTGTGATATGAATCCATATTATTATTCATGTTCTATTCCTTTTTTAATCATGTTATGTATTCTATCTCAATTGGTATGTTTTATGAAATTATTATTCCCTTACTGTGCTTTTTAGCCCATCCCTTTGTTCATATATTCCATAGGTTATCCCATGTAGATGTAAGTTCTCAGAAGATTTTAGGAGCTCATTATGAAGATTAACTAAAATTGGATTCTATTTGGGTTTCATGATTTCTAATTATGTAACTTTTCTTCTAATGAATCCACACCTTACTATCCTTGGTTTGTATTTGAGGAAAAATTATGCTTCAAATCATGTAATAATATGTGTAAAAGGACAGGTTCACTATAAGGAAGATAAAGTTGTGATCAACCCAAAAACTTCATTTAGAAACTTACTATCATCACAAGATTCCATTTCACCCAACTATTACACGAGCGTAGTTTCACATCATAAATATGGTCACTATAGGAGTTTCCATAAAAGTCATCCAGGGTATAACTTGGCACACCGGGCTGGGGGAACATCTACCACCTCATCCACATCTCAGATAATCAATTCATTAAAGGATTCATGAAATATCAATCATATTTATAAATAAACACCATCCTATAGGGATGGTGGAATTTATATCTCAATCACCATCACAAAGCTTACTATCCACATAATGGGTATTGAAGAAATGAACAATTATTCTAAATCATCCCCATCCCCTTGGTATGGGGTTATTTATACATCAATTCCTATAACATGAATCATCACTTCCATAATTGTAAGAATTATACCCTTAGTAACATAATCCATAAACAATATATGGGACTCCAAATATGCCTCAACCTATATTTATGGGGATATTTTATCTTCATCTTTGACATAGAGTAAAGCAGTCGCATCATGGTGGGTAGTTACTATTGATGGTTTGCATCCCATCCTTTCCTAAAACCACAATGAAAGCCTCTTCTATTTGGGGAATTCTTAGTAATCAAAACTAGAAACTCCCTCATGGTCACTACTCACCATTTTAGAAGGGAGGAGCCTATGAAAAATGCAGAAAAACCACACTAAGTTTAGGATCCAAAATTACCTAACATAAAAAAGGGCTTCATAAATGACCCAAATAACGAAATTGAAGAACCATCCTATTACGTTGAACATAATGAGACAAAAAGGATTGCTTAATATGAATATGTGATTGTTGTCACCGTCAACCCCATAAAGGATACAGATGAAGATAGACATAATACACAAAACATGCAGCAAGAGGAAGGTGATCTAGACGCACCCACCAATGTTGCATCCACTTAGAAGTAGAGTATGATCCAAAAAATGGTTCCCCATGTATTGAGATGCCAATTCTATGGTGGAATAATGCCAAAGATAGTGGGAAAGGTGTATATCCATCCCAATCACCACCATGAAGAGATGAAGTTATTACCATAGAGGAATGAATAGAATAATATGATAATGAGATTTAAAATATAAAACAAATCCATGAAGAGATACGAAGTCGAAAAATTCCCATTGGGTATCATCTTCAGACTAAGATAAAAATATTCCATCCCATAAATTTGGAATTATAAAATCCATCTAAAAGTGTGGAATCCTAGTGATAGGTTTGATCCTTATCCAAGAATGTGGACTATATAAATGTGGAAGTCAAAAATTATCAAAACATTACATCATTATAGAACCATCATCTCCATTGCCAAGGCTATCCCCCAGAATTCAAATGATTAGTTAATCAATTGAAGAAGAAAACAAGGCCACCTCATCTAGAGAAGATCATTCCCTACAAATGGGAGGCAGCTCAGATAGTAGTGCCCCAAGAATTTATCAATGCCATCAGGTCCATGGAAAATTGAATGGAATCCCTGAAATGGTGACACACAGATTTGCATCCTAAGAATAATTCATATCCCAAAGTGACGGATGAAATTTTCCACAGTACAGTATCAAAAAACTTACCTTCTAAAACTTTGATAGTGTAGGAGACCACAATAAATTGATATGAAAATTCTACATCTCTTTATATGGGTCAGCCGTACATATGGATATCTAGTTTAACAATTTTGCATAGATGGATTCCTACTACCACAAGATATGTGGTGAATCATAGACCATCATTTTTGGGGTTCCCACAGTACCCCCGTTTCACCTCGGGGGCCTACATACCTACCACATGAGGATAAGCTACATGAATTATAATGAACTACATGATGTTCGATTACTATCATCAAAGGAAAAATAGTGATTCCTAGATCCACAATCAAAGGTATGGCTACAATGGTCAATGGTAAAAACTCCCCCTCTATATGTAGGTCATACCTACATAGACAAATTACAATTTAAGAACTATATATGAAATGATTTCTATTGTCATAGAATATGTAGTCACTCATGGATCTTTAATCCTTTGTCAATATACAATCACCAATGAATGAATGAAACCCCAACTACATAAGGTACATGTCATAAAATCTTATTTTTTTCAATCTATGATTTGTATGTGTGTACGAATCAGTTATAAAAGTAATATTTATTATATAATTTTTCACATCGATTCCCACATCCTAACCGGATGATGTTGAACATCATGGAAATTGATACGTCCTTACTACATTTAGGTAAAATACAAAGTAAATGTCAAGGTTGAAAGACATTAAATCATTATAACAAGTGCATCTCTACTAAACGACGTTAAAAGGTGAATACTATCATCCATAATCAACCCATATCAAGGACCATAAGATCATTACCCTTGATAACTAGAGTATGAGGTGCTTTCTTCACCCTCTACACCCTTCATTCCCAAAATCACAAATCATTTCTAGAGAAACATCAGCTCCCAATAACCATTTGGGGACATTGGGAAGGAAATGGATATCTCTTTTTTAACCAAGATATCAATTCACATATGGATTATACCTATGGACCATAGATATATTTTCTCTGTAATAGGGGAGTTTTTATCCATATGGGCCTAACATCGCCGTGGTGGAACTTAGCATAGGAGGATGTTCTATGTCATCCCTGTTATTATTATACCACATCAATGCTCATGAAGTGAGTCTATCAAGCTGGAATTTAAAACATTTTAATCACCCAATTACAAGTATGTTAGTGTAATCCTAACCTTGGGTATCCTAAGGAGGAACATATCAAACATTTAACTCATACTAGGTCCATGTGCGGCATGTCCTTAAACCGTCTTCATTTTGGTCGATGTTACACAACCGTAAAATCTTTCCCTTGATTATCTAAACCACAAAAACCTTAAACTGAAAGTAAATGATACAAAAAAGTTTTCAGGTCAAAAACTCATTAATGGAATCCTAACCAAAGGTCAATAATTCACTGTCTAAACTCCTCATCTCCATAGTATAGGGAAAAATATGGCGTATGTGAATAAGGTATAAATGCCATTATGCCTACTTTGTAGCCATAGTAAAAGCTAGACTATTATTACTGAACCTCTAGGTCCAATAAATAATTAATTTAATGACTTGTTACATATCCTCACCAAGATTACAGGTTCACTAAGTGGAAAAACATATTTCTGGGCACTCAAACCCATCTTGAATATTTCATTCTCTATAAATAAAACTCCATTATTTGAGTGCCTTGGGTCACCACAATGCTTCAATTGAAATTTGAAAAAGATACCTAGATTCAACAGAACATTTTTTTCTATGTATGTATCCATAATACACTTCCATATTCTCATACAGTTGTCATCCAAATTTATCAATTTTCAAAAACTGATTTTTGATTGTCACGTACCCAGACACCACTATGACAGAAACCAACACCATTGTTTGTTCGGGGCCATTTCTAGTCTGATTTTACCATTCCATTCTCATGAAATAGGAACATTAAACTATTATTTAAAATCCACATTGTATGAATATTTAATAGGATTCTACATCCTTGACATTACTACACTATGTTTAATACAAATTCTAAAAGAATAAATGGGGCACTCTAGTTCTGATTATTCTGATGGCTCAAACTCTATAATTCAAAACCACATGACATAGGGATCAGTCATCACATAAGAGATGAAATTACATAGGGTTCTAGAAACCTTACTTGGTAGCCTTTACTCCATACCCAACATTATCACCCGAACATTCAATTTATTGAAAAGCATTCATGTCCCTTAGAAAATGAGCAGGAAAACACTTATTTGACTATGATAATGATGCAAAAGGGAATAAATCTATGAACTAAAGGCACACCATTAATGAAACAATGTAACTCTGATCCTTGTGTAACCATAGATACACCATGGAACAACCTAACACCTCAGGGTCTTATTGTACATCCTCGATATGTTTTCCCCATCCCATGTTACACTACTCAAACATTTTTTTGTCATGGATCACTCAATCCACCTTCCTACTATCTATGTTCCCTAGTAATATATGATATTTCTCCCTAACCCAATATTATATAATAAATAATAATTTTCCCTTATAAAAGCATGGGGACCTATGTCTGACCATACAATCAAGGTATAAGAAATTTGAACTACTAACTGAAGATGTATCCTCCATGAAAGAAGGGAGGTCTAATCCATGTGAGTCCCAACTACACCATTGTAAAACTCAATATCCAACGTTGTTTTGGTTCAAACCAATCAGGATTGACCTATATTGAATAATCATCAATCATATCTGGGAAGCAAGAATTTAAACTGCATGGAATCTCAAAGGTCAGAGATAACAGACCACAAAACACAACAATAAAATGTATGAGCTAAAATACCTTGAACTACAGTGATAGAAGGGCTGAGATAAAAGGAAAAAACTACAATAATAGAAGTTAGGACTTAAAATAACCTAACATATGTGAAATAAGGTCCATGATAAGAGATCCTAAACTATAATAGTGGAAGGATTGAGATAAAACAACCTAAACTACAATGATATACAGTCCGGGAAAAAAGACCATATACTATAGTGATAGATGGTCTCAGTTAAAAAACGAAAATTAAAATAATAAATGTTCGATGAAAAAATAACCTAAACCACGTCACAAAAATTACATAGTCTATATAAATAAAATGGATAAAAATCTTATGAGTCCCAACATATAAACATTTAAATATTTCTGCCACACTCTCCAAGTCCATTGACATCAGAAAAACATGTATCAAACAAAATTCATGACATACATTCTACCCAAATTATCACTTTATGAGTCAGATAATCTCATGATATATAGAGAATATATATCAATGAGTAATCTCGTGTTTGTGGGTACTCATTTGAATTTCTCATGAAGAGTCTGTTATATTTAGTCATTCAAATCCAGACATTCAAGTTTACATGATATTATAAAAAGGATAGGTATCATATGTGATTCATGAAACATCAGATAAATGATCTGTCAATCATGTCATGAATGAGAGTTAAATGAAAAAAACATATAAATATTAGTAAATCAATTTATTGATAGAATGAAAATGTAGGTGATACCTTCATAGTTTGAAGCCTCTCACAAGATTCGATAAAAACAATTAGAAATAGAACGACAATAATATTTGATCAGCTGATCTTTCTAGATTGATAAGAGTATGGGAAGAAGTATCATTTAAAAAATGAATTTATTCTCACACAACTTGTTATTATTCTTCTTACGCAGGACAAAGGGAAATGATCAATGTTTACAACTCATGATATCATATCTGAGTGGATTCTAGTGAGGAGTATGAAGTTAAAAGATATGATTTTGTGCATTCTAAAATAACTTTATACCTATATATCTATGCGATCAACATATCCATTTAGGATTTAAACTCAAATATAAACTAACATCTTTATTCCAAAAACATAGATGATTTATTCATCAATTTGACCATTGAAGTACCATTTACAATGTCAGGTAAGCCACTCTCACTGGTAACCAATTCTTTTTTGTGTCTAGATAATTTGTCGCATGATTATAAATAACGAATGTGGGTCAAAATCACCCACTCCCCTGATAAAAAAATAGGTAATGAATGTGTTCAAATTTTTCATGTAACATTCCTATTGGAGTCTCAGTAATTATTGTGTGAATCTTCTTCAATAACATTATAAGAAGTGTTTGAGCTTATGTGCCTCATGGAGTGGGTAAATCACAAGGATGATAACCTGGAAAAGATGAAGAAGAAATAGTGGATTGTGTAATAAGAAAAATATCTTCAATTTTTTAATTTTTTATTTCACTTTTTAATCCCAAAATAGTGTTATTTATAGTTTAATTTTCACATTTTATAGTTTTTGATGTATTCTGAGCTTAATAGAAAAATTTCATACTTTGGATTTTAACTATGTTAGTTTTTTTTAATATTTAGGCCATAAATTTTTATAGAATAATAAAAATTTAAAAATTATTTTGTTTGGGTTTTTATGGTTTTATGGGATTCATTTCATTCCTCTGGACCCAATGCTCAATCCATCATTTGAGGGTCAATAACCGTCTCACAGTGGAGGCCTCAAAATCTATGCAAAAATATGGCTATTTTCTATGATGGGCCTATGTAATATAAATGGACGGGAAAAATTATCTAAAATTACTCATGGATAATGATTAAATTCATAGGAAATACATTTATTAATTTTTACATGAGAGATTAATTCTTTTTCAAGGCACGAAATCCGTGGGTATTCATATGAATTTGAATGTGAAGATTCACCTATCCAGAATATTTTATGTTAGTAAAGTGAACATATCTCCCTCCATAAATGTCTAATGATGCTATTTTTTAGTAAAACTAGGATATATATCTATAATACATTCCTAAAGGTTGTTTCCCAAAATATGGTCATTTTATGGAGAATCCATGCAGAAATATTTAGATTATGTCTTGTAGCAAAAAATTCACCTCTTCTTCCTATAAAAGACTATTTCTTCTTCATTTCAAGTGGTTGGGAACATAGGGTAGAAATTTTAGTAAATTTTATATATTTTGTCACATAAATTCTATTTTAATAGTATTATCCAATTTTATTATATTCCAGTCCTCTTTTTTATCTCATTCTATCATCATTTTTATCATTTGTGTGTTCACTATGAACATTTACACAATGGACTGTTATGATCATGATCACGATTAGCTAACCCAAGGATATTTTTAGGAGAGTAATTAAGGGATTATACCAAGTCTTTGAGGTATAATTTTTAATGTTTCATACTTTATTAGTGTTATATGAAGGTGGATCTTAGTGGTAAGTGAATCATTGTCTCTCTAATTAACATAGGATGTTTAACTTTCTCTTCTGGAATACATTCCATCAATCGAGGAGGTGGATGTGTGTCATATTACTGATCATTGAAAGAACCATATATTCAAACCCATATAAATATGAGTATGTTTATACATGTGACAAAGTGTGTTCATTTCATAAATTGTAAACTAATTAAGTGATGATGAAGCTTCACTATCGGTGATTCTCACGAGAATGTCTCAATTCATTGTAATATAATTCTATGTTCATTCATTGTGTTTTCATTACATCTAATTGATTAATTTAATTATTTAATTATCAATTATCAAATTTAAATTCATAAATTTTTTATTGAAAAAATTAAAATATATAATGAAGTGAATAAGAAGTATTGAGTTTGACCATAAAGACTCCTCAAGAGAACGAACAAGGTAGGACCCTATTCTACACATAGAATAATTTTTTTTGATAGTGTGTATGATAACTATTAATTAAATTGGTTCTATTTATGGGGAGTCATAATAATTTTACACACCTATTTTATTAAAAAACCTAAATTTCAAAAAACAATTACAAAAACATTGTTCAGGGTGTCTTTCAATTCCAAAATTTATGCATATCCTGATGAATCTCAGGTTCATGAAGAAATTGAAAAATAAATGATTGAAGATATTAATGAAAAAATATGAAAACTGAATATAAAAGATAAGAGCATTATATAATATATTTTTTGATAGGTGCAGTAACTTGAAAATGAGCCGAAAATAGAACCAGAAAAAACTGGATGATGAAATTTCCGTGATCGTTTTTTATGTTAATGAATCTGAGGTGGGTTAGAATGATATACTAGAAGAACTAATTACATAATCCCGTAATCAAAAATTCATCAAGTAGGTCCCATATGTAAAAATTAATGATGATACACTTATTGAGATCAATAATTTTTGGAATAACTATTGAATCCATTTTATTAAGATAACTTGAAACTTGATCATCCTGTCCTTGATAATAAAAATAATTGCTTTTTTACCTCTGTAATACATTAGAAGACAATGTTGAAGATAAACCTAAAGAGGTGGATTTTCCTATGGTCATTCCCAAGGAGATCATTTTCCATGCTGACATACTTGAAAGGCTAGATTTATTTATTAATTCTTCATGTTTTAATATTATTAAATCTGAATTGTTTTCTAACGTAAATATCTATGAAATATCTCATTCAAGAAAAATAGAGAAGGGAATGGGTGTTAACGAAGGTAACACCCATGTTTTTTATGTATAATATTATATGAAGGAGCATATGGTGGTGTTACTACCTCCTCTAAATCAAATTACATACCATATAGTGGAAGAAACATCGAAATTCAAAAGGGATGTTCCTTGTTTTATTTTCCCTCCCACACTAGAACTTAATTTCTTCATTTATTATTTATTAGGAGTTGGTAACTATCTTATCTTTGTTGGGGTTCCCTATTATCTAATTTTACAATTGTAAACTAGAAAATCTCATATCTGGTGTTTGGTATCAAAAACACACACCCGCATTTAGATTGGAGATAATCCACTGCAACTGCCTACCTAGTAGTAGTAGAAACCTTTCACACGCTTGTTGGTGGGGGTATATACCAAGAATTAACCCTTTTATTTCCCCTTTATATTTCTTTTTAATTGTTTTTATAATTTCTTTTTATACCATTATTTAGTTATAATATGGTATCACCGAGGTTCATAACTCAAGGATGCTAGTGAAAAATAATTCAGGTTGTGTCTTTCCTTTTCATTATTTTATTTTTTTCCCAATTTTAATATTATATGAAAAACATTATTGACTTTATTTTAGATAAAAATATTATAGAAAATGTAATAATTTTGAAATATGATTCCAACCGATTTTATGAATTGTTTTTCGGCTTCTATTTTGTTTTTTGGGTCTTATTTTTTATTTTTTCATGTTATCCTTTTAAATTTTGGTGCTTTTAGGACTATTGTGCGAAGTCCAACACATTAGAAAATTAATTCCATCATCATTTTTTAACATAATTTTATTTAAATGTTTTATGATTTATCTGTTTACTGAATGATTTTATTTCTTGATTTCAAACATTTAATTTGATTAATTTTGATTGATTGGGAAATTATTTTTCAGTAGTACTTTCCAAATTGAAATCATTCCCAGCATTGGAGGCTTGTACACCTCTTAGAATTCTTCATTAAATTAATCTTTTTTCTGAGATTCCTGAGACATGTTTTAGATCTATAACATTTATATTTCTATTTTTCAATGTTTTTATAGTTCATGCGATGGGTTAAGTGTTATTGATGCACCACCTTGAATCCCATTTTTTATTCAACTCATATTTTGTGTTTCCTTTTCATATGAACAATAATAATCCCCCATATCCTTGAAATACCTTATTATGAAACCAAATTACAATCCATTTATCTATTTCTAATATTCTATAGATGTTAAATGCATGATTATTGGTGAACTCAATTATGGGAGAGGGAGAAGATGTGATATGTTTCGATATCCTAAAGAATGAGTTTAAGTTGAATTAAAAGTGATTCAATATTTATTTCTTCTAAGTTGGTATAAATTTCATGATGCAAAGATTTATGGTTGAACCAAAATATCATTAATAATATGTTTCGAGTGTTCAAAAAATGTAAGATCAAAATTTTCCTCTATTTTCCGGAAAACACGATTCTGAAGAGAAATCTAGATTTGAATTTATGTAGAAACATTGGTACGAATTGCGGAAAGAGTGATAAAATTAGAAATAATTATGAAAATTCCAACTCTAAACATACAAATTATATATCCTCTTGTAGGTCATTTGTTTGTGAGTTTATTAAGGACCACACCATTCGTTAGTGAAGCTTGTTTCATGCATTTTCTTCCCTTTAGATCTTAACCCTCCTCATTCTATCTCTAATTTTTTATAAATAAAACCTATAACCCTCTGCCCTAGAACAACCCATGAAAAAGGCCTCAATATTGACATTATTTTTCTCTTTATGAAGTGGAGATACTATGAGGATAAAAATCATTTGGAGATCACACATTTTATTGAGAATAAGAAAAACTCCACATTATAAATCATTGAGGGAAGAGAGAAATATTTTTCCAGGGAGGTATGTATGTAATAAGTGTGGGGAATAAATGAGATTGAATGGATTCTTATTATTTTTGACTACATAGTAAATTTAATTTAATATAGGAGGCATGATATTTTCTTTGAAATGATAATTGAGTAACGTTCGCATTTAGGCTTTGGGATTTTGGTTTTCACAACGGTATTAGATGATTTGCCATGAGTGGAATGTTTAAGCATGGAGGAATTTATAGAGAAAATATTTCCTATTATTTAATTCTTATTTTCAATGTTTTTTCCCAATAAAGTCTTCTTTCGTGTTCAATTGTTACATTTTATAGTTTTAAAATAATTTTTTTCTTAACTCCAAAAAATGGACTATTTTGGATTTTAGCTATTTTTTTATTCTGTATTTTTGTGACAATTCATTATACTCAATTCTAAATTGAAAAATTCCAATTTTGGATGTATTTATTTCCAATGTGATCAATTTAATTTTTATTTTCTCAAAGTTAAATCCCTCATTAGAGGGTCCCAAATCAGTTTAGAAGGAAGGCCTTGAAATCTATGCACAAATCCAAGGATTTTTTTTCTGATTGGCCTATATCTCATAAATGTATTTCCCAAATGATGTCAAATTAGACCCTAATATAGAATAAATACATTGGAAAAACATTTATTATTATTTCCATGCATGATTAATTTATTTTAAATGAAATACATTCATGTGATCCAGATGAATTGGAATGAAAATAGTCAGATGGTATAATAAATATCAGAGAAATGTGGACGTATCCTTCACCAAAAGTGTTATTTGAAGATATATTTTTTAGGGCCAAATAGTTTTTATATATGAACAAATTTCAAGAAGGAATATTTCAAAATTTCGTTCATTAAATGGTTCATCCACATAGAATAATTCAGATTACTTTTTTGGAGCTATACTCTCACATCATTCCCCAATAAAAGAATCTTTATTCTTCATTTAATGTGGATTGAAACATAGGGGTATGATTTAATAACCATTTTATATATTCTATAATTTTCATTTCTATAGTAATAATATTTTTCATTTTTATCATATCTTTTTATTCTTATTCATCTCATTCACTCATATTTTAATATTTTATGTTTTCACTCTAATCTTCTCTACTATGAACTCATATGCTCATGATCATGAGTAGCTCAATCGAGGATGTTTTTGAGGGAGTAATCAAGTGATGTAACATAATCTTTGAGCTATCATTTTTAATGTTTCTTATTTTCTTGGAGGAAGATGGAGGGGAACTTAGTGGAAATCCTGCCATTGTGTCTCGACTTTCCACTTGAGATTTAACATTCACATCTGAAGTATTTTACCTCAATCGAGGAGGTGGATGTGTGGTATCGTGGTGATCATTGATAGAACCTTATATTAGTAGCCATAATAAAATTATTATTTCCACACATATGTTGGAGTGTGTTTATTATTAAAATATGAATCTAATTATGATACTATGAAGTTCCACTTTGGTTGATTCTCTCATGAATTTCTCATTCCATTATAACTTCATTTTGTTTTCATTCATTGTGATTGCATTTCATTTTCATGTTTCGTTTTATTATTTCATTGTCAGATATCTTATATAAATTTCTTATTGTTTTTTTTAATAAATATAAATATATTATGAAGTGAAATATATGTAGTGTGTGATTGACCACAATGGATCCGTAGGAGAACAACCTTGGTCGGCCCATGTGATGCACTTACTATAAATATTTCTAAGATTCTATACACTAATATTCATCGTGAAGACCAATATATTCTTCACTAAATATCATAATAATATAGTTCTTATGCCAAAGGGATAAATTACTCTGTATATTATTCATCACAGACGGGATGGTCTTCTCTAGGATGAGAGAACTTCCTAAATGACTCATACAATTCATGAATAAACTCCATCGTAACTATGAATAGGGGAGTTATTGAAGCAATTGGTTTTCCGACATCATGGACCATTCTGTTCAATATACCACCAAGGTTAGACTCAACCTAAGCCCACAAATAATCACATGATAGAAAGATAGAGGCACCAAGAGGTAGAAGATTGACCTCAGTATTGGAATCTTCACACGCCAACATCACCAAGATCTGTAGGATGGTCTTGGGGTGTTTCTGTCCCTACACGTAAGATGAAGGGGGAAGTAAAACCCAATGGATGTTTTTGAATTGGTGATGGATACCAAAATGGGAATTCTTCTCACATATGATATGAGCATCTATCCTGGATAAAATAACTCCATCTCAAAGGGAGATCTATTAATACTTTTTATCAAGGGTTTCGCCACCATTTTCAAAGTTTGGACTGACTGGTGCAGTATAATGGATTAAATCAAAATGATTGGATCAGTTAATCATATATGTAACCTCATTAGGTTCATACAGTATGGGCTCATCCAAATATATTTCTAGAAACCTGGTGTGTGATAAGCCACCAGGGACCCTAGTGGTATTGTCATACATGTAGTGGTGGTAATGATCTTCTATCCAGCCGAATAAGAACTAGAAAGACCACGGACCCAATAAGATATGTTGCACTACATGATGTGGCATATGAGATGGTAATGTGCTACAAGAGTTATTAATTACAGGTTTAGTAGATGTCCCTCTTCTATCCATGCTTTTATCACCAGTGTACTGACTGAAAATCTGAAACCTGCATCCTCTTACAAGAAAAAGACACTCATTAAGGAACATGGAAAATGAATCCCTCTTTAGTAAGGCATAGTGATATCTCTACCTTCACCCAGTAGGACCATGAGGTATGTTCTGAATATGAGGAAGTTTTTTTATTTTTAATCTATACTATCATTTACTTCCTAGGAAGGGATCAAGTGTGGATGTATAGAGGTTAGTTGAGCTCGGTTATGGTATAGAAAAATGACAATTCAATCCATGATAGAGAATAGAGAGAACACATGAACCAATTTTTTGTATTTTCATTATCTATGTTAAACATGGCCCTCATTAAGATTAGAGTTTGTATAGAGTTATCCCAGACACTTTAGATAAGAAGTAATTCATCATACAATTCTCAAATAGGATATATTCAGCCTCATCAATATATATTATAGAAGCTAAAACCTTCCTCATTATGGGACATATCAAAAAATGCATTTAGGGAAACAACATATGATTAGTTCTTTGAGAATAATATATTGATGACAAAAATTTAATTTGGAAACCCATACTAATTTATAATGGTTCAAAATGTGTAATTGGTTGTAAAATTATAAATATCTCTACTTAAGACAAAGTGACCATACCCATTAATTTGAAAAAAAATCATTAGGGAATAAATACCATTTCAAGATCAATTCATTGCTTGAGTTATTCAAATAATGAAAAAAATACTCTAAAGATGCATTTAATGATGGTATGGAGGTAAAAATCCAAACTATCTGGACTTAGAAGGGAGTTCTCTAGAATATAAGATTACCCTTGAGATCATTATATTATTAGTTGACCAACGTCAAAATCCGTCATCTGAATGAAATCAAGGGAATTGGAAGCATAGAAATATGGCATATCTTAGTACATGTTTTTAATTTTTATGTCATCCTACATCTCAAATATATATATGGGATATTAGTTTGATAATTTATATTCTTGGAGTTCAAATGGGAGAATAATTCTCAAATCCTCGTTATTAGAATTCACACGATATAAGGGTCAATATTGACGTTTCTATAAATCCTGGAACTATTATTTTATGTGATATATGAACATTTATGAGATCTATTATCCATATGAGCAATATTAATTCAAAATTTTAGGCAGATGAAAATATTATATATTCAAATAAAAGACATAAATTTTGGATTCCTCATGTACAATGCAAGAATCATAAGGGTATTTAAGATCACTTAAAGGACCCATGTATCACCTGGAGAGTGATGATATCATTGACCCTATAAAACCACAATAAATCATGTAATCAAAATATTATTCAAGAATCATGTGATAGTGTGGCCCTGATATGGTAACGTGATCCACATAATTGTCAACAAAATATGTGATCGACCCATCAAATCCTTCAATACCTTAAATGAATACTGTGCAGGACTATGAAAAAGGTTCAACCAATTACCAAAGATTCATTCATTATTGGTCTAAAAATATTAATGGTAAATGAAATACCTATTTAGTGGTTCTCTCAACAAGGTTATGCAGACAGATCTTGAGATCAGTTATTACGGGAGGGTCACAAGCTGGAGGAAATTTTCAATAGATATGAGAGTTTGGCCACAAATGAATGAGTCTACCCCATTACCCTATTTAAAATTAATTCTATATAATATCAAAAAATTCATAGAGGATGAATAATTTCTTGTGAAACTAATTGAAACAACACCAAAGTCCAAGGTAGGCATTTACATTCCTTACAATCGATCCTTGGTCCCTGCAGATATCGCTCCTTTGGGGGGGGGGGGGGGGGGGGGTTGACACCCATAAAATGAGAATTGTAAAATCCAAAGTTGAATAAATTCCTTAATAAGATTATTATCTTCCCGACAAATAAGTGTACGAAAAGGAGACCAAGACACATAGTACACGTAACATGTAATAGGATACATGATCACCTAACCTTCATAAGGTCATAAAGACTCTTCATGGGTAATGAATAACCTTTTGGGAGATTATTTTGAGACCCTTTAATAAGACCTAATTATAAAAAATTAATCCACTGCATTCACTAATACTAAGGTGGATTCCAAATGGGTTCCTTAGGATCACATGCGTTTTTAGTTGGTGGGTGTCCGAAAAACCATAAAAAATCCTTCAAAAATAAGTAAAACAATCTAAATGATATGGGAGCCTCTTGAAGTCATAAATAATTTGGAGATTCACCCATTCAGTTTGTATGATTCTGTAAAAGCCCTAGATTGATTTCCACCATGTCGCTCAAGAACCCACCAGCTTGACACCTTTATAATGAGAAGGACTTCATACATGTACAGATAGTATTACACTCTCAATCCATCTCTAAAGAAAAAGAAAAGATTTTTCTATTATAATTCTTGATAATCACAACAATACAATATATTCTTCATGAAATGTATCACGATGAGTGAGAGTGATTGTATTTGAAAACACTCACACAAACCCATGATATCACGATCCCTTAAAAAATAATTGATGAAATAAGAAGGGAAATGATGAGACCTTCTTGTATAGGGAAGATATGGTGATTATTGTTGATCATGAAAAACTCACCTTGACATTCCACATTCTTCTCACAATGATCCTTATGTATGTCTGCCTTACCATGTTAATTATCTTTAGTAAATCATCATAGTTAGTAAAAATTAATTTGAAATCGAAAAATCCAATAAATGTTATGTTGATGTGGTGGTATTGTGGTAACTAAAAATCATGTGGTAACCTTGATAAGACCTATGGTAGAATATTTAAAAAATGCGTGACACCGCATACCATCATCGACATCATCCAGAATCATCAAGATATATGCTACACAAGGAAACATAAAATTTCCTAGGAGTGTATTCCATGGAGCAATCGATCATGTCATCACGAATGCCTTCCACGAGGTAAAATATGGGAAATGGATATAATGTTTGTAAAACATATATAATTTTCTTTGTCATCACTTATAATCATAAAAAGGACACCTTACATGTCTAATAGAATGTGTTAAAGACATCCCACCTGTCTATTGGGTCATGTGAACCATAAGAAAAGATAAGCACTAATCAAATCTAATATATATATATAGTAAATTCTATAATAATGCCTGAAGGACAAGAGAAATACATGAAGTCATATTCTATGATATTTTATCACTTTTCAGGACTCATCTATGTAATACAAAAACAATAGTACTTATCATTTAAGTCATCAAAAAATCAATTGATATAGCATTTGGATCTTGTGATGACATACAAACATGTCATTGATGTCACACGACTCTCTCTAGGAATTCCACCCATGTCTCAATAATCCCTCTGGGATATCCATAGAGATATTGTGATGTATTCTAGAAATGATTCCCAAAATATATGAAGGCATAAATGTATGTCATCTTGGACACATGAATCACTATTGGCTTACCAACCATATTTTGAGAAGATATAAGTATGTGTTAGAAAGGTCTCATAAAGACACCAGGAAGTGACCATATAAATTAAGAAATGTCCTCCAAAAAATTCAACTAAGTGATGTGACACTGTATGAACATGTCATCTTTGATAATATGATGTACTCCTGACATTTCATCATGGTCAATAAACATCTTATGGACATGCCCAAATGGATCACGTGATGTCCTCCAGCCATGTTTAAATGGTCTTGTGACACCCCTATATATGTCATCTTTGATCATGTGATTTTCATTGTACATGACTTCTAGGTAACTGGTACATGTTAGAAAAACAACCAATCATATCAGGTAGATGTATTGGGACATGATAGCCTTTTATAGTGGGTATATTGGCGAAACCATAGTGTTTAAGCACAAATATGTGAAATAATTTTTTATTTCTTCTATATAAGGGAATCATAAACATGTAACCCCAATTAGTTAAATAATATGACATATCCTTCATATTAGGGATTCCTCGGTGTGTAATCCCCAATCCTCTAAACTGGGTTGAAACTAATTCATGAAATAATAAAGATATGATGGATGTCTAGAAGATTTCAATGCTCAAATGTGAATCATCTTCTGTGTATGTCCCATTTCATCCCTAATTTTCATGAATTATGGGGATACATTCTTCTATAAGTACACAATACTAAATCTTCAATCAGTAGAAGATAAGTTTGCTTATATAATGGGAAGCTCTATGTGTAACCCAAATCCATTGAACTAGGATAAGTCAGATTCCTTCCATAACTGGGATATATATGATTCCTTCCAAAAGGGTTGAGATATAATGGACTAGGTCAGTGTGTAAGACCTGATCAATTGAACTACGAGAACATTGATTCCTTTCATAATCGGGATATGTATGATGCCTTCATAGTAGACCGCGATCATAAGGAAATCCTCAGTGTGTAAGACCCAATAAATTGGTCTTCATGAAATATAATTCCTTCCATTACTTGGATATATAGGACACCTTTTTATAATCCTGAGCCTAACAGGGAACCCTTTGTGTGTAATCTCTATTCAATTAAACTATGATAATTATGATTCCAATAATAACTTGGATATATATAATTCCTTCCTAAAGGAAGTAGATCATAATAGAATCTATGGTGTGCAATCCTAAATATAATGATCTATTAGATATATAATTATAAAAATAATTAGTATATGTAGGACACCAACATGTAGTTCGAGTTCAAATGAGAATCCAGTTTAGTGTAAGTTCCTTCACAACCCAAATATTCTGGAATAGTTTGTCTAAATTATATAATAAGTCTGCCATCTTTTTTTTCTATTAGTAGATGAGAAGTGGGCCTATATAAGGGAAACCTCAATGTGTAACCCTCAATCAATTCAACTAGGATGAATCTGATTCCTTCCATTACTAAAGTATGTAAGATGCCTTCTTATGGCCTGGGCTCGATATTAAACATCACAAGGGTTATCCTAGTATATAAGTGATACATCTATATGTAGTGAGACTGGGTACTTGATATCCCTTGTTTCCCACACAATGAATAGCACAAATGTAATTAGGTATTTCCAAATATCATATATATTAGTCATAAATACCCACTATCTAGAGAAACACCGATATGTAAGCCCGAACCAGTGACATAATATAGTATTTCCCCGATATTATGAAAACATTAGTGTGAAATCATTGATCCACAAAATTATAAGAACTATGATTCTTGCTCTAACCAAGATACACATGCAACCTTTCTACGACCTGATATAATATAAATAGACACATTAGTTCGTGTTTCCCCCATGCCTCTTACATTTCAACCATTATGACCTAATCTATCACATGGGTTGATCTTCCTCCCTCATCATCCAGTGGACTGAGTAGATCCCTTAACATTGATGAATCTAATTCCCATTATAACCAAGATACATAAGACACCTTCTTGAGGTATGAAGTCAAATAACTGGTGCATAAGTGAACAGATATATTTACTTTCTGAATGACATTAAATTTTATGGGTTTAAAAAGTTATGTAGGTTTTGATTCATATTATAAAATAATATTGGTAGGACACCTAACAATAGATCAATACCTTCATAGAAATAGTATCAACTGCCCATGATGACATTAAATTCCAGAGTACCATGTTATATTTCTTATGCATATAAGACTTTATCTTTAGAAAATGGATAAATAACATTAGATACATACAAATGGATTCACCAATAAGATCCTCCTTTTCATAAAAAATCATTTAACCTAAAATATTTTGTTTGGGTAATGAGTACCATACCAAGAATAGGAATATATTATTAAACATATAATAAATCTATAAGAGTTTCCAAAATAAGGAAACTATTCCCCCAAAGGGGTGTGATGATACTGAACTCTCCTCCTATCGGTCGATGTGAGTTCCAATGTGTTGTTGGGTCTAAAATAGCAATTGACCCTATACATTTTTATATCATTTATATAACCATTTATAGATGTGGGAACCGTTGGGATTTTCTGTTAATGAAGAACATGAATTGTAATCATAACTTGAATAATTTTACAAGACATCAAACCCTCCAAAAATCAAACATTCAGGTCAAGCCATACATTCCTTTTGTGATGATCTAAAAGGGAGACACCCAACATGAAACCATTAAAATACGACATATCCTTGACAAGTTAAAAAGTATAGACTTTAGTGTTCTCATCAGACCATTTTTTTCTCTGATCATGTGCGTGGTCCTTCAACCTCTTTCATGTGAAACATTTCATAATTGTTTTTTTCTAAAAAACATATATTTTACTATAAAATGATATCTATTTTTATTTATAATCAATTGATAAAAATAATAAATTTTATACATTTGTATCCCATGGAATTTAAAAAAATTTATGTTTAATTTTATAACCATGAATCTAAAGGCTAATTTATAATAGTATATAATATTACGGTTCAATTATACATGGGTTCTATGTATCACAAGCTACCAAAGATATTGAAAATATCTAAAAAATATATATCAGAAAATATTACGGAATTACATTATAAAATCTTGAAATATTTTTTACATCAATTTTTTTCACTTATATAATCCAATTAGTATATCTCCACCCCATCACGTCCCTATGTTCCCACATATATTCATCAAATTTTTGATTTCCTTAGAGATCATTATCTAGATGAGTAATATTATTTTATAGTACATTATCTCTATGATCCTGGAATTATACATGTTATTATCCATAATGTATATCATTCTATATGTTTATGACCTATGAGATCTGTACATGTTATGGATAATTTATATACTTCCCTAGTAGATATAAATGGAACATATCCAGAACTTTATAGAGGTTCAGTGGGAGCGCTGATCGATAAGCTACCATGTGTACTCAATAATGAATATGAAAGGGGAAAATATATATAGTTAATATATTTCCATAATTCCTAATTATCATAACTTTATTCCATGGATACATGCAAATAAACTCCTTCTTATAAACATTGAAATATAAACATCACAGATGATTATCATTTTAAATTTACTATTGTCTTTGAGCTGACTTGATGTCCTATTGAATGGTTTTAACATTATATAGCATTTTCACATATAGATCAGGTCCCAAAATTGGTTTTTCATTAAATTCATCCCATCATTTATGACTTTTGGACCTTTTCCATAGAGGTCTTCATAAGGATCCATATGGATTCCTGAGTGAAAGATATTGACATAAAAGTATTAGATTTTAAGAACTTGCTGATCACAACCAAATTTCAATTTATAGAACAAGATCATAGCTTATACCCTAGGTATTGAATGTTTCTCCTAGACTGAACAACTACACAAGGATGATATGTAGTACTAAAACTCAACACTTTATCCACAAAAAACTGTAGACTTCACTAGAAAATGGTGTTGATCACTGGATCCTGACCATATACAATATAATGTGGAACTCCATGTAAATTTACCACTTCATTATTGTATATCATAAAAAGATGATCTACATGGAATTTTTAACTAATAGTAATTAGGTGTGATGAATTTCAATTATGATTCAATACAACACAAACAACATTATAGCCTTTAGATGTTATTGGGAGTCTGATGAAATATTCCACGGTGATGCTTTCTCATTTCCACTATGTTGTCTGTAATGGTTATAACATTCCCTAATACATCTATTTATCATAAAATACATGATTAAATAATATTTATTGATATACATACTCAAAAATATATCTCTTCATTATGACCCACCCAAAATACTATTTCGTTTCTCTATAAATTGTTATAGTACTATGATGAATTAAGAATTATAAACTGTGAGCCTCATCCAATATATCAATATTAAAATATGACATGAATGAAACACATAGATGTTTCCTGAAACATATCATTCCATCAAAACCAATGTTGATATCATGAATCTATCTGAACTTGTTTTATACTAATTTTTTTTTATTCTATACTTTTTTAATCCTCACATGGATATATAGTTGAACACTTATTTTAGAAAGATAAAATTTTACCCATTATCTCAATATTTCTAGATCCATTAATTGAAAATACATAAATATTTGATCTTTTGTGATCCACATTATATATATTCTATCAAAATTATTTTGACACAAATCCTCAACTACCTTGTTCCCCTTCCTAGGATGGTAACGTATACAGTAGTCATAATATGTAATCAATTCCATCTATATTCACTTTAAAATATTAAACTCCTTTCGAGGGAATACGTATCTTAAAATTTTATTATTAGGATATATAGAGTCAATCTCTACATATATATAGTGTTTACATATCATTAATTAATAAAATACTACAGCTAACACAAAATCACAAGTTTGGTAATTTTTACAATTAAACCTAAATTTACATAAGGCATAAGATATAATCATATCATTATACATGAGTATACATCTTATTCCTTTAAATAATTAATAAAAAGATATTACAAACCCTTCTCCTCTGTAGGGTAATGTAAGAACATGTGTGCGAACATTCCTTCAGTCATATTCTTTGAATTTTATTTTCATTCATCTATCTTGATGTACTTCTTTCATTTTTGAGTTTACATTGTGACTGGATTAAAATTCAGGAGAAATTATCCAAATAATTTGATAATATTATTCAAAAATAACAATAAATTGTATTTAAGGGAAAAAAAATTCTGGGAAAATGTTCAATAACATCCATCATTGATGGATCCACCGATATACCCTCAATTTATATTATAAAATAAAAAATTGACAATTTTTTTATATAAAAAATTCATAATTTTAAAATTTTACATATAAATTATTCTCACATTGGGTCATTATCATAATACTCATGTGATCTCAATGATATTACTCTCTCTTTGTATATATGAGAATTACTTCTATAAATACAGCCATAAACATATCAACATAATATGTAAATACTCTATTATTTAAAACCATGTAGATTATGAGGAAATTAGTAACACCAAATAGAATAACTATAAATTTACAGTGACCATATCTTGTATGAAATGTTGTCTTTAGTATATCCTCCTCATTCAATATTAATTAATGAAATGTATAATGATAATCAATCTAGTTAATTTGTCGATATCTTCATAGTTTATCAAAAAATTCATCAATATGGGGTAGAGGATAATTGTCTTCATAGTGATATTGTTAAGTTCATGATAATAAAAATAGACATATATTTAAAAATAATTTTTCATACCAAAAATATCATTTATAGTCCTAGGTTATACACATAGAAAGTAAACACCATTTCAAGATTCTCTTATGCTTTCTTCTTCAATTCTCGCAACTAAATAAGGTTGATTCTAAAGGGAGACTTTGAAATAAGTGCGTCATAAGGTAAAATTTCTATCAGTAACTCAATATCAAAATTTACTATATGACTAAAAAACTATTCTAGGACTATATTAGTAAACTAAGACATAATAGGAACTTCATCTATGTTTCATTTCACCACTAACATATGACATAAACACCCCATTTGAATAGAAATCAAGAACCACACAATGGATGTTCATTCGGTCGTTGTTTTATATTTGACGTCACTGTAATAGAAGATCATTGGATTGTTTAGAATAAAAATTAGACTCCAGTTATTTATTATTTGAAGTTGGATTTCTGTAGATAAATCTAAACAATTGATATGATAATATGAAAGTTAACTAATAGATGAATAATATGATTTGTAGGAAGAACATTCACGCAAAATCCAACTAGATAAAGTATTATGTAAATGATATGCGATAATCAAACCATTATCGATTTTCACTACTAATTCAATATCTAATTATTAGGGTAGTATTTTGATATCCTTAAAAAATTATACATTTTTAAAAGTGTTTTAAAATTCAGTGTCAAACAATACATTAGAAATTATAGATGTGATGGTGAGTGTGCCTTTTACCATATCCTTATCATAACCCCTCATCAGAAATAATGATCACATGATAATTCCCTTTGTACCTCAACATAAGAATATTTTGACATTGATTATTACTATTAGCATTCATGTTTTACAAATTGTAGAATAGATACTATATTTTTAGTGTTACTAATCAATTACTCATCGATAAGGGGATCAATGGACCCACTAATGAATGATAGATTCTTCCTCATGATAGACTCTACAGAACAATATTTCTTCTGTTTATCGTTAAGAATCCCAAAATGATTCCTATCATTTGAATGTTTTTCATGCATAGAAAAATGATTTTACATTCCATATCCCATTTAATTTGATTTATTAGGTAAATATTAATTGAATTTTACAAAAAAAAACATCATTAATAAGGTTCATTACGGGTTTTTACATTGACAAAAAAAATAATAGCATAAGAAATAATATTAATAGTGGGAAAATACAAAATCAAATAATATAATTGATAAGATGTCTAAATGATAACTGCCTCTCCCAAGTGGCCTGAAGGCCTTCATTTTTATTTCGTTTTGATAACCCTATTTCAATGGATGTGTGGGAACCCTTACAAGGTCCATAGGCTTTAGTTATTACATTTTCCATAGGCTTAATAGACATTAAATGACCCGAAGGTCTTCAGGAATTCATCCATACTATAACTAAAGGGAAATGTATAGGTTCCGGGCGCAGCAGAAGTGCATTGGTGGGATTACCAAACATTAATTTTAACATTAAACAACATTCAATCCGAGATCCGTCATGATTTAAAATGCCGAATCTTTCAAATTGAATGATGAACGAAGAAGAAAAGAAGAGTCCCAGAACCCTTGAGATAGGATCATCATATGTTGGTTATAATTAATTTAATTAATTCATAAGAATTACCTAGATGGAATTCTTTCTTCATTGTAGTATCCGGTCACGATCTTGTGATCCATCGTTGTGTTGTAGAATCCAAGTATAGGATTCCTCTAGAGGTGATCCACATGTGCTCCACGTATCTCTGGATGTTTCCGAAGGGATCTTCGAGTGCTAGTGTGGAAGATCCTTTGCATGTGATGTCCGAATTCAACCGCCTTGATCCAGTGGATGATATCACTCTCGTAACTTGAAAGTGTTCTTGGTGTAAAAGGAATTCTCTCTTGGCTTGAGAGTATTTTTTAAATCTGTTGTGCACAACAATGGCTCTGTTTCTATGAGATTAATGTAATTGGGATTATAATACTTAGAATAATAAAATTAATTAATTGATCGAAAGCATTTAATTATTTAATTTAATTCTTATTAATACCCCATGTCTTAATAATGATAGTTGACCGTCATTAGTACTTGACATGCACCCAACGTATTAAATTTAATATCATTTAATTAAATAAGCAATATTTTCTCATGAATCCAAAAAAACAAACTACATGTCTTCTATATAAATATACACGACGTGTACTTTTATTTTCATTTTATTTATTTACTCCACCATATTTATTAGACCTTGAGTAGTGGCTATTTCTTTCTTAAATAAATGTAACTACATTACTTGTTAATAAATATATATTATTTCACCCACAATATATTCTTTCGAATAACTACTGTCGAAATAAATTTGATTAGGCATCCTTAAATAATTATTAAACCAAAGTCAGCAATAATATTTATTTAACTTGTTAAATTAATATTTAACTGAGATACATGGAAACACGTAGTGTGTGACCCTCTAGGCCTCTTTCATAGTTGCATTAGGCAGAGCCTGCCTAAATTCCAAGGTTAGCATCTAGAAACATGCTAAGGCACCCATAGAAAAATAAGTTAATGCTGCAATGACGTGTCACCTCCTACGAATGCTTATAATGTAATATAATCCCTTTGTCTCGATATCTCCAATCAAGTGGGTTGCATGCTAGTTCCATCAACCCATGTGCTCGATTATTATTTATTTGACTTCCTAGAATTGAACCCGCCCATTACTTACCATGGCCGTGGATTTATTTAGGCTATATCAATTCCATCAAAGGGCCTGAGATATCTACATCCATTATGGAACAAAAGGGACAAATCCTATCTCGCTTTATCTATTAATGTTGTTTTACTTGTGATGCACCCAACGTATCCTACCTCATTGCAAACAGTGTGTCGTCCCTATTTTCGTCAATACCTCTAAGTGTGCGAGTTGTAATACCCATTAATAATAATCGTAAAGTCTTATGACCAATACACACATCCATAGATAGGAACATCTAATTAAACTATGAAATGTGGATTTCCTACTAGCGGGTCTCGTTCTATTAATATCATCTTGGATATTACCAAGGGTGCACATCATGATAAGGTGACTCAAATTTTTATGAGTCCTCACACCTAATGACATGTATTATTTTTGTCCCTCAAATAATATCATCCGGCCATAGAACATATATTCATGAACAATGTTATGGCACTTCTGGGTTCTCATCATAGTAGGGATCCTCTATGACCCATTAATGCAACAGTTATCCTTAGGACATTATCACATGCATTGTCATTCAGAAGAACAATCAAGATCTGATAAGCCTTTTATTAATGAATAAAGTACAAAGTAGTTGGTTCTAGACCACCAACTCTAACAGACTCCCACTTGGACTAGAGCCAACTGCTAACAACTTTTAACCCGCTAGCTCTCACATGATATTCATGATTCTGCTGAGATAGGCCTTTAGTCATGGGGTCTTCCACGTTCTCTTCTGTGGACACTCTGCTCACTACAAAATCACCACTTTGATAGAAATCCCTCAAGAGGTGATACATCTAGAGTATGTTCTTTGTCCATTGACGTGACCTTGGTTCTTTTGCAAGAGCCACTGCTTCAGTATTATCACAATACAATGTAATGTGTTCTTTACTTCTAGGCACCACATCAAGCTCCTGGACATAGTTCTAAATCCATATGGCTTCCTTGGCTGCATCAGAAGCCTCTATATACTCAGACTCCATTGTAGAATCGGCGACAACTGGCTTCTTTGAACTCTTCCACCTCACAGCTCCTCCATTGAGACAGAAAACATATCAAGATTAAGACTTCAGATCATACTGATCTGTCTAAAACTAGCATCAACATACCCTCTGATGACAAGCTCCTTGTCTCCTCCATACCCAAGGAACATATCCTTAGTTCTTCTCAGATACTTAAGGACAGTCTTAACATCAATCCAATGTTGTTCTCCTGGATCTACTTGATATCTGCATACCATGCTCAGTGCATATGAAACATCAAGCCTGGTACATAACATGGCATACATGATGGATCCTATAGCCGAAGCGTATGGGATCTTACTCATCCTATCTTTCTCATTTTGTGTCTGGGGACACATTTTCATAGAAATATGTAAGCCATGTGACACTGGAACCAATCCCCTCTTGGAGTTTTCCATACTAAATATCTTTTGTAACCGGTCAATGTATGTACCGTGACTTAGTCCAAGAAGCCTCTTGGAAGTATCATGAATGATCTTGATCCCTAGAATGTAGGATACTTCTCCTAAGTCCTTCATGGAGAAAGACTTGTTCAACCAGTCCTTAACTGACTGTAAGGCTAGTACGTCATTTCAAATAAGCAATATTTCATCAACATATACCACTAGTATGATGACCGCATTCCCATTAAACTTCTTATAAACACATGTCTCACATTCGATCTTAATGAAACCAAAATCCTTTATGGCTTCATCAAATTGAATTTTCTATGACCGGGATGCTTTCTTCATTCCATAAATGGATTTCTGCATGTTTCAAACCCGTTTGGCTTCACCTGGTGTCACAAACACTTCTGGTTGTGTCATATAGACATCTTCATGAAGGTTTCTGTTAAGGAATGTTGTTTTGACATCCATCTTCCAAATATCATAGTCATGGTAAGCTACTATGGAAAGTATTATTCTTATGGATTTAAACATGGAAACTGGAGAGAAGGTTACATCATAGTCAGTTCCTTGACGTTGTCTGAATCCCTTAGCCACTAGCCTTGATTTATAGGTGCTAAGTTGACCTTCCAAGTCCAGCTTTCTTTTGAATACCCATTTGCATCTAACATGCTTTACATCAACTGGCTCATCGACCTGAACCCAAACTTGGTTCTGATACATGGAATCCATCTCAGAATTCATAGCTTCTATCCATCTTGCAGCTTCTGAGCTTTTACTTCTTCCTTGTAGGATAGTGGTTCATCATTGTCCAACAATAATGATTCACCATTCTCAGTGACTAGGAAACCAAATCTCTCTGGTTCCCTTACCTCTCTTGAGCTCCTATGCAGTACTTGTGTTATTGGAACCTCTTCCACAGGGACCTGTGGAACATGTTCCTATACCAACTCCTGTGTATCTTGAGTATCAACTTCATCGAATTCAATCTTGCTCCCACTATCCTTCTTGAGGATGTGACCCCTCTCAAGAAAGAAGGCTTGTCTGGTGACAATCACTTTCTTGTCTTGAGGGTTATATAGATAATATCCTTTCGTTTCATCGGGATATCCTATAAAGATACACTTCGTGCCCCGGTGTTCCTGTTTCTTTCCTGATAAGGCCTTAACAAATGCCTCGCATCCCCATACACGTGCGTGCGACAAAGTGGGTTTCCTTCCATTCCTTAACACAGATGGAATTCTATTTTCTGCCTTATTTGGTACTTGGTTTAATGTGTATGCTGTAGTTTTAAATGCATATCCCAAAAAGGTTAATGGAAGATCTGCATGACTCATCATCGACCTCACCATGTCCAACAAGGTGCAGTTCCTCCTTTCACTAACATCATTCCACTATGGTGTATACGGAGGAGGGAGATGAGATAGAATCCCAGACTCCCATAGAAGATCGATGGACTCTTGGTTCAAATATTCTCCACCTCGATCCGATCGAAGCTTCTTTATCTTCTTACCAAGCCGATTATCTACTTCATTCTTGAATTCCTTAAATTTCACTAAGGACTCTAACTTATAACTCATTAAGTAGACATATCCATATCTACTCAAATCATCAGTAAATGTAATGAAGTAAGAATATCCACCTCTAGCTTCTACTAGAATTGGTCCACACACATCCGTGTGTACCAATCCTAGAAGCTCTGTGGCCCTTTCACCTTGTCCACCAAAAGGTGGATTGGTCATTTTACCTTGTAAACAAGCGTGACATCTATCAAGTTGTTTTAGCTCAGTAGAGTCTGAATAGCCATCTTGGCAGAGCTTTGTCAAGATCTTCTCGATCACATGACTAAGGCGGTGATGCCACAACTGGGTGATGTATGAGTCATGTGAGTTTGTTTCGTTATCGATTTCCAACACTTGGTTTTCGTAATTTAGTACATACAAACAATTATTCAAATGTTCCATACCATAACATATGTTGTTCATATAAAAGAGACAACCCACATTTCCAAACATGAAAATAAATCCATCCATATCCAAACAAGATACAGAAATTATGTTCTTGGAAACACTAGGCACAAAATAACAGTTTTGTAAAACCAAAATCATGCCAGTTGGCATTGAGAGGTGATAGTCACCAACAGCCATCGCAGCCAGCCTTGCGCCATTGGCAGCTCGAAGATCCTCCTCTCCTCTAGCGATCATTCCAAATCTACTTGGTTCCTACATTTTAATGCAGATGTGATCCCCACAAGCTGTATCTAATACCCAATGTGTAGAAATAGAAATATTTCACTTGACAACGAACTCACCTTTAGCGTCCCCACGCTTTTGGGTGCGGTTCCTCTTCCAGTGGCCCTGCTTACCAAATGCAAAACACACCGCCTCCCATTCCTTGCCATGCCTATTGATCTTCCCCTTCTTAGAGGGATGGTGCTCAGGGGCTTCAGACCGTTTTTTAGTCTTTGGCCCCTTCGCATTGTCCTTCCTTTTCTTGGTCACCATATGGACTATGGGTTTGTCATGCCCCATGTCCTTGTTTACATAGAAAGTCAAGGCCAGAAGCTCCGACAGACTCTTCTCATTGCCGCTCATGTTATAGTTGACAATGAAGCTATATAAGGTCTTGGGCAGTGATGATAGAATGAGATCTGTACGCAACTCATCCGGTAATTTAATCCCTAAGATGTCCAGGTGTTCAATGTAGCCAATAAGCTTGACTACATGAGGCCCAGCTGGCGTAGACTCTGCAAGCTTCGTGGTAAACAATGAATTGAAGATCTCTTACCTCTCCTGTCTCGCCTTCTCTTGGTAGAGATCTTTATGGTGAGACATCATGCTATACGCGTCCATGTTTTCATGTTGCTTCAAGAGATCAGTAGACAAGGCCAATAGTATGAAAAACTGGACATATGTGGCATCCTCCATGTGTTTCATGTAGAGAGATAATTCCTAATCACTAGCCTCTTTCCCAGGAACAACTGGAATAGGCTCTTCCAGCACACACAATTTACTTTCATTGCGAAGGATGACGCGTAAACGCCTCTACCACTCTTGGAAATTGGTGCCGGTGAGAAGGTTTTCTTTTTAGAGTATGGTGCACAATGATATGATTGAAGTCATTTTCTTGCCGTTTCTACAAATTATGATTAGCTGAGGTTTAGTACTTTATTACAAAAATTGAGACAAATAAATAAATTAGCACTTACTAGTCTCCCACTATTTTATCGAAATCCAATAGCCCTCACCATTGACTTCAGAATATTTTTTTTGCATGAATATTATAGTGGAAAGGATCCATATTTCCCTTCACATTACCCCAACTAGGGTTGGTCAAGAAACTTCAAGGGTTTTAGGTAGGCATTCCAAATTCTAACTGCATTAACTCGTAGCTCCTTGATCCACTGAGTGGACTCCCAAAACCTGAAATCCTTTTTGGATTTCCTCAACCTTTGCCTCTTGGTCACACCACATCCTACTTTGGTAGTCAACCCTTGATGTGAACAAAGTCAAGTCAACCCAAAAACTTGAATTAGAATTCCCTGATAATTGAATGCACCCCAACTAGGGTTGTTCATGCACTTTGAACTATGGTTCGATCCTAACCATGATTATGGAAGGCTATCCTGACATAATATTTCCTTTGAGGGATTTTATCCTTATACGTAAGTTTCCATTTTATTATCTTTGATTACATGCTTTTTAATATTAAGTGGGATATACTTAAGTGATTAACCATATCTAAGAAAATATTTACGTATAAGACGGTATTATTTTAGTTTCATCTTGCATGCTAATTTAATTCATTAATTGTGCGATCGTGACAACACAACCACAATAAATAAACCATTCAACTGACATAAATAAAATAATTGGTCTGATCATGAGATTTTCTATTGGTTAGTTTATCTAGCGGTTGATAAATTAACCCAAGACCTAGGTGAGAAACACCTTGAACCTTTCGGGTTTGTGTTTACAACTTTCCACCTGTCCACCTTTTTATCTCCTTGGATTGGTTTCACCTTGACTCCTGACATGAGCCACATCCACTAGCATTGGAGCTCCATCGATTTCATATGCATTTATCTCACATGCAGGTGAGGGGTAAAAAGGAGTTTTTACAAAAAGAATCCTTGGGCGAGCATACCCTACATATTAATTAGGAGATGGCTCGCAGGCCAACAAATTTAATTTAAATAAATTAATTAAAAGAAACCACTCAAATACAAAGGTCTAAGTCTAGCCCATTATCATCCATACATGGAATGAAATTTATGCATAAAACAAACTAGCATTTAATTATTTAATCGTTCTTGTTTAAGATAAATCATGCTCGAATGAATTAATTATCTTTAATTAATCAATCCTTTTATCTGAAATCCTTTTTCTGAATTTCCTTGAGATTATCATCTATCATAATTTTAAACAAATAAATTCATTTAAAATTATCCTTGTACGTAACTTGTACCTTGGAGGTAACCCGGTGAATTCCCATTTATTACGTAGATGTTAAATTAAACACATATATATAAAACACGTATCACGTGTTGTGCCTCATCTTTACGCCTGCACCATGGTACACGTCTCAAGGGTTTTTATAATATAATAATAAATTTTAATAAATCCATATAATTTGGGTGAGTACACGACATGTAGTTTTGACTACACGGTGTGTACTTTTCTTCACCGTCCATCTGAAGTACACGCACGGGGACATGGCATGTTTATGTACTTCAGAAATTTTCAGAGAACATGGCGTGTTCTATGGGACACATGCCATGTAGTTTCTGGGTTACACGGTTTCTAGCTGGGCAAGCCGTGTACGGGGTACATAGCCCAACCCTAACACGAAGTGACTACACACCGTGTTCATTGGACCACACGGCGTGTAATCTAGAAACTGTGTGCCACCAATTTCGGGTCAACATAGGGTGTCTTAAATTCTTAGAAATAATCCAATACACGGCCTAATTTGGCAGATCAGTCAATGCATTGAACTGAGACTACATGGCGTGTACTTATGAATACACGCCGTGTACTCTAGTGTTGTACGGCCAGAAATGTTTGGCTCCTCTAGATGAGTTCCTCTATTTTATTTTAATCAAAATTAAAAGAAAAATTCTTTTCTGTGAGGTGAACGAGAAAAGAGGGAGGAGGAACGGATCTTGATATTTATATTTCCAGAATGATTAATCTTGAATTGAAATAACTAAATTATTAAATTCATAAATTACCAATAAAAAACTAAATAATTATAATCAACTATATAACCCCTCTGATACCACTTGAAGGTTCCGGGCGTAGTTGAAGTGTGTTGGTGGGTTTACCAAACTTTAATTTTAATGTTAAACAACGTTCAATCCGAGATTCGTCACGATTTAAAACGCCGAATATTTGGAATAGAATGAAGAATGAAAAAGAAAAGAAGAGTCCCGGAACCCTTGAGATAGGATCATCATATGTTTGTTATAATTAATTTAGTTAATTCATAAGAATTACCTTGATGGAATTCTTTCTTCGTTGGAGTCTCTGGTCACAATCTTGTGATCCGTCGTTGCATTGTAGAATCCATGTATAGGATTCCTGTAGCGGTGATCCCCACGTGCTCCACGTATCTTTGGACGTCGCCGAAGGGATCTCTGGGTGCTAGTGTGGAAGAGCCTTCACTTGCGATGTCCGTATTCAACAGCCTTGATCCGGTGGAGTATCTCGCTCTCGTAACATGAAAGTGTTCTTGGTGGAAAAGCAATTCTCCCTTGGCTTGAGAGTATTTTCCAAATCCGTTATGCACAACAGTGGCTCTGTTTCTATGAGAATAATGTAATTGGGATTATAATACTTAGAATAATTAAATGATTTAATTGCCCGAGAGCATTAAATTATTTCATTTAATTCTTAGTAATACCCCATGTCTTAATAATGACACTTGACCATCATTATTACTTGACATGCACCCAACGTATTAAATTTAATATCATTTAATTAAATTAACCATATTTTATCATGAATCCTGAAAAATAAACTGCACAGCGTGTATATAAATATACACGGCGTGTACTTTTATTTTCATTTTATTTATTTCCTCCACCATATTTATTAGACCTCGATTAATGGTTATTTACTTCTTAAATAAATGTAACTACATTACTCGCTAATAAATATTTATTATTTCACCCACAAGATATTCTCTCAAATAACTAGTGTCGAAATAAATGCGATCAGGCATCCTTAAAAAATTATTATACCACATTCTGGAATAATATTTATTTAACTTGTTAAATTAATATTTAACTGAGATACATAGACACACTTAGTGTGTGACCCTCTAGGCCTCTTTCTCAGTGGCATTAGGCGGAGCCTACTTAAAGTCCAAGGTTAGCGTCTACCAACATGATAAGGAACCCATAGAAAAATAAGTTAACGTAGCAATGACGTGTCACCTCCTACGAATGCTTACCATGTAATATAATCCCTTTGTCTCAATATCTCCAATCAAGCGGGTATCATGCTAGTTCCATCAACCCATGTTCTCGATCATTATTTCTTTGACATCCTGGAATTGAACTCGCCCATACCTTACCATGGCCATGGATTTATTTAGGCTATATCAATTCCATCAAAGGGCCTGAGATATCTACTTCTGTTATGGAATATAAGGGACAAATCCTTTCTCGCATTATCTATTAATGCAGTATTACTCGGGACGCACCCAACGTATCCTCACTCGCTTCGAACAGTGTGTCGTCATAGTTTTCGTCAATAAATCTTAGTGCGTGAGTTGTAATACCCATTAATATTAATCTGAAAGTCTAAGGACCAATACACACATCCAAAGATAGGAACATCTAATGGCACTATCAAATGTGGATTTCCTACTGGCGGGTCTCGTTCTCATAATATCTTCTTGGATATTCCAAGGGCGCACACCATGAGAAGGTGCCTCAAAGTTTTATGAGTCCTCACCCCTAATGACCTGTATTATTTGTGTCCCTCAAATAATATCATCCGGCCATAGAACATATATTCAAGAACAATGTTATGGCACTTCTGGGTTCTCATCATAACTGGGATCTACAATGACCCATTAATGCAACAGTTGTCCTTATGACAGTATCACATGCATTGTCATGCAGAAGAACAATCAAGATGTGATAAGGCTTTTATTGATGAATAAAGTACAAAGTAGTTGGTTCTAGGCCACCAACTACAACAAAATGCCCCTCCCCAGCATCTCCATCATTATTGTAGCTCTTCACCATTACATGGATGTCTGGATAAGCTTCTTGTCCAAGAACAGGATAGTCACGATGCTATAGCCATACCATCTCATTCTGCCCAACCCACTAGTTCTACTCTGGTGAGTGTGCCTTCTCTGAATCCTCCTCCAGTGCTTCTCATTTTTTATAGAGTATTTCTGAGGAGACTTCATGTGACCCAAAGGCATTATGGTGGCCCGATGTCCTTAAAGGTGTCCTGAAAGACCTACCGACATGATGTCCTGGGGGGGGGGGCGAAGGACTTATAGACTCCAAGACCAAACCAGTGGACTAAAGTGAAAAGATCCAGTTATTATAGTACCAAACAGTACCTGGTACAATACCTACTACAATGCCTGCACAATTCCTCCTACAGTTTCTTCTATAGTGCCTGAATAGTGCCTCATACAGTAATACCAGTATTCCTAGAAATATGCCTCCTCCTAGTTTTGAACATGGGTCTCGTGGATTCAATTAAGGATACCTCACCAACTGGGCTGAGGGTCATGGGAAAATCATAACATATTCTTTTAAATATGTGAATTCATGGGTTTTAAAAAGTTTATTTATGGCTAATATCTATTCAAATCCTTCATAAAGGATTTAAAATAAAATTTGAATCAACCCAAGCATATTAACAGGGAGTGTCAAAAATCGTTCCCTGTAGGGGCACATTCACAATGTGATAGAATGTTAAATGGGATATGTTTTACCATCTATTTTATATCTAAATACTAATTGATTAATATTTTCCAAAAACAAATCCACTTTTATTTTCTAGATAGTAATGTTTTTCTCGGAAAACACATTCCTTTTTTGTAATAACTTTGGATATTCTCCAATACATAGGAATAGACCAAGGGTTTTCAGTATCATTTCCTTATCCTAGATTCCAATGATTAAAATTACCTTTCTCTAATAAAAATAATTGAGACCCATAATATTCATATATAAATATTTCAAATTATGTGATGATTAATCAATATATAACATTATAATACAATCTAAGATAAAATAGTTCTATAACTATTGAAAAATTGGATACAAAAAAATTGTTCATAATAGAACTATATCATATCCCATTAATATCTTCATAACTATTACCTCTATTAGACATATCATACAAATTAAATTTATTTATAACCAATGAAAAGTAATGATAATTAAGGGTGATCTCTTATACATGTTAATGGTAAATAATGGATCCATAAATTGTCACATAAAAATAAAAGTATAATAAGTTTATTATAATATGACCATATAATTTTGAAAAAAATTCTGCACATATTATAGATCATAACTAAGATTTCATTGCATAAATCACAGAAGATTTAATGACATGAATCATAATGGAATCAAAGAACAAGAGTCATGTGGGAATTATATTGGCATAAAATAATGATTTGTTTAATAAATAGAAATATAAAATATAATTTTCTTGGTAGTAAATGATTAATGTTGATACTATTAAAATTGATGGGTTTCACTTCAAAATTCATTATTGTAGTCATTGGTATCTTCTAATACTATCATAGTGGATAATGTCCCTTAATGAACTAGATTAACTCCCCATTACAGTCATGATTACCTCATGAGATATATATCATTACCCAATGATTTAGATGGCTATATAATTCAATTCTAACCCATCACATAATGAAAATATTACATGTTTTTTCTTCAAGATCATAAAAAATTCAAAAAATATTGTCCCATGAATGGAAATTTGTTTCAAAAATATTTCAATAAATAATAGCCTATATAAAATTAATGGGTTTCATAAAAATTTAATCCTTTAATCATGCATAAACCATTGAATGGAAACAAGTTATATAAAAATATTATTAGCATAATAAAAAAATTTCTAGATAAATAATAAGGATTGTATGATTTGATGATATACCAATAATGGAATAAATAACATAAATGTATTTTATTAAAATTATATTATCTTTTAATGTAACACATGGAATATTTCATGAGGAAAATATCATTCCACTTATAAATAAAAAAATTATAATCCAAAAAAATTCAAAATATTAAGTAACAGATTTTATTTGGAAAGAAATATGTAAATATATTAAGGAAACAATAGATCATTGAATGGTTATGATAGTGGTAAATTCAATTTGTTTTGATTATGTTAAAATAATGATTCCTTTATTATTTTCAGCGAAAAGTAAAAAAGAAACACATCCCAAATATCGAATCAAGAATCCTTTTAACAAAATAAAAAAAAGACATGGTTGAATTGATTTTGAACAATAAAATAGTAATAATATAAATTTATTGAAATAATTTTTATGAAAAGATGGTCATGAAATAATATTTATTTCCACCCAAAGAGAGAAATAAATTTCAATTTTAATAATAAATTTATTTAAGTCTCTTGATTAATTAATGAGGGGAAAATGAAATTAAAAAATGGGAAAAATATAAATAAAAATAAGATACGAAAATTCCATGAGATTATTAAGGTTAATATCATTAAATGTAATCATTTTAAACATAATCATAATTGATCCCAAGAAAAGATAAGATTGTAACATAAAAAACTAAGATCATGTATGAATTCTGTTGTTTGTGTTCGAACCTCCAATATAAAAAATATAGATTTATCATACATATATTATTAAAACACACTAATATAAATCATACCCCATATAATTTTATTATAACATTATATAACCCATTTATTTGTAATTATATATTAAATTTACTCTTCTAATTGATAACTTCTTCATTTTTATATAACTTTTTGTTTTGTAGTTTTGGTACTTGTAATTTTATCATAGTTCCATAATATCCATAATTTTAATATGTAAAAAATTTTATATTTATTACTTATATATATACTAATAGTCATCTATAAATTTTAGGGATAAAAATAAATTACTCTTTTCATGTAGATATTAGGCCATTCAAACGCATGATCCCTGTTTTGAATTCTCAAAGGATGGAACGAAGAATTATAAATAATAATTTACCTTTTAAAAATAAATAATATTTAATATATATCATATATATTTATTAAATCTCGGCTATTTATCATTTATTTCAAAATAAAGAAAAATATGTATCATATCACATTGTGGAAGTGGTAATCCACATATACAAAGAGTGATTTTATCATATTCCAACAGATTAAAAGTTAACAAGTTAAATGTGAAATAATAATCCTATAATTATAATTATTTCATTAAAATAATATATATACATTTAAATCATTTTTATAACCATCTGAAAGAGTCTATGGAGGAAAACAATTACTTCAGTTTATGGGGTGGTAGTCTAACATACAAATGATCGAAGGGTTTGTTTCCCATTTGATGGAATGTGTAATGGATAGTGGAAATTCAATTAATATAATATAAAAACATTATATTTAATATAATTGTGTTATTTTTTCAACAAATTTTTTAATATTTAATAATATATAAATAAAATTAAATCATATGGTTAAAAAATATATTTATTCTTCAGAAAACCTCTTTAGTGTTATAATAAAATCTTTAATAAAATGATTATATGATTAATAGATGGAATATATATCATATTTAGGAATTTAATAAGGGTATTTGGGTAATTAAATTATGAATCAATGTCTCTTTCTATGTGTGGATTATAGGAGAGGGGTCAACCTTTTATAAGTGGGGGAGGGGACCCACGTTGATTTTTTTAAACAAGAAATATTAATGAATTATTCACAAAAATTAGATCAGAAAAGAAACACTAATAGATAATATGTTATTTAGGGAAATCATATTTCCTTATAAAAGAGAATATAAATTTTATTTTGTTTTTTATGCCCTATATCTATAGTCTAACCCTGATAAACTTTTTTTAATCTTAACCACTATTACAGATTTTTTTGCAGTTTTTACTAGTGATAATTTAAAACAATTTAGTTGAACTTATTAAAAAAATAAAAATTACATTTATTGAAAATATGTAGACCAATTTATATATATCATTTCATATAATTGAGAAAATTTAATTTAAAATTAAACTCACAAACATGATGAAAATCTGTTTTCAAAAGATAATGTTTTCTTTAGTGTAAGAGGTTTTTATATATATATTAAATTCAACATTCATTCTAATGACTTAAATAAAAAAATTATAATTAAACTAAATTTAATTTTTAAAATATTTTTTAAAAACTAATATTTGTAATTGATTTAAATGATAAAAAATTATAAATTAAAACTAGTATTTTTTACGATTCATTTAACATTTTATTTTTTCATACAACTCTCTAAAATTAAATATATTATAATATCAAAACTGTTATTTTATAAATGATTTTAAATTTTTGAAAAATATTTTTTGTGTAAGAAATATTAATTTCATAATGATTGTTTAAAACCCGATGAGATTGGTTTTTAGAATAAATACATTTTAATCATAAAACTAGATTTATTCTAATCATAAGAGAAGAAAAATATCGCATTAATGTTGAATAAAAATGATATGAAAATATCTTGGGGAAATTTTACTTTGGTCACAAAAGAGGTTTCAAAGGGCATTATTTTTTAGTTGCCAAGTATTCTGAATTATTGATTCACATTTAATAATGTTCTTGGAGAATAAGTTAACCCAATAAAACATTTGACCAATAGTTGGTTCTCCATTGGTCATGTATGTGGTTTTTAATGATGACTTGTTTCTATTTTTGGGTGGTGTAAGGGGTTATCTTTATTTGTTGAAGAGGGAATAAGGGATGTGAAAGGATTTTGGCTATGTTCTAACCACCGTACATTCATTCAAAAATAATTTTTAGGGTCATAAATTTTTTTTGTGTTTTGTATACACAATAGGAAGTAAGAGTTAATTAGTAGTGGAATCCTAATGGTAGAAACATGTGGTAACATATTGGGGTTTTTGGTTTTAGGATTATGTTTTTCATAATCCTACGCCTATAATTCTATATTCAATAAGGTGGTCATTAGTTGGATAAATATGTATGTCGGTGTGGTGAGGGGCTTGCGAATATTGTGGATGAAGGATATCTTGTCAGAATCCTGATGATCTGTGGATGATATCAAGAATTTAAAAGTATTGGGTGAGAATAAACTACCAATATGAATTGAACCTCATTGAAAAATGAAGAGGTTATTGTAATGAGGAAGGTTGTATGGCTCGGGAGGAGCTAAACATGTGTTGAATTGGTGATACTAATCGATGATGGCACAATATAAATTAGTTAAACCTGATTTGGGTGGCATGGAGTGCACTATCATTTGATTATAGGTGTAAAAACTATTTTTTATGGTTCTTAAATGGCTATTGTGAGTGATTTTCCAATGATACATGAGTGGGACTTGGGTGCCCTTTGTATAAATACTCAAGGCGGAGCAGTCTTGGCCTCATTGGGATATTATCTTCGGTGCTAGATAGAGAATGGATTGTAGAGATGAAAAAACACATCAGGGGTGTGATGACATGGATGCTCCTATGATGGGGAGTATCATATCAGTTACAGTTGTGCAGCCCTTAATAAATGAGAATATTTATCAACTATGAGATATCAAAAAATGATCACGTTCTGTTTTGTTAGTAGTGAATGAGTGGATCTATTTACATTAGGACCCTTAAGTGAATCAAAATTCTAGACTCTAATGTAAAAGAATATGGGGTATGTGCCTTAGTCTTGGTCTTTGTTGGAGTGAGGTAACATTAGGGTGACTATGTTTTTTTTTGTATCGTTAATTATGGTGGGTAATTATTGAGAGAATGTTTTGTTAATGGATCTATCAATGTAATTAAAATTTGGTTGAAAAATTTTATGGTTTATTTCATGTGATATCATGATTCCTTCAGGCATAAAGGCATCATGGTCTGGAAATTTTATGATGAAAACATTTGATAGATGGGTGTTTTTGGGTTGATTTATCTGAAGATAGATTGAATTTCATTTTTATATGAGGATAAAGAAACATATTGGAAACTACATATGATGCATTATTTTGTCAATAATGGATGTGATTTTTAAATTCCACTAATATTTTGAGGAAAAGATATGTTGTTCTTAGTTAACGCCTAGATAATGGATAAAAAATGCCTCATTTTAGTTATCAATGATAAGGATAGGTGATGATGTTTGATTGGAATTCAAATGGATTCTTGGTTGTGGTAATTAGGAAACTATTTTGGGCACGTTGTTGGAGTGTGAATTTAATGTTCTAATGGGCTTTTCCGTTAACAAAAGTTCATTGAATATGGAATAAGCTGTTTCCATATGAAAATTATACTTGGTGCCCTATAAATCCATTGGGTGATTGGGTGATGGAATATATCATTTTTCAGAATTTATTGGATCAGGTAAGCATTTTCATTGTATTTCTATTTTCCCAATAGCTATTGGATCAAGTTTTTATAATGAGGTCCTTATGTTAAAGGTTTTTTTTCATATTTTTTTTTCATGAATTTTTTAATGGTACATCACTATTTACATTATATTGATAAATTATTTAAGTTTGTTGATGAGGAAGGAAGAAAAAACTAAATCATTTAGGAATTAAAGAATTATAATGGGGAGATTGTAAAACCATAAGTCTGTACGAGATTAAATTTTCAGAAAGAATTGGAATTTTCATTAACTGGACTGGATGATCTTTCATGGAAGAATGGAACTAGAATTATGAGAATTTATATTCCTCAATGATTTTTTATAGACTATGAATGATGCTTAAAATTTATCTTTGGTGTCTTGTTGAGATTAAAAGTAATTAGGTTATATTTCTGGATGTTTCAGGATGTATTTCCTTAGTGGAACATATAGAATGAATAATTTAGAGGAAACTGTGGAAACCATAAATTTCATTAAGTTACAATTTCATGTTGAACTGATTATATTTATATCATATGGATAGTTCATGTTTTATGGTAAATAGTGTGAGCCAATGAAAAACCTATGCGTGGTGGTGGGAATTTGGGAAATGGCTCATTGTCTTCCTAGGGATGTAGAAAAACATTGTGTATGGTCCACAACTCATGTAGCTTAGAGCATGTACCTTACATTGTTACATTGTTACTCCTTATAAGAAATCACATACCAAAGGAAATAATATTTTAGATTCTTTGGAAAACCAGACACAAACATAAGTATTAAATTACAACTTTAAATGAAATACAACAGAGTAACTGTATTGAAAGAACCCATATTGTCGAAGATTATAACTTCATGTCAATCATAATATATATCTGGTAATCATGGGAATAAAATAAAGCATATGAAATGGGTTACATAAGATGCTCAATAAGGGTAACAATAAAACATAATCTATCATAAATAAACATAAATAATAATTCAATGTGAATAACAAAAAACACATTCCATAAAAACAAAATTATAAGCATAATATTTTGGGAATAAAATCATGTCCAAAAATTCCATATAAATAATGATAAGTGAATGAAACATAAACTTTTATATTATACTAGTCGAATAATCACATTGATTATCAATAACATATCTCATAACGATGAAATAAATAATGCAATACAATATAAACATACTATCCAGGATTGGCCATGTAACCTTACATAATATTGTAAAAAAAAACAGATATAGAAACTAGTTTGTCTCATGAGACCTATAAATGAATCAAATAGAAATAGAAGGCCCCAATAAAAAAATACTGTTTCTACTAAATTCCATATATGAAAGGGGTGAAACATAATTAAAAAATTCATTCACATGGAAACTATAATATGAAGTGTTAATAACTTTCTCCAAACAATACACATTATCATAAACTACCAAGAGTGACATAATTAATGATATCAAAATAACACATCTACATTCACACTAATCACAATAAATTAAATAAAACATAGTAAATTTTATTTTCAGATATCATACACAACTAATAATAAGAACTATAAAATCATATAGACATAGTTGAAAATACTCTTCTAAAATCATTGTAAAATTCCAGAGAGTAATACAACTTTCATTTGAAATGATTTGTTTAAAGAGATTCACAATTACAAAAGAAAAAATTATGTTGAAAATAACATTTTAATCTTATAAGGTATCCCTCAACATATTATGGTATCATAAAATTTGTAAAATCTACTATTTTTGATTATGCTATAAATGTATTCATTTTAACATTAAAAATAGAAACATTTAAAATATTATTTTTCAATTATGATTGAGAATTAACCAAATAAATTGATTAGGTGTGGCAGCTATAAATCCACATAAAATAAGTGTAAATAAGTTATAATATAATAAAAATTAATTTCACTCATAATCAAAGCATGACATATTCAATGGAGTGGATGTTTACCCTAAATAATGGAAATTCTGTTAATAATTCACTTACCACTTTTTATCAATCAAACTATATTCCACATAAAACTAAAGTTAATAAAATAAAGTCTTGAATTACAAGAATATAAAAATATTCAAGATATTATATATCCCAGGGTAGTATTTACACCACACATATTAAATTACAGTTTAATAAGGAATATACCTCATAGAAGTAATAATGAGGTGAGAAACCCTTACCATGGGTCAAAAAGCTTTCCGTAATTGTACTTAATGTTTTTTATAATAAAATTAGATTCATTAATTATGTAATTGATATCATATTAAAAATAATTTTTATTTATTATAATTTTATTATGTTTAGTTAGGGCCATTTTTTATGAGACATAATTTTTAATTTTGTTGTTTCAGGAGTGTTCATTTCATGGTTTTACAGTCAGTTCCCTTGACAATAATTGTGGGAGTTCTTGTAAGAATTAGAAGAACATACCTAGAATTGATATTATTTTTTATAAATGAACCTAAAAAATCTTAAATAGTCAAATATATCATTTGGGTGCATATTATGAGAATGATACATAATGTAAAATTTTAATTTAAATGCCTTAATTTATATTGGACATTTTCAAGACCATTAATAACTTGTGTCATTTTGTTTAATATCATCTTTATATATATTAGTTGTAGAGAATGATATAAATTATAATATTTATAATAAAATATGATTTAGCAATAATAGTGGTTTTATTTCAATCCTTAGAGGCAATAATTGAAAATTCGTCATCCACAAAGGCGGTGAATCGATACATCATAGGCAATGTTTTCAATTTTAAAATTGAGGAAGAAGATAAGAGATTTGATGATAGATAATACATTATCACAATAAAATTATAGTATATATATGATACTATATATACTAAGACACTTTGGATCGGGGATTAGAGTAGAGGATATGTAAATAAATGAAATTAAAATAGAAATAAGGAGGATTTTACCTCCGGAATATCTTGTCCTTGTGAACCTCTATAAGACATTATGATTTGGTCTTTTGGTAAAATTAGTTGTTCCTAGACATGGGGAAGAGGATTGGGAAATGAATTGGGTAGAATATATACTATATTTAAGGCATAGAATGTGAGAAGATTAGGTATGTTGATTGGTGGTATTTATATGGTAAGGGAGAGGTGTATTTTTGAAAGAATAATTCATTTATATATAATTTTGGATCATTATTATCAATAGTGTTTATTCTGATGACTAATAAAATTTCAAAGTGCATTTGGGTTCACACTAACGGGTTCATACATCCTCATTTACTAAATATTTCTTGTATATAACTTAAAATGATAAATACCATAAATTATTGTATTAAACAATTCATAAAAAATCCAGGTATATTAGAAAAATATATAAATTTAAAACTAATTGTTTTTCATTGTATAAATTAAAAAAATGGAATGCATATTATAATATTATTTCTAAATTTGAAATATTTTGTTATTAAATAAAATAAACCTTTATTCAATAAAATACTGATTTCTATATTATAATTTATTTTATGACACTTTGAAAAATAAATTTTTGTCATAATAAAATATATTATAATTATAAAGAAACCAAATATTAATTTATGAATCTATTTCAAGAGAAATAGTTATCTTTTTAGTCAGTATATTAATTATGAAATTGTTATTATACATTTTCATTTGAGAATAATACATAAACATAATTTTTCTTTTTAAAAATATTTATTTAACTATTCCATTATATAAAAATATCATTTTTTAATTTATGATATTTCATAATTTTATTTATACATTTATATGTGAGTTTCTTATCTTAATAGCCATATTACAATTCATAATGATCACATTAATATTCTAATAGTAATGTTATTATTTAATATTATATCATGGTTCATTTAATCTCATTATTTCATGAAACATAAGATGTCAATAAATTGAATTTATTTAAGAAGATACATGCCGTAAAATATTGGGGTTTAATATTCTCCCCTCCTTCGAAAAAATTCGTCCTTTAAATTTTCATGTGTATTAACATAAAAATAGATGAGGTTAGTTCATATACAATGAATCCCTAGGTTTCATTTTCGTTCTTGCATTTTATAGTTTCTCCAAAGATGTTGTACAATTTAATTATTCTGATTTCATGATACTTGATCTCTCTTTTCAGGAATCTAAATAAGCTTGACGTATTATGAATTATTGAGTTATAGTTCTATTTATTCATATGTGATTAAATTTATTAGGGAAGGCATGTACAGACATAACAAAAATATTTGGAACACATCATGAACTTTAGAAATTCATGGTGGTATCAGTAAATTATAAGACAAAAGTCCAACTATTTTTGGAATTCAAATTATCCAATGTTCATGGGGATCTATTTCCCTTTCTTACTAAACCATATGAAAACCTTCCCTAGAGATACATTATAGATTACATGATCTCACACTTGAAATAAAAAAAATACTTTCTTTGGTTATAATAAAAAGTCTTTTTCCAACATTCAGTTGATTTAATACGCTCCTAAATAGTATTTACCTTTATCATTATCTCTTTAATTTGTTCTATTCATATATGTTTCATCTCACCAACTTCATCCCAACATGTTAGAGTATGAAACCTTATTATATATAATTCTTCACATAGTAGAATATGAACATAGAATGAAAAATATTAGTATAGCAAAATTATAAGAAAGGTAAATATTGATCCCACATTCCTTGAATTTTATGTGATTAGAATCTCAACATGCCTTCTAATGTGGGGATCATATTTTATGACTTCCTATCAGTTTGTGGGTCATAAGAAGTTCTCTAATGAAACATGGTATCAATAACCTTATGAAAACATTTCTAAAATATTGATGTAAATCATGGATCATAATCATATATAATTAAAATAGGTTCTTTTTGATGTCTTAAAACATTAGTAATATTGATTTTTTATAGGATCTGTTGTAGGAAATCCTCCCTTATAGTAAATATATTTGATGATTTGGTATTTCTATCAATAATGATCTATATTACATCATTATTTCAGGGAATATTTCATAATAAACTGTGAAAATATATTATAATTTCAAAACATTTCCATGTAGGAATAGGTTGATGTTGCATTAATCCTATATAAATAATTCTGTTATCCTTTACTGATTCACAAACTAAACATCCTGATACATCATCAGAAATTTCATTCATCATTTTCTCCCACCAAAAAATATTACTTCAAATATCTATAAATCATAGTGCTACCAAGGTGTATGGAGGAATTAAAGATGTGTTCATCATCCCATAATTCCCATTTTAGATAAGGTATAGATGGAAAACAAATAATCATCTAAAATTTAAAAAAATTATCATTTATATATGAAATATACAAATTTCCCATCATTCAAAACAATAATTTTTTCTCAAAATTATCATCATCAGATTAAATTTTTTTATTTTTTATAATAAATATTTCATAAAAGGAATTTAAAAAATTATTGATGTTTCACCTTCAATGGTAATTCACATATTCAGCTTTACTAAATCCATGTACACAAGACCCTTGTCAATCCACATTTGTTTTTACAGAACTCTATGATCCTTCCTACTTAGTACATATGCTACATTATTTTTCCTTTTATGGTGGTAGTTTATTAAATATTCATAATCATCGAGTAGCATGATCCATATCCTTTTCCTTAGGAAGCGTTATTTCCATCAGAATATATATTTCATACTCTTTTGATTTATATATATCTCATATCTTTCATCATATATATAGTGTCTCAATATCTTCACAGAAAATACCATTGTTTATGACTTAAGATATTGAGATGTATTTTTATGTTCATTAGTTTTTAATAACCCTGATATGGAGTAAAAAAATATATCATTCAGTATAAGTACAAAACCATGTCCATTCTAAAATTAATCACTATAACCAAAAAACCCCACATTTCTTAATAGTAGAGTAGGTAGATGATCATTTCCTAATGTCCTCTTCAAATTTTCAATGAATTCTACAAATTATATTGTCAAAATTAACATAACCCCCTTACTATTAATCTTTATTAACATGTCATCTAAGTTAAAAAAATAGAATGAACCATTGATGGTAACCTACTAAACCAATGAAAATATGTACAGTGTTTATAGATGTTGGTGTGGGACATTCCTTGACTGCGTTTATCTTCACCGGATCAAATAATACTCCATCCTTATAGAAAATATGGAAATGAAAATAAACTATTTTATTTCAGAATTATCTTATTCTAAAAACCCAATATAACACATTTTTTCTAAGAGTCTCTAGTACAATCCTAAATTGGATCTAATGGTCATGTTTCCCTTTGTGTACGCAAAGATATCATCTGTAAATACCAACAAAAATTATGAATACTTTTTTTAATACACTAATCATCCAGTCTCTAAAAATAGAGGGTGGATTAGTCAGTCCAAATTTCATTATTGAAAAGTAATAATGTCCATAAATTGTTTGAAATTTAATATTTATATTATATTCCTTATTTACATGCAATTGATGATATCCAGAATGAAGATCTATCATTAAAAAATAATAAACCTTGTAATGTTGACCAAAAAAGTCATCAAAGTGAGGTAGATGATACTTTTTATTTATCTTAATATCATTGATATCCCTATAATCAATACACAAACTCGTAGATTCATTATTCTCATTAATAAATAGAACATCATCTCCCTATGGTGAAATGATTGGGATTATAAATCCCATACATCTTCATTCCAATAATTGTTTCTTTAAGTATATTAACTTGACTATGTAAATTCAAAAGGGAGTCATTAAAAAACACTTATGATGAGGAATTAAATAAGTAGAAAATTAACTTCTTACTATAGAGGATGTATAGGTAATTCCTCTATAAATTCATCAATGTATTCCTTCATAATATGTACATACTCAATTTAATGATTAAATTTTTCATCAGTAGGTTTTATCTTCTCGTATTCTCTATGAATATAATTTATAAGAGATACTAGAGGTGGATCTTGATATGACTCAGATGATGAAGTATCCCCTAATAAGATGTGAAATTCCATATCTTTATCACAAATCATAATTTCATTATCTTTGAAATAAATATGTTTATTATATTTTCAAATATATTCCATACCACAGATTATATCAAAATCAACCATAGGTTTGTTAATTAAATCTAAAATTAGTGGATAGTAATGTGTTGTAATTGGAAATTACTGACGATTCATTATTACAATATGTTTTCCACTATGAGTTTTAATGAAAAATTCATTGTTATGGTGAATCAAAAATAACTAATTTTTAAATCAAACTGGGATAATATAAATGAATTTGAGGATCCGGAATAAAACAAAGATTTTTCTAAATTTGAGTTGATGATTAATGTACCTACCACAACATAATTATAAACTTCAACCTCATCTGTTGTGAATGCATTAGAATATCCTTTTCTATTTTAAATTTTTAGTGGTATTTTACTTGATGTCTAATACAATCATGTGTATAGTTTCCCAACTCCATACAACCAAATAATTTCACATTTCCAACTTCTATATTTCCCTTTAAATCATAGTCGTAATGGAATTTTTATCTACACTTGTAATAAGAGTCACTTACCAGTTGGCATGTTCCACAATGTTTCATTCCACATTTTTTCTAAGTTGGATGTTAAATTCTTCTCATATTCCAAAATTTTTTATATCCCTTTTCCATGTAATCAATATAACTATTTTAATATGTCTTCCCTTAAAAGACATATGGCATTTAAAATACTTTCTCTTTCTAGATAGAATTTCATTATATATCTTAATATGATGAAAATGTGTAAGAGAGTAGTTACCATTATATAATTACTTAATTCCACCAAAAAATGGTCAATATTTCTGTCCGGGTTATGTATGAAGTACGTGACATGAAATAATTACCTTTTAAGGTTGGATTCATACATTGAAATGTTTTCATCATCTTTATGTCTCATACAAGTGAATTTCCTCACCATATCTGGTCACTATTCATAAAGGAAAAATGTTTCCTAGAAAAATTATCAAATATCATTCCATTCCATATTATCATTTTCATTATCAATATATGTGTTTTGAATTAATGGCCACCATTGATCCACTTATCACAAGAGATGAAATCTACCATGATAAACTTCACCCATTTGTTAATTGAAAAGAATGAAATATCTTCTCTATGGAACTTATCAAATTATCATCTATAAATTGGTGTTTACTACCATTAAATTATTAAGGTTGTGGTTGTATAATATTGTCCTACATTATTACAACTTGTAGTGGATTGGGATACTCCATGCAAGTAATATTATTTGTCATGAAATTCAGTCAGTTGTCCCATTATAGTTTTATTTTGTTTATCTCAACATGCAGCTCCATCTCAAAAATCATTATCTTGTAAAGGAGTGAAATCCCTATATAGAATACTTCTGTTGATAGGGTTTCCACTCCTTCCACTGCACTCTCTTCCTAAATAATGGCATATACAAGACTAGATCATAAAACTATGAAAAATATTTTCTAATCCAAAAAAATTGAAATTTTCAATGTAAATTGAATATTTTTTTATAAAAAATATCTAATTCATAAGTTTTTTTACCTTGAGAAATTTTTTTATGTATGTTATAGAAGTTTATGTTACTAATATATGTTTTTCCTAAATCATGTTTTCAATGTTTCGACTAAACATTCTATGATACCAACTATATATACCCTATCATCGATAGGCTAGATCTAGTTAAATACATTATTAAATTGGTATTATATATAAGAGATAACATCCAAAAAGAAATAATAGGTTTAGATGATTTATAAAAATTGATTCAAGAATAAGTATTACATTACAACATAAAATGAAATACAACATAGTTACTCTATTGGAATCACTCATAATCTCCAGGATTATCACTTCAGGTCAATCATAATATACGTCATGGAATCCTGGGGAAATATAAAATATAAGAAAATGATGAACTGAGAATATTAATAAGGGAAATATTATAGAAAGAATATATCATAAATAAAAAAATAAAGGTTAGTAACTGAAAACCCATTCATTTAAAACATAATCCTCAGCATAATATGGCATGAATAAACACAGATAAAATAATTCCATGTAAATAATCAAATGACAATGAATCTTAAATATGGGAATTATACTAGTTGAATAATAAAATGGATTATCAATAATTTATCTCACAATGAGGTAATTAATAATTCATGACATCAAAAACATACCATCTTGGCTTCTTCCATGACACCACACATAATTTGGTAAGACATCGTCCAATACTAAAACTAATTTGTCTTATGAGACTTATTGATGCATCGAGGGTCAATAGAGATCCACAAAAATCACTTACTATATGAAATTAAGTATTCATATAAAATGGGAGAATCAGAATAAAAATATATAATCATACTGAAACTATCATATGAAGTGTTAAAAGCTTTCCCCAAATAATAAACCAAATAATAAACCATCTAGTGTAATATACTAAAGGGTATTAGAATAAAACCTCCATAATATAACTATTTAAATAAAATACTATGAAATATGATACATGGTATCATTGGAGATAAAACTCAATAATTCATAAGATCCAATAATAGGTGATGACATAGATGAGAATACTATAATAAAATCATTGAGAAATTCTTGAGTGAAATAAAACATTTATTACAAATCATTTATTTAATAAGGTGTGAAATTATTGAAGAGAAAAATTTTATAAAAATATCCTTGAAAACATTTAATGGATTCATCAACACCATAAGGTTTCATTAATGTAAGAAAACATCACATGTTGTATAATTTGAAAAAAAAATTATTTGTTTTATATTTTGAAAAATAATGTTTTGAATGAGTATTATTAACTAGACTATGAGAATTATCCAAATGAATTGATTACCTGTATCAGCTATATTTCCACATAAAAAGTGGAAATAGAAAATAATATAATAAAAATTCCTTTCACACATAATCATAGCCTGACATAATCAATAGAGTGAATGTTTATCCCAGATAATGAAAATAGTATTCAGAATTCCCATTTCCCATTGTAATTAGTTGAAATGTATGCCCCATAAAATTAATGGTTACCAAACGAAACATTAAATTCCATTAAGATAAAAATATTAATGATATGAAATATTAATTGGATTTATATTCAACATACACAATAAATAATAGTTTAATAAGTTATTTATTTCACAAATGTAATAGTGAGATAGGAAACCCTTTTTTTATGTCCAAAAGTGTTCTAAACATATGCATAATGTGGGGGATACAAAACTACTTTAGTTAATTACATAATTAAAAACACATTCCACAAATATTGGAATTTTCATAATTTTATTTATTTTAATTATGTGAATTTTTAAAAGTTATAATTTTTAATTTCAAATTTTTTCAAGGGTTTGTTTCATGATTTTATTGTTAGTTTCCCTTGATTATAAATATGAGAGTTCTAGTAAAATTTGAATAGAATATCTATAAGTCAAATTATTTAGTAATAATGATATTATATATTTTTACATGTTCACATATATCATTTGGTTATGTGGTATGAGGAAAACTCATTAGATAATGTGTGGATGAAAATGTCCTAATTTATTTTTGTGTTTTTTACGACCATCACATCTTGTGTCATTTTATTTTATATCAACTTAATATATATTTGTTCCATAACATGATATAACTTATAATATGTATTTTAAAATATTATTTAACAATAATAATATTATTATGAAAAACCTTGGATGTGGTACTGGAATAATAAAACTCATCATCCATGAAGATGGACACTGAACACATCACAGACAATGTTTTAATTTTTTTTAAAATGACATGAAATGGATTTTTTAATTTATAGTACATTATCAAAATAATATTTAATTATGTATATGATACTGAAGTTACAATTCCATGTTTTATATGGTATGTTAGGAGTGGATAAGAAAAAAAATAAATTAAAAGAGAAAGAATGGGGATTTTACCTCTTAAATATAGTCTCCTTCAGATCCTCCTTAAGACACATGGATTTGGTCTTGTTGGATGAAAAATTGGTATTAAATGTGGTGAATATACATTGTAATATAAATGGAAAGAATTTATAAAACAATTAAGGGATATAAGGTGTGACAATAAGGGGTGGTATTTATAGGGGTGGAGAGTGGTGTTTTTTTATTATTTTATCCATTAATTTGTTATTTTGGCTCAGGATAATTAATAGTGTTGATTATTATGAATAATTAAATTAAATACTTCATATTATTTATAAATAATGTGTTCTTATATCAAAAATTACTAAAAAATTCTTGTATTAAACGTTTAATGTTAAATACCGTAAATTACCATATTTCACAATTCAAAAAAAAATCGACAATTTCAGAAAAATATCAAAAATTCACTCTAAAACATATTTGAGGTTTAGATTTGAAAAATTATCTCCATTTTATGAAAATAATATTTCCAATATAATAAATTTTAACTTTTAAATAAAATCAATATTTATTCAACAAAGTTGGTTTTTAAAATTATAACAGCTTTTATGAAACACTGAAAATGTAATTATGGTATTATTAAATTATCTTATATTTAGAATACAACAAAATTTTATTTTATGAATATATTTTTTGAAAAATATTTTTTTTTGAATCATTATATTAATTATAGAATTTTATTGAACCATTTACATTTCACAAAAATACTAATACATAATTTATAATTTTTAAAATATTTATTTATTTATTCGATGATATAAATATGTTGCATTTTCAATTAAGAAACAACTAAATCTTATTTATACGTCCAAAAGTTAGGTTAGCATTATAATAGTATGGCTACAATTCCTAATAGTCACATTACTCTTACAAGGTCCATGTTAATAATTAATTTTATATCATGGTTTGTTTAAGTTTAGTATTGCATGAAATGTAATCCATTGAATAAATTGAATTTATTAATGTAGATAATTATGATAATTCACCAATACTATGTTTATTACTATATAGGGGTCCATTGATCTGTTTCATTGAGTGTAAATAGTTAAATAATAGTGCAACCAAACTGTGCAACTAGTGTTGGTTTTGGGAAATTCATATCCCTTAGTAGGTGCATAGTCTAGAAAACTATGTGGATTCCCAAAATTCCACTCAGATGATTAATTTAAAAAGAAAAACATGATTTATTGTTCTCCCCTGCACCTCTTCATCACCTTTCTATGTGAGGACTGGGATGGTCTCCTCCCCTTTTCTCATTCTTTACCCCCCCTATGATTTTGGGAATATTAGGTACGCTTCATCAGTATTGAAAGTGTGTTTTCTATACCACCTCATTTCAGTATTCCATTTACATGATTCTTTGTATTTTTTGATTTCATAGTTTTCATATTTGGCATTGATTACATAGATCATGGTGGATTTTACCCTAGATGATTATGATTTCTGTTTTTTGTTTTATATGAGATATCGATAGTAAAGCCATTCAATGATTGTTGGAGTTTTGTTATTGTATGAAACCATCATAAAATTTAACATGTTATTTCATTAAATAATTTTTTATTAAACCTTGATAAATGTGGTTATTCTATTTTATTTCTCACATAATGTGGTTAGGGTTATGTAATGAGTAGTTTTCCTGTGGCTAGATTCAATAATTGTATTGTGAGATGACTTGGTGAGTTATTTTTCATTATGAAATGTTTGGATTTAATTAATAAATTATAAAATTATAATTAATTAATTAATTTTTCTTTTAATCAGGGAATATCTCATTTGGTTGAAGTGAACTCATTGGTCTACAAAAGTGTTTTTACATTGAAGAAAGAGGTCAAAGAAAACACCTTGGCATTAGAATTTTTGGACACATTTGTATGAGGTTGGTGGGCTATGAGATTTAACAATATTACTTGTTATATATTTTCATGATTATATGTTATGTTAAACAACAACCATGTTTCTTTTGTTCTCTTACTTATTTTATGGAAATATCTATTTGAATGAAATTCTTACATTAGACAGGTGGCCGATCCCATGAAATCTATAGGTTATTATGAGACTAAACCGTTTTTTAATATCCCATTACCCCCATTTAGGGTTTTATCATCTATGTTATCATTTCATTATTTTTTAGGGTGTGTTTTGTGGATTCTATGGGTGGAGAGTCGTTTCTAGGTAAAATGACATAATTTGTAGCGATGTAATTTTATAAAAATTAATGTAGTCCCAACAAAAATGTGAAAAGGATTAAGAAGATTTGTATTTTGGTATATGTTGAATTATAGTATTTTTATATTTGTTTATATTTAATATACTTGATGTAAAAATTCACATCAATGAATGGTCGCTTGCCATTTATCTGTTTTCAAGATATAGTATAAACTGGTTTAGAGTGTGATTTTTTTATTTGACATGAAACTGGTTGATGAAATGAAAGGATTGATCATAGTTATTCTAAAGCTAAGGTGACTAATTTTTTAGTGTATATGGATCTCATGGATTTTCTATCATGTAATCGGTATTAATTTCAAGAAATGTTCGTGGTATGTAAGATTTTTGTGTGTCACATATATTAGTATTTTCATTCAACCACTACCATATCTCTTGAGACCTAGGATCTCTCGTAATAGATTTTAGGTTTTTATAATCATTTTGGATATTTTTGTTCATTAATGGACTATTTTCATGTTTTCACTACGTCAATCTGAGTATGTGGTCATTATGATTCTCCAGTTCTACTGGTCATTGTAGTGTTATTGCATTATTTTTAAAATCTATTGGTCTTGTGGTGTCTATTCTCTCAATCATTTTTATATATATAGTGTAATATTTCAATTGGTGGTTGAACTTATTTTTTGTATAGAATGTGAGTATCCTAATTAATGTGTTGTTTTATCTTATCTTCCGTATGTTTTTATTTTTTGAATTTATTTTGAGATATAAGGATGTATTCTCTTTCCTCTTTTATTTTAATTACATTATTTAATATTCATGGATCCCATTGTTATCATATGAAACCCAATTTGGAGGATGGTGATTATCTATTTTTTCTGTTTTAGAAGAATTATGTTGCACTAGTTTTATCAATAATTTTATAAATAAATTAGAATGAATGAATTGTGTGTGTAAATGGGTATTTTTGTAAAAATATTATTTTTCAATTTTTTTTGGTAAAAGAAAAGTATTTTCAATGAATAGTGATACAGATTTTTGATATTTCATTTAAATAATTGAATTGTGAAATGGTTTGGAAAATGTAATAGATGATAATCCTTGGTTTCAAAATTGGATGGTTTTGAAATATGTCTTGTCCATTATATTGTTTGGAACTTGACTCATGGGGTATTCCTATACTCTCTATGATATCTTGTATAGGGACTTGTTAGACCCCATGGGGTGGCTAACTTTCTCTTATATTCCTATTACTTATATATTCAATTCATATATATAAAAATACTTGCTATCTATTATTTTATATCTTTGGTATTGATTTTCCTAGCTAGCATGACCTATTGTAATCCATATCATGATGTTACATGTGCATTTGGTTTTCATTTTGTTTTTTATGTTTATATGATATGTAATAAATTATTTTATTTGACCACTTTTACATATGTTATATTTTTTGAAACTATCTTACATGGATTTTATAAAACATTGGAAAATGTAATCTTTTTTAAAATAATTTTGATATAAAAAATGTTTCACTAATTATAATGGATTATTTTATTCAATGTTGTATATATTCATATTTTTATAAAAAAAATCATGAAATTGAACACCGACATTATATCCTAGTAAAGTTGTTTAGATCACAACCTACACCCCTCTTTTGTGGTGCATAGACCATATTATTTATTTTGATGTACAGAATGGTAAGTTAACAAAATGGGGAATAAAGGTTTATTTAGCTCTGTAAGGGTATCTTTTGGTGAGATGATGGTTGTTTTCTCATGATATAACAAAGAGTACATATTTTAAATTTTAGTACTAAATTTCTATTGGATCAATATCTTGGAGTATGTTTAGCTACTTTTGAGTTGTATCACTTCTTATATTCCATTTTTTATAGGAAATATATATCATGTTTTTCTGTTTCATTGTTTCCTACCATCATAGGTATATATATATATATATATACGTGTGTGTCATCTATACTATATAAGGATGGGATAAATTGTTAACTCTAATTGTTGTTGATGCCCATGTGCTAGTTTCTAGCTCTGGGGTATCAACAATCTCAATTGGTGAAGTGAATCTTTGGGGTATATACTAGTTTTAGGGGGTATCAAGGTGGGGTTTGTCAATGTTTTGTATCAGAGTATAGGTTGTTCTTAATTTTTTGATGTTTTCATACAATATAAAGGAATTTTTGGACTTGGGAGGAAGTGTGTGGTGAGTGCTTAACCAATTATTTCGTTGAAGTGACACATGTTACCATAGGATATTGGGACTTGTGTTAGCTGTTTTGAGTTCCTGATCATAATATTTGTTTTTGATTATGGTTTCCTAGTTTTTAATAATATTATCTTATTGTTTGATCATTTCTCCTATTTTAGTATGTATTGGTATAATAATTAGATGTCTTCCATGTTTCCTCTAGAGGTTGCAGGGGATACTCTATAAGGGAAACTTCCTCTCGATCATACTATTATTGAGTATATGATGTGGGTAGATTTTATTTTCATTCGACATGTTACCTATGTCCAGAACATAGTTGATAAGATACAACTAGAAACTTGAGGGGAGGGGGAACAATCAATGGAGTTATTATACAAGAATTATCCAACCTTTATGTAAATAAATGGAACTCAAAAGGAAGAGGAATGGGTTGATAAGATCAATCATATCATTAACTTCCTAGATACCATTGAGAATATCAATGTAAAGTGAAAAACCTTAAAACACAAGGGTCTCATTAAGTGATGGTCAGATTCTATGGTACTGGATGATAGGCATGTGAGGTTTGACTATAAGGGATTCAATATTATCATCATACATTAGTTCTTCCTAGAGCCTCTAGTGATGGTGAAGTCTCCTAAGTTCCCCTCATTTTTTTAAAGAGAGTATTTTCTCTTCTTGTAATCCTATAATTCTATGGAGACAATTTAGTTTTCTCCAGATGGACTAGATAATGAACAGATAAAGGATAATAAGTAATTGTAGTGTCAGTGAGTAGATATAAGATCACATGTATTTTTGATGAATCACTCTACTTATCTGGATATTTTAGACTTTGAAATGATGTTGGATAAAGATATTTTATGAAAATTTTGTTATTATTCCCTTTATCTTACCTTCAGTGGAAACATCATTATCATATAGGGAAGGAAGCTCAAAAGGAATTATAATCATAGGAGTGGTGGGGAATGTTCTCTATAGTGGGCCTTCTATACACCTTCATTTATAGAAAATAGTTTTCCCCTAAACTATTATAAGTGTTTTTTAGTTCGGGAACACCTTGTGTTGTAGTTTCACACATACAATTATGCCTAAAATATGTAGGCCCAATGGCCATATAAAATGATTTTGTAAGTATATGCCTATTTTTAGTTATACTCAATAATCATTAGATAGAAGAGATATTACGATACAATCAAATACTTCAATGATTATAGGTCTACAACCATAATCCTCAATAGTGAAGAACCATCACACTATGCCGGAGATTATGATAGATTTATATGTGGTTCTAGTGATAGTGAGATGTATCGAATTTATTTCATCTTTAGTAGGGACTAATTTAGTTTATACTAGTACTCAACACTCATTTATATGTAGATTGTTTTTTAATATGATTAAAATTCCAATGTAATGCATTTCCTTTATTATGTAGTAAGTGACAGCTCTTGGACAGTAGAAAGGGAATGGGTTTTAATGTCCGTGATCAAGACGGATATATAATTTTTAATTATTCTAGGATTTCTTCATTATCAATTTGGATCTATTTGATGTCATTATCATCACTGAATGAATTATTTATCACTATACTGATAATTAATTTTATCATCAACATGTTTTGTTATTTTCTACTAATGAGATACCTCAAGTGTTTTTGGGAGAGTGGGATTTGAGGCCAGGACATGCACAACCTTCTTATCTAGATATTAGGAGTATTTTTTCTACTGTAGTAGTCGATCATGATGATGTTTCTTCCATTATTTATAAACCCAATATTTTTCACGACTTCAAAAATGATTCCCATATGATTTATATGACCTTCCTCTGTAGATGGAACTATATATTATGTTAGATCTGGTTCAAGATACACATACAATATCTATAACCTCTTATCGTATGATTCCAGTAAAGCTAATATATCTCAAGATTCAATTGGGTGATCTGATTTAAGAGGGGTTTTCATCCTATTAAAATGATTAGGAATACCCATATCGATATTCCATGAAGGAATATGGTTTCCTATGATTTTTAATGGAGTATAAGAAGTTGAACTAGGAAAAAGCTATGAATAAGTACCATTTTCCCCAGGTGAATTTTTTTAAATGATAAATGGGGAAAGTGGATTTCAAAAGTTGATATGTGGTCAATATATCATCAGCATAGATTTTTGGAGTCTGGTATACTATCAATTAATTTTATGAAAATTGATGGTCATTATTTATATATTTTGATACCATTTGGACTAATAAATTTTCATAAACGTTTTATGTATTTGATAAATAGACTATTTCATGAGTATCTCGACATTTCTTTGTATTTTTTGTGGATGATATTTTTGTTAATTAAAGATCTGAGTTCCATAATAAGCACCATTAGAGTTTGGTTATAAAAATTAAGTGGACACATTTTTTGTATTGAATGATTTGGAAATATTATTTTTGGATCTATGAAATGGCATTCTAGGGGAACATGATTTCAGATCATGGATTATCAATTGATCATGAGAAGATGAAAGCTATCTTTTCATTGGAATATCCATTGAATAACTTTGATATTCAGATATTCCATGGTCTTTTATTGTACTATTGATGATTTATCATGAATCTATTAATGTAGGAATCTCCATTGATTTATCTTATGAGTAAAGGGGTAAAATTTATAGGTGATTCAAAGAGTTAATATTATTTAGATGAGATAAGAAAACTCCTAACATTTTATCCTATTATTATCTTATATGATCCTAGTACGGTGAATATTGTTTTAAATCATTTTTTATGTTTCTTTTCTAATTTGTGTGCTTATGTAACAAAGTCTTGTGGTATCATATGAAAAATTCAATGTTTGAATAAAGTAGATCAATTACACCAATCATGAATCAGGGATTTCTATGGTTAAGAATGTTCTTAAATATTGTTTGAGCTATCTTTTTTGGGAGATGTTCATAGTATTCTATAACCATAACTATCAATGTTTATTTTTTTTCAAAAATAATTTTATATGAGATAGATTTTATTGGGTGGAATACCATCAACTGTTTACATCAACATGGTATACACCCCAGGGAAGGCGAATTTCAGTATAGATGCTCTCAAGAGAAAAGTACAATTATCAGCTGTTTGAAATCGATGTAGGAGTGGAACCTTATAAGATTATTCACTTAGTTTCACCTATATTCTCAAAAGAATGTTTTATGTGTAGTCTTTATAAGGTTTATAAATTATTTCCTCTCCTAGATTATATTATTCAGGACCAGCAACAAGGTGATGAGTTCGAGAATATTCAAGAAACCTTATTTGGTGGGAAGCCAAATTATAATTTTTTTCTCTAATTAGATGGTATTCTCTATTTTGGGGATTTGTTTTTATCCCCAACATCAATAAGGTTATAAATTTTGTTTAACTTTCAAATTTTTTCGTGGTTCATTCATCTAGTCACCATAAAGATGAATTATGATATGAAACATTCATTTTGGTGTCTAGGTATGGACCATGACTTTATAGATTTTATGTTCTGTTGTTACTCCTATCAATAGGTAATGGTGGAGCATATAAATCCTTATAGGTCAGACTAGCATTTTTCCCAGTTTGTAAATATATCAATGTGTCTATGGAATTTTTCAATGGATGAAGATGGACTCCATAAGTGATGATTTACATCTGTGTGGTGATTGATTAGTTGAGAAAGTAAACATTATTTAGATCATGGAGACTATTATGATTCAGACCTAGGTAAGTTGTACATGAATGAGGTTGTGAGGATACATAGATCTCCCATACTATTAATTCATATTGGGATCCTAGGGTAACCTCATGGTTTTGGAAGTGTCTCGAGAAGGTCATGTGGTATCTGATCAAGTTGAGTAAAACCTTTAATCCACATATTGAAGTTCTGATAGAGCATGGTATTTAAATTTTGGAGGATATGTTATGTTCCACTATGTTGGATTTCAGTGGATCAATGGAAAACCATTTGTGACTAGGGTAGTTTTCATATAACAATAGTTATCAATCCTTGAAAAAATGTCTTATTTTGATTTATTGTATAGTCCCCCACGAATGTCATATATTCATTTGGTAGTTTTGGGAGAGGAAAATATCATTGGTTAAATTATATTTCAGGATACTAAAATTAGGATTCTAGATATATGTCAACATCTAGATTTTGTACGTACTTATAATAAGTTTTATCTGGATTTTCCTTATCATCCCATAGAGTTTTATGTCCGTGAATGTGTTTTTTAATGATTATCCCCAGTTGGGTTAGTATTGGATTAGAAAATATAGGAAGTAATCTATGTGTTATGTTGGAACATTTGAGGTCATTAAGCATCTTGATAAAGTTTTTTATTATTTGGTATTCCTAGTTCAGTTGATGGGAATTCATGATTTTTAACAAAAATATTAGATAAGTAAGTACCATCTTGATCATTATAATGTTTTGAATTATGAAAATATCTAGTTGGATCAATGTGATTCTATTGTGGAGAATCTAATGGAGACCATTAAATCAAAGTTATAGGCCTTGAGTGGGAAGTTTATTCCATTTGTCAGTGTATTATGGTGACATATATTAGAATCTCACAAGATATTGTAGTACAACTCATTGATGAGGGTTCATATACATTAGCTCTTTTCACACACCATTCATCCACAAGACATCCTCATGGAATAAAGTCTTATAATTGGGAGTTTTTAACATTATGTTATACAAAATTTCGTATACCTCATCTCAATTTTCTATTCCATCTTTGTTTGAGGTTGTTTTGGAGATTTTAAGGGTGAAGATACATTCCTTTGGAAAATAAACAACTTTTTGGGGATGTATCTTAGTTTTAATAACTAGAGTCTAGAAATATTTGAGAATATTTATTAATAGGATGAAATTATGGGTTCCGGTTAACTCATAAGAATTTTTATACATGTTTCTAATGAATATTATGATTTCTCTACTTTACATCGTGAAAGGGATGCACGATGTGAATCAGTTGTCAGGATTATGTCGCAGACTGGTTCAAAGTTTTAACTATTTATATTTCATGAATTAGGTTCACATCATGAATATTTTTATCATTTTTTCTTTACATGAGACAATTATGTCATTAGTGTATATGTATTTCATGTCATGAACTCAATATTCAATTAATGAAATTTTTGTTGTCAATATGTTTTCTTCGTTTCTTATATGATTTTATTTTCATTCAACCATAGATTTATCTCTCAATACCTTGGAGCTCTATAAGGAAATTTTTGGGATATCCATGTAGTTTCCCCATCCCGGAAGCCACTAGAAGGGTTATTTGAGATGAGGTGGCCACAATACCTCATGTCTATATCCCCATACTCCAAAGGCTACCAACTATCAGTTAGGGCCTTTTTGATGTGTTTATGATGGAGACTATTCCCTCATAGGTTGTACATAATATACATTGGATAATAAAATATAACATGTAACTGAAGAATAGAAATAAATAATTTTTACGGAAGTAATTAAATAATCCCAAATGAATAAATGAAGAGTTCAGAAGCTGATAAATCAATCCAGATACACAATAAGGTCATGATATGATTTCTATAGTAAAATAAATGTACATAGAGTAATAATACAAGCATACTATCAAACTATAATGGAAATAAAAATACTCAATAATATAACATATTTCAATTATTTGTCATCTACCCCAATATCCATCGTAAGAATAATGAAACACTCAAGCACTGGAAGTAGCATGCTTCCCATTATCCATGCCTGCAACCCTAATGTCTACTTAGGTAACAAACGACACCCATGCAGGGAATGAGATATAATCTCATTAGGCCAGCATACATAATGTCTAGACCATTCAATTTCGTATTGAGAGAAAAATAAATGGGACAAAATATGATAAATATATGCAATTAAATAAACAAAATAAAAACAAATATTACTTGGTGAAGGGTTCGCAATGGCACCCATCCCACACGACCTACTTTTTCCCAAGTTGGAAATATGAATAAGGTCCTTGTATAGAGTAGGATTCATATGTATATATATAAATGATGGAAAAATAGATGGTAGACAAAATAGAATATACCCCCATGTTTGGGCTTTTTTGGGGGTATAATTTATAGGAAAGCATTTTTTGATTCATGGAAATAGATAGATATCAAAATCCATAAGGATCATAAAGATACAACAACAAAAACCATTAGTAAAATTTTATTATGATTATTTTGAAGTTTAGATTTTTGGTCTGAGCCCATCATGAAGATATCACTATGATACATCCATTAATTTATACAACACCACTATTCTCATTCACAAAAAGATTCTGAAAGGCCAAGTATCACTTGAGTCAAGGAATTATCATGTGTCCATATCGAGTATCACACAACATTGGTCGAGTATCACCAGAGGAATGATGTAGCATCATTTCCAACAGGTCCATCATTGATTGTCCCATAGGTAAATGGTATTGCTCATGAGTATATAGAACACCTAGAGAATCCCTCTTCTATCATAGCTTAAAAAATTGACTTCATGGCGTGTAGTGTGGTAACTAATCCAGAATGGAGAGTCTATATGCGGTCTGTAATACATAACCCACATTGTTTAACCACCCTAAATTTAATTAGATTTCATGGAAAAAGATATTACATAGTATTCATTTATCATTTTTAAAAAAATTAACAACTAATGCTAATTAATTATTAATCATTCAATCAAAATAATAACATCTAAATCAAATTATCTATGAAATCCAAAAAAAACACACTTTTTATATTATTAAAGGAATAGCATGGTAAGAATTTAAATAAGGAAATTATCAAGAATAGGAAAAAAATAAAACCCAAATATTCATGGTTCATAACTAACTGGAATAATTTATTTAATTTAATCCTCAACAAATAGGGTTCTCACAATGCATGTAATTAATAATGTTATCTATTTGAGGCTAATAGAAAATAAATCAATTTCTTCTGCACAACCAATAGAGTATCCAATAATGTTGACACAATCTAAAAAAGATATTTTATCTCAAAAAAGGGTTTAATAGACATGATAAGTTGTTTAATTAAATTAGAATAGGTAAAATTGATCATCACTAGTAGACACTGATGAGCTGAACAACATGAAATTTAAAAGACAAAAACAATGATGGGAAAGAGGTTCGGCTCCCTACCTCATAACTGTAGAAGATCTTACACTCCTCGAAGATGGTTTATTTGACCTCATTTTGTTGAAACAAGATAAATTTACAAAAAAAACACAATTTATCGTAAAAACCATCCATGTAATATTGCATTATGGATAAAAGATGATATCCAATGATTCTTGGTGCATAACATTATCCATTACAATAGCTTTACTTTGCACCATATGGAATTGAAAAAAGATAAGAAACTGAGTCACAGAAGGCAATCGATAGAGGAGAGGAGGCGGAGGAGGTGAACCATAAGCAGAGTAGGGCTATAGCGGAAACACACCAAGAGATAGGGAGGAGAGAAAGAGAGAAAGAAAGAAATCAAATAAATAAATATAAGGGAATATATATATGGAAAAATATTAAAATATGGATAAATTTTGAAAAATGGAAAATCAATAAGAAATAAATAAAATAAAAGGGATGTGAATGAAAAGGGAATAAAAATGAATTTTTTTATAAAATGATATTTTTCTTTATTTTTACTTTTCTCAAAAAACCATATTTATTTTAACATAAGTTTTATTTTTACCCCATTTTACATTCTTTTAATTTTCTTTTTAATTTAATTCTATTTTTCCATATTTATTTTAATATTTTTAACATGAACTTTGTTTGAGTGTTTCATGTAATATTTTACTTAAAACATGATCAATCATTTAAAAAAATTTAATAACTACCTGGAACCCGCAACAGGGTTCATAGGTGCATGCCTTGAGGTTGCATTAAGGATTTGGACAAAAAATTGAAATGGTACATACCTTTATTAATTTCATGCCACTAGAACCTCCACTCCTTAAGAAAAATCTTCCCCAAGTTTCCCTTTCAAGGGTAGTGTGTGGTGGTCTGAGATAATATTTGGCCATTGAGCATACACATTGGACTCCTTCTCCGAGGTCTAAACCTACACACGTCCATTCTGCCATATCACTTGGACTAGAAGAACTGACATGCTCTAGAGAACCATTATGCTATGGTCAACGATATTGATCAGATGCTCTCGAAAGGAAGAACCCTCTTCATGATAGACATCGTCATGATCAAATGAATGAGATAGTTATGGATGATTCTATCATAGTTAAGATATATGTAAGACATCATGAAAGGCATGGTATCTCTGATTTAACAATAACTAATAGGCTTCCGGCCCAATTGTCTCTACTTTAAGGAATATCCTGATGTATTTCAGTGTTAAATTCTACTATTTCTTGATCTGAATGTGACCCAACATTAGAGAAACGCGTTGAATGACTCGATGTAGCACCTCAAACTCCAGAGGTCTATAATGATGATTGGTATAACATTTTGATCTAGACAGAGATGTATTGATACACTTCTAAATTTGATAAACTTCCTCACAAGTCTCCTAAATGAGTTGAGGACAAAATAGAGTTGTCTCACCTGCTTCAATCCAGTATATAGTTGAGCAACACAATCTATCATAGATGTCCTCATAGTTAACCATTTGAATTGTCACTTGAAAGCTATTATTATAGGTAAACTAAATAAGAGGAATATGTTTCTCAGAGTATCCTCCTGAATCCAAGATACATGCTTTTAGAATTTCTTTTAACGCTCATATGTTCCACTCAAAATTCCCATTAGTCTGAGGGTGATATGTATTACTCTAGAGTACATGCGAACCCAATAGTTTTTTAACCCTTTCTAGAACCATGATGTAAATAGGGTGTATCTCTTTGAGATAATATAACAAGGTACCACATGATGTCACACTATCTCCCAAATATATAACTTTCCAAACTAATAAATATAGAATGTCTCATGGATTTTTGGGATGTACATGACTTTGGTCAACATATCGAAAATCACTTATACTGCATCACTCCCTATGGGAGATATTTGGGAGATTGTATTTAAATACATCGTGATATCATTCCATTTCAACATTGGGATGGATATAGGATGTATAAGTCTAGCAGGTCATTGGTGATTTGTCTTCACCTACTGAGAGATAGAGCACAGAATGATGAAACATACTATCTACATCTTCATACCCAGCCACTAGTACTTATGACACATGTATCTATACATCTTGTCGAGTCCATGATGAACTTCCCAAATAGTTGTATGATATTCATTCATCAGTAATTCCTATTTATCTAAAGGTAATGATACTCATCCATAGTAGAGTGAAGTTTCACTACCGTCAACAACACAAACAGGATAAGGGTTCCCTCATGTTACCCATTCTCACAAAATGATCCCCTTTGGATTAGACAACATTCATATATGGACTCACTCTATAAGAGAGGATGTCACTATAATAGTTGTTAGAACTATTTTTCCATACTTTTCCTAAACCTCTAGATGCATATCTAAAAACAAATCAATTATTTTACACATAGTGCTAGATGCATGTATGGCCTTTTTCGAGGTTTTTGGGTACAAATTTTAAGCCACATCATTTCCCTTACCAGGGGTATAAGAAATATAATACTCAAATGACAATAGGTTTTAGACCCACCTTCTCTACCTTAAATTCATGTCTCGCTGTGTGGAGACATATTTCAAGATTTTATTATCCGTGTAAAAAATGAACTTCTCAGCCAACAGATAGTTTATCAAACAATGCAATGAATAAACCACATATCCTAACTCAAGGTTTAAAGTAGTATAGTTCCTCTCATGAGTCCTCAGAAGTTGAGATCCATAAGTAATGACTTGGTCTCCCTGCATCAAATCCACACCCAGTATAATTCCCAATGCATCCGAATAAATGTTATAGCTTCTTCCACGCTTAGGTAGAATCCGGATTAGTGATGAGGAAATTATTCCCTTTAACTCCTGAAAATATTTTTGTCATTATTCTGATGAGATAAACTTCACATAGTTCTTATTCAGGGTTGTAATAGTAAAAACTATGTAGGTGGAACACTTTATTAAATGCATTTAATTTATAGCATTCCCTAGAAATTGCATTTGTCGAAAACATTCTTGGGAAACTCCCATGAAACTATGATGCTATCATTTTCTAGATCAACTCATATAACTACCTCAGATATTATATGACCCATGAAGTGAAACATATCAATATAGAATTGGAATTTACTGCTGTTTCTATATATATAGTGATCTATCAGTGTACTTAGTATGATCTCAAAATGGGTTGAATGGTCCTGTCTTGAATTCGAATACACTAAGATTTCATAAAACCTCAACATAATGAAATAACCATACTAGTGAAAACCACGATTCATTAGATCAATTAAGACTACATTTTTCATTATGAGGCGAAATGGTGTAATTATATTCTCATAAAAGTTTTACCTCCTCCATAATGACAAACTTGTTATGTTAGATTACTTCACAAGCACCTGGCGATATCCTTACCTCTGATCTATCCCAAAGAAAATAGTTTCTCCTCGGAGCTGGTCGAGAAGTTCAACTGTACAATGAAAAAAATATAGATTATATACCATAATCTGGTTGAGTTGACAATAGTCCATGTGGAATCTGAGTGTACCATTCTTTTTCTTGGAGAAAAGAACTTGTGAACCCCAAAACAATGTGTTATGTATGATAAATCCCTTAGCACTTAGGTCTTCATGATTTTCATTGAGTATATATAACATTATAGGGTCCATCCTATAAGGAGGAATGAACACTAGTTCCACACGTAAGACTAGAAACATAGTGAAATCGACATCCCTCATTGGAAGTATGAAAGAAAAGTCATCATGAAATACATCCCTATAACAATCCTCAATGAGAGGTAAGTCCACTAGTGTGTTCCTTGATCGCTCATGAAGATACTTTCAGATTCATTTGTCACTCTACCCAGTACTACATATTTTAGTCTAGAATGATCTTCCTGAATATATGATTTTCATTTGTTGAGATATGTGTCACCCTCAGGGGAATCAAAGGATGTCCTAAGATGATAGAAATCCGATTTGTTAGGATAAAGAGAGAGTTAGTTCATGCAATGAATGACGTCGATTCTAGATATATCTAGAATGAAAAAAACCAATGTAAACAGTACACACCTATCTCTAGGGGAACTATTGGCACTGGAATATTCCCTCCTTCATGATCTATATCAGTGTGTCGAGATACATGATTCCATAAAGTTACTAGATTTAAAAACTGTTCTTTCAACAACAATAATAGATAAAAAGGAATGTGATGAATCATTATAGAAAAAATTCAATTAGATATATTATCATAGTAGATGAGAAATAAATTTAATTTGAAATAAATTAGGTTGGTACATAGCCAACCACAAATCACTACACAATAGATATCATGCTACATGATCCGGTTCTAGATAAGAAATAGAAAACATAGAAGGATCATTAAAACAAGAACTACAAACTATTTCCCGTGAAAACTCAAGTTAAAATCTATCAACTATCATAACATAATATTTAACAGACATGAGCATAAAATTTTTACAACTAATCACAAAACCACTCAAATGAAAATAGGATGATGCATGATGAATATACATATGGCAGGGAAATATGCATGTCATTTTAATCACTATAGTGCCTAATATGATGCATGTAAATTAATTTCCCTCTCATTATCTGGATATAATGGTAAAACCATTTTAAAAATAATACCAACATCAATAAAAATAAAAACCAATTTGTTTCACCCAAACATTAAATAATATTAATAATAATTTGAATAATCATTAACTCCAATACCAACCAATGAATTTGGGTTTCCCCTATACATGGGTTAGCGAAATCCACAAATATGGTATATTCAGAATTCCTATATCCTAGTCTCTTGTCTAACACAAAATGTAATAAATAAGTTAAATAATAACTACCATTGAAATCTCTTTGTACCATCCCCATCCTAGGAGCCACTGGATGAGTTCTCTAAACTAGGTTGACCACATGACATAAAGCACATCTCCCCAAGCACCAGAGGCTTTTGACTAGTAGGGAAAGATGTTTTAATGTGTCTGGGGGTATACTTTGACCTAATATGTAATAGGTAATATATAGTGGAATAAAAACAATTTATATTAAGGAGTGTAATAAAAAAAATTTGAAGAAATTATGTATTCACAACTGAATAAATGAATTTTGTAGAATATAATATATCAAACTAGCTACACAATGATGTCACGCCATTATGACTATAATAAAATAAATGTACGGATAAAATGAATACAAGAATGTTATCAAACTTTAATGAAGTCAAAACAATGTGGAAGAATAGAATCTCATATAGGTCTCAGTCCAATACCCCTAGTCTCTATTATAAAAATAAAGAAACACTCATGAATTGGATGTAACACGCTTCAAATAAACCATTACTTCAAGCCTGAAGTCTTCTCCTTTACCAAACAGTACCTGGGTAGGGATTGAAATATATAATTAATAGGTTGACACCCAGGGTTTATAGATAAATATAAGAGAAGGATGTTTTCCACTACATGATTAATGTCTTCAATTAAATAGATAAAATAAAAACAACTATAACTTAGTCTCGGTTTGAAATGACACTCAGACCATACCACCCGCTTTGGAAAAATATTGAAATATAAATAAGGTTCTTGTATTAAAAATGATGTATATATATATATAAAAGTATATAAATAATAAGTTAGACAAAATGGAACATACCCCCATGATTGTGCATTATAATTGGACTAATTAATGTCTCAACAAGGTGTGTTTAAAGGCACTAGAAAGGTATCAAAAATCACAAGGAACACAAAGGTGTAATGATGAATACCATCATTGTAATTTTATTATGATTATGTTAATGATAAGAGTTTTAGTATGAGCCCATCTAGAAGTTATCTCAATGGTGCATCCTTTAATTTATACAATACCTTTGAGCACATCCACGAAAATATTCCAACAGACCAGTTATCACTCCGTGCATGGATATATCATAAGTCTACCCCCGGTATCACACATTTGTGGTTGAGTATCACCAGAGAAATGGCCTAGCCACTTTTTTGATGGTTTCAACCTCGATTTTACCTTACAGTACTTTAATCAGTTATGAATGTACAGAATAACCATGGAAACACTCATCTATGAAAGGCTAAGACATATCCGCTTAAGTGTATATTGTGGTTAGTAATCATGAACGGAGATTCCATGTGTGGTCCATAATATGACACCCACATTGCCTTCGAGCCCCCAATTTAATTAGTTTTCAAGGATGTAGTTATCACGGTATACGTATTTATAATTTTAAAAAAATATAAGAACTATAGCCGCATAATTTATTATTATTCAATCTAAACTATTGCACCCAAATCACTTTCTCAGCGAATTTAGAAAAACACAATTTTCTTTTTATTAATGGAATAACATAGTAATAATTTATACAAGGAAGTAATGATTCATAAAAAATTACATAAGGCCATGATTCATGGCTCATAACTATTCTGGATAATTTATTTAATTTAACGATCAACCAAGATGGGTCACACGCACATGAAATTAATAAAATTAATTAGTCAATGCTAAAAAAATTCACCAATTTCTATTTCAAACACAAATGGGAATCCAATGGAGTTCCCAAAATTCAAAAAATATAGAATATATCTAGCAGGGTTCAATAGAAAATCCAAGTAGATTAATTAAATTAAAATAACTGCAATTGATCAAGCCTAGTAGGCAATGACGAGTGGCATGTAGTGATAATTAAAAGATGCAATCAATTGAGTGGAAAGTGAGTAGACAAACTACCTTATAACTATAGAAGATCCTATGCTCCGCAATGATCAAATATTTGACCAAAAATTAAAGAAAATAAATTATTTTAATAAAACCCTAATTTTGGGTAAAAGACAACCCAAAAAGATAGATAGAGGATAATATCTTATAATTCTCGGTGTGTAACATTAGCCTTATTAAGAGAATTACTTTGTACTAGGAGAATATGAAAATAGATGAGAAATGGAGCAGCAACGGGCATTTGACAGAGGAGAGGAGGATAAGGATTTTCACTACAAGGGGGGCTATTGGTGTGATCCACCATCAGAGAGGGAGTAGAGAAGGAGATAAAATGAAAATAAATGAAAAAAATAAAACTGAAAAATAAAAGAAAAAAGAAAAATAAGAAAATAAAGAAAAAATAGAAAAAGGTAAACTTAATAATAAAATATAAATTATAAATTATTGTAATCAAAAAGAAAAAAATAATAAAAAAGGGACAATTCCCATTTTTATTAATTTTCTCATCGTAACCCCTTTTTCTTTTACTTTAAAAATTATTTTTATACCCTTTTTACATTTATTTATCTTTTTTAAATTAATTTATATTCCATTTAAAATTATTTTTGTTATTTTTATATCAAACACTACGCTAGGGAACTATGTAATATTTTATTCAGTACCCTCACAATAATTAAAATGATTTTAATACCCATTCGTGATCCAAAACAGGGTGTCCAAGAATAATCCTTAGGTCGCTTTATGGATTTGGGCTAAAACATTTAAATGGTCCATACCATAATTAAAGTGAGGACATTACAATCCACTCATTCTAGATCAATTTATAATTGATTTATCTTTATTGTGGTTCTATTGTGTCTCACAGGGTAAGTGACCTTTCTTCTTTTTCTTGTTAGTTGGTCATAATTGCACTATTATGATATCTTTTAATATCCATTGGGTTTTTTGATTCTGTTGATCCATTATAGATATTTTGTGTGATTTAATTCTGGAGGCTAACCTTTTCTCTTGTGGAAAAATGTATGAGTATCTTATGGTACGTGTTGTGTTATCTTCTCAAACAATAGTTTTTATTATTGAATTGATATTTATATGATATGACTAGTTATAGAAAATCAATTGTTGAATTTTCATTCTTTTTTGTTTGTGGATATCATTATAGGCATGTGTGACCTATATTTTAGCTATTTGGATCCAAATCTATCCTATTTTGGATGAACTATTTTTTTCTATATTTATAGATTTTATTTATAAATAAAATAGCATGTTTGAAGTTTGTGTCTGTAAAAGGGTTTTAGAGAAAATATGGTTACCCATTGTTTTTTAAAAAAATTATATTTTCAAGGAATTATGAAATGGTTTTATGAAATATATATCAAATAATGGTTTGTTGTAATTTTTAGGGAAATTTATGCCATCGGATATCAAGGGTACTTAAATTAAATGTGTAGAAATATTCCTAATCCATTGATTATATATGGGGGTTCACTCATGGGGTGTTACTCTACTCCCTTATCCCATTGTTTTAGTGATTATTTAGGGATTGTCGGGTGTTTCATATCTTGGGGTGTTCCTCCGCTCACTATATTTGATGCATATATATAGAAACTTGATGTGTGTTTTCGTTTTTCTCGGGGTATGAATTCCTTATCTATCCAGACTAGTTTCGATTCTTAGCATGATGTAATATGTGATTTTGGATTGGATATATTTTTATTTTTATATAAAATGTGATACGTTATTCTCTTTATCTTATTTGATATATGTGGTATTCTTTGAAACTATTTTAGATAGTTATTTTAAATTATTCAAAATGGGTAAATATTCTACCCTGATTTTGATTTATAAAATATTTAATTGATTATCAAGCCTTATTTTCCATAAATTTTTGTGTGTTAAAATTTTTATATTGAGACTTGATATGGAACAAATATGTGGGATCCTACATAACAAGTTTAGATCAAACCATAAACACCCATTTAGTGGTGCATGTAAATTTGTATGGATTTCAACGTAGGGAATGACAAGGAACCACAATGAGGCTGTGAGGATTCTTTTAAATGTGTCAAGGTAGCATGTAGTGATATGGTGAGTTTCTTCCCATGCTGTCACATGGATTTCCTTTTTTTGTTATTACTTGTTCTTTTTTTGGACATATATCTTAGTGTTTGTTCAGCTACATTAGTGTTTTATCACTACTTATATTTCCTTTTTGATATGGAATATATTTCCACTTTTACACTTCCACTATTTATTCTAGTAATGTGTGTTTTTTTGTATTTGTATAGGTTATGTTATTGGCTTCAAGTTAGTATAAATCATTTTCTCTTCCTGTTTTTTATGTTATAGTGTTATTCTCTAGCCCATGGGTATCATGAATGTCCTTTGAGTATGTTATTGTTCGAGTCGGGTACCAATTTGAGAGTGTATCCAGTTGTGGTCATTCACATTAAGAAAACCCATGGGTGGGTAAATTTCTATAAAAAGGTAATGATTTATTTGATTTGGTAATATATGTGGGTTACGAGCCCAAATCAATTAGGATCATAAGTTGCGCAGATAGCATGGTTAGAGGGTTTCTTTCTCTAATATGGAAATAATTTTTAATGATGAATTACAAGGATAAAATGGGTTTTAAGTGATAATATTTATTGAAATTACCTTTTGTTTTTTGAAATGGATTATTCATTTGTATTAAGTTTTGATGTAGTTTTTTATCTCATTAGGTGAAACTATGTTTTGATGGAGGATTAATTTTAATGTGATGTATTTACAACCATGTGACTTGAATATTGGGTTTTTAATGACTTTTAATAGTTTTGTTGAAATGGGATTGTGGATTCCCTTTTATCAAATGACGTTGATGGAAATATTAGGGGTATCAAGGAAAATGATTACATTGGACTTATTTTAGATGAACAAAAATAAAGGCCAATGATATAAGGGTTCCTTTTAAAAATTTTAAATAGATGTGTGAGATCCAATGTTTTCCAAATACTATTTTAAAGGTTTTTGATATTTAAAAATGTTATTTGTATTGTTTGAAATGATTTTTTGCTAATGGCTCATTGGGACCATGGTAAATGTGAAGATAGATTAGAGGTTGAGTTTTTTCTTCATGGAATGATGTTATTTTATGTGATTTTTAATGTCATGCTTGATTTTCATCATCTTTGATTAAGAATGTTATACCTGATTCCCCACAAGAATGGTTCTATATTTGAAACATGAAACCCAAAATTTTTGTTTAGAATGTTGGAATGGGCATTATACAAAAATGTGTTAGTATAATGGCAACAAAACTCTACATTGACACTAATTGTGACGTGAATGTATTATGTAAGGGACTGATTATCTTGGAATTTATGGCTATGATACATGGTCTAGGTTTAAGGTAGATTCTATGGGTATAAAAATAATTCTACTTTTTAAAAACATGGTATCACCTATTGTTTAATATCAAAGATTAATAGTTTATGTTAATGTAGGATTGGTCGGTAAGGGTGAAACCATAGACCTGTAGGGCCAATTAGATAAATAATTAAAGTTTTTTTATTTTATATTTTTTTATGAAGTATATATTTTGCCCAATTTTTATCTAAATAGAATATTTATTTATTCATTTAATACTATAGACACCATTGGTGGTGTCCTATTGAGTTGTAATCACACCCTTCTCAGTCCACTACTAAAAATGGGTACCAGAGAAAGTCTCATATGTTAGGTGTATGGAAAAATTATGGTAGAGGCCCTTTTTGAGTGTTGTATGATTAAAAATGATAGATTTATTATTATCAGGTGATTAGATGAGATTCTGCTAAGAGAAGTAGTGTATAGCATGAAATTATTTGAATTAATTTTTGTATGTTCATGTAATACTCCCATTGGGGCATCAGTTGTATTGAGGAAATAATTCTACATGTTATACAATATTTCATTAGTAGTTTAGTCATGTTTATATTTATAATATAATTTTTTCATTTGAATATTGGATGTTGATATATTTTTAATTCATGCTGACTCTAATTCCTATCATCATTATATGATAATTAGTTATTTGATTTGTTTTTATGAACATTGATTTGGCCCATTTCTCCATGTGATACTTCCATATACCCACATATGTTCTTAACCCTTTAGCATACATAGAGGCATGACTAAGGTGTTTTGAATAATTGGTCTTTTTACTTTTATAGATTGAACTGGGGTGTGACGTTATAGTGAAACACATAGAACCCCCAGAAAAAATATGCTCCAATCTCCCCAATCATCTTTGGTGGTAGGTGATAATAAATAACAAAAAAAAATGAATAATATAACACATTATCATCTAAGGGGAAACTAACCAATCTAATTCATGAAATATATATATTATCCTATACGAAAACCCGATAACCATCTCTATGGAATAAGAGGAAAGTAAATTCAAATAATATAATAATAATGATTCAAAATTATCATTATTAATTTAATAAAAATAAATTTTAATTAATTTTATAATATCCCAACATTAATTTAGGTATTTTATATAAACTACAAAATGCTAATTTACTGTCATTAAATATTATAATTTCAATTTCCATTATCATTCACTTTTAAAATTTAACCAAAAAAATCCATAGATTCCATTTATCTGTGGTTCGTAATCATTTATATGTTTCAATACTCATCATTCACTAACATAAATCATCTATTCTTACATTCCATGACTCTAAGATCTCGCTCAACATGACCTAACTCAAGGAATGACACTATCAAACTAGAAAGAAGATATCATTAGTTCTAATCAATCAAGAAAAATATATAAATAATATCAATATTACATGTAATGTCTCCTTACAAGATACAACCATCCAAATGTAAATCCCAATAATTTTCAACACCATCCTATAACCAACTTCATCAGGATGCCAACAGAACAATATTTAACTAGCTCAACCCTTTCCAAATCACCCAATATACTAGATTTTAATAAAAAATCTTATTAATGTACCCATGTTCATATATATTAATATGGAAATAAATAATGTTATATGGGGGCACAAACCTTAAAGGTAAAAAACTAATCATGAAATTATAAGAAAATAAATAATTGTAGTAAATATGATAAATTTACTCATGGAGGACAATAATCTTACATACATGGAAAAGACACCTTTATATAAGGTGAATTAATCTTATATATTAAATAATTTACTCATACATATCAACAAACTACCTTATTGTATAAATGAATTTAATTATTCAATTGATAAATTTTATCGTATACTTGGGTAAATGACACTTACATATAAGAAAAATACATTTATATATAAATATTTTGGATTCCAAAATGATTAGTATTACCAATTGAATTTTCTATAATTTAGTGGAACAACCCTTTGATCTGTAAGGAATATTCCATGACAAAAGGTGATACATAATTGTTGAAAAGGGGGATATAAAGTTCGTGTCATCATAAAAAGAAATACATAAGGGTTATACCATTGAAAAATTAAACAATAAGGGTCATTATTTGCTATAAGATAAATCATAATGGTCAATTCAATTATCAGTGTAACATATATAGCTAATTAAAATCTTTTACAAAAAAATATGTTAAATAGAAAGAATTTCAAACATGTTCCTCCATCCATAAGACAACCACCAGAAATTCCACGAATCCTGAACCAATTGGTAAAAAATTGTTCTTGATAATATTTGTCCTTAATGTGAGTTTTTAGAAAAATTTCATAATGTAATCAGAAACTATGAATAAAAAATTAAATGAAACCTTTTATGGAAATATTATTTCAAGAGAAAACTGATCTATACTAAATAATCGTCTAATGTAACATAGTTACTTGCCCCACTATCTAAATGAACACTAAGATGATTTCATTTTTATGGTATAAGATTGTTCTCAATCCTTACAGGCTAGAAAATAATTCTTGGCCATCTCAAGTGTAACGGCCCGAATTCGGAGCCTCTCCACTGGTACCCCATACCCAGTTCACCACATGGCCTCATGTACATTTACCTGAATGCCAGAGGTTGCCGACTAGCAGCGAGGGCCTTGGTGAGTCGGTGGGGAAACTATGCCCTCATTCGGTAGGGTATATAGTGGAAAAACAACAGTCAACAGCGGAAGCAGTAACAACATGCATAACAGCAGAAACCAAACAGCGGAATCAATGAATATATATAGCAATGCTGACAATGATGCAGCATGTACAAGTATCTATGGAAATAAGAAAACACAACAATGTGCTGGAATACAACTGAAAACAAGTTCAAAATAAAAACAAAATAAACTCCTCAGCATCGTGAGCCCCGGCTCGTTCCCATTCTATCAAGCTCCAGTGCAATCAAGATCCTAAAGTTGAAGGGAGCTTTCCCATATCTATACCTGTAGCAACATAGTCTTCTATGGGCCCAAAAGCATGGCCCATACAGGGTGTGAGATACAATCCCAGTAGGAAATCACCCAAAGATTTTTGCCTAACAGTCAATTAATACACGTCAAGTAATAAAACAAGAAGTCATAAATAGGAAAGCACAAGCAGCAACAACCCATAGTTCTAACAAATAAAGTACACAATTAAGCAGTTAGCAATAAGAAAAAAACAGGTAACCCTCTGGGTAGCTCTCACAGCCTAACCCCTATGGTTCAACCTATAAGTACCAGCAACCCTCTAAGATGCACGTGCAATCTCACCCCTCTGGTTCAGCTCTGAAAATAATATACTCTATGGGGAATCACTCACTATCAATTCCCCTTATAGTCTTGTATCGTGCTATAGGGTCTCTAGGGAATCACTCAACATCTATTCCCCCTGTGTCCCACGTCGAGGAACTACAGACTCTTTGAGGAAGCACTCAACGAAAATTCCCCTTGTGGTCTCGTATCATAAATTAAAGGATCTCTGGAGAATCCCTTCTGTAAATTTTCCCTTTTGTCTACTACTCTAGGTTCTCATAGTCCTGAGTGAAACTAAACATGCTCAGTGCGCGTGTACATCATCCAAGTAACCTCAAAAACTACTTGGCGATCATCTAAGGCTCAGCAGCAAAACAAGGCAACATTCCACAATCCTACAACTAGGCATGGCAACTGGAAAAACACCAAACATGCAGAACAAGCATAGAAAACATTCAAGGTATAGTAAAGCTATCATAATCATAGGCAAAACATATACTCTAATAATCAAGCAAAGCAGGCAATACAATAAGGGAAAAACAAGAACACGCAATACCTTGTTCAAGGGTATTGGTGGAATTTGCACAAAATATTCATCAACATTCTACGGAAAGGCACAAACCACCTACCTCGATCCTAGGAGATCGATATATGTGAACCACGATGATAGATTCCCCTTAGAACGATGTTGATCTGGGAAAACGCCCAAAATGTTCAACCTATGGTATCTTGAAAATAAGGAGGAATCAAGAAACAAGGCTCAAGAAGAAGGAAGAAATCACCGCTGCACTTCCAACGCAATCAACTGTGCTCTAATCAGAGAACGGACGGAGAGGCGGGAGCATGGGGAAGATTCGGCCATATGGGTCACTTTGGATTGATAGAAACTGGAGAAGAAGATGAAATCGAGGGTTAGGCGCGACCCCGGTCTGTTTAATGAATAAAAGTACACGACATGTACTTTTAGAGTACACGGCGTGTACTGGGTCCTTTCCGTACTCCCCCAAAATCAGCCTCCACGTCACCCCTACACACCATGTGTGTGGCCCGGGAATGGCCAGTACATGGCTTCGAGCCGGATCAGAGTACACGGCGTGTACTCAGAAAGTACATGGCGTGTACTTTGAAAATTTCTAGAAAATTTATTTTTCATAAAAACTCCTGAAAAAAGGAAAAATATACATGAACAAATATTCGGGTTCTTACAAACATCCCCCGTAAAAAAATTCGTCCTCGAATTTCCCTAACGGGGCGTAGAAGAAGAATCCATGAATAGTTCTGGCCACTACGATCGTACATCGGCCTCCCTCTCCCAAGTCTCGTCCTATACTCGCCCGTCCTTCCATAGCACTCGTACCAGTGGAATAGACCGCCCAGGGAGAACCTTCGTACTACGATCGACAATCCTGATAGGATGCTTCTCGAATGACGCATCCGCTTCGAGCATGACTTCGTCAGGATGAAAAACATGAGACAGGTCCGAAAAGTAATGTCGGAGCTGAGATATATGGAAGACGTCGTGCATGTCCTGATACCTCTGAGATAGCTGCAACCGATAGGCGACTGGCCCCACTCTCTCCGATACCTCAAACGGCCCAACGTACTGCGGTGAAAGCTTACCCTATCTCCGAATAATCTTGTGTCCCAACATTGGTGCGACACGCAGGAATACCTAATCACCAACCTCGAACTCCAAAGGTCATCTCTACTAATAAGCATAAGACTTATGCCGAGACTGTGTTGTAGCCATCCTCTTACTAATCAGCTCTATCTACTCTGAGGTCTCCTGAACAAGACGAAGTCCTAGCAAAGCTTCCTCTCCTGCCTCCAGCCAGTATAAGGGTGATCGGTATGGCCTATCGTACAAAGCCTCTTATGGTGCCATCTGAATGGTCACCTAGAAAATGTTTTTGTAGGCGAACTCCACCAGAGGGATATGTTTCTCCCAAGAACCGCCAATGTTATGAATGCAATCTCAGAGCATATACTCAAGCACCTGGATCGTGCGCTCGGACTAGCCATTAGTCTAGGGATGGTATGTTGTACTCAAAAGTACCTATGTACCCAAGGCCTTCTGAAGTCCCTGCCAGAACAAAGAGGTAAAGTGCGAATCCCTGTCTGAAACAATGGAGTGTGGAACTCCATGAAGATGAATGATCTCTCTAATGTAAAGTCATCCCAGATCGTCAACACTGAAGGTCTCCTTAATTGGAAAGAAGTGAGCAACCTTTGTGAGCCTGTCGACGACAAACCAAATAGCATCGTTCCCTCGAGACGACCTCGGTAACCCAGTCACAAAGTGCATCGCGACGTCGTTCCACTTCCACTCCGAAATGGTTATATGCTGTAAAAGGCAGGTTGGTCGCTGGTGCTCTGCCTTCACCTGCTGACAAGTAGAACATCTCATGATGAAACCAACAACATCCTTCTTCATACCTGGCCACCAATACTAGCGATGAAGATCACGATACATCTTGGTGATGCCAGGAAGAACAGCCCAAACCAAGAAATGAAAATTCTGCATCAGCTCCTCACGTATATCTGCTAGCACCCATACGTGTCCCTGGAACTACAAGTCCTCATCCTCACCCACTGCCCATCCGGGAAGAGGGTCCTCTCTTGACGCACTCTCCAGTAGAACTAAGTCTTCAGAGTCTGATAGCGGCCTCATCCGTACCTGATCAAGAAGTGTATATGTAATAGCTACAGATGATAGGAAGGTATGTCCATGTCTGTCGTGCACCTCTAGACGCATCAACGAGAATAAAGCCATCAACTACCACTCACTGCTGGACTCCGGAACTGCCTGAATCTGAGTTCTCCTTCTCAACGCATCTGCCACTGCCTTTACCTTCCCTGGCGTATAGGCAAGCTCGAAATCAAAGGACTGAAGGTACTCGACCCACCTATGTTGTCTCAGGTTCATATCCCGCTGAGTGAAAATATAATTGAGACTCTTGTGGCCGGTGAAGACCACAAAGTGCTCTCCCCGCAGATAGTGTCTCCAATAGTGTATGACATGAACAACAGCTGCCAATTCCAGATCGTGCGTTGGGTAGTTCCCCTCATGTGGCATCAAATGCCGAGACCCATACGCAATTACTCCATTCCCCTGCATAAGCACAGCTCCCAGCCCGATACCTGAAGCATCACCATAAATAGTGTAGTTCTTTCATGTCTTCGGCAAGACTAGAATCAATGCAGACGTCAACCTCCCTTTTAGCTCCTGAAAGGCTGAATCACAAGAATCTGACCATAAGAACTTCTCCCCCTTCTTAGTTAAACCAGTCAAAGGTGCTGCTCGATGAGAAAAGTCATGAATGAAGCATCTGTACTATCTAGGCAGCCCTAGGAAACTCCATACCTAAAAGACGTTCTTCGACTGCTACCTTGAAACTACAGCTCTCACTTTCTCTAGGTCCACTGATACTCCTACCTCTGAGATGACATGACCCAAGAAGTGAATATGATCCATCTAGAAGTGGCACATTGAGAGTTTAGCATAAAGATGATGCCCTCTTAGTGTACTCAGAACGATCTCAAGATGTGTGGCATGGTCTTTTCGAGTGTGATAGTACACCAAGTAATCGTCCACGAAGACCACGACAAAGGAGTCTAAGTAAGGATGGAAAACTCGGTTCATCAGTGCCATGAAAACTGCAGGCGCTTTTGTGAGACTGAACGGCATGAATGTATCCTTGTATAGACCATACCTGGTCCTGAAGGCTGTCAAAGGTATATCTGATGGTCTAACGCACAACTGATGATAGCCGAAACTCAAGTCGATCTTGGAGAACACCGGGCTCCTCGAAGATGATCGAAAAGGTCGTCAATTCTCGGAAAAGGATATCAGTTCTTGGCCATCAACTGGTTCAGCTTCTGATAATCCACACAAAGCCGAAGGGTACTGTCTACCTTCATTGCAAACAGGATAGGCGAACCCCAAGGATAAGTATTGGGTCAGATGAAACCCTTAGCATATAGCTCCTCCAACTACTTCTTGAGCTCCTGCAACTCAGGTGTGGCCATCCTATAGGGAGGAACGGACACCGGTGTCACTCCTGGAACAAGCTCAATAGAGAAGTCTACCTCACGCTTCAGAGGAAAACCTGAAAAGTTTTCTGGAAAGACATCCCTGAAGCGATCCACCACTAGAGGAAAGTCCAACTGTGGGGTCCCCTAGTCATCTAGATAATGACTAGCGATCTGGGCTGTCGCCCCTCTTAGCCTAAGATGGTCGAGTCCTGCCCGACTCTCCCGAACGTCCCACTCTCCTTTATGAAGAAAAGACTCACCCTCTGGTGAAACGAAACTCGCTCTTCGGTGATAATAGTTGACGACTGCCTAAAAGGGAATCAACCAGTCCATGCCGAGGATGGAATCATAGCCTACCATCTCTAGGACATAGAGATCCCATAAGAAGAGATACCCTATGACCTCAAGAGGGAACTCTCTACACTGGCGGACACTAGATGTCCTTGTCCCCAAAGGTGTGTCTAGTGTCATCGAGTTAGCAGAAGAAAAGATGCAGTGTCCAAGGCTCTCCACAACATCATCATAGATAAAGATATGGGTCACACCAGTAATGAAAACGGCTGAAGATAAACCTGAGGTTACTAAAATCGTACCTCGAACAGTAGAAGGGTCGGGATCCTTCTCTTAACAAGTCTGCTCTATAGAAAAAGACTGTCCTGTACCGTAGCCCTGTGCCCCTGACGGCCCACCCTGGGCTGAACCTCCTTGCTAGTGGTGAGGAACTGGTGGCTGACCGCCACGGCCTCGACCTCCACCTAAGCCTGAAGGGCCGGAAGAACTCTAGTTACCCGACTTGTGAGAAACTGGCAGTGCTACTCATGAACAAAGAGTCATGGAAGAACCCCGGTCACTAGCTGCTGGTGAGAAAACCTGACAGAAACGCTAAAGTTGACCCATCCTGCCGCAAGATCGACACTCCCTGGGGTCCCTCTGGCACTGCGGCCTCGTGTGCCCTGACCAAACACACTGGTAGTATATTACGTGGCTGCCTGACGATGCATCTCGCTTCCTCGGATCACCACATGTAGGCTCTCTATGACGCTTCTTGCTATCATCTGGAGGAAAACTAGCTCTAGGAGCAGAACATCCCTGGCTCGCAGCTCAAGAGTCTCTTAGATTGCGCTCCGCAATCAGTGCCTGGTTGACGATGGAAGTAATGGAAGTTAGCTAGACGATGTTCACCTGTGAGCAGATCTCCCACCTGAGACCATCCTCAAACTTCCATGCTAAGAACACCCCACTCCCATCCCGAAGGGGCATGAAGTGCTGAAGCTCGGTGAAATGATCGTAATACTCCATGATAGAATGAATACCCTACTATAAGCTCATGAACTCCTGGGCTGAGTTGGCCCTCAGGGTCTCCGGGTAGAATTAGTCATAGAACACATGCTGGAACTCCTCCCAAACCATAGCCTGCTGCTGACCTAACTATGAGATCACATCCCACCACCTCTTGGCGGAGTCTCGGAGCATGTAGGTGGCGAGCTTGACCCGCCTCTCTAGAGGCGTCTCCAGATGCTCGAAGATAGTCACCATGGATTGCAGCCATGACTCTACAACCTGAGGTCCTCCTTCCCCCGAGAACGTGGGAGGATGCTGCTGCTGAAAAACCCATGTCAAATATGCCATAGACGTGGCAGGAGGCGGCGCTCCCTGGAAGCCCTGCATCATCCACATGAAACCTTCCCTAAACTGTGCATCAGCACCTGCAACTGGTATAATAGCCGGTGCCAATGCTGGACCGACTGAAAGATCTTCAGGAAGTCCCTGATCTGCCCTATCTGGCATCTGATCACTGCCCGATGACAGACGTACGACTATAGGATGTCTTAGAGGCTGGTCTTCGCTTGTCGTTGATTGAAGTTATATGTGTCCCAAATTAATTACCCTTTCTTAGAACTTTTAGTATAGCATATGTTCGAGGTCGAACCACAGGGAACCATGGCGTGCATGAATTTAATTGAGTTAATACATAATTAGGTGAAGTATGCGAAATTTAGAAACGATTGGGTTGATTTTTGGGTTTTGATTATAACTAAACTGATTTACTTTGAAGAATGGATACAGTTTAAAAGAAAACAACGGGTAAATTTAAAGAGTTCTTAGAAATGGAAAGAAAAGATGTGTTGGGGCTGTGGTGAATAAGGATTTCTTATGCAGATTGTTTAAATGGTTGTGTTGTTCATAATAATTCAATCATTCAAGATTTCATTTTGTTACAAGATTTCCTTGGTCCGGTTCCTCTTGTTTGGAATTAGAGCCGTTGACTCCTTGGTCCGGTAGTCAATTTCCTTAATTCTTTATTACGTATAGTCCATTACATTAATCGGTGAAAACATTCCAATGTTCATGGATTTTTTCACCATTACTTTTCTTTTGTATCGCTGAGAATCATTCCCTTGGTCCGGCTAAGAATTCACAGTTATATTAGACAGTGGTTTAAGAAGAGTAAGATGAATTAAAACGATTCAAACACAAATATATATAACAATATAGATCTTATGATCCCATCATCCATAGCCCCAACACAAGGGGTTTAGTTACACATAGAATTTAGGAGAGAAACGACACACATGATACCTGATGGATTCATCGTGTAGCCGTTGAGGTAGAGTATCGGAAGGTGGAATGGCGGAATAGCGGAATGAAGGCACCTTGGTGGCTTCGGGAAAGGTGGTAGCAGAGCTTCTCTCTCCTCCAATGGTTCTCCACTCTCTAAATCCATAGGCAAAGGCCTCATTATATAGAAAAATAAAGTACATGGTGTGTATAGAAATTACACGTCATATAATTTTTGTCAACGCGTATTGGCGCCATTTTCTCCACTGGCAGGTGGCCGAGCATGCTGTTCTTGATTTTTTGACACAGCGCCACCTTCAAGTTGATTGAACACAGCATGTAGCGCCTCCATACACAGCATGTAGCACCACCAACCCCTTCAATAATAGCAGACACGACGTGTAAAAGTTCAAACACGCCATGTCTTCATTAACATCCACATGGTCATGTGGACTTTTCTTCGTAACCAATGCTTCTAGAAAGTGGTACACGGCATGTAGTGTCGACCCACACGGTGTGCATCTCTTCCTGGAGACATGGGCGTGCACTCCCTGCTTTGGTCCATGTCATTGTCTGGATGTACATGGCGTGTATAGAAAGTACACGCCGTGTAGTTTCAAGAATTTCACAAACTTCCCTTGATCCGTGTATTAAGCCAGAAAGCTCCTACAAGTAAACAGATTCACCAAAATCAAATAATATGTTCATGAAACCACATATATTTTCTTAAAACATGCTTTTATCTTCAATTATATATATGGAAATGTATACACAAATTGGGTGCATCAAATTCCCCCAAACTTAGTCGTTTTCTTTCCCTCAAGAAAAATCTCAACATCTAATTAAGAGAGCCTATACTTTGAAAAGGAAGGCATTTAGTTAATCAAACGTATAATTGATAAAGTTAATGAGGAAAAATTTTAAAAGGCACAAAAAAATTCAATTCATAAGATATTAAAATCATGCCTCATATATAATGTAATTAACTACTCTCATCCTCTTTCAAAACATTGTTCACCCTTTCAAAAATAATCATCCCACTTGATGATTTACTTTATCAGTTAAAATCACACTCCACACTCAAGATGTTTTTAATCGAAGTTATGCTCAATCCAAGGCATATACATTCTATCCATAGGTTTTCAAGATATCTTGTTCTATACTTCAGAAAAATTGAATTACAAAAATCATGAGGGCTTTGTCAATAAGTTTTAGATGTTTCTGTGGCTAAGGGTTTGTAGGTTCAGATGTGAAAATAAATTCTGAGGCTTGAAAAAGGATGGCTAATTCCTTTAAACAATATTGCATGATATTCAATGTAAAGCTCATTGAAAATACATCCTTCAAAAGCTCAGTCAAATGCTTTTGTAGTCATCACCAACTTCCTTAGGCAAGTAGGGTTTATGGGAAAATAAGCATAAGGTCCCCTTGTTTTTTTGTTTGTTGTTGTTGTTTTTTTAAACAATATACAACAAAACACAAGGGCATCCTTTATGAATACAATGAGTACATTTTTGGAACCCATTCTACCCCAAATAATAAACAGGCACTCCCCCACACTTTATTTCATGGCTGTACACAAAAATATTCCATGTATTTCCAACTCCCTCTTTAAAGCTTAAATGAATAATCATGCAAAGTTTAAAAAGAAATAGGGTAGTAAGGGAAATAGGCTTGTAATTTGGCTTCCTATTAAGGTTGTTCAAGGCTTCAATGGGCTTAACAAATATTAAATGTAGGGTAGGTCTCAAGATAAAGGGGTTGAAACAATCTAATTCCTCAATCATGTTAAAGTAATTCAAAAATTTCTTCATGTTTCGAAAAGAAAAGCTTGAAAATTCTAGTAGTGATGCATATCCTAAGAATCTCTCAAGAAAGAGGGTATTAGAAAAGAAATACGAAAAAGGGTTTAGAATAACTCTCAGGAGGGAAAAATAATAAAGGGACAATCAGGTCATGAAATGCATATAAATGATTAGCCTAATTAATGTAATTTAATCAAGGATGAAAGGTTATAATTGAAACTATATTAGCAATCATTTTAAAATACTAAAAAAACTAAAAAGAATGTAACCATTCCAAAAGTTCCTACTGATAACTCTAGCATTTATAAGATTGATTAACAAAAATTGCTTTATATTTAAAAATATAGAGTCTAAAAATGATGTCTCCTAGGTTAGTTTAAGGGCAATGACTAAGGTGAAAGATGTAGATGCGCCCCCAAACATACAACTGCACATGGTCCACCAAGTGAAATACCATGGTAAAGGGTAGGCAGTGGGGAGAAATGGGGGACAGAATGAGGGAATGTAGTGGAAGAAGTAAATCCAAAAAGAAAGAAAATAGAAATGGAAAAATACTCCCCTCGTGAAAAGTGATGCCAAAGCGCTCCATGCCCGTACCTGTGACTATCGAGAAAAAAGAATAATACAAACATGCATAACAGCACCCCACAGAAAATGACAGAAGAGATATATAAGAGAAAGGAAAATGTCACTATCATGGGGTCGCCTCAGGAGAGGCATCATCCTGTACAGAATCAGCTGGGGGAGACAGAGCAGGAGCTGTGGAAGGGTGAGGCTCCGACTCGGCATCGGGAAGGGTAGATGAAGAAGTAGGAGCCGCAGGTGCTAGACTCAGGATCGAAAGCGCAGCAGCAGACCCTGGCCCGGAAGAAGTGGCACCAGCAGAGCTCACCGTAGTCATCGGAACGGAATCAGTGGCCAGCGTAGGAGACGGCGGTGGAACAGCAGCCGAATGGCCAGGAACGGAGGCAGGGGCTGGTGGCTGAGGCAGTGGAACACCATGATGCTGAGAAATATGTACCAACAGATGTTCCATCTGGTCCTGGCATCCGTCCAGACGAATCAAATGGCATGAAATGGTGTCCTAGCGGCTGATGATACGGGCTAACTTTCGCTCCATCGTGGCTAGGCGGGGGGAAATGGACGGATCGACCAAGGGTGCGGGGGTAGGTGGGATGGGAGTTGAAACAAAATAAGCAAGGTTAGAAGAAGTGGGGTTAAGAGGATTTGGGTGAGGTGGAGAAGCTGGAGGGGTGGGAAAGGAGGTGCAGGGTCAGCAGGTGGGGCATGGTCAGCAGGTGGCGGGGCTTGAGCCTGAGCAAGGATGTAGGCACCCCCTAGTTCCGGACCAATCCCATGCGAATGAGCATGAGGAAGTCCATCCACCGGGGTGAACCTATCAAGTCATGAGGTAATGAGGGCTCGAATACCCCAAGTGGTGGGAAAGACGGGTGGTGTAAAACCTGCCGTTGAGGTTGCCCTGATTGCCGGTAAACATGGAGTGAAAATCGGAGGCGGCAAGAAAGGGGAGGTCAGGGTAGGCGTGCTGGATGACACAGGTAAGAAGCTCCATGTCACGGCCGGTCACGGCCCCCATATCATCATGGCTCGGGAAGAGTATGGCACTGAAGCACCGCTGGGTGAAGCGAAGGACGAGGTCGGCTATAAGAGTGCTCTTCTGAGAAGTGGGGGAGTACCGGTGGTCAGGCCCAACAATCTCCCACCACGTGGAAATGAGGTCAGAGTGCTCAGGCCAGGTCAAGTCAGAAACGGGGGGTGGGGTGAAAGGATGGGGGTAGAAGCCGCACCCTCAGCCGAACTCTGTCATCGTCAGAGAACAGCATCGGCCGCCTAGCTGGAACCGAACTACGGGTACCGCATTGCTAGTCATCTCTCGGTACTCCACTCCATCGAACTCAAAGGAGGCCACAAACTCCAAAAATAAATCTCGGAATACATGAGTGCTGACCTGGAAAATTCTCGAGGAGTGTGTTGTGCCCGAGAAGTACCTCCAACTCCTCCCAAATACCGAGCCGCTGCGGAATGCTGCTGTCAAGGTACCGGCCGACCTATGGTATCAGTCGACGAGAAAAGCGTCGGAGCCTGTCGTATGTGAGGTCGGTGACCGGGAATACCATTCAGGGATAGGGAGAACCTCCAGGACCCATCCCAGGTGCCGGGGCAGCAACATCTGGCTCTGAAGGTGGATCCGCCGAAGAAGAAGGTAGCTCTGTGGAAGGGGTGCTCGAAGAGGTACCAGCTGCTGAGGATGATGGTACAACGAAAGTGGAAGCTGGTACAGAAGAAGGAGGACCCGACTCGTCTGAGGGAGTGAGTGGCAGTAGAATGGCTAACGGAGGGAGCTCAAAGACAGGAGCGGCGGGGTCCGGCTGAGTAGGTGGTCATAGTCGGATCCGACGATAACTGGACTCCTCACCCTCAGTGGCGGAGGCTGGCCGCTTTCCGCACGAATGATCATGATCTGCCATATCCTGAAATAGAAAGAAAAAGAAAAAGATAACAAAACAAAAGAAGAAAATAAAACAAAGAAAATGTGAGAAAACTGGAAAATAAAAGTACACGGCGTGTACTCCAGTGTACACCGCATGTAGTCAGAAAAAGAGAGTATCCCGTGCTCTCTGGAAAGACACGCCGAGGGTGGAATGAGACAATGTAATAGGACACGGCGTGTACCGAACATACACACCGTGTTCACATCAAAGTGCAGGTGGTCATGTAACAAATCACACGGTCATGTTTTTATCAATTCAGAGTAAACAATACACGCAGTGTAGTTTGTGGACACGGCGTGGACTGCACACGAATAACATGGCCGTGCAGAGGGGGGGACATGGGCCGAACACATATATAAATGACACGGTGTGTATCAAACATACACGCCGTGTTCTGGAACATGGGGTGAGAGGTCTTGTTATGCGCCACACACGAAGGGTCCAACACAAACAACGGAAACGGCGTGTACCAAACACACACGCCGTTTAAATCGAAATGGTGTGTGAGACCGTGTGTAAAGTTGTACTCGAGCATGATGAAACAAACATGGTGTGTACCGAACATACACACCATGTATATTCAAATTTCTGAAAATTCATTCTGAGGCCGTGTTCAGAAGTACACGGTGTGTGTTCTTTATTTCGTGGTCGTGTACTGCCTGAAGCTGAACAGTCAGCCGATCCGAAAAACACCCTAAACGAGTCTAAAAATTTGAAACAGAGGGTGTAGAATGGTGTACCTGGATTTAGGATCACAATGTGAGAGGAATCAGAACTTGAAATGCCCCAAATCGATGGATTTGGCAAAAGGGGTTCAGATGGCATTTGGGAGAAGAAACGGGAAGAAGGGAGGAATGAGGCGGACGTGGAACATGGCCTCAAGACGGGTGGCCCGTGGCTTATATAGCCGAGGTACACAGCGTGTATGTAAAGTGCATGCCATGTATTTATTTATGTATTTATTTATTTATTTATTTATTTTGAATTAGAAAATATAATTATTATAGTAATCTATATAATTATTATTATTAAAAATAGAAATATTGACAAATTCTATTATAAATAAGCCTATACACGACATATATCGGGAAATACACGCCGCTTATTTTAAAATAAGAAAAAGAGTAGTACAACCTTTTGTCCGGTGCTTGGGGCGGGATTCGAACCGGCGATCGCCGGATTCGAACGGACGCCCTCACCCACTGGAGCAAAGGTTGTTCTGATATTCTTATTTATTATATACATATATTTATTATATATGGCCTATACACACAGAAATAAAGAAAAGAAGGGTGTGTGGTTTTTATTTACGAAAGGATGGGGGTGAAGCGGGGAGATTAGCGCAATTCGAAACCGGGTCTTGTGAACCTAGGGTCGAGACTTTGCCAATCCGCCAACTTTACCCGCATGTAATATCTAATTTTTTTAAAATGTTTTCATTTATATTTGAAGAATCATGGTGCACACGGTGTATATCAGACTACACGTTGTGTGGTTTTATTAAATGAACAAATGATGGAAATGGGACAATTGTCTGGATTCGAACCTGGGTCTTTTGAAACCGGATTATGATTTTAGCCAACCGGCTCATCCCCGTCATGGGTTTTATTAAACACACACACACACACACACATATATATATATATATATATAGATTAAAAATAACACACACATCGTGTAATTAAAAGGAGGAAACCCGTGTCGAAGGTAGGTCAGGAGGATTCGAACTGAGGACGGCTCGAATAAATTCTAGTGACTTTGTCATCGACACCGGCATCATCCCTGGTTAGTTATTTGTTATTCTATAGATTTATACTATTAAATTTACAAATTAAAAAGATAAGTACATGCCGTGTATATAAGTGGGACACAGCGTGTAACCTCTGGGTTTTCTCCCAGGAAGTGCCTTTGTTTTAGGTCATTGGCTCGACCTACTTACCTTGCATACCGGAAGAGTATGGTGGAGAACGTTCCCACCATGTTATCTATGGGATGGTAAGATTTCAAGCACTGCCCGTTTACCTTGAATGGTTGACCATCTTCTTTTGAAATTTCTACTGCTCCGTGATGGAATACACGGATAACGTGGAATGGTCCCGACCAGCGTGACTTTAACTTCCCTGGAAATAAGCGAAGACGAGAATTAAAGAGAAGTACCTGATAACTGGGATGGAAAGATTTTCGTGATATCATCCAGTCATGAATGGATCTTGTCTTCTCCTTATACAACTTGACGTTCTTGTATGCCTCTAATCGAATCTTATCTACTTCCGACAGTTGGAACTTTCGTTTCTCGTCAGCTGCCTTTAGATCAAAATTCAGGGCTTTAAAGGCCCAATAGGCTTTGTGTTCCAATTCTACTGGAAAATGGCAGGTCTTGCCGTAGATGAGGCAGAATGGGGAAATTCCCAGTGGTGTTTTGAAAGCAGTCTGATATGCCCACAAGGCATCATCTAACTTCTTGGACCAGTCCTTCCGTGAAGTGTTCACTGTTTTCTCTAGGATCTGCTTGAGCTCTCGATTGGAGAGCTCTACCTATCCACTGGACTGGGGATGATATGGTGTCCCCATCTAATGATTTACTCCAAACTTCGACAGTATTCTTCTCATCAGTGTGTTGTCAAAGTGGGTCCCTCTATTGTTGATCAGTACTCGGGGAACTCCAAATCTGCTAAAGATATTTTTCATTAATAAATTTATGACTACCTTGGCTGTGTCGTGATCCGTAGCCATAGCTTCCACCCATTTGGAGACGTAGTCGACGCAGACCAGGATGTAAGTGTTCCCAAAAGATGGGGGAAAAGGACCCATGAAATCTATGCCCCAGACGTTGAAAATCTAGATCTCCAGGATGGGGTGCTAAGGCATCTCGGCTCTACGTCCCACATTACCTGTCCTCTGGCACTGATCGCAATAGGAAACAAAGGCCCAGGAATCTCTATTCATGGTGGGATAGAAAAATCCAGACTGCAGGATCATAGCAATGGTACGGTCCGGGCCATGATGTCCTCCTACTGGTGGGGCGTGACAGAACTCCAGGACACCATGAACTTCATTCTCCGGGATGCAACAATGGATCACTCCATCTGCACAAGATCGGAATAGCAGAGGATCCTCCAAGAGGTACCGTTTCATATCAGAGAAAAATCATTCTATTTGCTGGATGGAGAGGTCGGGATGAACGACACCTGTAACCAGAGAATTAGAGATATCAGCATACCAATGTCAAGATGTTTCACATATTGAAAAGCGGTGCTCATCAGGAAAATCCTCCCTGATCTACCGATCTTCTTCCTTCTCCAAGTGAGGTAGCTCGAGGTGGGAGAGATGGTCCACAATGAAGTTCTCACTCCCTTTCTTATCCTGGATCTCATGATCAAATTCTTGTAGTAGGAGTACCCAACGGATCAATCGGGGCTTTGCGTCTTTGTTGCTGAGTAAGTACTTTAGTGCTGCATAGTCAGTATAAACAATAACTATAGACAAGACTAAGTAAGAACAAAACCTATCAAATGAAAAAACCACTGCGAGCATCTCCTTTTTTGTGGTAGTGTAGTTAATCTATGCCTTGTTGAGCATCCTGCTGGCATAATAGATAGGTCGGAAAATCTGGTCAAGTCACTGGCCCAGGACTGCTCCCACTGCGTAGTCGCTCGCATCGCACATCACCTCAAATTGTTCCTACCAGTTGGGAGAAATCATAACTGGAGCTTCCACAAGGCGCTGCTTTAGATGCTCAAAATATCTGACACAATGGTCATCGAACTCAAATATGGAATCCTTGGTTAGATGATTGGTGAGGGGTTGGGCTATTTTGGAGAAGTCGCAGATAAACCGCCTGTAAAATCCTTCATTCCCCAAAAAGCTGCAGATGGAACAGATGGAAATGGGTATTGGTAGGCGTGAAATGACCTCGATCATCGCTGGGTCAACCTTTATCCCTTTCGCTGAAATTCTGTGGCCAAGAACTATGACACTTTTCACCATAAAATGACACTTTTACCAGTTCAAAACTAGGTTATTGTGCTCACATCTTTCCAAAACAAGCTCTAGGTGTCATAAACAAATGGTAAATGATTTTCCATAAATGGAAAAATCATCCATGAAGAGATCTAGGATTCATTCTGCCATGTCATGGAAGATGGCCAGCATACAGCACTGGAAGGTGGCAGGGGCATTGCACATGCCGAAAGACATCCTTCGATAAGCAAATGTGCCGTAGGGGAAAGTGAAAGTGATCTTTTCCTGATCCTCCGGAGCAATGGAGATTTGGTTGTAACCGAAAAAACCATCGAGGAAGCAATAGAAGTTGTGCCCTGCTAGCCTCTCTAGCATTTGATCCATGAATGGAAAGGGGAAGTGATCTTTTCATGTTGCATCGTTCAACTTGCGGTAATCCAGACAGACTCGCCATCCCGTGATAGTGCATGTAGGGATGAGCTCGTTCCTTTCATTTGAAATCACATGGATACCCCCTTTTTTGGGTACTACTTGGAGAGGACTCACCCACGGACTATCCGAGATGGGATAGATGATGCTAGCATCCAATATTTTGATCACCTCCTTCTTTAAAACATCCTTCATGGGAGGATTCAAGCGTCGTTGTGGTTGTAGATACTGCTTGGTACCCTCTTCAAGTAGCACCTTGTGAGTGCAAATGGTAGGGCTGACTCCCTTCAGATCAGCGACTCTCCACACAATAGCATGCTTCCACTGTTTGAGAACCTGCGGAAGTGCATCTTCCTACTCCTGTGATAGTTCTGCATTATGTATAACATGAAAAGTTTGATTGGGTCCTAAATACCCATACATGAGAGAATATGGAAGGGGCATCAGTTTGAGATCAGGTGCCTTTAAAATTGAAGGCACAAGTGGCTGCACCTTGTCCCATTCCAAACTATCAGGAACAACTGCATGCTGCCAATAGTGGCTGCCCTAGCCTTCTATGAATTGCAATTCTTCTGGCGCTTCTAATAATAGAATATCTGGATCAGTTAAATTATTCAAAATAAAAGAACGTACTTGTTCATTCCCTTTGTTTCTAAAATGATTATCCTTGTTGGACACTATATAACAGTCCTCATGCTCTGACAAGGAAGCACGTTTAATGGCTTTGAGGACGTTATAGGAAACTCTTTCATCACCTACCCGGAAAATCAACTCTCCTTGGTGCACATCGATCAGTACCTTCCCAATTGCCAAGAAAGGCCTTCCAAGTATAAGAGGTGATTCCTGGTCATCCCCCATGTCGAGGATGATAAAATCAGCAGGGAGAATCAGCCTACCCACCTTGACCAGTACGTCCTCTAGTAGTCCCTTCGGGTGCTTGATGGATCGATCAGCAAGTTGGAGGGCAACGCGGGTAGGCATGAGCTCGTGGAGTCCCAGATTCTTGAAAACTCTTAGGGGAATAAGGTTCATGATGGCCCCTAAGTCGCAGAGGGCCTTCCCAAACTCACAGGATCCAATAGTACAAGGAATGGTGAAACTACCTGGATCTTGGAGTTTGGGAGGAATTGAATGTTGAACCACCACGGAGCACTCCTTCATTAGTGAAATAACACCCAAATCCTCCATCTTCCTCTTATTCAAGAGGATTTCCTTCATGAATTTGGCGTATATTGGCATTTGGGTCAGGGATTCCGCAAATGGTATATTGATATGTAGCGTCTTGAAAACATCCATAAATTTGCTGAATTGGTGGTCCAGCTTCCTCTGCTTCAATATTTCCTGAAAGGGTAAGGTAGGCTTGAATGGTTGGATTACTTCCTTTTCATTATTTTGTAAAGCCTCCTTCTGTGGGCTATTGGATGAGGAGGGGTCGGTATTGGTACCTTTTTCTTCAACAGTGGGTGTGGATGCACCTTGTTGTGCTGATTGGTTCTGGTGAAGCTCTTTTCCACTCCAGAGCATGATAGCATTTGCCTCCTCCCTTGGATTCTTTTTGGTGTTCCCCGGTAGTGTACAGGGCTACCTCCCTGAGAGTTGATTTGCCAGCTGTACAATCTGATTCTCCAAGCCTCGAATCGAAGCATCCTGATTCTGGAACCGAGTCTCAGCAGTAGATATGAATTTAGTCATTAGATCCTCTAACCTTGAGGCGTTCTCCTTCTGATGTGGTTGTTGAGCCGGTGGAGGAGGTGGCTGTCGTGGCTGCTGTGGATGAGGGTTTTGATACCCTTGTTGCTGATAAGGACCCTGCTGGGGTTTTTGAGGCCTTTGGAATTTGTTCTGATATAGAGGTTGTTTTTAGTTGAGCCGTCGCTGGGGCGGAGGATTCTGATGTTTTTGGCCCCAGACTGTGTTTTGTTGATCTCGCCATGCCGGGTTCTGGTACTGCTGGTACTGTTTGGGCCCTCGATTTTGGGCAACATAACTCACCTCCCTCGTCGAGGGGCCTCCAGCCGATCCCGAGGATTCTCCCATTATGTGGTTATCACCACAGTCGCCACATGCGGGATGGTGCACCGCATGAACTTGAGATGTTCCTTTGAGGTTCAATGCATCGATTTTTTTGGACACAACGTCTAACTGAGCATCTAACATAGTGGTAGCATCAATTTTGTGCATACCTCGCTTTTGAGTCCCCCACTCAGAGTGCCACTGGAAGCTATTGGCTGACATGTCTTCCAGTAGTTCAAATAGTTCTTCTGGGGACTTCCGCATCACCATACCTCCAGCAGCAGCGTCCACCATGGACTTGGTATTCGTGGTAAGTCCTCCATAGAAGGCCTTGACATGCATCCAAAGTGGGAGTCTGTGGTGGGGGAATTTTCGTAACATCTCCTTGAAGCGTTCCCAGGACTTGTACAACAACTCGGAGTCATGCTGCTGAAAGTTATGAATCTCATTTCGGAGTGTCACCGTCTTGGATAGTGGGAAGTAATTGGACAGGAACGCCTGGGCAAGCTCCTCCCAGGTGAGGATAGATTATTGTGGCAACCCCTTGATCCAATCCTTTGCCTTATCCCGTAGAGAAAATGGGAATAGGAAAATACGGATGGCGTCCTCGGACACACCCTGGTATCGAAAGGTGTCGCAGATCTCCAAAAAATTAGAGAGATGAGCATTCGGGTCCTCACTGGCCAGGCCTCCAAATTTGACGGTGTTCCGGATCAGCTGCATGATAGCAGGCTTGATCTCGAAGTGCTGGGCCTGGACCGGAGGACGAACGATGACCATATCAACTTTGTGAATCGATGGATGTCCGTACACCATAAGGGTACGTCTTGGAGGTTGTTGTTGATGGGGTAGAGCTTGCATAAATTGCTCATGTGGGGAAAAGAATGGCCGTGGGAAGAGTTTTTGCGGCAGCCGTCGATAATCTCTTGGGAGGAATTCCATGAAGCCCCCAGGAGGTTGCTCCGGTAGACCTGCAGCGGGAGGCTACTGATCCTGGTACTAATGCTCAGTCGCAGCATCTACGGCTGGTGCTCCCTCTTCCTTGTTCGCAATGGGTTGTGGTTGATGGTTGTAAGTTTCTGTCTATGTACGCCGATGATGAAGCAAGGTCTGTTCTATTTCCGGGTCAAGCGGAACTAATTTCTAAGACTCGACACATCTGGATCGTGTAAAGGGTCGAAACATACACTTGAAGCACTGCACAACACAAAAATGAAAAACAGGCATAAAAGGGGAAAAAAATTGAAATGGGATTAGAAAAGAGATTTTTTATAATTTTTTATTTTTATTTTCACTTAAATAAATTATTAACACAATTTAAATCTTAGCACTAAAACCAAACAGTGGTTCCCCGGCAACGGCTCCAAAATTTGGTCTTCCAATGTCGTTGATTGAAGTTATATGCGTCCCAAATTAATTAACCGTTCATATAACTTTTAGTATAGCATAAATTTTGAGTTGATCCACAATGGACAATGGCGTGCATGAATTTAATTGAGTTATTAAATAATTAGGTGAATTATGCAAAATTTAGAAACGATTGGGTTGATTTTTGGGTTTTGAATAAAACTAAACTGATTTACATTGAAGAATGGATACAGTTTAAAAGAAAACAACGAGTAAATTTAAAGAGTTCTTAGAAATGGAAAGAAATGACGTGTCGGGGCTGTGGTGAATAAGGAGTTCTTATGCAGATTGTTTAAATGGTTGTATTGTTCATAATAATTCAATCATTCAGGATTTCATTTTGTTACAAGATTTCCTTTGTCCGGTTCCTCTTGTTTGGAATTAGAGCAGTTGACTCCTTGGTCTGGTAGTCAATGTCCTTAATTCTTTATTACGTATAGTCCATTACTTGAATCGGTGAAAACCTTACAATAGTCATGGATGTTTTCACCGTTACTTTTCTTTTGTATCGCTGAGAATCCTTCCCTTGGTCCGACTATGAATTCTCAGTTATATTAGACAGTGGTTTAAGAAGATTAAGATGAATTACAACGATTCAAACACAACTATATAAAACAATATACAAATTATGATCCCATAATCCACAGCCCCAACACAAGGGGTTTAGTTACACATAGAATTTAGGAGAGAAACGACACACGTGATACCTGAAGGATTCATCGTGTAGCCATTGAGGTAGAGTATCAGAAGGTGGAATGGCAGAATAGTGGAATGACGACACCTCGGTGGCTTCATGAATGGTGGTAGCAGAGCTTCTCTCTCCTCCAATGGTTCTCCACTCTCTAAATCTGTAGGCCAAGGCCTCATTTTATAGAAAAATAAAGTACACGGCGTGTATAGAAAGTACACGTCGTGTACTTTTTGTCAACGCGTATTGGTGCCATTTTCTCCGCTGGCAGGTGGCCGAGCACACCGTTCTTGACTTTTGCACATGGCGCCACCTACATGTTGAGTGAACACGGCGTGTAGCGCCTCCATACACGGAGTGTAGCATCACCAGTCCCTTCTTGAATAGCCGACACTGCGTGTACAAGTTCAAACACGCCGTCTCTTCATCAATAGCCACATGGTCGTGTGGACTTTTCTCCGTAACCACTGTTTCTAGAAATTGGTACACGGCATGTAGCGCCGACCCACACGGCGTGCATCTCTGCCTGGAGACGTGGGTGTGTACTCCCTGCTTTGGTCCATGTCCTTGTCTGGATGTACACGGCGTGTATAGAAAGTACACGCCCTGTAGTTTCAAAAATTCCACAAACTTCCCTTGATCCGTGTATTAAGCCAGAAAGCTCCTGCAAGTAAACAGATTCACCAAAATCTAAGAATATGTTCATGAAACAACAGATATTTTCTGAAAAAATCTTTTATCTTCAAATATATTTATGGAAATGTATACACAAATTGGGTGCATCAGAGGCATAACTCTTGAAAGATAAAAAGCACCCCTTAGATCAGGAAAACAAGGACAGAGAACACAAGAGTACAAAATGGAAACAGGGGAAGAAAACACACAAGTTTACAAAACATGACTACACGTCATGTATAAAACTACATGTCGTGTCTTCTTAACCCACTGACATGGGCGTGTCCTCCTTCCCTACATGTTGTGTACACTTCAAACTACACAGTGTGTTGCACCCAAACACGGTGTGTACTTGAAAATTGTTCCCCTACCCGAGTCTCCTTACACGGCTAACCCACATGGTCTGACTTAACCCAAGACTACACAGTGTGTTCTTAACACACATAGTGTATACTAGACAAGGCTTTGGAAGCCCGTGTTTGTGAATCACATGGTCGTCTACATGGCTGAACCTTACACGGCGTGCTCTGAACAAACACGACGGGCATAGGAAAGGTGACCCCGTCCCGTGTTATTCGTGACATGGCCGGGTACTTGGAAAAGACTACACGGTGTGTTCCAAACAAACAAAGCGTGTGGAAAAGAAAGTAACGCCAGCTCGTGTTGTTCGTGACATGGCCGGGTACCTGGACAGGACTACACGGCGTGTTCCCTAAGGACACATCGTGTTCTACCTAAGCTTCCCCGGCCTATGTTGTTAGTGACACGGCCGGGTACACGGCTCTGAACTTATACGACATGTACCAATCGTACACGGCGTGTTCCCGAAGTTACTCCCACGACACCGGGTTCTAAACACACGGTAAATGACACAACCTAAAAACTACACGGCATGTGTCCAAAAAGTACATGCCATGTATTCTGGGTTTTTCTGTGCAGTACCTCAGAAACTGCTCAGACTCCAAGTACCACTAAAAGAAAGGGAAGGAGGTTCCAAATTTTGATTCGTGAGGGCCCATACTCCCCGCGAATAAAAGCTAGACATCTCCTATAGTCACATACATGGAAAAACAACAGCTCTCTAACATAACAGCAGGGATTCTATCAAGAATCTATCACAATAGCATGCATAATCTATACAAATCCTATCACAATAGCAACCAATCGCTAATACACCCTAGAAGGCATGACAAGAATGTGTGGAATGTGATTTCTAAAAGTGTCTATATGATGCCTGAGATGGCATAACCTCATATCATCGGGTTGCGACAAAAATAGAATCGAAAAATCAAAACAATAACCGCACAAGTCATGCGAATTACTCTAGGTGAAAACATATCAACCATAAAAACACAAAATAAGCAAACTGCAATTAACAAGGTAGTATGTCTTTTCCCTATACACGGGTTAGCAACTCCTGATCACAGATTAATACCAAGTACCGAATCCGTCCTATCCCTGGAAAAAGTCTCCAAATAGTAAAGCAAGAGAAAATAACTCCTCTGATACCACTTTGTAACGACTCGAATCCGGAGCCCCTCCATTGGTGCCCCATACTCGGTTCGCCACATGACCTCAAAAACATTTCCCCGAATGCTAGAGGCTGCTGACTAGCAGTGAGGGCTTTGGTGAGTCGGTGGGGAAACTATGCCCTCATTCGGTAAGGTATATAGTGGAAAAACAACAGTCAACAGCGGAAGCAATAACAACATGCATAATAGTAGAAACCAAACTGTGGAAGCAATGAATATATATAGCAATGATGAAAATGGTGCAGTAGGTACAAGTATCTATGGAAAGTAGAAAACACAAAAAAGTGTTGGAATACAACTGAAAAAAGTGAAAAAGAAAAACAAAATAAACTCCTAAGAATCGCGATCCCCGCCTCGGACCCTTGCTCTCATGCTCCAGCGCAATCAAGATCCTGAAGTAGAAGAGCACTTTCCCTTATCTATAAATATTGCAACATAGTCTTCGTGTGCCCAAAAGCATGGACGAAACAGTGTGTGAGATACTGTCCTGGTAGGCAATCACCCAAAGATTTGTGCCTAATAGTCAATGAATACAAGGAAAGTAATAAAACAAGAACCCGTAAACAGGAAAGCAAAAGTAGTTACAATCCATAGTTCTAACAAATAAAGTACACAAGTAAGTAGCCAGCAACCAGAAGAAAACAGGTAACCCTCCAGGTATCTCTCACAGCCTAACCCCTATGGTTCAATGTATAAGTACCTGCAACCCTCTAGGAGGTACACGCAGTCTCACCCCTCTGGTTCAGCTCTGAAAATAATAGACTTTCTGGGGAAGCACTCACCGTCAATTCCCCCTATAGTCTTGTATCGTGCTAAATGCTCTCTGGGGATGCACTCAACGTCTATTCCCCCTATAGCCCACGTCGAGGAACTATAGACTCTCGGAAGAAGAACTCAACGTCAATTCCCCCTATGGTGTCGTATCGTAAATTAAAGAAACTCTGGAAAAGCCCTTACGTCAATTCTCCCTTTGGTATACTAATCTAGGTTCTCACAGTCTTAAGTGAAACTAAACATTCTCAGCACGTGTGTACATCATCCAAGTCACCTCAAAAACTACTTGGCTATCAACTAAGGCTCAGCAGCAAAACAAGGCAGCAGTCCACAATCCTACAACTAGGCATGACCACTGGAAAAATGCCAAACAGGCAGAACAGGCATAGCAAACATTCAAGGTATAGTAAAGCTACCATAATCACAGGAAGAATAGCTACTCTAGTAATCAAGCAAAGCAGGCAATACAACAAGGGAAAAATAGGAACACGCAATACCCTGTTCAAGGGTATTGGTGGAATTTACACAAAATATTCTTCAGCTTTCTACAGAAAGGAACAAACCACCGACCTCAATCCTAGGAGATCAATATATGTGAACCACGATGACACATTCCCCTTAGAATGACGAAGATCTGAGAAAACACACAAAACGCTCAACCTATGATATCTTGAAAACAAGGAGGAATCAAGAAACAATGCTCAAGAAAAAGGAAGAACTCACCGCTGCGCTTCCAATGCAATTGACCGTGCTCGAATTGGAGAACGGACGGTGAGACGGGAGCTCGGAGAAGATTCAGTCGTACGGGTTGCTTCGGACAGACGGAAACTGGAGAAGAAGATGAAAGCGAGGGTTAGGCGCGACCCCGGTCCATTTAATGAAAAAAAGTACATTGTGTGTACTTTTAGAGTACATGACGTGTACTGGGTCCTTTCGGTACTCCACCTAAATCGGCCTCCACGTCACCCCTACACACCATGTGTGTGGCCCGGGCAGGGCCAGCACACGACTTCGAGCCGGATCATAGTACACAGCGTGTACTTTGAAAATTTCTAGAAAATTCATTTATCTTAAAAACTCCAGAAAAAAGGAAAAACATACCTGAACAAATATCTGGGTTCTTACATCAAGAAACACGTTGGAATTGAATTAACCCTCATTAAATTTTATATAATAAGTAGAAATAAATAAAGACAAAATAGAAGATGATATGTATATATATACACAAGTAAATAATAAGGTAAATAGACTGAATGATCTAATATTATTACCATAATAGAATGAATGCCCCAAACCACTAGATTAATCCTCCTCATGACTCATGATTACCATCTAACTCAACACCTCCCTTAGATGATTTTAAAAAATAATCAAACTAAAACAAACCTGCAACCATTAAAATAAAGTTGGTAATTATAATCCCCCATTAGTTTCAATGTTTTGAATATATTAAGTCACTTTTATGTTATATAATAAAATTTACAATTTGAAATAAAATACAAAAATAAATTTTTTTCACAATACTTTACAAAAAAAGACATAAACAATGCTTCAATATTGATCGAAAACTCTCTTCTCCAGTTGAATATAGATGGAACAATTATATTGAAATCTATTTTCCTTATCCAAATCCTATTTTTCCCACCATTATTTTAATGGTACAATTTAAAAACACCTAATATATACCTCATTATAAAATTCACGTTTTAACACCCATTTTTTCCAAATTTTGAAATGATTTTTGAAACAAATTATAAAAAATAATGTTAAAAGGAAAACTAGGCTTTTGACCATAAACCATGTTTTCCAAAGATTCAAAAATTCGAGTTCTCCAAAAGTCCATTCTCTATATCTTATGAAAACATTACAAATGTTTAATTGGAATTTAATTTTCACATTTAATGATATCACATTTAAATCATAAGGTAAAATAGTTTATAGGAACACTAAACAACACATTCACATTAATTATTTCAAAAACAATTCACAAATAAATTTAAGAAAAATTGAAATGTCAATTAAATATATGGATGAAGGAATGAAACCAAATAGAAACCACATTTCCAAGGTCATATGAAAATTCAAAATAAATAACCCAAATATAGGTTCATTGAAATCATGTAAGATGTATGGGATACAAAAAAGTAAAATAAGTACACAAATATATCTTTAAATAGGTTTCTTGTGACATGGGAATATTCCTACGATTCTAGTAACAAATAAATGCACTTATGACAAATATCATAGGTAAAAAATATTTAATCTATCCACATCCTTGGTAATCCCATCAAACAATATTGAATTATAAAAAACTTGAGGAAATTTTATAATATAGAGTAAAAAATATATCCACCTCAAACATCTTACACCTACTGTAATAAAATACTAGTTATATATATAATATATTTCCCAATAGAGATGAATATTATAGGCCAGGTCCAGATATCCAATAATCCACCTTCTATCTACCTTGGACTTCCATGAGAAGTCTAATGAATTTGAGAAGAAATCTGTAATCTATATAAATAATGTAAAATAATTTATTAACAACACAAACCACACAAATAACACCCTCTATAAAATAATCCCTTTTATATAATCACTTGGTCTCCACATATATAATGTATAAACCATTATTGTGAAAATAATTATTAAGGGTACTTGTGAGGGTCTCACAATTTCCCTATCCCTAATTTATTAAAAGGTTCTAAATGGGCCTTTCCAACTAATCTTGGAATTCAAATTCAAACTACATTATTTTAAACTCATACCAATCAAATCATGGAACTAAATATTATTAAAAATATCTTCAAATACATTTATCATCTCACACTACCCTTAACCAACCATCAATATCATTTACTTCTATCATAAAAATTATATAGTGAACTACATGGGTCATCACCCATCTTAAAATTTATCATTCCATTTGAAAAATAATAAATTATTTAAAACATATAAAGAATATGTATATAAAATAAATTGAGTTAAAATTCACATTTAAAAATTGGATCTAGCATTATGAACTGCTTTTAAAAACCCTTGCATGTTTTGAAATGAAATATGTGGGGTTTTACAAACCCATGGAATGGAATCTCGTTTTATTCCAATGGTCAATTCAATTTATAAATTATAATTAATACACTATATATAAATTTTTTTCGAAAAACATAAATAATGAAACACTAAGAAAATATTAATTATTGAATGTATTATAATATAAATTGATAAAAAAGAACTACATAGACCATCAGAATAATAAACACGCTGGTAGTCACCGTCTTGGATGGAGAACACCGTACCAATCCACAAATTAGTCTTTCTAGATACTTAATAATTAGAAACACCTATATTAGTGCCTAGATAACCCTATTTATAATCACCATGGATTCTAGGGTCATTGGAGAAAATAAAACACAGAGAAAAGATGATATATTAAATAAGGAATGGTTCTTAGGGATATAATAAGGTATAATTAACTCAAAAAAATGGTTGAAATCTATCATAATAGAAGGAAACAATGAAAAAGACATCAATGGGGAGGTTCATGGACCACTCAACTGAGGGGTAGGAGAAAGGGATGGTTAGAGGGTCCAAATAAAGAAAGAGTACAAGAGTAAATTCATTTTTTTTAAATCTAGGCAGTGGATGTAGTTTATCCATCTTGTTTTCCAAACCATACACTAACCATTACGAATAAACATCCTTGGATAACCCACCACAAACATTTACTCATGAAGGATTAAAAGATTTGGAAAACCATGATCCGAATAATCCAATTGAAACTATCAAATTAAAGAGTGAGCACACAAATTCATCGCATGGTTTACAAATATATGTGCAAGTTGTGTTCCATATTCCATATCCCCAAATATACCCCACACCACTCCTCCATGGACACAGATAGTTTTGACTCAGCTATGTGAAACCGATGAAGAGCAACCATGCGTAGAAAAAAATGAACTCAAAATCATGTTGTGTGAAGTTAACCATATTATTTATCTTATATAATGAATAAAAATTATTTAACGATAAGATAATATAATATAAATCATCAATTTTTTTAGTACAATATATTTGATAGCAAGTTTTTCATATATTAACAAAGTAGAAAAATATGTAAGGTATTTCGATAATTAAATCATAGATGTTTAATTATAAGGAACTGATAGATGTAATTCTGTTATGAAATATATTAGTTTATTTTTTATATAAAAATGTTATTTTGTATGAATTATCATAATTCATTATTGTGTATAAGAATCTATCTTTTTATACAAGAAATTTTATTTAAGAAGGTTATGTGTAATACTACTTAAAAATATTTTAAAAAATATAACATTCATTGAGTAATGATTGAATAAGGATTGAATAATGATTTTTTGTAGTGATTATTAATATGAATAACAAGAATTTAAAAATAATATTTTATTGTAAAATTGAATCTAAATATAATATTTAGTTTTATTAAAATGTTAAAATAGAAAATTAAATAAATGGAATTGGCATAATAATATTCTTCTTAGGTTTTAAAATGTAATCATTCATTTAATAAGAATGTCATTTTTTTTATAAAACATTTATTTTTAGGGAAATACTAGTACACAAATATTTTTTCTAATACTGTTAATTTTATGAAATGATGTATTTAATTATATTGTATCCTTTTTATTATAAAAATAATATATTATATAAATTTAAATGTATAATTTTTTAAAAAGTATGGTGTATTTAGAAAATCAATGTATTCCGTTTTAGAAAATTTCTTTACATTTTATGAATATGTTTTTTCATCTATTTCATTAATTTAATTTATAAAGGTAGAAATTAATGTTATAGATTTATTTATCTTCAAAATACATATTTTATTACTAATAATTTTATTTTTAATATCATTATAATAAGAAATGATAATCTTATCTTTTAGATAAACATTACTGTTAAAAGTAAAATTTTCTTAAAAAAGATGTTTTACATGTTCATTGCGATAATCTTAAGATTAATTTAACTACCCATATAAACATAAATTAGAAAAAAAAATATTATTATATTTGATATTATAATTTTCATATTATTTAATACATATAATCTCATTTTTAGTTATAGAATATTGATTATTAGGATTATTTCTATTTAAAACTATAATGATGAAAAAGTTATTTAAAAATTGTAATTTTAATAATATCATTTAATTTATATAAAATAAATTAAAAAAATCATTAAATAATTAGTATTATATTATTTATAATAAAATAATTATATTTACCATGTTTTAATTAATTTTAAATCAGTAATAAATAATATTAAAAATCTATAGTGGTAAAAATTTCATTTTTTTATTGAGACGTCATTTTTATACATAACCTATTTCAAAATAAAAAATAATTCATACAATTTATAAATAAAATTAGATGAAATATTTGTTGAATTTAATTCCATAACACGCAATTTATCTTATATGCGTTATGTTATATTTTTAATAAAACAAAAAATCACATAGTTATAAACTTGTTACCTAGTTTAAAAGTAAAAGAGTAATATATAGAAAATTAATGGTAAAATCCCTATAACATTTTCAAAACTTATATGGAAAGACTTGGTCTATTCATTATCAACATAATTATATCCCGCAATCCATTATTTATAATTATTGGATCCATTTCCCATGGAATAGTTCCATAGAATTATTAAAATATAATGTGTGCTTCCAAAAGATCTGTTAGCCTCTCTTCTAAAAGTTTGTGACATACACCCTTTGAAAAATACAACAGCCTTTTGAAATTATAAGGAAACTATATCCAAATAAAATATAATATAATTCAACCACTCTTTTATTATGAACATGGAACATTATTTTATACTAAACCCTTTAATTCCATGGAGTGGCCAATTAAATGTCATGTATCCAAATTTACTATTATCCATTTAATTTTTCTTTATAAAATTATAGTTACAAATACCTTGTCACATTAAAAATATGATGAATTCCATATAAAAATGACATTCAAATGTTCTTATATTAAATTTTCAATCCCCGTTTATTACATTTATTTTTTTTAAAATTTAATAATTATAATCATGTATGTGTGCGGACTAGAACCTCTATAAAGAATATATTTTATGTTTTTCTTATAATTTTTCATTCTTAATTAAAAAAATAAAATCAATATGAAAATCATATAAATTTTAAAAAATATATAATTAATCATCTTTCATAATTAATTTATTTTAAAATAAATCAGTCATTAACAATACTCATCAATAAAGTTAAAACGAGTTCATATTTGGGAAATTTTGACCACCTACATATGTGATGCTATAAAAATAAATCATATATGGATATGGGAAATTAAAGAATAAAATCAAAGTATTATATTAATAAAAAATAATTTTTAAATGGTTCTCAAAATATTATTTTAATTATTTAAATTATTATTAATGTATTATCTTCATTCTCTAAAAGAACAAAAATAAGTAAACATTGATTCTGTTTTTATAAGGTGTAACTAAAATACATATGAAATCACATAAGGTATTTATATAGAAATAATATATAGATATAGATATTTATATTTATATATTAAATCATCTAAAATTATATATTAGTAATGAACATGGTTCTTATGAATTGCTAAAAAAATCAATATCATAAAATGTGTGCAAATGGGTGCAGTTAATAACACAACACAATTAGAATAACCTATAGCTAACCAATATACCATTAATAAATAATTATAAATGGGGGATATAAAAAGTTTCATATACTTATAATTTTATGAAATATATTTTTATGAAATATATTTTTTTATAAGAGGTTGGAATGTCATCAACAAAACAAGGAATGAATTTAAGAGATTTTCATATCAATTTATCTTAATTGACACATGTTTTCATGTTATGCAAAAATTTACTATTTATATGTTGTATATACTTCCTAGTAAATTATTTGAATAATATATTTTTTTAATTAATTTAATTTATAAAACCATATTATTTTAAAGCATCAAATGAATTTCATTTTCCAAATTACTAAAGAAGTTAGTGTTTATCTCAAAATATCATTCTTTGAGACACAATACCTTTTATGCGCCCAATTTAATTAAATTGATGTTTGTAATACCAAATGGATATATAATATATTGGATTATCATTTTTAGTCATATATATCTTTGAAGTGAATATTTTTATCATTCAAAGTGTTTTATTGTTGAACATGTGATCTTCAGATTCATTCATTCTCATCCATAATTGAAGGAGGTGTTGTTTTATTCCCTAAAACATAAATTATTTTCATAACCCAATCTAATTTCATTAGTTACAATGTTTCTATGTGAATTTTTTATTTTATTTTATATGATATAATCTTTTTATATATTAGGGAATTAATTTTATTTTTATCATCTTTACAAGTGAGTTCTGTTTCATTTCTTGATTTCTATATTGTTAAGAATAATTCCCATCAATTTAATCATCTGGTTCCCCATCTTTTTAATGAATTAACATCCCAAAAATGATCTCCTTACCAATTGTAAACATATTTTTGTGTTATGTCATGTGGAAATCAAATTTAAATTCTCAGATTTTGAAATAAATATTTAGTAAATTATATTATGATATAGGATTTAAACAAACATGCTTTTAAAAGTTACAATAGGATCTTATTTAAATCATTCATGACATCTTGGTTTCACATTGTCATTATTTTTATATGTATAATGTTATATTATTCATGTAAACTTATTCAATTTTTTTAAATATTTCTCTTTCATTTATATGAAGATAAATATCCTTTTAATTTGCAGGGGTATACACGGTTGCATTTCCGGAACAAATTGCTACATTTATCTAAACTTTATTTCAAGGAACATTCATATTTCACATTAAATTTTTACAATCAAACCCTTGAAATAATTGTTAAATAATTAATTTTATCTAAAAAAATCATTATATTACAGATAATCCTTCTGATTGAACTATGATTTGTTTAGTACACAATAGGGTCTTTATTTCATTAAAATGATCCACCTAAGGTGTATGATTTTATTCATTCCACTGTTATAACCTTATCATGAAATCTAAAAATTATATATCAATGATCCAATACTATCTTTCATTTTTGTATATGAAAGACAAAATGATTTAATTCCTTCTTCCTTTTATAATCATCTCATTTAAAATTCTGTTATTCTATAAATTATAAGTATGAAACCCATTTAATTCTCATGGTTTTTGTTTATGAATATGATATAATTATGGTTTATTTTCATAATGTGGTACAGATATATTTGATTTTCATTATGTGTTTTGTGGGATATGAATCATATAGGCCTCCATTTCATTAGGTAAGTCCTCTTATTTTATGATATGTTATGAAAGGAATTTGGGAGTGAACAAAATCCATTATTGAACATTGTCCACTATTTGTAGTGCATGGGGAGTTATCTTAATCACACAATGTTATGATATGGATGGTCCCATAATTATATTTCTCTCCAATGTATTTTTAAAGCATTGTTCTCCTAAAAAACTATGTAGTTGATTATGGATTGACCATAATACCCTATATGAAATTTTTCAGTCTATAATTTTGGTCTTGGGGTTTACCCTTGAAATATGTTTCTAACATCATGCCGTATGTTATTTTCATATAATCCATGATTCCATGATTTTAATTTTTTTTTATTTACTTTTCCATGTTACCTTGTTAATGATTATCCTCTTAGAATTTATTTTTATTCCTTTTGACCCTCATGTTATGATTTATTTCAATATCTTAAAATCATATGTCATGGTTCATGTTTGTTCTATTGAGAGTACATGTATTTCATTAATTATTTATGGAAATTACTTTTTTCATGTAATTTTATGAATAAAAATCTTCTTGATAATGTTTTATTAAATTCATATGTTCTAACCCTTAATGACATGTTGTTAATTTTTCAATTATTTAGTGTTTCTGCTCACCCTTTACTTATGTTTCATGTGCCGATATAATAATATAAGTATAAAGTATGAGAATTATAAAAGGGGTTATAGAAGAGTTTGATTATGTAGTAATGTTATAATATTTTATAAAGTAATATTCTTATGTAATTAGTCTCCCAGGGCTATAAACTAAATTGACCTTCATAAAATGTGTGATCATATTTTGATGAAGTGTTTATACAATGGAACTATATTAAAATGAAATGGAGGTTTCTCTTGGGTTTAAATAACAGGAATCAAAGTTGTGTAGAATTATTTTATATGATTAGTTTAGTTATTTTTTAGTATTATGATTATATTGAACATCCATGTATAATTTTTATTTATAATCTTAATAATATAATAAAATCATGAAATTTAGGAAAAAATGGATTGTGGTTTCCCAAGTGATTACATCCTAATATGGATACTGTAAAGTTGATGCAGATATGGAATAAATGTCTCTAATGATAATCTACCTGAAAAGGATTAGTTGAGAATTGAATCTATAATCACTCAAACTCACAATGATTAAACATAACACTTCACACCCAGCTAGACAAACCTAGAGGATATTCTTTGTTTAATCATATAATATCTATACACTACTATGGTGGAATGATTTCCCAGTTACTATGAGGTATTATGATTTGATGTTTGATAGGACCCAACTTAAAGTCATGTGTAATGAATTATTGATGATATATGATTTAGTATGGTAGATATTATTTCATATAATAATGAAATGGTTTAGAATATAAATTATATATGTTAGAAGAACCATCAAAACCATAAACTAAAGAAAAATAGGATATCATGGTAATATTATAATGTGATATATATTAGTATTAAATTTCACTTTGGTTATCTAGAATAATTCTATTATTATGATAATTTTTCTTGAATTTTTTTATGAACATTTTGTTAGAGTAATGGATTGTATAATAATGATCCATGATGAGTGTTGGTATGAGGGAGAGTATAGTGATTTCCCAAATTGTCAAATGTTTGAAGCAGGGGATGGAATATGAAATATTGAGATTATACCAATACAAAAATCATTAAATAAATTATCCATGTTAGTATATTAGAAATACCGAACCCACCAAAGAAGTGGATGATGGAGTCTCCTCAAATTCAATGCGATGTAGATAATGATGGAAAAAAGATTCAATGTTATTCACGTAAAAAATGTTAGAAGAGACACCCATTGGATTTCATGATGGTGAAAATATAATTTTCCATGTATGTAATGAATTTACATCAATAAAATGATTTTTAAATTGAGGTAATGAAGCAAGCCAATAAATTGGAAGGTGTAAATGTCCCAACTAATACACCATCCATACTTCAATGCCTCACATCAAAGGCGTTTGGTAATTATTAAAATTGATTCAAATCCCTAGAATATAAAGGATTATAACAATAAATGATATCCATGATCAATGGAAGAAATCTGTTACTCAATAATGGATCTGAATGTAATGTGAAAATACACAGTTATCCTCCTCTTCAGTTTCTCAGGTTTTGAAAACCTCTTTTGAATCCCTTAGAAAACTATTATGTTTCATAATTATATTAAATCATCAACAAAATGATTCCAAAATAATATAGACCTCTTATTTTATTAATATTTATTCCATTTTAAATGTTTTTGAAAAAGTGATTATTGAAATTCGTATTATTATTCATATTAAAAAATTTAAAGATATTTTGGAATAGGATTTTTCCTCTCTTATTAGAAAAATAATTATTTTTAATAATGAGATGAATCATTATATTATCTAATGATATTATTTCATGTATAGTATTAATATGTATGTTATTTAAAGTTAAATAACATAATATATGTGTCGAAATTTAATAATGGTTGGATATCGGCTCAAACGGTTGAAATTACTCAATATTTTAAATAATCATATTCTAAAAAAAGATATGTTTCGTATGTTATAAAGGTAGATGTCACTCTAAAAATTATATCCCAAGTAGCGTCAATCTACAAGAAAACCTTTTATATTTTCATTAGTTGTTAATAATGAAAATTGCATGGATGATATTTATTTTAGAGATAAAACGTAAGAACAGTGATCTCAATATGTTATTTCCACTAATTTAGTCATATATGTTAAATGACATTGTCCAAGTGAAATTGAATTCCAAAATAGAAATTAAATATGTTTAGACCATTAAACCCAATTAATTTAATTATAATCCTTGATTAAGGAAAATTATATTCTGAAATAGTTTAATATTTTTATTTATATATATAAATGTTATTTAATTCAAAATATCACAATTCATTATTGTGGTTATGAATAATTTTCTTTGGAGTTATAAATTTATAAAAAATAATTATTTTATTTTTATATAATTATTTTAATTATATATATGTTTGATTTATTAATATTAACATTGTAAGAATTTTTATAGAAAATATGGATAAGAACATCAAGAAATTTAAAAATATATTTTTCTATAAAAATAGTTTCTATTTCTAATTTTAAATATTAAAAAATTTTAAATATACCATTCATGAACCATATTATTTATAATAATAACTTATAATTGATATATAATTTCAATATTATTTTAATATGAATTCTTTGTTTTTTTATAAAATAATTGATTTTAAGGTCAATAGATTAAGAAGTAAATTTTTGATAATATAGTATAATTTATGAAACTATAACATGATGGTTTTTGATACATTTTTAGTATAAAAATATATATTTTAGCATATGATAAATAATTTTAAATACTTTGAAGGATTATTAAAATAAATGAAAAACATTTTAAAAAATTTGTTGTATTATATGACAACTAATTTTATAATTTTGTATAAATTAGGTTTGGAAATTGTGAAAACTAAGTTATAGATTTATTTAACTATCAGATAACTCATATTTGATAAATAATAATATTTTCAATATTAATTGAATTTATTATATTGATAATATTTTTAGTAATATAAAATTTATGCATAAAAAACATTTCTTACAAACTAATTTTATATGTTAGGAGTGATAAATTCATGATTAAGATCCCAACACCATGATAATAATGGTGACATTATTATTTTAAAATTATTATATTAATAATATAATTGAATATATTTTGAATAAATTAAAATAAAATATTTTAAATAAAAAATAATATATGATATATAGATTTATAAATAAATATAATAACATTAATTTAATGTTTAATCAATACTAAAAAATATTGAGAATCCATATTGGTCATAATACCATTTTTCAACAAAAATTGATTTTCCACACCTCTCATATTTTAGTTTTAATAGTCAATTTATAATATTTTGATTTAAAATTGGAAAATATGTGGGTAACATTTTGTTCCATCACACCCAAATTCTATATGTGTGTTAGTTATAATTTTAATAAAATTTAAGATTACTTATTTAAAATGTATTTTCCCAGTATAAAACTAAATGATTAAAATGTAAAAGCATGATAATAAAAACCATAAATAATGTTTAATTTACGCGTGGAAAGAAGTTATTTAGTATTTTTAAACCCAAATATACACCAAACTATATTATTTCAAATCATTGTCTCCAATAAACTTTGAATAGTGTCTTGTAATTTTTAAAATATAAGAGGTGTTACCAAAATTGTCATTTTCCTCTCTTATAGAAGGGGCCCACTTACACTCTTTCAAATGTACAACAAATATTAGAAATATACATGAAAAGATACCCATATATACTCTAATATAAGTACCTAATGTGTTATTAGGCCCATGGTCATATTATATTTATTTATTCCCTTCAATTCCAAGGGGTTTTCTGAGGACAGATCAAGTCTCTATTGTATGTATTATCTCATTCTTATGTTTTTATTGTTAATATTAATTATAAAAATATCATATCAACATAAAAAAATGTTGTGTTAAATATTATTAGTATACAATTATGTTATTATATTGATGGTATGATACCCTATTTATTCAGTCCCACCCACATAAAAATCAAAGGAACATTAATCTTGAATGTCCTCAGACAACCATCTCCACAAAGAATAATTGTCTTTTTATAGTTTTCATTATTTAATAAAATATATTATAACAAATTTAATTTTCATAAAATCATAAAAGTTTTTTCATTATAATACCTTTATAATGATATTATCTCAAAAAACTCCCCCTTAACTATGCCCATGCATCGAGATAAATTATGTTAATGTTTTGGCGTGTTTGACCACCAAAATTAATGATTCTATGCAAATATATCAGGGATGACTACAGGTAATTAAATTGTAATATTAGTATGATATAATAATAAATTTATAATTAATATATGGTTAATAAAATATTATTTAAAATATTTTTATTATTATTAAAGGAACATCTTCATTCGGTAAAATAAAGGAAATAATCCAACATTGATTCCACTTTCAGGCAATATAACCTAAACAAATACAGAACGATATAATTTATTTATACATATATACTAAATATATATTAAATCATCAAAAAATTTATATTTATTATGAACATGGTGTACAATAATGGGAAATCACGTTTACATTATAAAACATGTGCTAATGGTTAACGTAATTAACTCCAACTAGTTCAAATTACATATAACTAACCAATATTACCATAATAAAGACTTATAAATGATTAATATAGTTGTTAAAATGTATTAATATGGTTTTAAATATATTATTAAGGTATTTATGAATGTTTTACATGATTTTATTGTATCATAATCTAATAAAAAACAAGTTGATGGTTTTTTATTCTAAATATCTCTTCGTTGAGACATGATTTGATACTAAGTAGAAACTTATTATTACTGGGTTTTATATACTACCTAAGAAATTAGTTTGTAATACTCAATTATTAAATCAGGTTATTTAAATAACCATATTATTTTTAATCTTCTAAAGATTTCTAATTCAGACATTACTAAAGTCATAAATGTTTCATCTAACAATTTAATTCTTTGAGAAGCATTATTTTTTATAAAAAGAGTTATCTTAAATTGTGTCTCTAATAACAATTAGAAAAACCATATCATGGATTATCATTATTCATTTTTTTATCTTAAATTTATTTTTATTCATATTTATGGTGCTTTATTATATTTATTATTAATTCACAAGTGTCATTATTTAAATCACCCTTTATTTTCAGGTTCATAGATATTTTTCATCAATCATCCTTTTTATATTCTCACTACGAACCCCATGAAATTTAATATCATATATTTTTAGTAAAATAATGAAATTTACATCCATTCATTCTCCACTTTATCATGACAAGTTATTGATGTATTCCAAAAAAAATATAAGGGTTACTGATAACCCAATATGAATTCATGAGTTATAATGTTTCTCCTTGAAATTTGTCTTTAGATTAATATATAATTCCATATATTTATGTTGGGAGATCAATTTTGTTGAAATATTATTTATTGGTGTGGTATATGCCTTTTTAAAATAATAACTATGTTAAGAATAATTATCATCCATTTAAACAATAGTTTCTCCTCATTTTCAATTATTTACCTTCCTACAAAAGATCCATGTTTTAATGATAAACTTCATTAAGTGTAATATCACGTGAAAATAATATTTTCCACATCCTATTTTTAAAATAAATATTTATTATCTTATTTTAAAAATTGTAATTTCAATGCTGTGTTTTGAAAAATAAAAAGGGTTATTGTTTACCTCATTCACGAGTTGTCAGCAACACACTCTTTATTTTATCAATTATATAAAATATAAAAATCATTAAATTATTCTATTTGTTAATACATATCAATTTCATATATTACATGTTAAATAAAATTTTCTATTTATGGGGTGATATATGTTTTGGTTTCCCTTTGAAATTAAAACTTTTTAGTAAACTAGATTGAAGATAACCTTCAAATTTCTATTATGATGTTAAGAATCTAACCAATAAATGTTTTTAAATAAATAATTGATTCTAAAAATCGCCATTATTATATAGAGATATCTATTGGTTCATTTGTTATTTGTGAATCGTATAATTTGATTTATTTATTTAACAATATGCTCTACGAACTTTATAAACTATCAACCAAGTGGTAATTTTTTTATTTCTTCTCCTAGATACAATTCATGATATATCTATATTGGAATTCAATGATAACGAACTATGTTTCCCAACCAAATATGAAAATATAAATTACATTATTTATTCTTCTCTATGGAATAATATTAGTTATCCTTAATTTATGATATAATTATGAAATGTGAAACTCATTCAATTCTCATGGTTTTGATTATGATTATGATTTATGAATAATTTCTTGTCTTCTAATTGAAAAAATATGTATTATTTTAAATATTGGATGGTATGGCATGAATTATATAGCCCAATAATTCATTGGATAATGAATCATATCTTTTGAGATGTTATGAATGGGATTAGGGAGGGAACCTAATCCACTATAGTACCTATTCCAATATATTTAGTGTATGGGTAGTTATCTTAAGCATGTTTTGGTATGTGATTCATTGGAAAATATTTATATTGTACATAAATTAATTTAGTAATGATTTATTCTATGTGATACTATGTAAGGGACTAATGACTCAATATAATTCACTATAAGAAATTTTCAACATTCTGATTATGGTCTAGGGGTGACCCTTGACATATGTTCATTATGTCATGTCCTATATTGATTCCAAATACTCTCTGATTCCATGATAATGTGTTTTCAAATACTTCATCAATAATTCCATGATTATGACCACCATCTATATGATATCACGTCATTCTTGTGGAATATCATGTTATCCTTCATTTCTATACCCCACACTCATATGATAAGGTATATGCTTGTTATTTTGGGATTACATTTTCTTCCTTCGTGATTTATGGATAGATCCAATTTTTCTATTATATTTTCATTATAAATTTCTCAATAATAAATTTTTATCATATTTTTTTGATCCAACCCATGACGGAATGTTTATATTTATTCCTTTTTTGATTATTTATGCTCACACCTTTCTAATATTTCACTTCCTTGGGTAATGATGATAATTTTAATATAAGAGAAGTCTAGATGGAGTTCTAGAAGAGTATTACTATAGAGAAATAAACACATGTTTTCAACATAATTTTCTTATATAACTAGTCCATAAAAAAATTAAACCAATATGTTCTCATAGATATACATATCAATGTGAGATTTTATTTTTAAATTATTTAATTGTTTTAAAAATAAATATATTTTTATGATGGGTCACTATGAACCATGAACATGGGAAAAAATAGGAACATTCTTTTTTTTTAGGGTAAAACTCCATTGAAACATATGTTACCCATAAAAAAGATTAAATAATAAAACGATACATCTATGGTGACATAGAATGTCTCATGTTCCCCCCCCCCATCATGCCACATTCTACAGACTAAAAAGTATTTGGTAAGGCTAGAGATTAATAAAGATTAAATTCTAAAAGAAACCCTCAAGGTAAAAGATGTATCATAGAAAAATTAGTTAATCCTTAAAAACACTAAACATCTTCAAGATGTATCGTTCATTATAATATGAGATAAGTGGTCAGAAAAATATATTCATAAAATATTTGTCCCCGAAATTTAGAACTATTCTATAATGGTGGAATATTTTAAATCCTATAACAATAAAATTTTAGGAAATAAACATGAAACCACATTCTTGAAACCTCAATGAGAATTATAAAATGCTTCTAACCGTTACCACATACAATCTATTAGTTCAAATCCAGAACACACCTCAAAACAAAGAGGTATCCTAGAGGACCACAGAACCGGATTACCAAATCCAAAGTCTCACAATTCATTTTATAATGAAAAATGGTGACCTGGTTCATCAAGAACAAGTATATTTTTAATGAACATATTCTTCAAAACACACTACACATGCATCCACAGATTCAAATTCTTCCTCCTATATTGGTGACCTCATTCAACAAAGCAGTGATGGTGATGTCAGTTCTTCTCTCTCCCTATGAGTATATAAATATGATCATGATAGTTTCCAACCTAAATATGGGGCCATCTATTATAGATGTTATCTCAAACCCCCTCTATCTAGAATTACTGTATTCTGTAGTTCATGGTGATTTTTTTGTTCTCATCCCCCTCCAATTATTAAGATAGTTCTCTGATGATATCATTCGCATCGTTTCCTTTGATAATATTATAGTTCTCTGTATGAGGACCTTGTTAGCTCTTTTTGGTTCTGAAAATTCTCCTTTGGGAAAATTTCATTACTTTTTTCCCTTTTATTAATTAGGAAGACTTTCCAATGACTCATAGTTTAGTAAAATATCCATATACATCATCATAGATTTAAGTGAGGATTTCATCGATACATGGTAATGTAACACCACATCATTTATTCAATGGTTCTTTTATCTCTCACTGTGTTCCATGGAAGGGCATGTTGGGTTCCTCATAAAATTGTACCCACAATTTTTCTAAATAAATGAGGTCAAGACTATGGGAAATAATTCACACGGATATATGATTTTAATGCATATTTTTTACTCATATATAAGGAGGTAGTTGTAGGGAAATTCAACACACCATCAAGGAGTTCCAACATGATGCAGCCTTCAAGAGAGAAATGGGAAAGGGTTTCTGTGTTTCTAGTGACCAGTGTTTGGGGACATGTTATAGTATGTCTATCCCAATAGTGTGTCTCTCCCCACAATATTTGGAACTATGTAGTTAAGGTTCTACCTAAATGTTTTAAGATCTCAAACTGGTGAAACTATCCTTGTCTAATCATATTTCATTTATAGTTGTATTTTATCCAATCATGGTTATTTTTCATCTATACCTTATATTCAAACCATGGAAACCTCCATTACATGGTAAAATCTTTTATTGAATATCTTTATTTGTTTTCATTCATTTTCTTCAGGCTATATTTAGACTGCAACTACCTTCTACCATTGATCCCCAATTTTATCTAAATATTAAATTTTAGATCCATTCATTTTTTGTGCAGTATCTACCATGAAATCATTGATTTTTTTGGACCTATATTTCTTGATTAGTTCCCATGGGTATTCCCCAATAATATTTACATGTTATAAATTTTGGTGTAATATTAATATTCAGAACATTTATTTTTGGTTGCTACACATATCCTTTTGTTTGGATAGAAATATTTCATTTCTTCTATGTGTTCACAGTTCTATTGATTGTCCATTCATCGATTTACTATCCTTCGCAACATCTGGTATCAATGAGATTGGTTGAAGTCCTCTGGTGAATGATGTGATGGAAAGAATAGTGTGGATTAGTTTTTTCAAGGGCTCAAATTATGTTATAAGAATACAAAGGTGGTACAATAGGTCTTTCTGGGTTATTGAATGTCTAATTTACTAGATGGATTCATGAGGTGTGTTCCATTATTGATGAAAATCAGACTTCAGTTTTTGGATTTCTTTTTATAGAAGAAGTTTATTTTTTGATTGTATGTGAAATAGGGTAGGTGATGATCCCCTATTGAGTTGGAGGAGATTTTTCTAGGATCCTATTCAAATGGGCCCCATGTGGTTTTTAATCAAATAAAGTCAATATTGAATTAAATATTTCATGTATAGACATGGTTTTAATGCATGCCTTTTTCCCTTATATAAGTCGGTAGCAACATGGAATTTCAAAACACTGGAAAGGAGTCCCATCCTAATCTAGCCACTAAGAGATAAATGAGAAAGAGTTTACGCATTTTCGGTGACCCATGTTTTGAGACATGTAGTATTATCTTCATCCTATAAGTGCGTTTATCCTCAAAATCATTGGTGACCCACTGTTAAGATTTTACCTAGTGGGTTTCAGATATCTAACTAGTGATTCTATTATGTTCTAATCAGCGTTCATCAATGGTGGTCTTTGATATAATCGTGTTAATATTTCATCTGTACCGTTTTATTCAGACAACAAACACCTGCTTTACCTAGCATGATCTATTTTCGTGATACATTAACAGGTTATGTTCTTCATTTTAGTCTATCTTTGGACTGAATCAACCTTCCACCATTCTTCCACTATTTTATCCATGTATTACATTTGAAATGCCTAATTTTTTTTAGGTGTATCTACCATGTACTCATTTATTTTTATGGATCCCTCTTTTTGTACAAGGTCCCATTGTTTTTCCATTTTTTGATTTCTATGTTTAAAATTTTGGTCTTAATGTTTATATTCTACAAATGATTTTGTGGCCCCATCAGCTCTTCTTTTGTTTTAGGGGAATGATTTCATGTCCAATGTTTGTTCTAATTCCTCTTGTTTATGCATTTATCACATGACCATCATCCCCAATAGTGCATCAAGGTCGAAAGTCTCTTCAAGCGGTTGTGTGGAATATTCTCCACAGCCTCGGACTCCTGTTATAAAATATATCTTTTAAACCATAAATCAGGGTCTCTCTAGTAGTATTTGGATGCATGGGTGACCTAACTCTCTTGATCTAATATTCATCAGCAGTGAGGAATTATGTCGCAAAGGACCTCTCTTTCCCCCATCCTTTACAAATATTGATATGGGTTAATGGATATATGTAATGGGGTTAGAATTGTGTTTATCCTTTAGTGTCATGTTACTATTCAACATGTCATTTCAATAGCCACTCTCTTTGAGTTTGTGAAAAGCGGTGGTCTTGTCCCATGGAAACACATTAGCAAGATCCTCACGCTAGTGGAGTATATTCACATCCACAATCAGTAGAAGATTTACTATTAGATCATTTGAATGTAACAATTATAAATGTCAGCACTGGTTCCTATGATCTACCATTGTCATCCCCCCAGTCTCTTTGATAATGGGTTAGTGGGTGGAATTATCTTCTATAAACCTTCACATGGATATCATCCCATTCCTCACAAATCATATCCTAACTCCTCTGAATTTTTCCCTCATCAAATAGGGTATGCCCCATGTATCGATCCAATAAGTTATTCTACTGATCATGTTATCTTACGATGAGACTTTCAATCCTTGGATCTAGTTTTATGAAGTATTTTTTTATATTCTATCTCTAATTATATGGAATTGGCATGGCCTCTATGTCCAAGTAAAAAACATATTTATTCTCTAATTAGGTATCCAAATTCAATTATTATCTTCGTCTAATTATTGAATCTAAAAAAAGCTCCTACACGCTTGTTGACATTGTCAATAAGATCGGTATTCAATCCTTCATGCACGAGGAACTGGATAATGGTCATATTTGAATTTTCTAGAATCCCTCATTCTTAGTGGTAGAGTTTGAGGTTTCTGATCATCGTGTTTTGGTTTCAGTTTTCTTTGGTTTTTCATATTTCATCTTCTTGTTTCTTTATAGTAAATTCAATGATCCCTCTAGAAAAAAAGTATGGAATTATTTGGAATATTTCTATCCATGGGTCTTGGAAAGGATGGTGGGAGGATATTTTAACTCAATTATGGATTACATAGATAAGAAGGTATAGGTATTGTATCCCTGGAGGGACAAGTGTGATTTATCACCAATCACAGCTCTAAAGGACATTTTAGAAAGGATATTTTTTGGTGATATGTGTACCTGGTGTAGTAAATATATTAGTAGTAAGAAAACATAATGCTTTTTGGAATTATTCATTTCCCACCCCAATTTCTTCTCCTCAATTCCTAATGCAGAAATTATTCATATTGTTTGGGGTTTCAAGATCGGTCACCCCTCCTAATTGAACTCAAGCCTAGGAATGAAGGAGGTTGTCATTTATATTTATCAAAGCTATAGTCAAAGAAACCAAACTATCATAGAGTGTCAGAGTTATACTAGGATAATCATAGATAAGGAAGACAATGGAACCTTTAATACAATATGTTATGGTGCATAAAAAATGATATTTTTATTGGTACAAAATCACAACCCTCCCCAACCAATAACCTGGATGTCATCCAAGTACTGATTGACCCTATAAAAAGTTGATCTTAAGGAGCTTTGGAGGGATTACATCTTCTCCTCCATCTCATACAAAAAGAACTAGTTAAATGAGATATTTCATAAGTTTGAGATATGATAGAGATAAAGGAATATAGACACTTATCTTATGGATGGTGATCAAAATGCTACATTTTTCATTCATGCTTGAAAGAAATCCATCAAAGAGTTACTATAAAACTTAATCTAGATGATGGTTCCTTCACTTATGACCAAGATGTGGTGGTAGTAATGGTGGTCTCACATTTATTCCCTTATCCCCAATCTTAAACCATTCATGCTGGAGGGATATCCAAGCTATTGGGTGACCTTCTTCAACCCAATTTATTTGTGGGTTTTTAAAAATTCCAAAAATAATCCTTGACAACAGCACAAACAAGAAATAAGTATAGAAGGAAATGAACTCTCTTAATTCGTAGACATCTCTACAACCATATAAAATTCTAGGAGTGTTTTATTTTCATTCTTAGGATATGAGAATGTATGATCTAATTGAAAAAATTCAATATGTTTCTTATGGAGTATCTCTAATCAATGTGGTATGTCCCATGATGGTGGTGATCATTACAAAATTGAAATACCCCTAAATTATAAGATATTTTAGACCCATTATCATGTAAAATTAGCTTACAATGCTTTGTATTCAATCATAAATATGATACTCTCTCAATACATTTAGAACTAGGTGTTAGAAGAGAAACATGGATTTATCAGAGTAACTTCTATCCTGGGATCCATGGGTATCATATATGAAATGATTTTAGATGTCCAAAATAAAGTTGCAGGTTCCAACATTGTCATTAATCTGTAAAGGGAAAATATGTATGAAAGGATCGAGTGGAATTTTCTTATTTGAGGGATGAGATCTTATTATGTGTTTTTGATTTATTCTTTCATTATTACAGCTCTCCATGGTTCTTAATCCAATTATAATTCATAAATCCAATTAGGGTCTATGAACGGTTTACCATTTTTTACCCAAAATTTTCAATATGGTCGAAGAAACCCTTAGTAGATACATTACTAGTGGTATGAAAATTTATACTATTTTTCCTTACAAATGCAAGGCCAATTTCATTGAGGTATAAAATATTATATTTGTTAATGACATGGTATTATTAATAAATTGTTTATAGATTTTTTTCTATTTTCAACAAAATTATGAATGGGTATTCCAAATGGAATGGGAAGATGATAAATTGTGATTAAAATCATTTGTTTATCCCATCCTCATGCTCGGATAGATGATTCCAGTGAATTGAGTCTATTCTAGGCACTACTAGAAAGAACTCCCTCTTATAAAATATGGGTTACCCTATTTCTTTTAATAATGTCTGCATCCATAACATTGAAGGTATAGCAGCTACAATAATTGGTTTCATTCATTTCATGGGATAATTCCTCTCATTATGTACATACTATATTCCATTCAAATGAATAGAGTCTCGGACCACAAGGTGCTTAAAAAATTATAAAAACAATGTATAGACTATTGTCAACATTAACATTAGATGCTCATGGATAGGGGATATTTTGGTTGGATTTGAGGAATATGATCTCAAAAATAGTTTAAAATAGGGGAATGAATGTATGGAATGAAGAAAGATGTGATGTACTTTCATTAGGTGAAATTGTTTTGGGAGGACATATAAGGTCACTCTCTCATTGGAATATTTATTATTGGGAAATGGGGAAATGAATGCAATTCTCCATGAAGAATCATTTCTCCTCTATCCAAAACATTAGAGGGTCACATACCAGTCCTTATACAACATTCATGGTGGATTATTAGTAGCAGGGAATTCAAAATCTACAAACTCAACTGGGTAGGAGAGATAATGGGGTATCCATGTTGTCCCATGCTAGATATTACTTTCAAAATGCTAATAATTATCATTTATTCATCAAGGTGGTGTTGATAAAACTAAAATTGTATCTCTAATGAGAGCATGATTGTTGTCAGCCAAGATACATGTATTTTTACATGTTTTCTGTCTGTGTTTTTTCATCCATGACTAGAATAAGCTCGATGGATATCCCTAAAGGTAATGAAATGTTGGGGATAATTAAATTGTGCATGGAAAATAAGTGAAAATTGAACTTCTTGTTTTGTGGGATTTGTAGACCCGTGCTATGTATTTATGAACGGGTGAATGCTATGGGGGTATTATTAGCCTCCAAATTCTCATGTTTCATGGTCCTTAGAAAGGAATATATGTTGATGCTTTTTTTCAAGGAGGGTTGGAGTGAATGAAATGGAAATAAATTTATGAGATCATAAGATATATAGTATCTATGGACTCCTTTGAGAAGTTCCTTCATCTCAAGTACAATGGTGTTTTCAAAACCGATCATGAGAGGAATGCCTAATCCCTTTTTCTTGCAGAGAGATGTTCCTATATCTATGACGTAATAAATAAGTCTCATCCTAATGGCCCGCTCACATCTGGTATGACTATGGTAGTGAGGACCAGTTCCCTTATTGCAGAGCTCTCATATCTCTTGAAGCATTGAGATGAAGCACCATCCCACAATTATTGTTTGGACAATAGATATCCCTCTCCATTATGTAGGCACTCATCTATGAGACACTTGGTGTTATGGAACCCCAATCCTTGGAATCATACTCAATATTTATGAATCTTGCAATCATTTGTTTATGTGGGGTATACACAATTCCATATTTTTAGTGATTTTTAATTTGATAACATTTTATGGGCATGGTTAATCTATAAGGGTGGAGGCTAAATCCTTAACCAGTGGCCTTGAACTCTTTCATTCCAATAACATTTATCAAGATATTATTGGGACAAAATCAAATCCATTTACGACTACCTTAATGGTAACATTTACATCCCAAAAAACCACATAATTGATCCAGAAATTCATGTCTTTCATTAAAACATGCACCATAACCCTTCACACATGACATTAATGGAATCATGTGTTAGACTTTATTCCACAAATTATTTATAAGAACTCCATCTTTTGTAATTATCATGTTCTATGTCCCTCCCCCTTTATGTATTGATATTGTGATAGTGGATCTTGTTGGTATTTTATTTCTATACCCCCAGAACTATTTTCCCCTACATGATTTGTCTTATTCATCATCTAAAAACAATTAAATATTGGTTTTGGTGGTGATTCTTCATAATGATACAACAAAGATCTAACCCTAAGGTCATACACAACACATGAGGGAACTTGGGTCCATACCATACCACCAGTCACCCAAAAATGTAACCTAGGTTTTCCTATTTGAAAACCAACATCTAAACACCATGATAATCCCTCCCCATAAACTAGCTTCAATGGAAATTATCATATAAGGAAACAGTATAAATGATTAATTAATAAAAAAACACAACTATTTCATATTGATATAGACAAAAAATAACCACTGAAAACATCATAAAATGTTTTCCTTAATACAAAGTTAATCTAAATTAAAAGATCCAAAATCCCAAAATATGTTTTCATCCAAAATAGAAACAAATATATAATATAAGGATGAAACAAAATATATCCAATCCATCCACATTAGACACCTTAAAGACCGATCAAATAGATAACCCAAAATATATCCCTCAATAGAAACTTCTAGAAATGTTGCCCACTTCTATCTGAACATAAAACCCATGTTCATATCCCAATTCAATTGTCCAACACAATTCCCAAAAGAACTATTATAACATTACACCTCAAGAAAATCCTTGAAAATACACTATGGGAAATGCACTACAGTTTCTACTATATTTATAACATAGATAGTTTAAAACCTGAAGGAAATCATTTTACATTTTAAAACCCACATTAAAAGCTGACCATTTAATTTAAAAAATTTCCAATAATTGTTCTAAAATAATAACCCACCCTTACAAAAAATTAGTTATTTCATGTGGAAAACCAACACATATGTTTGAAAAAAAATAAAACAATTCACTTTATAGACACATCCTAATGTCCAAAACACAAACATTACCCAAAATAGTATTTTGAAAATCAATAACTTCACATAAAATGGGATACTAACAAAAAAATATTCCAATTTTCCAAAATTAATCACTCATTTAAACATTTAAAAACAGTTTTAGTTGGATTAAAATAAAACTTTTTATATATTTAATTATAAATCCAACCACCTCAACAAACAATTTAACCCCAATAACATTTTACAAACAATACATAAGTATAAATATTAACACATTTATTTCATGAAATATACACTATAAACTCACCAATTTAATTTCACATCACACATGTAATTGAAAAATAAAATTTATAATGCAAGCCCCAACCAACATCCAACCAAATGATTCCATTAAATAAAAAAACCACCTTGATTCTTTTCCTACTTCCCAACCACTCTAGTCAATACAATGTTTGCAGGGTCTAAATAGAGAATAATTATATGATTCAAAACCATTGACATACCCAGATGATATAAGGTCGCATTCTATTCACGAAATTATCCTTACAATGTGTTTGAAATCAATATCTTTGTTTTTTATGGTTTTGAGGCCCTAAAAGAGAATATCACATATTGATTTTCTATTTTGTCTCAATACTAGAACTCCAAACACATACCTAAAGAAATTGGATTTTCTCTAAAGAGGATCAAAGAACCACCATGATGGATGTCAAATCGATGTCGAATAATTCCTCAAACAGAACTACACAATCAATACGAAAATTCCATATACCCATGAAAAGTAAAGACTCGTATATTAAAAGATCTTAGAACACACTCCCTACAGCGAACTATCTAGTACTGGAATACATATCTCCAAACTAATAACTCCTTTAATTATAATATTGATACTGAAAACCCAAGGCTCCTTCTATAGTACATGGGATCGGATTTATTTGGAAATGAACAAGACTAGGCAACCACTTGGCCTGTATTTCGATATATTTTGTGGGAATTAAAAATCCCCATTAGCTATTAATTATTGGCTTGGTATCTAAGGATGCAGAGTGGTAATAGTTACAACCTTTTATATAAATGTAAATTAGTAGCGGAAATATATGTGATAAACCATCCAAACTAGATAAAATTAATAAACATCCAATTATATGATACAACCATGTCTATAATCAATGAATCAATGAAAGAAGATACATATAAAACAAATGAATAATATATAACTAACAAAATGGTAAAATAAATTTCTCCAATCTAAATAAAATACATGAACTAATGTAATAGGATTCCATATGAATAATGATCAACAATGAACAAAACATCTCAATCTTTTCAATAGAATAGATCAAACAAATTGGAACCTATAAAATATGTGTGTCAGAAAAATAACAGAGTTGGTCTCCACCCACTTAATATATGTATTCTCTTATACATAACATCATAAAAATTATTTACTAAATGAAAATTGATAAATATACATTTCTCAGAATAATTTTTATGAAGAAGATAACAGAACACTATTATTATATTAGACCATGCTTTGCATATTCATTTTAAATGAAAATAACTACTTTAAAATCATTTTCCCGCGAAATAACCATACTTCTACAAACCACTATATTAATGTCCCACATTAAAACCTTCATATAAACATCACTTTGTAAAATTTATTTTTCAAAACTCAATAGAGTATTTATAAATTTAATAATGGATATTTTAAATAATCATTAAAAAATAATTCATTAAAATTATATACATCAATTGAAAAAAAAGTATTAATATCCCAAAAATTCTATAGTTATCAAAATAATACCATTTTACCTTTATCATAAGCGAATTATAAAATCTCTTCACAAAATACTATTCAAATTTAATGACGACCCCTATCAAATTTAAGATAAAAAAATTATATACAATACTATACTACACATTCACATTTCTTCTAAAAAACCATTCAAAAAACCATTTTCAATACATTTGAAAACATACCACATTACAAGGAAGAAGAAAAGAAAAAATGTACAACATTATTTAATGATCATAAGATAAGTAGAAATAGACATAGAAACATAGGATATAAGAAGACTATAAGATGTAGGGTATATGAAATTTTTTTATTAATCCAATAAAAATCCTCGTAATATGATCATAATGTTATGTACATCCCTGTGAGGTTCTTATAATAATTACCTAATCTGGACACAATTACCCAACACTAATACTATTGGACATGAACACATAATCATTATTATCTTCAAATTAGTTGAGAATAAAAGTATTTTGATATATCTCTGTACCGTGGGTTATAAAATGCATTCGAGATCATATATTTTAATAACCCTCTTGGTTTGATCGATGTGTTTTTTTGGAAACATTATCTAAATAATACTCATAAACAATATGGCCTTCTCTCATTCTAGAAATCCACTATACCGCTTGTAATCCCATGAGAAGTCAAATGGATATGAGAACAATTAATTCATTCACATAAATCTTTTCCAATCACATGAATATTACTCACTCCTCACCTCTCACACCATTACATGAAACACCATGTTACTTTATAACCTAAGAATCACATAAATGATGCACCACCAAATAATGGGAACAAATTTATAGGGGAAAAGTGTGTGTGTCCCTATATTAAAAGAAATCATTTATCATATGCTGAAATGTTCCATTAAAAAATTTATTATAATTATAATACACCTCTAGAGGTACAGAAATTTTACCAATCAACTCTTCATTTTAAATTTTTTAGAAAAAATTATTGAAATCCATATGGGAACTCACACTTCTCTTAAAACCACCAATAATTCAATTAAATGTTATCAAAATATATGAAAATTTCACTCAATTGGGTCACCACACCCATTTCAAAACAAAAAAAAAACACATTTGATAAAAATTGAAAATTTAAAGCAATCTTAAAAAAATGGTTAAAAAATAAATTCATACAAAATTTACATTAAAAAATCCTTACTTGAATCAAATAACTTTTTCTAAAAAGGTTATATATTTTTTAACAATCCAATTTGGTTTTTTTCAATCACAAAAATGGAATCACATTATATTAAATTGGAATATACCTTTAGGGATTATTATTTTTCAATAATGGTACACATATAGAAGTATAAATTTAATAAATAAACAATTTTAAACAAATAATAATTTATTAGAATGTAATATAATGAATTAATGAAGAAAAACATTACATGTTTCCATAGAAAACTTGACATAAGTAATAATAAATGGTCCATTTCATACCCTATCAATCAAAACACATATTATTAATGCCACCATAACCCAAATTTTGAGCTCTATGGATTCTAGGGTTCACATGAGATACTAATATAAATGGTAAAAGTGAAATAAAAGACATTTTAGACATTATAAGGATGTATAATGGGATACCCCACTTGAAACCAGGTGGAAGTTGACAAAAATTGTTGGGAATATGGAACAAGGCTCACATGGGGTGGTACATGGTTTTTTGAAACAAGATGGAGGAGAAGTGTAGGGTTGAAATCTAGTTGGGGTGGATGTTTAATTTCACATTTTCATTAATATGTCTTGGCCATTAATATGGCTAGGCCACAACTTTATTCCACATATTTTTCTAAACATTGCACCAAATTTTTGAAATCGAATTATCCAATTGTACATAAGAGTTTCACTCTTATCAAACGGTTTACGAAAACCTGTACAAGTCATGCGCCTATATAGAGACTCTAAAATGGCCTCGTATAGTTTCTATTATTTCATGAATGAATAAGACCCAACCATATATGATCCATGAATCAACCATACACTAAACAATTTATGGAAAATCCAAATGTGTAAGGGTCACCACACAGTATCCCATAAATCATTCATGTAAATTTTTAAAAGAAGAAACACTCAATGTTTAAAATTTTTTGGGATAAAAATAAATTAAAATATAAATTACAATAAATGAATATTTAATAAATTGATGTGGCGTTAAAAATTACGTGGTGGATGTCACGTCTCATATCTCTAATCATCATGAAACAATACTAATATACTAAAATATGATTATCATTCTCCTAGTCATGTTCTACGTCATGACATTCAATTGTATCATAACCACTTGGCTATAAAATCTATCAATACATTACATAATAAATACTTCCACACATAAAAATAGAGAATTTTTCTTTCATGGAATAATATTTACTCCACCATCCCATAATGTTATCTATTTAATATTTTGGAATTAATAAATATATTATAGAATGATTTTTATGGACTACACAAAAACATAACCAAATACCTGAAAAAACTTTTCAACGTTCTTTCTATCAAAAGTAATGATATAAGTCATCCAATGTAACACATTTCAATGAAAATAACCAGTTTTGATCATGTTTCATCATTTTACTCTTCATATTCATCATTATTATCTAGAATGACCAAGATTACATAAATTTGACTCGTTGGGTTTATTAGAAATCCATAGCTGAATAGAATATTCCTCAATGCCCACCAAAACCAAATATCAATGGAAAAAAATATATTTCACTCTGAATATGCATGAGGAATTTTTATTGTAAAGAATAAAAGTTCAAGTTATAAATATATGATTCTAATAAAACATAATATATTTATAACCAATTATTATACATGTTAATATTGAAATGAATCCCATTTTTATAATCACTTCGTGACACATTTTATATAGTATTTTCTCCCCATTATCTTGTTCTGAAACTTCTACCCCGCAAGAGTTTATTCATCAACCTTGAAATGAAATAAGTTTTTTGATTCCCCTTATTGAGAGTGGTGGTTCAATTTTATAAGTTATTTCGCATTTTACAATATAAACAAAACAAAATTTCTTTCTAAACCAAAATAAAAAAAATAAATATTTAATTTACATAGGGACAATTCATTCTAGAAATGTCCTCAAACATTGTGAAGCAATTAAAATAATTATTTAATCAATGCTTTAAAAATTAAAATGTTTATAATGGTTTCATAATGATATACACCACTTATTAATATTTCATGAAATCTAAATCAATAAATTTCTTATTTGAAATGATTATAATGGTACACAAAGTTGTATTATGATGATGTTATAGACAATGTTAAAAATACTATAACATTTTGTATTTTTTTATGGTTAGCAAATTTGGGATTTGAAATCGTCAGATCAAATTTAATGTAAAATAGTGTAGATTATATTAAAAAATAGTAATAAATTAAGAATTATAAGAATGAATTATTAAAGAAGAATGACTAGAGAAAACAATATCGAAAAATTTTGGACACATAGACACTCCCTTTATCCATGTTTACAAATAAATTGTGATATTATATTCCTAAATATATACATCTTGATCTTAAATGATAAAACAAAATCTATCTAGACAATCTATAAGGATGTCAAATATGGGGTTTACTACTCCTATCAATTTTTAGTCATTAGATACATTCCAATAAGTAACAGAAATGAATACAAATAATTTTCCTTAAAAGGAAAACCTTTCAAAATAAATTTAAATAGTGACATATTAAAATTTACATTAACAAAAAATTTAGATGAAAAATAATTTTTGAAATAAAAATGAATCAAATCAGGGGAAAATATTTAAAAATAAATATAAATGATTACAAAGAAAATAAAACTCTTAAAATGTAAAAGGTTATCAGAATTCCTTTTTCTGCAACCACATGGGTTTTTCCTCTCATTATTGATATATTACTTCATTTTTAGTCATCGTCTCTATTTTTTCCTACCATGAAAACCCTATATCCATTTCTCTCAATCCCTTAAAATGGAAATATTAACATATATTTATAATGAATAGGTGTTTCAAATGTTCCCTCCATTCTTATCCATTAGCATAGATTTAAAGTTAATCATAATAACATGAATAATATCTATATATTTAATTCATGAGATATTTTTTTAAATGTATAGGATGTACTAAAAAAATTATGAGATCCATTTTACTAATATATAAATTTTTTTCATCAAATTCTTAAATTACACTCTTCTGGTCCCCTCAAACTTTTTAGTTCCATTCACTTTCATGAACCCACCATGTACACTAATGGTATAATATTTCCATGAAATTTAATAAAACCCCGAGACATTAATTTATCATCTATATAGAATAATAATATTATAATTTGGAATTATTTTTCTAAATTTATGCCTTAGCTAATGAATTAAGATCAATTATTCCATTCCAAATATTTTTCAATTGGATTCTGTACTTTGGCTCCCAATGGATAGATTAATCATTAGTTCTAATTGAGTTAAATATTTCCCACTAACCATGAAACAAAAAATATAATAATTCAAAAAAAATTTGATCATTATGAAAAATTTAATGACTGAAATATTGATGTGATAAAATAATAGTTAAAAATAATTAAATAATTATTTTATATAATGATGATCGTAATATCCCAAAAGACAAAAAATACATCATTTTAATATAATATACAACAATCATTTAAATTATTGGAAAATGAGATAAAATATTACCTACATCAATTCTATAATACTAAAGATTTGTTCTCTATGATTTTTCAAAAATCCAAAACAAGACTAAATATATTTCAAAACACATTCCCATGATATCCTTTAATTTAATAAGAAATAACCTAATATTATCTTCCCACCTAAAAATAACTCCTCTTAAATTATCTATTTAGTTAAATTAAAATATTCCCAATAAATTTATCCACACAAGCACGCACCAAACCAACGTCACTTAAATGTTTTCTCATAAAAAAATTATATTTTCAAAAAAAACTTTTCTCTACCAAAAAATGTAATTTCCACCATAGGCATGATATATTTCTAAATATCCACATAATTAAATCATATATTTTTTAGTAATTAGAAACTATCATGGATATTTAGAGTGTAAGGGAAGATATTTATTATTATTCAATCATACGTAGAGAATAATATGGCGGTATGTACTTTTTGAAGAAAAAAGTAATGAATTAATTTAATATAATTTACTAATTTATCCTAAATCAAATTGAAAGTGGTTAATAACTGAATATAGTGAAAATAATCCAGGTTAATTCATAGATTCAAAATTTATTTTGAAGAAAATGATTCCCTCGGCTTTAATTTTAAATTTTATTTATTTTATATTTCTAAACATATAAAAAATAATTTTTAAATGTAGCCAGGACATTTATTATTTTTAAATAATTTAATGACTCCCCCTTCTTTAAAATGATCATACATATTTTTTTCCAACTAAAATTGTTTTCTCATTAAATATTTGGCATCGAATTCATCTTAGTAACATTATTTATAATGTTTTGTTTCTAGATTAATAGTATTAAGTATCCCTAAAAGTAAAACTTTTTAAAAAAAATTATTACCCTCCAATTGTTTCTATAAATTACATAACACACAAAAGATATATACTACCCACACTTGAGTAAAAATACGTTATGAAATTTAAATTATCTAGTAGGTTGTATTGAGAAATGTGGCTTTTAGTATTTGATAGATAAAATGATTTTTTCATAGGTACGGTAGAATCAATATGATAAAATATATAGGTTTGGAATAAATAAAATGATTATCTTGAAAAGATGGATTATAAATTTAATTAAATTAAACAATCCTACGAATATTTGTACCATAAACAATCAGGTTTTGATTAAAAAAATATGTCCAGGTCAACTGAATCACTTTTTGGTTCTATCATTAAATAATGTGAATATAAAAAATATTAAAATAAGATCAAAATTTAAAAGATGGTGATTTAAAAAATTATATAGTTACATGACGTTGGGATTCAAAATATAACAGTCTTTTTATGAAATATCCAATTTATGAAACATGAATCAATATCATTTCAGTATTTATTGAATTCAGTTTGAATGGTTATATATATTTTCATATTTACATGTGATTGTAAAATGGAAAATGTATGAATTTTTACCTCCCATGTTTAAAAACCCACCAAATATTTAATGACTAAAGAATTTAAAACATCAAAAAAACATAAAAACTAAAAAACATAATTATAACAGAGTTTTTTCTTCCACCATAATTGTTTTTTGAATTGTAGTCATGGTGAATTAGTTTATATGGTAATTAAAAATCATGAATCATGTAAATAATAATATAATGTGTAATTGAAATAGAAAACATTCCATATAACGTCAAGGCAGGCTTGAGTAAGCCTCATCAATGTTGCAACATGGAATAACATATGGGAAAAAATTAATGGAAACATAAAATTTTTATTAAATGTAAAGGTAAAAAATAAAGAGTAAAAGGAAAATAATCTGGGTATGATACCATGAGTAGTTAATTTATTTTATATTTTTAAAATCAAGTATATAGTATTGGGTTATCCCTAACCTAAATGGGGATGTGTTTTTTATCATGAACCACAAAAATGAAATTTCTCCATTATTTTTCAGCAAGTGATTCTTTTATATGATCTAATGTATACATTTATTCATGTTCCCCACCCTTAAATTTATATTCCCCATATATATTTATAGAGTTAATAATTTAAGGTGACAAACGTATAAATTTATATACTAAAATTGCATCCAATTGTTGCTGGAATTTAGTTATATGATGTGGTTCATATAAAAGTTCATCTTAAAAATTTATTTCATCATTGAAAAATAGAACCGTTTTAAATCCTTATTTGAACCAATGTATTAGTAAATTTGTCACATCACATTATTTTCAATTATATCCAGTATTTTGTTGGACTAATATTCTTTATCGTCAAATTTATTCCATTAAAAATATATAGGAATAAAATTTTCATAGGAAGGAGTTTTCAAAAATAAATTATCAATGTAACTGGACAAAAATTAAATCGAATTTTCAAATTATCAATTTATTGTATTCGATCCATCCCATATTGCTAGTTTTTAAAATTTAACAAAATTGACAGTTAAAGTGGAAAACATATCATATTCTTCTAAGTGTTCATTGAAGGTAAAATTATCAAGTGTATTATTTACTTTTTCATTTTTGTTATAAGTGTTACAATTTTTGATTCATAAAAGTGAAGTGTTTAACTAGATAATTCATTAAAAAACATTTAGCCCCTAAACTTCTCTACGGACGAATGATTTAATAAAAAACCAATGACGGGTAAATCAATGATAATTTAATCCTTTGATCTAGAAAAATAAAATTTAAATTCATTTTTAATGTGTCATTACAAGATTCTATAATAGAAAATCTAGGTGCGACATGATTTTTATTCTATTTTTTGTCTTCCAATTGTTATAATATTTTTTTACATAAGTTTCATGAGTTTCATTTTTTTTCAATTGCAACATGAAGTATTATGTAATATTTTTTAATTGTGTTATAGTTCTTTAGAGCCATGATTTCATAAAATATTCATTACTAAATTCCCCATTTTATTGATAATCAATCCAAGTATAGGTATAGGTACTCTGTAAAAAAAATTCGTTTAGATTTATAATTATAGTTGTTAAAATTATAATTTTAAAAAAATAACTTTGGCCCCCTATAAATGGTGGTAGTTGATAATATGTTTTTTCTCATGAACGCATAATCAATATTTTACCCCTTAGTAAGGAATTACAATGTTACCAAATGTTTTCTTATGAGGATGTTATAGACTAATATTACTAAATTTTTACATTATTTAATTTTTTTTACTATGGTTATACATTTAGAGATTTGAAATATTTTAATCAGTGTAAATGTAAACAAAAATCTATTACATTATAAATCATATAGAAATTAAATATTAGAATTAGTAGTGATTGAAAAATTCATATTCAAGATAGTAGTAGTGAACAAGATTCCACCCTCGAATACTCCATTTTTAATTAAATTCAAATAAATTATCTTCATGTATTTCTATATGTATACCTAAATATATCAAAATATACAAATTAATATATCATTACACCATATACATAACTCAAATATGACAATTTTCTTCATAAGTATGTTATTTTATTACCCAAAGAGATCTAGAAAAACAATACGGATTAAAATCATTGTTCCCAAAATAAAATAACAGGAAAAATAAATTTAATGAGTAATATTAACCACATTATATCAAAAAACTGAACTTCTATCTAGAAAATTATAAAATAAATAAATGAAAAAATTAAGATACATTCATTAAATAAATAATTGATTCCATATAAGTAAATATTATTTCAATAAAAATCACAATATTAGTAGGTAAATGTATCCCCAGGAATCTATTATCCATGAACACATCTGATTTTAACTCTTCATAGCTAGGTTAATATATATATATATATTATCCAAATGAACCTATTTAGAACATCCCTATACACATTCCTCTCTTAAAATTTAAATATAGGTGGAGATACCTATATATTTATAATGAATAGTTCTATCTAATTTCTCTGTAATTTTTCCATCAAATTTTATCTCATTATCATCCCAATAGTAAACATAATAAAAATAGGTTTTTTTCTATAAATTTGTTCATAAAAAAATGTTGAATCAAAAATTATATTTTTAAAACCATTTTACATATTTATAAAATGATATATTTATATTACAAGAGTACACATTTTCTAGAAAAATAGACAATTCAATTCCCTTAACATGCAGTCACCCAATGAGTACTTTTATAATTATATTATTCCATGAAATAGAAAGGACACACATGCATTCTTGTTTTTGTTCATATAAAAAGGGAATGAACTCGATTTATGTACTTTATTGTATGATATAAGTCATTTGAGGAATGTTGTTCAATTATATCTTCCAAAATATTTTCATTTCCCTTGATTTATTCCCACACCATAAGGCTCAATTTAATTATGGGATCAGTTGAGTGAAATTTGTATTAATATCTTTATCTATTAATCCAATTTATGTTATTATAGAAAATTTCACATTGAAATTTACTATAAAAATAATGGAATCATTTGGATGATTTTACATTACAATTCTGAATTGTTATACCACTTACAGGATAAATTTTAAATTCAATTCTATATCTTCATTAATTGAAATTTAGAAAGATAAATTCCTTATTATTCATATATATTTGTTTATGTCTAAAAAGTTAAACATAGTTTTTGAAGAAAAATATTACTAATTTTAATTAAAATCATTTACAATTATTTAGGTATAATTAATCTTAATAATGGACTAATCCATTAACCAGAGGGCTCAGATTAAATATTCAATTGTCCAAGAACAATTATATGGACATATCTAGGCCATAAAACATCCATTATTGAGTATAGTTGAATTTTTATTATTTTTTTGGGTAAAAAAAATGTGTACCCCTAACTTGTTGAAGAAAAATCCACATGATGCATTTTCCTCTAATATAAAAGGACTCCAACAATCCCCAATCCCCACACCTCTCAACCAACTTATGTTTTGAAAATATCTTCCCATATATATTCCCAAAATACCACCCCCTATACTTTGAATATTAATTTTTTGAGGAAATCCATCCATGTATGCCCTTTGGGAAAAACCAAAAGTAATTACCTATTTAACAGGTTACAAACATCCTTAGTCTTTTTACTTTTATTACCATTCTTTACCAGCTAAAATATTTTTATTCCATGATTATATGAAAAACAAGTATCCTAAATATAATAGGATATTTTTATGTAATGTGTTTGACCAAAACATACAAGAACCTCTATCTAATGTGTAACAAATATATTGTTTCTTTGTAAGGCGAAAAACATCATCCAGAAACGATGATTGTTAATTCTTCAATTACCACATATAACGGTGTCCATTATGATGTACACTATATTTATATCTGAAATATAATATATTTATTATGTATTGATAGTTATATGATCCTTATATAACACATACCTTTAATACTTCCTAGTTTGCATTAATATGGTGACATTGTTTGAAGAAGTGTCGACTACCGCCCCTTGAAGCAATTTGACTCAGTCACACTATACAAGTAATATATTAATGATAATTTTAATGAAAGGATTTAATGTATAGAATGTAGATAATATACATGAATTATAATATAAATATGTATCATTCATTTTTATATCATTTAATATGGAAAAAAATAAAAGTAGCATTCATGCGTATGTACAACCTATTGTCTCAAGGAACAGTGCACATCATTTCTTATATCCAGATATTTTGGACTATTAAATATAAATATTAAATAAATATATAATATAATTTAGTCATGGCTTAAATTCATTATATTATAAATTCACGAACTAGGAAATATGAATAACATGTAACAAGTCAAATCATATCTAAGAAAACTACAAAAATAACTCCCAAAATCTCTAAAATGGTGAAATAGTATTAAAAAACGATAATATAATATTATAATTATGTAATATATGATATTACAGTAATGATAATGGTTATGGTATAAGTTAGTAACATTTTTTAAACCAAATTACAGGATAATAAAGAAAACAAACAAAAACAATGATTAAGGTAATGAATTTCATCTCAATTTACATTCTATTAAGACTTATTTGGTATTATTAACCAATTCAAATTTATTTGTTGTGTTTACTAAATATTATCATATTTTATCATTAATATCATTACCTTAATGATACTATATGTTTAATTTTATATTATTCTTTCATGGGGTTTATGATTTAAATGACTCAATGTGGTATGGGACATATTGGAATTTTTAAAATGTCATTTCCCTTATAATTGTTTTTATGATATTTCAAAGGTACTTTAATTCATTAATGTAAAAAAAATATTGTTGTTACTTAGCCTCCACTATATAATTATTGATAAATATGAATCTTTTATTCTATGAGGATATTTTTATAAGGCATATTATTCATGAATATGACAAATTATTTGGACTCGTACGACACAGGAGGGGCTTAGTTATAGCTACAACCTTGATGGATCGATAGTATAGTAAGATGGAGTAGTTGGAAAAATGAAATGGGTTTTTACCCAATAGTTAATCTATCTGGTGAATGGTATTGACGGTACTGTTTTTTTATCCCTAGGAAACATGGAATGGAATAATCGATCATTTCCCTCATTTAGATTTAGTTATTATTCATACATCAGATTTTATATCGACATATCTATGGATACATTTCATTATTAGTTTGTTGATATTGATGGAATGATTTTATGTTTCTAACCATTTTATATTGATATTTCCTTATAATGGTATTTCAATAGCATGTGTTATTAGTTTTTTCCCTTCCCCGTTAATTTATTCTCATTGATTCATTATTGATTCCATTTTATTTACCCTTTCTGGGGATTTGAACTCACCATTTTTATATGTTCTATTTTCATATTATGAAGAATAAATATTTCAGTATGTTTTCCAAGATTATTTTTATTTATTAATATTATCTATCATGTTTTTATTTTTTTTCTTCCCAATGTATTATGTGTATCATGTATGTAATATGGATTTCCAAAACATTTAAACTGACGAGTCCTTTGATATTTGATTCCTTGTAATAATTCTAATGTAATAAAATATTGCAACATCTTTGGGCCTCTAGTATTAGGGAATTATAGTTTTTTTCAGAGGATGTGTATAAAAAACATAATAACCTATATTTATAAAACATATATTAAGGAGAAGAACACTAATAATTGAATTGTGGATAAGTATGTAAGAACATACTAGAATTTGGTAAGGTATTTATTGTGCGGGTATTCATTGAAATACAACCATTCATGGTTACTACAAGTGGACATTATTCTAAAAAATGTTCCTAGGGGTAATAACTCATACAAGGTGTTCTAGGCCAGACTCCATATTACCTTAAATAGGACAACATGCCTTACTGCACATTTGGTTTGACACTCCTGAGGTATACTATTAAGATAATTGACAATATATTAACCTAAAACTATGATGGAGTTTAAATTAAATATTAAACCTTTGTAACCCATAAATTTTTAATTATAGGATTCCTGATTCATAAATTTTTTTATATGATATGGAGTGTTTAGAGTTATAAAATGGTCATAATTTTTTGCGATAATCCATTTTTTCCATTGTTTTGAAATAGTTACTTGAAATATGAATTGTATTAGTATTCATGGAAAGTGTAGAGATTTCCTTGATGAAGAATCAAATACTTCTGGTATTGGAATTGAGAGATTTATGGATATATTAGGAATTATTAGTCAGGTAATTAATAACAACGTTTTTTGAATAGAGCAACCAATTCTATAGAGAGAATCTAATATACAAGATCATTTTTTGTGACATAAAACCCCCCTTGATTTATGGGACTACTAATACAATGGTAGTTGTATAATGATTTAAGTAATTGGAGAAGATATTCATGGAATTAGAATGTGGTGAAAAGGGAAAGGATACACTCTTAATAGATTATCTAAAAGATGATGAGAATCTGTGGTGGTCATTAATCTATAATACAATGGATGTGGAACAAATATATCTTATGGAAAAGAGGACATTTATGGATATATTATTTAATGAATACTTCCCTAATGATAAAAAACTATGATGAATAGAATGTTTCTTATCTCAATTCAAAATAAATTGGTTATTTTTGTGGATTATGAATCTACCTTTACTATGTTATCAATGAATTTTATAGATTATATTTGAAATAAAAGAGTGCAAGATCCACCACCTATTTTAAAGAATTAATACAAATATCTAAATTCCACTAGTTTCACAGAATCTTCTATAATATGAAGAAATAGTTTGATGTTCCACTAAGATGGAGATGTAATTCTAAAAATTCTATGGATTCAAAGGAAATAAGGAGACGAATCGTTATTCTAGGAACTAAGGAAAAGGGAACATATAAAATAAGAAGAAGAAGTTTGATAATTCATTATTGCTTGAGAACACTGGAAAAAATCACCCTGTAAAATGAATGAAAAGAGTGGGACATTTTATTAGATTGGAGATAAGGGCCACCAGGAAAAATAATTAAATGGGTTGAATAAAAAGTCTATTATTCAGTGTTTTCATTACAATAATATTGCTCACTATAAAAATGAATTCCTAAAATTTAAATATAATATACATCCAAAGAATATAAGGGGTCAATGTCAAGCATATGTTATTGACCAAACTGAAGTGGAATGATTAATGTACATATGTATTTGGATATAAGAGATATTTTGTAAATGTATATTCTTTATAATGTTATCATCGTAGGATTTTTTAAAAATATACTTATTTTACTCTAGTAATTTTTCATTATGTAATTGAGATCATATGTTGAATGGAACCAATAATAGTTATTTAGTAGAAATTTAAAAAAATGAGGGACTGTTATCCCTTAATATATTATAGATTTCGAGATAGTGTTGAAGAAATGATTGAATTGGGAAAGGGTTGACTACCTTCGAACTGATTAATGACTTATTGAAATTTGGACTATTATATTATTGATGGAATTTGAAACACTTCTAGATTATAGTCATATATCCAATAACCTATTTTTTACATAATTATTATGTATGAATTCATGTTATCAATGATGTTTTATGGTGATTCATGTTATTAAAATATTTCCAGAGGATACATGAGGACGTTATTCACATGTTTGGGATGTGAAAATTTAGAGATACATCATTTTTTATTAATGGCTAATGATATGTTAATTATAGAAATTAATTGACTTTCAATTAGAATTGATTGAATCATAATTTATTGGAAAAGTTAACCATTTATGAAATGATTAGTGATTCCAATTGGAAGAGATTTTAGAGATTAATGTATTAGATCAATATATGATGCATCACGTGATATGAGATGAAGTATAAATTCTTCAATGTGTAATCAATGGAAAATAATATGTTTATATAAATGTATATTCAAATATATTTTTATATAGGGATACTATTATTTAGCTATAAAAATGGTTTCAAAAGAAACATATTATTTTATTATCAGCAATTTTTATTATATCAATATCCTTTACTCAAGCCTTTAGTTTATGGTTTAATCATTAACTACTTTCATCCCAACATGTTCTCTCGAACTCTCCATCACAACATTATTGTTGGAATATTTCTTTCATATCCATGTATCCATTTCTCACCTATGTTCTCATGTTATGGGACCTAATTATGTGATCATTTGACATTATTTTCTCTCTTATTAAAATTATGAGATATTAATCATTTGTAGGATGTATTTATTTCAACAATAGTTTATTTTAATTCCCTATATCACTGAGATAAAATTTAAATTGCATGGATGTAATTTATTTATGGTAGGGATAATGTAACACCATAAAATTATTAAGTAATAACCATATATTTGATAGCATGAATTACACATGACACCAAGAAAGTATGGGGATATAATACATTGATACATTAAAATATATCTACTATTTGATATATTATAAATTACATATTTCATGAAACACCAAGTTATATTATGTTACATGCAAGATACACCTTCTACGAAAGATTACATTATATGCAAGATCAAGTTTTAACCTAAAAATAATATGTTTTAAAAATATTATTTTTTAATATAACAATACTTAATAAAGATAATAAATTAGGATATATGAAAATAATTAAATATCTTATAAAAATCTACGTTTTACAGAAATAAAATATAAATTCATTGCTTAGGAATTAATTAATGTAAATATTAAAATGGATTCAATATAGAATGTTATTTTATAAAAGTAGTTTTATACTCACAATGATCTTTTATTCTAATAAATTAATGTAACAAAAATAAGTGATTTATTTTAAAGAAATATATATTTCATATATTCAATAAAATATTTTTCATGTTAATCACATGGGATTGATAAGTATAATATAACATCAAACCCAATTTTGTGCATAAAATACTATTTTTTATTAATGAATCATTACAGCCTTTTCATGAGGAAGTCATTTAAAATATTAACTTTGACACTTTAGATGACATAATAAATCAAAATATACTATAAATTTTAATGATAAACAAAATAATTAGGTTAGGGTTAATTTTTTATGTTTTTATGAAATAGTTCATTTTTAACGAATTGTTAATTATACTACATTTTAGTTAAAAATTTGTTTTTCATCTGATTTATTTATAAGAATAAATTATGTTTTGTATTGTATTTAAAAATTATTAGTATAATATTTCTATAAATTAATCAAATATAGATTATTATGGCCAATTTCACCATGAAATTAACTATAAAAACATAGAAATCTTTTGGACATTTTGTCTTTAAAAAAATACGTTGTTGTCCCGCTTGTGGGGTGAATTTTTAATTAATTTCTACAACTTCTATGATTGGAATTTGGAAACGTTGATTCTATATTTGGAAGAAGAGTAATATATAATTTAAAATAATTCCAAATTATTTTTTTACGAAAAATATTAGTGAATGTAATTAAATTAATTTCAATTATTGAGGTAAAATTAAGTTTAATAAAGGGATATAACTTAAACATAAAAGACCAAATAACTAGTAAACATGTCAAAAACTCATTAAATGACCATATATTGTCCATAAAAATTCCATTATTGAGTGTCTTTTATTACTTTTCTTAGACAATAACATGTGAACACCTAACTTGTATCCAAAAAATCAAAGTGATTCGTTTTCCTTCCCTATAAAAGGTTACTAATTCTCCCCATTCTTCCAACATTTCAAGACACTTAGGTTCATAAATTATCTTCCAATATGGCTTCCCAATATCCCTAACCATCACATTGAAGCCTTAATTTTGGAATAAATTTTTTCATGTAAGCCTTTTCGTATAAACCAAACGCAGTTACACGATTAAGAGGTAACATGCTTCTTTAAGCTTTTTAGTTTTATATTCATTCTACACCACCTAAAATATTAAATTATAATATTATAAAATGAAAAATGTGTTATAAATATACTTTTCTGTTGTAATTCAATGTTTTTAACCTAAAAATATTTACATCTCTACCTAATGGGAAATGAACGTATTATTTATGTGTACGACCAACTACTGCATCACGAAATGATGATTGTTCATCTTTCCTTTACCAATAATCATGGAAGACTTTATAAAAGAAATAATATCTATATAAGAGATATAATATATTTATTTTGTCTTTACCATACTATAAGCCTTTTATAACACATAATTTACTACATATCTCTTTTCGTTAATAAGTTGCATCATTTGAGTAAATGTGGACTACAACCCCCTCGAAGCGATATGATTCATTCACGCTATGCATGTAACATATTAAAAATGATTTTAATAAAACATTGTAACATATATATAATTTATAAGATAATATAATTATAATATAAATATTTATCATTTTTCAAAATTCTTTTAATAGGACAATGAAATGAAATTAGCGTTCATGCATACATTCCGCCATTGATCTCCATGAACGGTGACCTTCATTTATTATATCCAAATATAATGGACTATTATAAATACAAATGTACTGAATATATAAGACAATTTAATTATATTTTACATTTTGGAGTTGAAGGAATCATGAACTAAGAAATATGTACAATATATCATAAGTCAAAACATTCTTCTAAAAACTAGGCAATTACCAACCAAAATAGCTAAAATAATGAATGTGTATTAATAAACGAGTATTAAAATGTTTTAATAATGTAATATAGGATATTATAAGAATTATTATGGTTATATTATAGGTTAGAAACATATTTTAATCCAATATAAATATGGATAAGACCATGCATAAAAATGATGTTGAATGAAAGTGATTTCTTCTAAATTTAAATTTCATTGAGTCTTATTTTCTATTATGAACCAATTCACTTCTATTTGGTGAATTTACTGAACATTAACATGTTATATCATGAAAACCATTTCAATCATGATATTCTATGTTTCATTTAATATTATTTCTTCATGGGGTTTATCATATTAATGTCTCAATGTGGCATGGTACGCATTGAATGTTTATAATGTCATTTTTATCATAATTGTTTTTATAAAATTTCAATGGTATTTAAATTCATTAATATCAAAAATCATTTTTGTTACATAGCCTCCAACATGAAATTATTGTTAAATTCATATCTTTTATTCAATGCAGATATTTTTATAATTCACATTATTCAAGAATATGATGAATTCTTTGGACTACTACGACATGGGTGGGACATTGTTATTGATAGACACTTGATGCATCTATATTTTCAAGAGATGATATATTTGGGATAATTAGATAGATGTTTACCTTATGGATAAACCTTCTTGTGAATATTCTTGAAGGTACTAGTTCTATGTACCTAGGATAAATTGTATCCTATAATTAAAAATTTACTTTATTAGGATTCAGTTATTATTCATCCATGGTATTTTGCTTATACATATCTATGTATACATTTATTTCGATGATTATTGATTTAGATGGAATTAATTTTTAGTTTTTTACCTCTACATACTGACATTACCCTATTTACTCATTATAATAACATGTGTTGTATGTTACTTTCCATTAAATGTTAATTTTTTTCTCATTGATTCATTATTAATTCCATTTTAATTACCCTTACTGAGAATTTGAGATCACCCTTATTATGTTTTCTTTCCCCAGATTATAAAGTATAAATAATTGAATAAGCATTCAAGGATGATGTTTCAATCGTTTATTACATATCATGTTTTTGTTTTCTATTTCTATTTTATTATGTCTATCATGTGAACAATATTGATTTTGTAGTATGGTAAATTGAACTATCCTTCAGGATGTGATTTCTTATAAACATTCTCATGTAGTAAAATAATACAGTAGCTCAAGAATTTTGGGATCAGGGGATTACAATTAATATACAAGCCAAATTTTATTCAACCTTGATTATTTCATATAGGACCACCTATATATTCATTGTATTCTGATCAATCTTCATGGGGATACCTATACATGAAGTAAGATCATTTAGGATATTAAGAAGAACAAATAACCAATTTAATTAATTTAACCTGACACATATTTTATAAAACAAATTCTTTTATGTAAAAGTATTATAGGTTACATCCCATTTTGATATGAGACAAATGTTGTGTTACATAGACTACATTAATATATCAATGCAATATGTATGCAGTGTGGGAATTCACTTTCAAGCAAGAGGGCATGGTTAGAGTAATATGTTTGATGATTCCTATTATCAAACCTGTTTTTCAATGGAATAATGAGCTTAGGTGGGATGGTTCCCTATATCATGATCATATACACTGAGGAACAATATTATTTTGAAAATAAATAATATAGTGATTAAACCGAGGGCCACATCAACAATACCAAGTGGGAATATTGAAAGAGATATTAGCTTGTTGGCATCTCTTGTCAAGTCCTCTTCTCATTCCATTCAATGGAGTGGTAACCTACCTTTATGACTCAATCCATCATTGTTTTTATTCCCATTGTTGCTTTTTTTGTTAATTATATTTCAATGTGTTTTTTGGAATGATGATGTTGATGAGAAGATTATTGGATATTTTTCGTTGATTCATTTTATTCTATTGTATGTATTAATTGAAAAATTATACATGAAATTTTTTTGACTGTTGGAACTAATCTTCACTGTCAATGTCATGTGTTATGGATGAAACCTTTCACACAACAAGTGAAGTACATGAAAATATTGATTAATATGTATATGCTTTTTTGAATAGAAATAAAATAAATCCATAGCAAATAATATTTATTTCTCATCAGGTATTTGAAGATGAATATGATATTTAAATTTATATTTTATTATGGATTAGAATAATATTTTCTAATTATAGTTATTTGAATTCTATGAAGGTTATTATTTATTAAAAAACTGGCCAATAATTAAAATCCACACAAGGTCCATCACATCAACCACACATTTGGGACACTAGGGTTATCCACATGGGAGATCATTCCCAAGGACACCTTCATGGTGGTAGAAGAGTGTGGGAGGATGAATAAAACCTAACAGAGAATGAAATATTTTGATTTTTCAAATAACACATTTATGGTGTGTAGGGGGGAGAGAGAATGATAGCTGTACCCCATGTACTAGTGTACATTTTTTTCGAGGATTTGTCGAAGATTATTGATCTAAAAGAACTAGTTTCACAAATTTGATTATATGGAAGTTTGTAAATGAGATGAAAATAATTTTGGGATGCATTAAAGATGGTAATTATTCATCATCATAAAAGTATCTGGATATAACACCTACCACATGATCAAATCCATCTCAACTAACCACTAGAATGAGGATATTTTATTCAATCATCCTTACATAAAATAATTTAATTCATTATATTTTATTAATTCTATAAACTCTATGAGTATGTAATGATTAAATTATCATGTTTTTTAGGAAACTAATGTAAGAACCTTGATGAATGTAATCTAGGTCACCATTGTAAGATATTTTTTAATAATTTTTAATCTTTCTAGTATGTTATGAAGATAAAAGAGTCAATTCAAGTATCTTTGATACATAGTTGATATCTTGTGTTGAAAAAATATGGTGTATGTGATTATTATCACATTCACATGAGGTAAAACCATGTACCATGAAGGAGGAGATGCCATATTATTTTGTGTTTGTATTTTGAGAAACACCGAACTATTTGTGTATAATAAAATTCTTATCAGAAACAAAAATAATAGATCCTTAAAACAACACTATATTCATGTATTTGAGTTGATTAATAGTTGATTGAAGGTGGTGACACTCACCTATAAATAAGGTGTGGTAAGGCATAATGATGAAGTGGCTTTTGAGAGAGATCTTCTTTTTATGAAGAAAAATAGAGTGTCCAGAAATATAAGCTCTATATTGAAGAATTCCATAAATAACATTCCATCCATGCAGAATAACATGACCCAAAATTGTTTTTAATACACTTCCTATAGGAGTATCATGAAGAAACTGAGGTCTCATGAATTATTTGTTTTTTTGTAACTCATTTCTTATTGAAAAAGAGATAATAACATAATCTTCTTATATATAATCCCTTTAATCAATAATTTTTATAGAAGGATATTAAATGAGGATATTAGGGTTGAATGATAAATCCCTCATGCTTGATAATATTGTTTTCATGTACAAAAACTTGAACAGTTCACCCAACCTCTAAATTATTGACCGAAGGTAGTGTGAGACCCTATGTGCATTAACTAAGGTATTTTTTGAAGAGAATCAAATTCATAATATGATTTTTTTCATGACTTCCCATATGTAAAAAATAACACTCTCATGATCTAATAAACAAAAAAACGTGTGAAATACTCTAAATAATACTATGCAATACATATATATATAAACATAAATGAAGGATAGAGAAGAAGAGAACATTGAACTAAAAAGAACATAAAATAACATAGGAAGTAATGTGTTCAAGGATTTCAGATTGGAAGCATAATAATTTTACTATACATGCATGAATATTGTGAAATACACATGAATTTTTTTTATATGTATAGTTTTCATTACATGACCACATATTTGTAATTTTGGGACATCAAAATCAAAAGGCATAATTTCATTAGTTATTTTTTCACTAAAGAAAATGTTTAGATATAAGTGATCAAAGGTTTTTATGAAATCCCAAAAGGTTTTGAAGGTAAATAAAGAAGTATATGAAAAATTAAGATCATGAAATAATTTATATGATGATCAATGAGTTCATACTATAGTAGTTCAAACATGTAATGGATATGACTTATTGATTGATTTGAGAGAATGGTATTCCATAAGGTTTGTGTTTTGTGTAGAAGAAGTTTATGGGTTGGATCTAGATAAGAAGAATTCATTCGGTTGGATACAAAAGTAGAAAAAGTCTAGGTTGGAGATAGAGCATAATATGTATCTCAATATGACATGGGAGTATTGTAATCCCAAAACTCATAGTGAAGAATATTTAATTGTGTGGAATAATAGCGTATTAGAATGGGTATGATTTTTTGATCCATGTATAAATTGTGGTTTTCTCTATCAATTATATAACTCAACATGAGGTGATATTACGAGTTAATATAGTGTGGATTGAGAACCATAACTAGTTTGAGTGGAGGAATTTAATGAAATGGAATTCAAAAGTAGAATACATTGATTCACCCCTCCCATATCAATGGTTAATCTTTCTTAGGACTCTTTAAGTGGTTCGAGATCAATTGATACCTATACATATCTAATAGAGTCATTATAATGAAAATAATTCATAAAATAATAAAGCTACATTATATGGAGATTTCCTCAAAGACAAAAAACACAGAAAGCTGATACATGGAAGGATGTAATAAAAAAATCATCTATTACAGGTACATATGACACTAATAGAATATAATAAAAGTGTCATATGTTGTAAAAAAATTCATTATTATTATTATTATTATTATGCTGAATCCTTCTCAAGCTGTGATGATGATCTATCTCTGAGTGATTGTCATCCTATTTTCAATAAACATTAGGATGACATCCCAAAAAAAGTTATAAAATTCTTCTTTGGATGAATAATTGTTCATTTGGAAAAACAATTAAATATAAAATAAGTGGAAGAGGATAAATAATTGGAATCATGTATAAGGGTAGAAATATCAAACACTCAAACCAAACATGTGAATGCATCTCTTAGATAAATGTTTATTTTCAACAAATGGTATGATGAAACTGTTGAAAAAATACAAAGAAATGTTTCTGAAAAATAAATATTTGAGATATTATTTGTATAATCAGTCCACGGATTTGAATAATTTCATAATGTTTCTATGGATTCCATTCAATTTTAAATAAAGTACGAATAAACTAATGTTAAATAATATGATAATTCATTTCGTGAATCACGAAGGATGCATGGTGAACAAATGAAGAAGTTAAAGGAGGTCTGTGGAGAATATATGATAACAAATAAGATTGATAATAACACCCAAATTATGATTTTTTTAGTTTTGGAAGTTAAATTGATGAATAAAGAACCACCATAATCTGGAACATACCGAATTTCATTAACAATAGGATTCGACCACAAAAGTCTATATTCAGGATCTTTAATACCATACGAGAATGAGATCATTCTGTAATAAAATTGAAAAATATTCCAATAATAAGGTCTCCAATAACAGCAAATAAATATTATGTACTAATGTTGTTTGAGTTTCTGGTACAGGTTTTAAATCAAACTCTAGGAATGTATGTATATTTAATGATATTTATAAAACCATCACATCATGGGTTGATGAGGGAAGATATATGAGGAGTAATTCTTGAATAAGTTCTTAAAAGAGTTGTGATTCCACTTTGAAATATAATGTTTTACATTACCTGAAACCTGGATAGAATACACATTGAATGAAGAGAAAGTGACAAATAAGATACTTTTGTTGTTGAAAGATGATTAAACACAAATCTCTAAAATGTGGGTATAATAAAACTATTCATGAAAATCAAAGAAAAAGTAAATAATGGTATATAAAACATAATGAATGGATAAAATAGTATAATGGTGAGAGAACATATCTTATATTAAGGGAAAATGAAATATGTCAAAAGAAAAATAATTCCCCCTAGGAAAATGGAATGCTCAGTTTGATTAATTACCACAACAACAACGGTTTGTAATGAATGCATATCATGGTGGAAGATTCATGTTCTGTTGTTTTGATAGGGGTTGTGAATGGAATGGGAATAAATCCTGCTCTTTATAGTACAATGTTTCGTTACAATAAAACATGCATGAGTAAAGGGGATGTCATGTTCAATACATGAGAACATGTTCCCATAGAAAAAATGGTCTCACCATAAATTCATAAAAACGGAAAATTCAAAATATATTTGAAGGCATAGATTAAAATTTTGTTGCATGTAACTAGAATGGTCACACAACTAATAAATTCATGAAAATTATGGAAAGAGATATTCCCAACAATTTGAATGTGAGGAAGTTTCAATAGAAAAATTTATAATCTAGGTTAATATTTTTAGAATATAGAGACTGTGAAGTAAAACTACCCAATTATATGGATAAATCAATATAAATTGGATATAAAATTCGGGTAAGATAAATAATTACTGAATATAATTTAATGAATGTTCCCCTAAAAATTGAAGTGGAAAATGTTATTACACAAAATGACAAATAGATATTAACTGAGATTAGAAGAAATGAATAGCCCACATTAAGAGGCTATTATCATCATGAATATTACTATTTGGTGAGAAACAATGTCCCTATTTATCCCTTTATATATATATATATTCATATGATTTTTTACAAATTGTTATGATGAAAAAATTTTTCTCCTAGAAATTTATTGCCAGGGGTTGAATAGCTTCCAATGACTAATGTCAGATACAAAATATTTGAACAATCTCTAACTGGTTTCATTATTGGAGATAAAAACCCGAAACAGCTCTCATATGCATGTAGACTCATTGAAATACATTCCAAAGGTTGGTGTTTTCTAGGTAACATGGCCAACGACACTAAAGAACTCACATTGGTCGAGAAGATGGGAATTTGGGATCATGTCACCATATTGGGGTAATTATTACCTATTCTAAGACTCTATTATATATACAAGATATGTTCATAAATCCTTTGTTCATTCCATATTTTTCATAGATAGGTCACCCAGATTTAATAATCCATTTTGAATAAGTTTGGGTTTAGAATCTTCTTATATGTTTACTAGGTTCTCTATCGATGGGGATATTTTTATGTATCTAAGGTTCTCAATAAATGGTGTACTTTTTTGGAATGGATAATATATTATTTGAACATTTATTAGTACAGTGGATACATTAGTCCATGTTTAGGTGTTCTAGAGTTTACCATCATCTAGAGAGGATATATGTTTTTTTGATGTTGGGATGCAACCCATAAGATAGGATTCCGATGTATCCTCATGAGAGGATTCAGAACCCATGTAGTTTTCAGTAACTTATTGGGGGACATCAAGTTTTAAGGATGTGTGATGAGGACCCAACACATATTTTTAACGGCACATGGCGAGGACAATAGAGAAAAATGCATCTGGTCAAGGATAATGTGGGACTTACCCCGAGGTAGCCTAAGGGGCATATAAGAGATGTGGTCTCCTGGGTATATATGAACATACATAGGATGTGGCCCTGATATCATTAGGGTAGATTTGTGTGCTATTTTTGGACATCACATAGGCTTACTATTTATCCTAGTTATTTTAGAATCAATTCCCATGTATTTTAGTATATTGGGGAAAACCCCAAAAAGAAGGACCAAGTAGTTAGGGATTATACCGTATAGTATCTCCATGTGATGCTACTTCATCAAGAATATGAACCTTTGAATATGAGGTATGGTTTAAGGACATACATAGTATAAGAGGCCCATTAAGTGAATGTGGTTGTGGAATATGCATTGAAGCAGACCATATGGAATATGGATAGGTGTTATGTGTAAAAGAAAACCATTTGAAAGATGTTAGGGATTATGAATAATAGTAAACATTGAGGCATATTGATGGGGATTATGTGTGAATTCAGCCTATCTGTTATCTAGATCATGTCGATTTCGTGATCTCCACTAACCTCTATTACCATGTGAGACATGCTTAGTGTGAGAAACTAGAGTATTCAGTAGATACGTTGATCACATGATCCACTCTATCTACTAGTGGATGACATGATGAATCCCAAATATAGAGGGTGATAGTATTTACTATCCATGTGTCCCCTTTTATTTTCAATCCCAGGATAGGCATGTCTGATGGTCTATCAAACTACATTCCTGGTGGAGTTGAATAGGATCAAGAGTTCCACCTCTTGCATGAATGGCTAGGGGGTTAATAAAAGAGGGATGACAGGGAAATTTGTTTTGAGGGGGGTCTCATTTCTTATCGTAGGGAAAGTAACATGTGATCCCCTCTATCCACACCTAGAATACGTAGGGTTACATAAGAACCCCATGAATGGAATACTCATTAGAATGGTAATGTAAGCCCAATATAATTTTGAGGGTCCTCCTTATTGATGATGTTATACACATGACTCCGCTTACCACCAGTATATAAAATCAAGAAGAAAATATACTTAGTCTGATGATCATATCATACATGTCATGTGGATTTGAAATGAACATTGTCCTAATTCCATTTGACTATTTTGTGGAGGGGCCAACATGGATTCTAGTGACAAAACGGATGGGAGTGATGGGAGCTGGAAAGTAGAAATCCATAGGATTCCTAATTTTGTGATGAAAATTCTTAAATAGGATCAGGTTCCCTATTATATAATGTTGTTACACTAATGAGGGTACCATCTATAAAGCATTATGCTCTGTGGACATGGGTTCTTCCCATGTACGAGTTGATACACTAGGATAGGTTCTATCTATGTAGCGTGTTTCTATGGGGGTAGAGTGCCCCCGATGTAGAAGTTTTCAATACAGGTAAGGATATCACCTTCATAGTGTTTCACTTGGCAGTGCTCTTGTCCACAATGGTTCTATCCGTTTATGAACCACAAAAAAGGTTTTTAAGAAGGTTTTATATGTTTTGGGTGGATGAATGATTTATTCTTTCATCTTCACTACTATGGGGTATATTTTTACCTACTTGGAATAATTTTAGAGTCTTTATATTGTTCATTTCCTCGTCACTCATCTCTTTTGGTACTGCTCAATTTGGTCTTATCGTTTTCTTTTCTTCCCCCTCAGGGTCTTTTTATTGAAGAACAATGGAATCAGATACCATCATGGATGACCATAATTGGTGACGTACAATGATATTTTTTTGGATACCAAGTAGAATCTCCTAGCTATGAGTGATTTATTTTGTGGGGAGAGGTCGTTCATAGAGGGGTCCATCACTAGTAGGGCTGGAAATCACTACCCTGTCCCTACAAAAGAGTCAATTTATTTTTGAATGTAGGTAGTACTGCCTACTCCTATAAAAGATTTTGTTCATGGGGATGGACGTTCATGTGATTTAAAAAGTCCATTCGACCCTAAAAATGAATGTGTTATCATTTGAGAGTGTAGACGATACCACCTCATCCCATGATCTATTTTGTTTGCAGGTTACATCGTCAAGCTACAGAATTCCATGAGGAGCGACAGTCCCTAAATAATTTTTTTCTCCAAGAGGCCAATCCATCCATCATGGATTCTACCCTTTGAATATTTTTTCCATGTTCTTCAGATCCCTTATTTTCCTTTTTTTGAAATATTAATGTAATATTTTTAGGGCCCAACAAATACCCCATTTGGGATGAGTTCTGATCAAGATGTATAAGAGGATATTCTGATATAGAATGCAGTCATATATTGAATTGGTGTGTAGAACATAGATTGACCTAAAATAGTTGATAATGCATAATAATAGGGGTTCCTATTCATTTTTCATTAATAAGATTTCTCATTTAATAGATCCCTCTACAAACTCTCTATATTTCATTCTTCTTCCACATAGAACATCCTTTGCAAACCCACATTCCATGAACTAAATTTCATTACCTATGAATGAAAAGTATAATTTGGGAAAAATAATTATTTATTATAAATAAATGGGCTATATTATTCACAGATTTTTATTCTTGTATACTCTTGTTTCGTTGACCAATTCTTTGCGAGCCTTCTATTTTTCAACTCGAAGCTTCATGGGTGAATTCCTTAAAAAACTAACGGTTTTAAGGGTTTCAATGGATTCTTATGAATTTTTCTCAAATGAATATTAGATATTTTTTATGATCTAATTTGTGAAAATAATATGTCTCACCCCACATATATGACTATGACCGTGATAAGATCTACCAGGGATGGGAATATTAAAGACGATCATCCATCATGCATCACCCCTAACGAGGGAATTCTGAATCAACTTCTTTCACCAATGCTTCTAGACTACCCATTTTCATACTGACATCAACTTTATAACCATAGGTATAAATCTAATTCTCCCATTCCACATTTTTATCAAAATCTCCCACATTCTTTGTCCGAGAAGTATCAGAAGAAATATAATGTGAATACCTCTACCACATGGAAAATCATTTCCAGGATTGGTCAATAGAGAATCTTCATTATCAGTGGTTATATGTAGACACAAATAATATTACACATCCATGATATATAGTTTTTATAAAAAAATCAAGGATTATTAATCCATTTTCAACCTCTTTAAAGACAATCCCAATAGATTTTGAAGATCCAAATTGGATTTATAGTCTTGAGGGTGTTTCTCAGACAAATGGGATTGGGAATTCTAAGTGGAACGACATTGTAGGTAATTATCTGTGTAGTAGGAGTTCATCAGCTTTTAATATGTAGTATGGGTCTCAGAATTTTATGTTTACATACTGGATGGTATATTTCCCAAACTTCTCAGTAGCTGGTGTTCAAGCATGAATACCTTCCACTTATCACATGGTTACGTGTGGATCGACATATAATATTTATACCAGCTGGTGGGAGTAGTCATTATTGGTAACATGTATGAAGAATTCATTCCCACATCCAATACCTAGGAAAAGATTATAATATAACTATATTTGTAAGGGACCTTCGGACTGTTGTATAGGAATTTCTTGGTCAGCCCCTCCATGCCCTCTCATTCATTCTATTTAATGATATGATAAAGTTGTTATTTCATGTTAGTGGTCCCAGGATAAATGTTTACCATATTTAGAATCATCCAACTCAATAATAATGAAGAATTTATTTTCAATACTATCTTACCCTCGATTCTAGTCAATACCCCACGTAGGGTTACAGAATCAATCTTATATATCTCTTATCTTCAGGCTAGTGGGTATTATCTCTATCTTCTTGAGGGGATGGTTATTCTGATCCCATGATTACTATACTAGAATTAAAATTTGTAATTTAATAATGGTGGTCCCATTGGTGAAGGGTCATCTTATCAACCTATTTGTCCCCATCCTCTATTGTATTTATGAACTATTGGGTCAAATATAGAGAGGATGGTCCTTTCATTGCCTCATCGCCCCATTTCAATTCATGTATGGTTGGGTGGTGGAGAACTATTAATTCCAATAGTATCAAAATTCTATATAAATACTTCTCTCTAAATTAGACCATGCACTTCTAAACATTGTTTTCATTTCCTTAAACAACTATGCATCGATGGCATAGTTGAGCAGCTGAATGATTTTTCCCATATCTATTTTTCAACATACCCTTCATCTGATGGATTGGTGGTTGAAGACATAATGGGTTCCTTATAATAATTTTAATACATCATTCCATTAATATATTGGGTATATACTTCTAGTGTATATAGGGAACCCATTAGTAAACCATAAAATCTTTATTGGTTTCAGAGGAAATTTGGATTCCTGTAACATGTTTCATTTTTACCCTTTACCTAGATCAAAAAGAAATCACACCAAACCATTATTTTTAAGTTGAGGATGATTATGACATGTGAGGATTACATGATGAAAATACATTTCCCTTATATATGATCTTGAACTAACATTTCATGGGATTATGATTAGATATGTATGGATTACTACCCAGAGGGAGTGATTTGGAGGTCAGTTTTATGGATGCATAATATCTCGGTTGCTCTTTGTAATTCCCCAATTATGTCCTATTTACCCACTTATTTCATGTGATATTTTATTTTCTTCATCATATACATTAATATGGAGCATCATTCACAAGTAATATTTCTATAGGAAATGATGGAAACCCCATACTTTTGACTGATTTTGTTAGCAATCACGCTGAGGGTGGTCTAAGAGGGGAATCCGAAGGCATTTTCTAGATTGACGGTGACCTTATGCATTGAAATTTTATCATTGATGAAGAAATATATAAGATGAAATTTCATTCCATTCTGTCAAAATTATAGGAAAGACTATCTCATATAACCATAATCCATCATATATACTTTTGGAAATGGAGGTAGAAGAATGGGCTCCCAAGGATACCAATGAACAACATGTGTGTGGAAACATTCATGGCACCAAATCTATAGCATTATCATAGATACCCTCTTATAGATGTGTTCTGACAAGGTGGACACACTCTGTCAGCGTTTAACCTGCTTGGCCTTAATCATATTTGATTATTGGTACCTGAATACCTTATCCACAAGATCAAAATCACTATATAAAAATTATCTACTATAAAATGTAAAATTTATTAGTTGAATGATTCCCATAATCATACTGAATCCCTATATGATATTACCATTGAGCTACAATACATTGTTTCTAATGAAGAATGACCTTAAGATCAAGTGGTTGCACATACTGAGGATGTACAAGAATGTGAGGCACATGGAGCAAGGTTAAAGGAATATTATTCATTAATATATAAATTTTTTGAAGCCTTAAAGAAGAAATTTGGTGATACCACGGTCATCATTATATGGATGTTCCCAATTGATGTGAACAATGGAAAGAAAATGACCACTTTGGAATGAACCCTTAATGGCTTGAGTCATGTAGTAGACAATATTCTGACTAACCCAAGACAAGTATCATTATAATCATTTTGGCTACTCTGTAGTCTTTGTTTTTGTTTAGTAGTGGCATTATGGAGAGAATCCTAAGTGTAGATGATTTTTCACATTCATTAAATAAATAAATAGAAACTTCTCCCTCTCCGAAAAACATCTTATTGTTTTGTACAATTCATATCAATCATAACATGTTATATTTTGAAAGATAATATATAATGGAGATTATTTTCCATTATAATATAGGACAACGAAATTGAAATAATCATGTAATACTTTAATTTTTTCTGATCCTTGAGGCTTAGTGATCATGGTTTTGACTATTTCTAGGGTTACATGATAAAACCTACGAACAATATGTCTTTTTTGTTATCTCCAAATAAATGTCCTAATTCCACTCTGGTGTGCAACTAGAATACATAACATGTGCTTTAATTAGTATTCCCATTGTGTGTTTTTTCACTTAATAGTTTTCTTATATTTTATATATTGCTCAATTTTTCTTAAAACATGTTAATAAAATATTTAGAGAGCTGAAACTCGAGTTTTGTATAGTGTTCCCTTTGTGGGGTCTCCACATGGAAGATTTTGTGTCTATTTTAAGGAATGTTCTTATATAATAATACTTGACTAATGTGAATTTTATTAATGTCAAATACTGTTAATTATAGGGGAAGATCCCCAAAATGTTTTACTAAATGATAATGTCCCAATATGTTTATTTCATAAATGATAGATATCTTGATGACCCTAGGTTTTTTATTTATGAATTTGAGTTGTGATATGGGGAAATTGCATGAGATGTAATCATAAAAAAAATTCTAGGATGATGTTTCTACGGAGTACAAAGGTAGGCAAAGCCACTCCTAGGGATGAATTTTCCTTTTCTTGAGATGGTATTTTTATGGAAAACATAAATAGAGCCATCTGGGGAATATTTTTCATATTCAAACAAATGTTTCATTAGGAAACAAACCATCATATTAAGAAGGCCATATGATTTTTTAAAATATACATTTTTCTAGACCACAATGGGTGGACTATAAAGGTAAATATTTCTAAAAATGATGAGGGGATCTACATCGGCTTTGGCCAGGATTGAGAAACAACTTCTATACATATTTGTATTGTGCACGTGACGGTTGGAACATGGTGTAGTATATAATTTTGAAACTAGTTCATGGAACATATAGTTTTAATGTCTTATAGTGAGGATATTTAAGGGATATTGTTTAAGTTAAATTAGCGTTGATTGAGGGATAAATTATCTTAACCATTTTAATAGTAATATATAAAAGAATGTTATATCATCTCTAGGAATGGTGGGAGTTATAAGTTTTAATTAGGTAGATTATAAATACAAGGATTTATGTGGGACATAAATGTCATCGGGTCATAGATAGATAGTATAGGCGTCTCCTAAAGATGAATTTGACTTTGGTTGATATGTCTTATTTTGTGAAAGCAATGCAGATCCAACTCGGGCATATTGTTAATATTCTAAAAAAGGTGTTCTAGGGATATTAAACCTGCTTTTCCATTAGTCATGAAGGTTTATGGGGATTATGAATTTTTCATACATAGAGTTTCTTTTTTTGAATAAGGGTGGATAAATATGAAAATGGAATTTTATATAATGATTTTTTATGACTGGGTATAAGCATTTTAATTATGAAGACCTACCCCATAATTTAGATGATTTTTTTATTATGATATTGTTTGATCTAAGATAATAGGTCGATAAATAACTATGTATGAAATTTTAATGAGGATCAACCATTCATTGTTTTTGGCTGGAAACTTCATACGTATTTCTAATGCATTTAGAGAAAAAAGGGGAGGCATTTTTTACAACATGACTGGACACAATATTGGGGGTCCAAGTTTCAATATGTATCCTTTTTATAATATTAATAAATCTATATGTGTTTCATGGATGGATTAACTGTGATTTTACGGAACTTTTGTGTTGGGAAAATAGAATTTTATTTTGAATACGAGCTCAGAAGAATGGGGGAGAGGATTATATTGGAGTATCCTATGAAGATCTAGCTAGCATATATGATAGTGGGGGATTTTTGTGTGGCCATACCAGGATATAATATCTATGTGTCTCTATGTATACCAACATGGAATGAATCAGGACATTAATAGTTCTTATAGGGTTCCCCATATAGTTCAAACCCATGAACAAGGAAAGTTAATTTTTGCCTTTTTTTGTTAGAACAAATATATCATATTTTTTTCACTATGAATCATGTGATGGTAGGAATCAAGACTCACATAGTTCTGTAAATCATGTAGTTTTGTGCCCTATGGTAATGAATATATGTCAGGGAAATGATTTATAATGGGACACTCATTAGGATGGGATGTTCTCACATGCATCAGACATAAGGGGAAATGAATGTGTAAAAAGTGATTCTATGAGTTGTCGGATCAGGATAAATGACATGGGTCATAGATTACAGTATGGATTAAGAGGTTAGGAAAAGACTATAATAAAGATGAATTTTCTTTTTATTGATAATACTTTTTTGGGAAACTTAAAAAGATCCAACTGGGGTGTATTATTCATAGTCAAGCAAAGGTTTCCTCAGGATACTGACCCTCTATTTATAATGGCCGAGGAGGATTATGGTGACCCTAAATTTCCTTGATCATTGATTTTTATGAATATAATAAATGTGATTAGTTCCATAAGAAACATTTTGATTTTTATTTTCCATGTAGTGTGAAATTACATTCAAAGGCTTGAATAATTTGTAGGGGTACATTTCTGTTTCCTTGAACGTTCCTTGAATGGGGAATCTAATCATGAGATATCTTACATATATCTTAATTTTATTTTGGATAAATGGATGTTTTTACAATAGATGATAAAATGAGATATGGTGTCCGAATTTATAAATATCTCATCAAAAAATAATAATCATGAAGACATTGTTATTGAGGTACCTTGAAATTTAACATAACATGGTAAAGATATTAGTCGAAATGAAGTGAATAATGATGGATATCATGCATCTGTTCATCATATGAAAATAAATGAGGATAATTATTATGCCTTTAGGTCCTTTTAGAAGTATCATGGAAACCATGGTTCTAATTTATACACTTTGATAATGTCGGAAATCCCCTGCTGAGACACTTATTCATAGGGGAGCTGTGCTCGGTGTGGAAAACAAGGGGTGGAAAAGGTTTATTGTTTTAGAAAACCGTTATATATTGAAGGATAAGGAATTTTTTATTTTTATGCGGGTTTTCCTAGATTAATAATCATGGTGTCACTATGTATTTAATTCAAACGAGAATCCATCCACACGAAGATAATATAATAATACTTGTGTAGATCCAATCCTATCATAGGGAGGAATGACTTTGTTTTTTTATTGAATGTTATATTTTTTCAGTTAGACATAGGATGTGAGATCCCAGTTTCACTATATATCATTCATGGGTAGGAATGAAGCCATAAATAGTTAGGGGATACCATTCATTTTAATTTCACTTTGTAAGGATGATTGTGGCCAAATTTAATGATGTGAAATGTTGTGGTTGGACCCAAAATAAGAGGTCTATACATCAATATGTTTCCTATGATGACGTGAATCAAGACCTATATAGTTTTAATTTCATGTACCCTCACAGATATAACATATCTATTGGGAGGGGTGATTTTATGGAATGAAACTATAAACAGGATTCACTTTAGAGCCCCAACATTGATTTTGTTTATAAACACGGTATGGTATATGTTTTTTTTATTTTGTGGATGTGCTCCTGATATGAGGTCTTAACATCACTACACATATCATAGAATGAAATTAAATCCACATTTACTTATTGATGAACCATGTAGTTTAGCATCATGAAGTAATGATGGGGGTCACACAATGTGAAAGAAGTCTCATCATGAAGGGTCCCATGAGTAGAGATGAGGGAATCACTATGAATTCTTTTTATTATAATAATCAATCCAGAAATAGTTTTTCATGAATTCTACATGTGTAGGTATGGCCCATATTCATGGAGGGGGATTTTTTGGGTAGTTTGACTGGGATGAAAAATCAGTGCATCTCTATGTTTCCTATGTGGATAGGAATCAAGACATTCAAAGTTCTTGATAAAGAGGTTCCATACAGGCATTTGAATCTTAAGTGAGATAATGGGAATTTCATTTCTCCCCTACACATATCTACCTCATTTTTGGTAAATAGTTTTTTGTGACGACAATTCTCAGGTAGTTTAACATCATGTGGTGAGGATGTTGATATCTTAATTTTTATTGTCATGTGACATGGAAAATGGAGTTATTCTATTTTGAGATCCTCCAACAAATAATGACCTTGCAGTTTTACATAATGTAGCTAGAAAAAGTTAAGATTATGTTTAACTTAGTTAGATCAAGACGAGTTATCATAATTTGTAACATAATGCAATCAGGATGAGTTATCATTAAGTTTAATGGTATGAGACCAGGATGAATTATCATTTTGTTTAACATCATGCAATCAGAATTAATTATGATATAGTTTAATATATTGTGACAGAGGAAAATTATCATATAGTTTAACATCATGAGATCAGTTTAGTTGTCCATAATTTCAACTTCATGTGATCTAGATGAATAATCAATCCATTTGACATCATAAAATAAGGATAACTTTTCATGCAATATAATTTCATTTGATCAGGATGAATAATCATGAATATTATCATCATGCGGCCAGGATGAATTATCATGAATATTAAAATCATTAAATAATAATGAATTACAATTATTTTAAACATCATGTGATCATGATGAATTATTATGATATTTAATGTCATGTGATCAGGATGAATTATCATGGAGTTTATGGTCATGTGAGTAACATGAGGGTGTCATGTGATTACATGAAATACTTCTTCAGGAACCTTTTGATGGTGGGAGTTGTGGTTACCTATATATCCATTAACATTAGGGAGTAAGCCCCATTTGATTATAAATTATATATGGACTAATGCCCCTCTAATTTTGGCTCCAACATTGCATGTTCCCCTCCAGTTATCATCAATGTCCTGAGGACCAACACCATATCAACTTAATGGAATGTTCAGAGGGAAAAATATTTTTAATTATCTTTTAATTAGGACCGGGTGAATTATAATTGTTGAAATATATAAAATATTCTCTAATATAATCAACCAAATTAATCAATCCATTTCTATGATTTCTCATCTATTGATAATTGATCACAGATGGAAAAACATAGTGGGGGAAATCGCTCCTCGATGGGAGAGAACACATTTTTATTATATATTAATGAGAATGGGAAATCATATATCATAGTGTTGTAAGTGGTTCTATAATCTTACAAGGATTGTAGTATTTTTTTCATACAAGACATTTTATCCTAATATACCATCTATTGTAGTATATTTGATAGGGTCTTATTGATCGCATCTCTCCTTTTGTTAGTCGCTTCATGGTAGCAGGATAAATGGTTGGACGTTATGTTAGTCTCTTGATATAGCTTCCCTAATTCATAAGAGATATAATTACTTCAATTAAAAATCAATATTTTATGTGGGACACCAAATATGGTGATTAATTTGGATTTCAAAATGTTGTAAAAGTTCATTGCCCCATCATCTTTGAACGGTATTTCTTTTTCCCACATTGAGATAATGTGTGTCTCCATATGAATATACATATACATCAAGGATGTGGCTAGAGTACATAGACCTATGACATACATTACTCTTATGGAAAATTTCACGGAGTGGTTTTCTACGTAATGAACTTATATGGTTTGGTTATTGAAGTTGGTGTGAACCTGGTAGGAATGATTTTTGTGTGAATATAGTGCATTCTTGAGATAGATTTACCCAGTAGTACCCAAGCCATTGGATTTGGTGGGAAAGCCTGATTCTTAACTGATTACTGCCACAAGATCCAATGTGGACTTCTATCATGATAATAGTAGTTTATCATCCATCAATTAACCTGAGAAGGACACTATCAAGGCTCCACTTATAGAGGACCTTTTGGTGATTTGTACCATCATCTAGAAAAAAACTAATTTATCATCTTTATATTTTCTCCCTCCTAGATATATTTGGTGGGAGAGATCCATTTTATATTTATCCAAAATGGTTTTTCATTCAGTTTTTTATAGGACTATACATCTCAGGGATGATACTAATCTCATCAATCTCTTCCATGATTGATTGAATGAATAGTGATACCATCCAACAATATGATATTTTAATGACTATTTTTCCTAGTCTAGATTATCTAGTGAGGAGGATATATTTTATAGGTCATCTTCATTGGTATTTTGTGACTATGGGATGTGATTTAATGTTGGTTTCAAATTTAATTACACCATTAGTCCTTTGATATGTATTATAATGGTGATTATATCTTCCTTTTTTATAAGATAGTCATTTTTAACCTTTTTGATGAGTAGTTTTTAATCCCCATTATCTCTAAGTAATTAAATTAAACATGAAGTGCCAGATATAGTACAACAATGAGAGCATGATATTATGATTCATTGTTCATACACCCCACCTATAGTGGGAAAGAGTAACTAAATACTTCCTTTATGGGATATAGGAGCATAACTCCCAATCATAATTTTTTAAGCTTGGGATCCTTTATCCTTTTTCCATTCGAGCTTCTGGATGTACCACCAAAGTGAATTTACCATATCTGCGGGTCCTATTGATTAGAGAAATCATATTCTTCATGTAATTTAGTTTCCAATGGAGTCATTTCTATCAAAGGGTTCTCTACAAGAAAATCTTAAAATTCATGGACTTCATCTCCTTTATAAGTCATGCAATTAATTCCAAACCTCAACAAAATTAATTCCCTCCATGATAGACATATCGTCATCACGAGATTATTGATGATGTATTTTAGAGGGTTTCAACAAGATACCAAATAGTATTGACGATGCTGTAAATAGTGCCTTATCTTCTGGATTTCAAATATTGGAGCCTGATATCTCTTCTTGATACCAAAATAATGTGTCTAAATACCAATCATGGTTCGACCAAGAAAGTACTTGTTTCTTCTTCTAAAAAGCATCATTATTTTTTGATTGTGAGGATCATACTAATCGCTCTAACACTATAAACTACAAAATATGTGGCCTCCCATTAATAGACAGAATCAACATTTGTGGGATTAATATATATTTCTTGAGATTTTCCAATGTTTCTTGACAATCATAAGTCCACTAATATGTAACAAACATTTCCAACAACCTGGTAAAGGGAAAAAATATCCAGTAAGGTTGGATATGAATCTCAAAATGTAGGAGTAGTTTCATTTAATTCCTCTCAAATATATGATTTTTTAGAAGGTGACATGATATATATAGCCTTTTGCTTATCGGGGTTGACTTTGATGCCATGATGGAATAAGATGAACAAAGAAACATCCCAATAGTAATGTGAAATTTACATTTCTATGGGTTCATTTGCTATCTATTTTATCATATTTGGTTAAAGGTGGTTTCAATGTATTCCAGGTGGTAAATGATTAGTCAATATTTAACCAATAGATAATCAATATATACATCAAAACAAATTCCTATGAAGGGTTTTTTATGTCATGCATGTAATGTTGGTAAGTAGTTCAAGCATTATTCAAGGTGTGGTGTGCTACATGATAGTAAAATACTCCATGATGGGCACTAATGGTGGTGGATTATTCATGTCCTTAGTTCATATGTATTTAATTATATCCTGAATACCCTTCCCCGAAGTAGATCTTCTGATATTCCACTATTTCACCAGTTCATATTTTTGTGATCGAGACTAGGAAATTGTCATTCAAGAAATTCCAATTAAGAACAATTAAATTAGTGAATACCTAGATTTGAATATTTTTTCCCTCATGGAGACTGTATTGGATATCTATTTGGGATATTAGAATTCCCTAACGAATCCTTTCCTGATGAGTTTTTTAACTTCATCATCAACTTTAGTAGTACTTGTTGGGTGTGTCCTTCTAGATTCCTATTTGTATCTAGAATGCTACATTGGAATTCTTATTTGGTGAGTGGCCACCCTGGTATCATGGATCAAAATTTCTATATAGTTTTATGTGTACATGTCGTGATGATGCTTCATGAATAATGTATATACATATTTTTCTTTAGAAGGAATGTACACACAGATCAATCTGGGCCGTGGATCATCATTTGTACCCAGATTTATTTCTCTGAGTTCATCAATGGTGGTAGAGATGCCCTCCTAAAATGGAACAATGCTGTCCCTAGGGTCCTTGGCATCTTTTATTAATCCTCTTTATATTTTTCACTTGTATCACTAAAGAATAATGAATTTGGATAAGTCAATCAAATTCAATAGAGTATTCAATAGATGGGAATCCTGGGGATGATAAAACTACCTCTAACCCAGCTATTAGAATGTTATTTTATTGAAAATATGGATGGGATGGAGTGAGGGATGGAACATGGGTGTATTTGTCATCTTTAAGTAACAATACAACTTATTCTTCCATATTTAGTTAGGTAGTGATTTAATGGATCTATAGGGATGAACTAAATATACTTTAATCTAGTCATTCACCTCTACAGGGAGAGTTAGTGAACTTTTCAACACTACTGAACTTTGTGGTAATGATTGAATTGATAAAGAATTATCAATACATGAAAGACTATGGGCTCGTATACTTGATGTTTTTGATGGGTATAAAATCATCATCATCAAGCTGTTTGAAGGGGATAAATGGGATTATATCCAGACCTTTTAGTGAAGTAACCCTATCAACAACATCATCTAGTAGTCATTTCTCTTTTCCATAATAGAATACTACATCAATATAGTGTGATTCGTAGGATTCTAATGGGGTCTTATCGGTATTCAACACCACATATTTTCAATTGATGAAGTATTTTTGATGTGTTGATTTTGTGATTTGAGTATTTATATATATTTATGAATGTATGACCTTTATATAAGGACATTAAATGATGCATTCTACCTACCCACTGTGAAATCTGAGTTGGCTATGAGGGCTTTGAACTGAGCCTTGAGCTTAATTTGTACCAATGGATTCTACTCACTTTTTTATTATACTTGTAGTGTTATAGTGGAAGTATATAGGTTATCCTCGTATCGACCCAATATAAGTAGTGTTCACACTAAAATAATATTTACTCTAGATCCATTTTCAATGATGAAATTTCAGACATTGATATCATTTATCCTTCTAGCCTTATATAAGTGTCTAACGTGCCCCTGTTTAATGACATCTTCAACTTTTTTTTAAATGAGATATCGTCATGAAATTTTGCAGAACCATTATCTCTCTGATATAACTCTATAGAAGTCACTTATTATACAATCTCTTTGGGGATTAGAAGAGCCTCAATTAGTGAATCCTTGAGGAATTTTTACAAACTCAAGGAATCCACGATCGACATTTTGGTCATTTTAGAGTCTAACTGTTTCTGGATGTCATACATCTAGTCTAAATTCTAGCACATCTTAGTGTGGGGATTCAATTTTATTGAAACTTTATCAGATCTACTATGTTATGTAGATATATCTCCCCCCCCAAATAAAAATTTGGAGACACTCATATCTACTGTGGGCTGGGTCGTGTAGTTCTCCCTGTATGTCAAGAGTGATTGGAAACTTGTTTCTTTTCTAGTGGATATTCATGAGTGACTGGGTTACAATGGATTTTGGAAGGTGCATGATTTTTTTCTATTATAATTAGACCATCTTAAGTGATTTTCTATCAGTTTCTACAACATTGATAGTTCTAGAAAATGTGACGCTAGATGTATATTTTTTTATGTGAGTTGATATTCCACAGTATCCTTTGCTCAAACTACCTCTTACCCTGATTCCCAAGTAGCCATTCGGAAATCAGGTTCATTGCTATACTAATCATTAGATATTGGGTACATTAATTTTATGACATCATTGAAACAAAAAATGAAATCATAATCTAGTTTGAAATCCTCCCAACCAATCATTTTACTGGTGTCATTTGGTGGGGGTAGTGCCCATTGGTTCATATTTGAAGGAATTAAATCTAATAATATCAAAGCCAATTTGGGCCGTGTTGTAGGTTCATCCTCACATAATTCCTCCATTTCATCTAGTCAACCAACTATTTGAACTTCTATATTTGGAGGTTTGTGGGGATGATGACATTAGCTACATTCCAGCAGAAGCAGATGAGGGTAAAATTAATTATTCCAACTATGCATGGAGAATAACATGAGCTCAGTTGATTGTTTTTTTGAGTCATCCTACCATCAAAATTCTGAATTCTTCTTCTAAAAACTTCTCTTCGTTCACTACATTCTTCTAAGGAATTTGATAAAACACACGTCAACAAGTGACGTTTTCTTTCTCGTTTTTACTTTCCTGAAATCATAAAAAAATTCGGTATGAGGTCCTAGAATAAAAATCATTCTTAAATAGTGTTTTATATAATCTTTTTATGTGGAAAATAATTTGGATGGTAATATATACCATCATTTCCATCAATTTTTGGTTCTCTAAGGTGATGTAGATCACTGTCAAAGGAGGCTATAAAATATGCCTGAACATGATCCGCTTAAAAAAATTAAAAATTATTTCATCACTCTTTAAAAAATTTCTTCTTTGGTAACTTCCACTCATCATGCCCGGGTGGGAGTTTATATTGATACTCTGAGGGTGATGTATGGTATGAAATAGTCTTTGGATCTTGAAGACATGTGTGTTATGGCTTATGTGTTATGAAAACCATGTATCAGTTTTCTACACTTTTCCTTGTTATTGGTTGAGTTATCTATCTGAGACTTGATCATAATCAATCATATAGAAGTGTTGATTATTTGGGAAATGGATGAGAAATATGTAAATCCACTAATATATATCAAAATTATGATAAGAATTCAAAACTATTCATGAATTCTATCATTGTAGATATACCAAGAAGATCAGGAGGCAGTCAATCCTACTCCCTATGAAGATAAAAGGAGAATATCCTCCTAGAAACTAGTTGGTTCAGGGAGTAGGTCAAACCTTTCAAAATGGAAATGAAATCGGATGCTCTAACTTTTTTCCTCTATTTGAAGAAAGCGATTCCATTGATTGTTATGTTATGCTGCATCATGATAAAGTATAATATGAACTATCTACATAGGTTTTCCCATACCATGATTGATCGAGCTGAAAAACTAGATAACCACATGAATTCTTCCATTATATTTATCACACAAATCATTTGAGTTTCATCGCTTATTATCACTCTAGTCTTCCCATCATGGCATTAAATTGGGATTAATAGTAAGTTATATATTTTTATGGGTGACCAAATCCATTGAACATAAGAAATAAAGGGATCAATAAGATTGGGGGTGTTAGTTAGTCGTTCACAAATTTTGGGTAAGGCTTCCATTCCAACTGCACTGGTGGACTCCATTCCTCAATGCCCACCAATCGAGCTACGAATGACCCAATATTGGCGATAATCCTAGGATTATTATTTTTTTGTACTAGAGATGGGACTGGTGTATTAATTGGAAGGTAATGTTATACCATTTTCACCAATATTTAATGTTGTTGTCTATATGGGGATATCTTTTATCAGATTTCCTGAGCATGTTCTAGATGTTTAATTAATAGAAGGAAATATCAGTATCAATCGATGATTTGTTCTAGGTAGACTAATGGTTCAGAAACTGTGCCAGGAAGATGGCAAATTCATGCTTTAATTTCTAGGATGAACCCTTGTGGCTGAGTTACAATAGATGGAACTAAACATTGAGGCTCTTCCTAGGGATCAGATTTGATAGTATTTCTACCTTTTAAAAACTCAACGTTGATTCACCTTAACTCATTCATTACTTCCTCCTACCAATAAAAAATTTCTTCGAGTGTAGGTATCTTCTCCTCACTAAGAGGAGGAGGAGGGTTGTATATGGCCTTGATTTTATTCATAAGTCTGGTAGAGAATTGTTGAGGAGGTAGTATGGGATTGATCAAGGGGAAACAAAATTCTTAGCAACTGTCTAGTTTCTAGTATTCACACCTTTATTCTTAGTTTGGATTAGATTATATATTGAACAATAATCCCATTTCTATTATATATTTGCACAACCTTTGATTTCATCAATAGGAATTTTGACCATGACATTCATCAATTCATAATGAATTGTTGGAATTTTACTATATATTAAATAAAACTATGGTTTCTTACTTCTTTTTTGTACCTCTCCAATGCTTTATAAGAACCTATTATAGATTATTGATGAAGGTATACTCGTATGGGACCTATATGTTTCTCGGTCATGTGCCTCACTTAATGGGGAAATTGTTTGCACGACTAGGTGAACTAGGATACCTTACCAATTTTTTCCACCATAAATAGTAAAATATTGACTTCTATTAAGGGGGTAGTTAACATAAAAATTCCCTCACCACTTAGGGATGAGGTTTATCCCATTCCCATATTTTTTCCCTAGTCTAGATTTTATTATGTTATATTAGAATTTTGTGTTAAAAATTACCCCAGAAATACAGAATGGGGCTGATCCTACATTGTAGCGGCTACTACTATCCTCACTACTCTCTTGATCTTGCAAATCCTCATTCTAGTGTGATCAAGATATAATGTTGGGTCAACAAAAGAATATTTTGTTTTTTTTATGAAATCAGTTGTGCCTGATAATTGGACTCCCTTAAGAGAGAAGCCTACAAAATTTTCTCTATCTCCAAGCTCAACGGTTTTGTGATGTCCTTATATCATAGGGACTAATTATTTTAAGATTAAATCATGGTCAGTTCTTGTGGAGTGTGTTTCCTTTCCTAGGTATGTATTTTTCTTAATAAATTCATTTGGATAATAAAATTATATTTTTTCATTTCTAGTGGAATCTGTTGAATGGGTAATGGGGTTAAATGAAAGGCTTCTTGCTACCCCTATATCCAAATGTGGACAATAGGAATGGAATCATCCATTAAATAAAATAACAAAGGTAATTAATTGTGGAAGATTAGTTAGACATGTTTATTCCACCTCATTGATGTTGGTCACCATACACGTGAAATTAATTCTATGTTGATTTGATGAAGAATCTATCCTAATATTTTTACACAGTTGGTATAACCGTTGTTAGGTAAGAGATTATTCTTTTAGGTAGTAGAGAGTTTTCCATAGGTAGAGAAAATGTTATGTATGAATCCCTATAACAATTCCCTTAGTATTTCAAACTGATAATTGATTATGGATAAAAAATATGGGGTATATTATCCCTGGACGATTTTCTTCTCATGAGACTCAAATAATTTATTTCTTCTTTCTGATACTAAACTTCCTAATATTCACAATATAGGAGATTCATCCCTATTTTTTTCATATGATGTAGGTCTATAAGAGGAATAATTGGTATGAGAATGGTCCAGGGATGGATTTGAAGTTTATAATTGTCCCAAGACATCTCCATGTGGATAAATTATGTAATATTTCATTGATAGGGTCTCTAATATGTATGGATCAATCTTTCAATGTCCCTAAAATTATGAGGGTTTTAGTGTATTTGAGTTGGAAATGGTAGAAAGTTCCTTAAAATATGATATTTTTTACAAGGAGGACATTCATAGTGGGTGATATCATGTATAAGACTTCTATCATAGTTTGATTTCCAATTTCACTTAGAATTTCTGTAGGGTATACCTTGGAGTGGACATTTAGGTTGGATAGCGGGAAGGGGAGGACCTTCTAGATGAAATAAGGTGCCACCCTGGGGAGGGATATTGTAGAGAATTAAATCATGGGTAGTAATACCATAATATAAATATTTCCAAATGAATGGAGATATTTTTTAGCATATACATTGGGGGACCTTTAGGGAGTATGATAATAAGGGGAGGACCTTCAAAGTGAAATAAGATTCTAATGAACGGATGATCTTCGCAGTGATTACTATCATCCCGAGGATGACCTTCATAGATCGATGTTTGACTGTAGAGATAATTTCTGTATAATATACCCTATGGATTTCCTTAGAATGGATCAGAGTAATGGGAGAAACTTTTTTGTTAAATACGGTGTCATTTTGGGGATGACCTGCATAAAGAATTCCTTTAGGGTGAGAACTAAAATCATAGATCGATGTATAATTATATAGAGAATTTATGCAAAGTATATCATGGGGAAAACATCAGGGTGAATGATGTTAAGGAGATGAACTTATTGCTGAAATAAGGAGTCATTTCAGGGATGAAATTCACTATGAACATCATCATAATGACGACTTCCATCAAAACATACTTCCAAACTTTACAGATAATTTATTATACATATACCTAGGGGAAGACTATCAAAGGGGATGGAAAAAAGAAGTATAACTTCTTACTATTTGATATTCTATGAATGGGGAGGGATGTCATGATTCTCAAAAAGGGATAATCACGCATGATTAATTAGATTTTTTCCACGAAGGAATCCATCGTCGTATGTTCTCTGAGGAGGACCTTGAGAGCCTCTAGTAATAAAGTTCTAGGGAGGTCCTTAAACAATTTTGTAGCCACTCTGATTATTTTGTAACTTTTTACCAAGATCCTGATCCACCATAGACGGATGTTTGATGGCCTCATTCATACCATCTTGAAACAGAGTAGGGTCATGATTTTTATATTAAATTTACACCAACCACTTGCACGATTTATTTTTAAGAACTATCTCAAATGAAAATGGGGCCTCTTGCTAAAGGTGTAGACCTCAATATATGAGTTCACATTTGAATGAATATTATAGTGCATTTTGGATACACCAATGTTCTTCCGTAGTTTGGTTAAGGATATATTCCTGCTCTAGAGTGGGCATCAAAGTTGACTCATGTCCCCCAGTTGGAATGAGTATTTTTGACTGATCATGTAATCCATTTATTGAAGATTATTTCCGAAGAGCCTCATATAAAGGAGAAGGAATTAATTTCTTATATGGTGTAACCACCAAAATATGTGGATGATTCGCCCTACAAAAGACGGTGGGGTTATGGTCCTAACTCCATTTTATCTCAACGGATGTGATTATTTATTGGATAGTCTGTAGGATATGATAAAAATTGATGTCATATCCTCCATCATTGATGAGATTTTTTGAGATATTTCCATGGAAGGAAGAAGAATATATTTCCATTCTGGCATTGATGCCGGAATTCGTACCAACTTCAATCCTCCATTTTCCACTATTAATTAATGTAAATTCTCTTGGGTCGGGGTAGAGATACGAGTATGTCCCTAATTTGTAACTCAGTCACACAATATTCTTGGTCCAATTTCCACCACATTTAAATGTAATTCTTGATGTAATCAAGCAACAATATTTGTAAACTCATTTCTTTCTATCATATTTCACTGATGGGATTGGGATGCATTAGCATAAATTTATATTTTCTGGTATTAGTTATCCAAGGTATTTTTTAGAAGACATCATATTGGAGGAAAACAATTTTCATCTACATATATTGTTTCATTGTATTTGATAGGAATGATTATTATTTGCATGTAGTGATTTATGCCTATTATTCTTATATCATATATGAAGGATTATTTTCATCTAGGTCGATAGGGATATGCATTTAATTATAGTTTTCTACCATATTTGAATAATAGGAATTGTGAGAAGTTTAAGAAATTTGTTCATGCTTTTAATTCAACATCTTATTTGACTGAAGAGTTCATGATAGGGAGCACAAATATACATCATCTAGTGGGTTTACATATTATTTACATGGAAAATTATTTTCGATAGAACAAGGTTGACGGACTATTATTTATTGTGTGTACACCACCCTCTACGATACGAATTAGGGACCTAGGATCATTTGACATCGAATGGGGCCTTCATAATGATATCCTCTTAATGATGAAGATGTTGGGAAACACAACGTTAATAGAGTAGATTTCCAGCTGGGGCCCTTGGGTGAGACCCCAATTCTTCTAATATTATGTCATTGGATAGTACTTCCTTAGCATCCCGAATGTATGGTATTAACAAATTATCACATTCTACTGACAATTGACATAAACTGTTGGTGATAAATAGTGGATATACCTGGTTCTAGACCATCGACCATTTCTAGGTGGGCGACTAGTGGGGCATAATGGAATAGAGGTCTTACCTAGGATCCTCCAAGGTGGGGAGAGTACTATTTTTGTGGTACTTCCTACCGGGTGTATCTGAAATATATTATTAAATACAACGGGTGGATGATGTTGTCCTGTATTTGGATGTGGACCTATCTGGTGGAGTGGATGAAATGTGTGTTTCCAAAAGTTGGTGAGATGCCATTATAATAAAGAGGTCCTCGACAGGTGTATGAAATGTATATGAAAAATTCAAAAAACAAAACCTTTTTACTGTAGCATCTTATGATTGTATGTGTAATTGATGGTCTCCATTGGAGCTCTCCCATTATGGATGTGAAAGGGGAATGATGTGGGGAAATTCCTCCACCTTGGTTAAGGACTCACATTAGGTTCACCATTTTGTTTCTGGAAAAAAACATTTGAAATCCTAAGTTGATTTCAAGGGGTATCGTGGTGTATAATCACTGATTTTGGGTATAGCATCATAGAATAATTCTGAAATGGGTTTCATTCATGGATCTGGAAATCCCCAATGAATCTCATATCCTTGAATTCATATAGGCCTACCTTCCATAGGAAGGTGCTCATTGGGTCACTTGGACAACAAAATGTATGAACACACAATCGTTGAGAGGATGTGAATTCAGGATCATCCCACCTTTTCTGGTGGGATCTATTTTATTTTAAAACAATCTATTATTGATTTATAATATGTTTATGAATCATTTTTTCATTCCAAATTATGCATCCATGAGTCACCAAGAACTAAAAATACATTGTGAATAAACATTGATTCAGAATAATCTATTTGTATTCAAAGTTCTCCATCGATGGGGATATCTATATTTACTTGAGGTTCTACATCAATGGTATCATTTTTTCAATGGATCAGAGAATATTTAGTAATTTCTTAGGAAGAAAGTGTTTTTAATCCATTCTGTGAGGTGCTCTGGTGTTTATCATCTTCATTTGGGGAAAAAGTTATTTTGTAATAGGATCAAATTCATAAGATGAAAATCCTTTGTATCCACATGTGAGGAATCAGACCACACATATTTTTGTTCCACATATTTGGGATACCCATCGTTTATATTTTCTTGATGGGGACCCAACCATGCAGCCTAATATCATGCATAAAAGATGCACAAGAAAAAGATTCCTAGTCCAATATGGTGTGGGACATACACTGAGGTGAGCCAAGGGGCCCAGAAGAGATCTCGTCTCCTGGGTGAATATAGAACTACCTAGGATGTGTCCTAGGGAACATAAGGGTGAATTCAGGTGCTATTATTTAAGATAAAGAGGGATTTCTATGTATCCAGTTTAGCTAGGAATCAATAATCAGATTGATTGGTACATTTGGTGTTTCACTTTAATAGATGCATGTTTAATGGGGGATTATATAGCATATGAGGCCCATTTGGTACTACCTTATATGGAATATGTCCCTTTGATATTTGAGGAATTCATTGGGGTCTTAAACCATATTGGAGGCCCATATTGTATATGTGGTTAAAGATTACATATATAAGAGTCCCATTCGAATGAAATTTTTGGATTATGCAAGGAAGTGTCCCATTTGTCATATCATTGGGGATTACTTATGGAAGTGGTCCATTTGAAATGAAGTGGGGGATTAAGCATGGATGTATACCATGAAGAATATGGTAGGGCCTTACATGTAGAATTTTCCCATCTTACATGGGGGTCATGTGGATAAATTGATCATGCATAACCTCTAAATCCATGCGAGTCAAGCCTAGTGCGTTAAAAATAGTATGTAGAATATTTGAAGACCACACGATCTACACCATCTAGTGGTGGATGAGATGCTCAATACCAAAGGAAGTGGTAGTGGGATTTGTTTGTGCATTGTCATATTTTATTTTTATATCCATGATAGTCATAGCTAATGATCCACAAAGAGAGGACTTGAGTGGAGGCATTGACAAGAATGAATTGCACCTCCTATAGAAAGGATGGGGGATTACTCTAGGAGGGATTCCCTGAAATTGTTTATGAGGGTAAGGATATGAATCCATGTGAAATGGTATGGCGGTAGTGATCCCGACTATCAGTTCCTAGAACATGGTGGTTCACATGAGAACCCCATTATCAGAACCTTTATTAATATTGGAATGTGAACCTAGATGAATTCTGAGGGTATAGCTTATTAAATAGGATACACGTGTGACTCAACTTAACGGGGATGTGTAAAATCAAGAGGATACTCCCATGAGCCCTTCAATATTATCATACATGTCATGTGGATTTATAAGGGACCTTAGTCTGATGTCGTTATAATAGTTCGTGGATGGTCTAACATGGCGATTGATGACATGACATTATGGAATTATGGGTGGTGGAGAGTAAAACTCCCATGGATGGCCCCTTCCATGTAATAGCTTCTTAGTTGGGATTGGATTCACTTTGTTTAGTCTGTTTCTACGTGGGTGATTGTACCTTCCATGTAGCTTTAGTATATGAATACCTCAGTTCTACCCACATAGTGGGTTGCTACATGGGACTAGGTTCCATCATCATTGCCTATTTCTACATGGTTTAGAGTTCGTCCCACATTTCATTTTTTCCATAGGGAAGGGTTCTCCATGTATAGTGATTCCCTATATAGGGTCCTTTTCCAAAAAGGGGACACCAATTTATGACCCATGGAATTTTTCCACAAAGTGGAACTAAGTTCATGAGCGGCTGTATGATTAATTATATTCTACTTATAGCTATGCGGTGGATTTTTTTCATATAGGGAATCATTAGATACGTTTTGGATTTTGGATTCTCTTGTCACTCATCTCATTCTCATGTCTTAATTTTGGTCTCGTTGTTTGATTTTTGGACCCATAATGGGCTTTCGTAGAAGAGAGGAACAACCAAATAATGGCATGAATAGTAATTTTTCATGGGCCATGGATATTATTTTTCAGGATCCCAAGGATAATTCCTCATCCATTGAAAAACTTATTCAGTTTAGAATGTTCATGCATGATGATAGCCTTGATTTTAAGGGACGTAAAAGGCCTCCCAACCCCAAAAATAACTCAATATCATTTGTGAGGGTCATCTATACCACCTCATCCAATGAACAATTTTTTTTGTGGGGATGGTCAGTCACGGGGGTGAAAAACACCATCCATCCCAAAAAAATAATATAGGATTCTTTGTGAGTGATAGGGGTACCACCTTTTCCCATGAACAACTTTTCTCATTGGTACTTCAGGAAGTGGCAGAAATCCATGGTTAGCGGCTATTCACGAAGTGATTTTTGCTTCATGGGATCAATCCATCCTTCAAAAATTCACCCTTATGAATATTTCCTTTATGGTCTCTATATCTCTACTTTTACATTGCCATGTTTTATGGAAATTTTCTTGTGAAAGTTTAGGACCCAACTGCTAAAATGTAGGGAATATATATAGATGGATGGATCCTTTATGGGGGATCATTATTGAGCTATGGAGGGGGATATATCTATTTCACACGATCTTTCTTATGTGTTAGCTAAATTGTGTGCATGATTTTAATTTTTTTAACATATCTTATTAAATACATCAAATTAAATGATAATTACGAATTTCTACATTTAATTTCACATTCATTGTAGTCTATAGAAAATATATAGAACCATGTATATATATATCTTATTTTCTACATTGGTATATCCCATATAGACATAGTATATAATGAAAAAGTCACTTTTATAGGAGTACCAAATTATATCACAACTCTTAAAATTAATCATGATGTAATGACTTTATAGAAAATTATATGTTTAAAAAAGAGAAAATATTGGAATATAACTATCTTATCCTTTGAATTTTATTTCCAATAATGGGGTTAATTTTTGATAACACATATTAACTATATAATATATAATGTGTTATAAAAAATACAATAAGGTTATTATTGGGGACACTATTTCAATTTTTGGTAATGTTGTTTCAATATGTGTTTGGTATGATGGAGATGAATTGATAATTCATTGAACAATTTTATAAATTCATATAATGGATTATGAAGTCGTTCTTTATCAATTCTACTTTCAAAGAAGAATATTGTTTGAACTTTTCTTCAATGCCAATAAATATTATTATAGTTGAAAATTCAATTGAATAATTGAAGGGCATGAATATATTTATTTTCATGAACATTTGTTTAGAATAGGAATTAAAATAAATCTATGAAAAATAGTATTTAGTTTATATAAGGTATTTAAGGAGGAATATGATATTATGAATCGTATTTGAGAATAAAGTTTAATCATATTTAAATGTTTTTTTATTTAATTATAGTGACCCTCTATTGAAATTTGTTCCAACCAATATAAGAAACATAAGTGCAATTATATCATCAAAACATGTGGGATGCCAGGGTGAACCACATTGTAGAGCTTACACAAAGAAAATTGTATGGCAACATAAGAGTGTAGGTCAACACATAACACATAAATGTGTGTCAGTATATTTGAGTGTGTGCATAGTGTCTATATGGTTCAGATGGGGGTTTAGTATTATACCAACCTAAAATTTTATTATATGACTATTAAAACATTATTATGACAAAAAACATAATGGTGATACAAATCTAGTATCTAAAGATTAATTATCTAGTTAAAATATGACTTATACATAGATTATTAGTCATAAACCATAACTTTTATTTAAAATTTTATTCTTTATCCAATAAATCTATCAAGATATCATTAGTATATAAAGTGGCGTAATGATATATATCCACGGAGTTGGTGATATATAAGCCTAATAAGGAGAGGAATAGTACACATGAATCAGTAGTGAATGGGTGAGGATAAACAAAACCAACATATCATTGGCATAAGATCATCATCATGGTCACGAGGGAAAGAAATTATAATGGCATGGAATGCATCATATATATATAAATTTATCATCTCACATAGTTTTCAAACAACCCACATAGTTTTTAAAAAAGACAACATCATTTCTACGCAAAACATATGTGGATAAAATATAACACAATCATTATGAGAAAAGATAGAATCATGTCTGTGCATAATACACATACTATCACGAGATATACCAAACTAGAAAATGAAATAGAGGGATATATAATTTCAGTGCCACACATCACATCATAAATTCTCATAATCATTCAAGCCACATATGATGTATATCAATCACATTCGTGAAATAACTAATTGAAACGATTGGGATTCATAAGGATATAACAAAAAATACATTCATGGAAATACATTGGGGGTCCCCAATGAATAATGGAAAACCTATTTTTCATAAACACCATCATTGTTTAGTAAATTATAAACAACCCAATATGATTCAAAAATTTCATTGGAATGAAAATTCTTTTTGAAAAAATTTTATATCTTGACTAAAAATTATTATGTAATGCACAAAGCATACATATCAATAAAAAGAAAAATGTACTAATAGGTAATTAATATTGGAGTATTTGGGGAATATTCTTGGTAAAAATGAAATGAAATATAGATAACCCAAAGAATAAAGATTTGGGTTCATGAATCCCATTACCTTATATCCTGCTTTATTTCTTTTCCTTTATGCTTCTAAAATAATAAACATATGTCTTTTCAAACATGAAACTAGAAGTGAATTATTTCAATTTCAATACCTATTTTTAAATAATAACAGTTTTATTATATTTCATGATTCCATTTGTTAAATGTAAAGTTATTTTATATCATGTTTTCCATAATAATTTACCATTTTGCTTCATTTTCATTATGTTTTTTCATGTTCATTTATACTAATGTAGAATAAATACTATACACATGAAATAAATATATTTAAAATATTATATATGATAAATACTTTATTATAAAAAACCACATAATTGATTATAAGGAAAGAAGTTGGAAAAGTTTGTTTTGGGAGTTAACCAACAATTTTGGGAACATTATCCAAAGGTAGAGAAAGAGAAATATAAGATATAAATACTTATAAAATATAATTCATTGTTGTTTTTTAGAAACATTAATAAAAACATAAAATATTACAAATTTAATATTACAAAATATTATATTAAAATGAATTGGTAATGAAATATGAGAGAGGAAGATTATGGGAGAAGAGTTGATAAAAACTAAATATTTTCTCAATATTGCTTTTCTTGTACAACACTAGGCATCATTGACGAATGGATTTAGATAACCCCATCAGGTCCAAAAGGATTATAAGGTTATACGGGAGAGGATGTTTTAATATATATATTTTTGGTAAGTGAAATATTACTGATTTTCCATGGGGCATTGAAGGGGTTATTTTTACTTGAGGGGAGAGGTATTTTGATTAAAAATATTGAAATAAATAATATATACAAAGGAAACGATTTTATAGTTATATTTTAGGCATCATTATTCATTTATAAATAAAATATGATGATTCTATGTCTTTAATTAAATTTATAATTCGAATTCAATAGTTTATAATAAGAAATTTTGAAAGATGAGAAAAATTAATTTTTTAATGGAATACGTTAGAGGTTAGACATTGAAAGTAATTTTTATGATTAGAAAACAAGTTTAATATATTTTATTTACTAATTTTTCAAATAAAATATTTTTTTCTGATACAACATTTATAAACATTATTATTTCATTATTATACCATGAATGATGTAGTTTAAGACACACTAATTACAGAAAAACTATTTTCTTACTATTAAACAAAAAATTGAAGTATTTTAAAAAATTAATCAAAATGCCACTATACAATTTTGATTTGAAAATTTGAAAAATGAAATTATTTTTATAAATAAAAATTCAAACAATGTTTATTTCAATTTTTATTATGAAAATTAGTGTTTTAGTAAATATTTTAAAATACATTTTACAAAAATGCTCTTATATTTTCATTTTATTTTAAATGTTGATTTTTACTTATGAAATTATAATATTAATATTAATATTAATTATTAATGATATATATTATTTATATTTCATTATATTGTTGTGATGTCATATTACTATTTGAATGGTCATGATATTATTCCCAAAAGTGAAGTTATTATTCCCCATAGTGAGGTTACTATTCTAATAGTAACATTATAATTTTAATGGTCAAATGACCGCATATAAATACTAATTAATTATTTCAATCCATACTGACCTAAATTTATCTCATGGATTTTTATTTCCATTTTCTAAAACATGGATTATTCTAATAATATTGTGTTTCATTTCCATTGTGCTATTTGTTTAGAGCAATGATTCCTCTATTTTATCATTTATGATTTTTTTAATTTTCCCCTATACTATTTACAATATTATTAGGTTTAATTTTTGACTAATATTCTATTTTAATTAATGAAATAATTTTTTTGGTTTCACTATGGGTCATATTTTTATAATACTATATGATATAATGTATTATGCATTTATGTCAAAAAATTATTTATAAATTATATAATGTTACATTACTGTCCCCTTTAGAAATATCCTCTCAAATAATTTCAACTCATTTTCTCAATAAAAAATAGTGTAGGGTAATTTGGTTTTGTTGTTTTCTCTAGATACAATATTTCCTCTTCATTCAGAAGGTTTTTGTCCAATACTTGTACCATGTGAGTTTTATTATTTCATAAGGATTTGTCTCTATGTTCTATGATTTTCACCAACTTATTATTATATATTATGTTATTATCTAGTTGTATCACCAATTAATTCAATACATGTGGTGGTCCAAGTAAGTACTTCCCCAAGAGAGATATTTGTAACACAACATGAACTTGATCCATATTTTATGGAAGTGTAAGAGAATACTCTATATATCTAGTGGGACCAATGATCTAAAATGGGACAATGTACCATGTGAATAACTTCCATTTATTACCAAACTGCATAAATATGGAAATGTTTCTCCAACATCAAAATCAAAATCCCTATGAATGTTGGGAGCATAGATATTATACTGAAACTGATTATATGTTATATGTCATTATATGGCTTGAACCTTCTATGTAATCTTTTTCACATGATATGTTCTATGTATCTTTTTATCACCAACTTCATACGAACAAATAGGAGTTCTACATCTCTTCCCTTATAGAAAATCAAATATATCCATTTGATTACTTGATTGGAATCTATTTTTGATTTAGAAATCAACTAATGGAATATTTTGATATATTCCTCCATTAAATTCCACAGAGTATATTTCTATTATGTAATAATGTGTTTAAACATTCCATTTAGTTTTGACATCATTATAGGGTGATAATACATTATAAATTTCAATTCATTATTCATATCTTGTTTATGAAATCTCTTGAATTTAGAAGTGAACGTTGGACCATGATCATAGACTATTGAGAGTGGATCCACATGTTAGCGCACCACATCCTTTGCCTATATCATGGAGTGTTGTTATAGTAAGAAATATACCCAAATTGAGATGATGTGGGTAGCCATGGGGAGCCAATCCACGAAAACCATACTATATTATTTCCATTGGATCACTTTTGGAGATCCGTGAAAAAGTCTACAGTGGTGATCAGACTATTCCATGTGGGTATATGCAATGTTTTCATCATCCATTTATATATCTATCACTATTCAACAACGTAGTTACATATCACACACATGTGGCGTACATAGTGAACTATTTCTTCATATTGTCCCACCTGAAGAGCCCTTGGAGATTATAGTACTTTACAGTGCTTATCTGATGGATGAAAAAATATGAGATACGAATGTTATCAAATATACCCTTACTGTTTTCATGTGATTATTGGAAAAATCCTCATTAATAACTTATTAAAACCATCTTCATCAATTTGGAATTCATGATGCTTCCCTCCCTTCACTACTCTCGAAATTTTTTAATGTTCTAAATCATCCCATTGTGACTCTTTGATCTTCTTAATGATAGATTGTTGGTAAATAATTTTGGAATGATATTTAATTTCCCCCACAATTATAATTTATGGATCCATCATTTGAATATATATATAAATATATATGTCTTCATCAATTCTAAACAAGGTTATATTAGCTTGTTCATTTATACTAAGATCGCTATATACCTTGTTTTTATTTCATAAATGGTACTTAATAGATAAATTTTAGTCCTTGATTAGATCTAACAATCTTTATTGACACATTTTAATATCCTTAAATATGAATATATTATTTATACACTTATGATTAGTATATATGTCAATATTCTCACCATAAATATAATGAAACTAATTATTCTAAAAGAAGATCATAGTTTCTAAATCTAGATCATTAATAAATTCATTCTTCATATGTATCTTCAATTTTTTAGGCATGTTCTATCACTTTATCACTATCCATGAGTGTTTCCATTAATAAAATAATAATTTTTTTATTTTATAATTCATGTGGGGTTCGAATGGAATGTTTTTGTGGTGATGGAATATCCCATCTCATCAAACACCCCTTTTTTATTTCTATGTATTTTTATTGAAGTTTCAAATAATAATTACTCATGGAACAAAAACAACCAATGTCTACCTTTTTGATCTCTTATTAACATACTTTCCAAAGGTAGGCGGTCATTAGTAAATAGTTCCAACAACACTTTGGGACTCACATTAGTTAATATGAAGGGCGGTTGGGCTCATGACACCTATTTGGGGGAATTAATACCTACTCTTGGGATGTTTTATAGATATAGTACATATTTATTAATCCTTTATTAAATCTAAAATATGGATAGTTTCACCCTTATAATGAAAATTTATTATTATCATGTATTTGCTCTAATGTCAGGTGTTTATATTCATGGTTCTTAATTTAAGGGTTCAACTATATGTATCCAGGGTTCTCTATTTATGGTACCAATTTGTATAATGATTAGACATTCTTATGTAATTTATATTAATTATGTTTGTTATAATATAGGTAGTGGGTTGATCTAGAGTTTATTGTCATCCAAGAAGATGGTGGTTGTTTTGTTTTCTATAATGGGCGCATGATATGGGTCTCCAAAATATACTTTTGAAAGGAATTAGAATCCACACTGTTTGGGTATACTTAATAAGTCACGTCATACCTTTTAATTTCATGTGATGAGGACCAAATCATATAATATAATTTCATGTGACATAGATTTCTAAGATAATGGTTCCTAGAACACAGTTAGTGTGGGACTTATACCAAGTGTCATTTGGGACATAAATGGTAGATATCCACCCATGTCAGATGTTTGATCATACTATATAAGTAATCCAATTTTAATGGTGATGGAAATGTCCTAAAAATAATATGACCCTACTTGTTGGATGTGACTCTAATGTGATATTACCTAGATATGGTTATGGTGTATTTGGGGTCATGGGATCAAAACTATGTGGGGATTCATATATATCATACATGTAAAAGAATCAAATCCCATATATCTTGGTATGTTTGGGGCTTACACCTTTGGAAGATTCCCACGGTTGCTTCATCTAGAAAATGGCCATTTGGAGGTTTCTATAACATGGAATTCAACTATTTTGATAGATTATAAAATAGTTTTGGGTCATTATCCAATTAAGAGGCCCTAATGGGTTATTTCATCCTTTTGATGGCAAGATATCTTCTAACCTCTAATCCCATGTGAGTCATGTTTGTTATTAAGAACAAGAGGAAATCGATGATCCATCAATCAGCACAATCATATCGATTTAATAGTGTATGAGGGTGGAGATATGGATTGATAAAAGAATATAATATCCCAAAAGAAATAATAGTGTCTTTATTTAATAGGGATTCCCTTGGGAGACATTCTCTCATTCACCACTGGTAGATAAGGATATATTCTGGGTAAGGGAGTAACGGATAGAGTCGGGGAATAGATGTTGCCATCAATTCTCCTCATTTCATCCCTAGGGTCCCATAATAACCCATATGGTTGGTATCCCCATTAAAATTGTAATTGATAATAAAAAATATTCAATGATCCCACGTATTTGGTTGGTTAAATGAGGGACCTCAATTACTGTTAAAATGTATAATTGAGAGGAAACACCGATGTGAAATGTTCTCTGATCATGAACGTCTAGATTATTCAAGGTATGTATTAGCTTGGACCACATTTTAAAAGGGATATATAGAAAGAGGATTCATACCATTGATGATATGGGAGAAGGATTTTTAGGTAGGATTGTATAGGTGAAAATTTGGTGAGCTAAAAGTTACTCACATAGAGTGGAACTAGGTTAGTAGGAGTTTCTTCATGTAGGGTGGACCATGGCAGACTTATATTACTTTTTCGTGAAGGAATTCATGGGTGAAAACACGTAGGAAAGGCATTAATGTAGTCTCCAAGTGACTTAACCGGTGTCTTTGGAAGCTTCTTTCACTAGTCTTAATCTTGAGAAGCGTAATTCACTTTATTAATTTTAGACTAGGTGGAATGGAACCTCAAATAGGTATTTTGTTTTACTCTATCTACTATAATACTAATCTCACAACCTTCCTGGATTTCCTCTTATTTTAGGTCATGGAGAGCTACATGGATGGTTTTGAGATCCTGTGAACGGTACTAGGGAGAGAAGAGTTTTGAGGGTAAATTTTTTATTTCAGTCATATCATCTAAGGATCCAATATAAGGCCACAGCCTTGAAAAATACTTAATCTTGAGTTATTACAATAATGCACACTGTGGATCTTTTCAGGTTTAGATTTTTAGATAATTAGATCATAAATAAAGCATTATATTCCACGTTTAAACAATGTGGTTATATAAAAGACCCTATTCACATTTCTCATCAAAGGAATCATATTTAAAATAAAACATGGATTCTTTCGTGACACTTCCTCGACATTATCATCACATCATGTAATTTTCCGTTGACCTGTGAAAAACATTTTAATAACTTGGGATAAGCATAAAAAGCTCAATAAGGGATATAAAAGTACAGAATGAAATCATTTTTCCATGTATACATAAGAATTAATGAAATCATACTTTACTCATAAAACATAACCACTTTAACATACCTCCTGAAATGATAAGATATATGAATAACACATAGAAAACATAAGACATAAAGGTAACATGAGGCCTTCATAACATTTTTACGTAGGGAGTAACCCTTATGGTTATGTTCGGAATACCCATCATAGTATATTCCCTAAATATCTTCCGATAACCCATAGCATGTAACTCCTTCGCACTCCCAATTTATAGGAGATATATATCGTGCTCACCCGCTTTTAGTTTATCATGGAACCACCCTTCTTCACAAACAATGCCCAAGAACCATAACATAATCGTATCACATAAAACATGCATAAAGGAAACATAACATTTCCACATTTCAATCACAAGATATCCAAAACACATTAATATAATAAAAACATTATCAAAACCATTTTCAATACCAAAATAAAAGAAAAGTAGAACATGGTATCTATTTTTCATTTAAAAAAATATATGACTTGTAGAGGAATCCAAAACTCAAATAATGGTCACAGCGGCGGAGAGGTCATTGTCGCCGCATATATAAGACAAAAACATTCCATTTTTTATTTTAGTAAACCACATCGTATAAAGATATTATTTTTGAATAAAAGTAAAAGTCAAAGGGGTTAATACACCATATAAATGAAAGTTGGGTATAAAACAAAATATGCCTCAATGAAAGGAGATTGAGACGAAGTCCCATACCTCGTGTCCGACTTGACTCAATCGTTCTTTAATCTCCTGAATAATAAACTAGAGTTAATTTCTATATTCTTGAGATCCTTTTCACGTTCATTATTCCTTTTATATCACTTATTACCATGTTAGGAAAATTATGTAATTATTTAAGTTAAAAACGGTCGTTTTTTCAATCTTTGGTAGTTGAGTCAAAAAATAAACTTCTTATAATTACAAGATGTTCATGTGGTAAAATATCCATTATATCCAGAATTATATTCATTATGTAGATATCATATATATCATATATATCCAGTATATACATTCATTTATAATATTACATATCATTTGGATGTAAGAAATGAAATGCACCGTTCATGGAGATGGTAATCTGTACGTACGCGTGAACGCTACTTTCATTTCTATTTCGGGTTTAATGGAGTGAAATCATAATGATATAAAGGTATATTATAATTACAGTATAATATCATATATAATATCATTAAATCCATCCTTTATACATCCCACATATGGCGTTAATGTATCAAATCATTTTGAGGGGGCGGTAGTCCGCACTTCCTAAATTAAAGATATCACGTTTACCCATAATGGAAATCATAATGGTATGCCATAAATGAATAATACAGAGATATAAGGAATACATAAACATAATATATATCATATATAAATAGAGATACATCTTAATGGACACCATGAAAGTTGTTAAAAGATGATTGAATAATCATCGTTTCTTGAGGCAGAAATCCACCAACCACAGAAACAATATATTCTTTAACCATTAGACGGAGGTGTGTGTAAGTGTAAATAAAATCCTTCTCATAAAAACATCCTAGTATATTTAATATACTGGGTTTTTTACCAAATAAAGGAATAAAAAGAGTGTAGGGGGTTGGAGAAGAAAAATAAAATAAAAGAACACAAGTGAAGACATTACCTTTAAATCGGGTAACTCCTCTAGGTTTTAACCAAAAGGGTTTCTTGAAGAGCTTTCCGCCTTAGGTAAGTCTTATAGATTAATAGAGGTATGTGGAGAGATAAAATGAATAGATCTTGGCCAAGCGAATGGCTTGAGAGGTGTGGGTAAGCTGCTAGAGTTGTGGACCTTTTATAAGAGGGAGGAGGGGAACTCTAGGAAATTCAATAAATGTTACTTTATTATATAATGAGATTCATAGTTTAAAGGTCTCACAATGGTATATTTCGAGGAACAGGTGATAAGGGTTTGAAATCCACCCATCCAATAGGTTTTTTATAGGTTTAAGTCTTTTATTTTACATTATCTTTTCATTTTATTTAAATTTTTCATTAATGAGGTTATCACTATATCATTATGGGGTCGGAAATAAATTATTTTATTTAATGTCTAATAATTATAAAAAATACTATGTTGTAGGAAATATTATAAGCATTTTATAGAGTATTTACAGTCTATGATATCATTTATTTATACAGAATTTAAATTTTTTTACTTGGGTGATACATACATTGGTTATACTTTCCTTTTAAAAAACATTAAATGATAATGTGTCACTATCACCAAAAAGTGATTCCATGGGGTTCCAATGTTTGGCACAAGTCATCCCATGGTCGGCCATTACATAACCAGTAGCATTAGGAAACATGTTGGGGTCATTTTATACCATTATGTTATTGTTTTACTACCCTTAACTACCCGATTACTAAATAATCATGATAACTAAAGATAATTACCGTCGTTACTATTCATAATGTACAAAAACAAAAGAGTCTTAATTACATAATTTGGAACTTATGGTTCCAAATATGGAATCCATTTTACCAAATTCCAGACACAGAAATTGCAATAATTAATTTAAAAATAATTCCTGTTGTCAAAACAAATAGCATGTTTTTTAGAAACAATATCTATCAAAAGTTTGAAAATTGTTTATGTCCAATTTCAAAGTGAAATTAATCCCAATGACCACCATTGGATTAAATGGTAAAAATTTATTCTATTTACGCATTAAAACAAATTAAAAAGATAATCTATCCATATAATTAAATTAGATAAAAAACTAGTTTTGAAGTAAAATGCAATATTTTTCACTATTCATAAAAAATGAACACTGTCAGAAATATACCAAAAAATTATCCAAAGTAAATTTCAATGTCTCAATCTTAAATAATATGTTTATTTTGAAAAAATAGATCTTATAAAAAAGTAAAAATATATATTTAAAAATGGTTCGCCATCAAAAGGCAATAAAACAATCTTTCAAAAAATATTAGAGTATTCTATTCTTAAGATTTGATTTATTCTCATTTTAAGCCTCTAAAACACTATCTAAATTATAAATTGACATAGATAAGAAAATATATTATTCATTAATTATTTGGGATGTTACATCCTTACCCCCTTATGAAAATTACGTCCCCGTAATTTTTTTACTTATAGAATAAGTGGGGGTATTTATCCCTCATTGCATTTTCAGATTCCCATGTTGCCTCTTCAATCATGTGGTTTTTTCAAAAAAACATTTACTTGATGAATTACCTTATTCCGCAATATTTGCTCCTTGTGGACAAGAATCTGGACTGGTTGTTCCTCATATGATAGATTCTCTTCCAGCTGAACTACCTCTGGACCCAAAATATGAGATGGAGCTGGCATGTACTTCCTTAACATTGAAACCTGAAAAAAATTGGGTACCAGAGATAATCTCAAGGGTAAAGCCACTCGGTATACAACTGATACAACTCTCTCCATAATTTCTTATTGTCTAATGAACCTTGGACCCAACTTTCCTTTCTTACCAAATCGCATCACACTTTTCCATCGTAAACCTTTGAAGAAGACATGATCACCTACCTCAAAAGAGAGATCCTTCCTCCTGTTGTCCGCATAACCTTTCTGCCTGCTCTAAGCTATCCTCATGTGTTTCTGTGTCAGCAAAAAGTTTTCTGCCAACTCTTCTACGAATTCTTGTCCCATCAACTTCCTTTCACCCATTTCATCCCAAAAAGCTAGAGTTCGACACCGTTTCCTATATAATTTCTCAAATTGTGCCATCTGTATACTGGAATGAAAACTGTTATTATAATAAAACTCAACCAATGAATGATGTTGGTCCCAACTTCCCTAATAATCCATCAAACAAGAACATTGCATATCCTCCAAAGTCTGAATTATTTATTCGGACTGCCCATCAGATTGAGGATGAAAAGTCATACTAAAATTTAATTCAGTACCAATGAATTCTTAAGGCCTTTCCAAAAGATAGAAGTAAACCTTGGATCACGATCAGATACAATATTGGGGGATACTCCATGTAACCTGATTACCTTTTTAAGATAAAAATGAGAAAGTAGATCTAGGGAAAAAGTATCTCATATAGAAAGGAAATGAGCAGATTTAGTCAAGTGATCAACAATAACCCAGATCGCATTATTACCTCATGGTGTCTTCGGCAACGCAACAATGAAGTCCATGGATATATTCTCCTATTTCAACTCTGGAAATGTTAAAGGCTGAAGCATCCCTTTCAGTAACTGCTACTATACTTTAACCTTTTTACCAGTCAAACACTTCAAAGTAAAATCCGCAATATCTCTTTTCATTTCATCCCACCAGTAATACTCCTGAAGATCTTTATACATCTTAGTACTGCCAAGATGAACTGAAAACAGAGAACTATGAGCTTCAAATAACAACTCTCTCTTCAACTGTGAACCAAACGGCATAAACAATATCTTCCCAAATCTCAAAACACAATCATTATCAATGTTGAATTCTGGTAACATACCCTTCTGAACCAGCTTTACCTTTTTCTGCAACTAATTTTCTTTTTTCTGAGCTTGCTTAATTCTGTCTGATAGAGAAGATTTCACTGATACCTGAAGAAAATAGAAGAACATGCTGCACCAACATCTTATATGTCAAATTTCAGGAAATCCTTAACCAGAGTATCATGTTCCAAATGTAACATGGTTAATGAAGCATTACTTTTTTGACTCAAACCATCATCCACTTTATTTTATTTTCCTAGATGGTAATTAATTGTACAATCATAATCCTTGATTAATTCTAGCCATCTCCTCTATATCATGTTTAATTATTTTTGGGTGAATATATACTTTAAACATTTTTGATCAGTATAGATTTCACACTTTACACCATACAAATGATACCTAAAAATTTTTAAAGCGAAAACCACAGCAGGTAATTTCAAATCATGTGTAGGGTAATTTACCTCAGGAGTTTTCCATTGACATGAAGCATAAGCAATTACCTGATCATTCTGCATTAGGATGCAACCAATTCCATTCAATGAAGCATCACTGTAGATAACAAACTCACCATTCCTAGAAGTTAGTTCCAAAAATGGAGCATTCACCAATCTTTTTTCATCTCCTGAAAAAAATCATCACATTCTTTTTTCTAGATAAACTTAACACCCTTCCGAGTTAGCTTGGTCATTGGACTAGATAACCACAAATTTCTTTTAACAAACTTTCGGTAATAGCCTGCCAAACCAAGAAAACTACAAATCTTGGTTACATTTGTGGGTCTTGGACATTCTTCAATAACCATTGTTTTTGAAGGATCAACAGTTATTCCATCTTTATAAACAATGTGACCAATGAAATAAATTTGTTGCAACCAAAACTCACACTTTCTGAATTTACCATACAATTTATTTTCTTTTATGGTTTGAAAAATAACCCTTAAATGACTTGAATGCTCCTATTTAATTTTAGAAAACAACAACATATCATCAATGAAAAAAAACTAAAACTTATACAAGAACTAATGGAAAATTATATTCATAAGGTCCATGAATATAGTAGGTGAACTGGTCAACCCAAAAGGCATTACTACAAATTCATAATGGCCATATCTTGTATGAAACGCAGTCATCGGAACATCTTCTTCCTTTACATTAAACTGATGGTACCATGATATCAGGTCAATATTTGAAAAATACTGAACTCTCTAGAGCTAATCAAACAATTCATTGATATGAGTCAAATGATATTTGTTCTCAATAGTGATGTTATTCAAGGCTCTATAACCAATGAAAAGTCTCATAGAACCATATTTCTTTTTAACAAATAAGACAGGTGCACCCCATGGTGATGTGCTAGGTCGAATGAAACCTTTCTCTAATAAATCGTCCAATTCCTCCTTTAACTCTAAAAGTTCAATTTGAGCCTTTCGATAAGGGGGTTTTGAAATTGGCTTAGCATCAGGAACTAATTCAACAGTAAATTCAACTTCTCGATCTGGTATTATTCAAGGAAACTCATCAGGAAAAACATCAAGATACTCATTTACCACTAGAACATCATTAATCTGAACGGTTCCTTCGTTTTAAACAATATGTTCATGGTTACATTCATTTCCATATTTTACAAGTTTCTCAGCCTCTTGATATGTTATCAATAGTAAGAGTTCATTCTTGTACACAAACTGATAGTCTTTTAGAAAAGTAACTTCATTAGCTCTACAATCAATCTTAGCATGGTAAATAGGGAGCCAATCCATACCAACGATAACATAAAACACTACTAGAGGTAAAACAATAAGGTTTGAAAGTAGGTTCTTACCATGGATAAAGATAGGAAGATTCTTATAAATTCCTTTTTCCTCAACTTTTCCCCCAGGTGTTTTTACCACAACATCAGGAGTCATTTCTTGAGATGGAATTCCCAATTTACTAGAAAATTTTTCAGAGATGAAAGAATGTGTAGACCCCGAATCAAACAACACATTGGTATAATCTGAGAAAACAAACAATGTACCTAATACCACTTCATTTGATGGACCAACATCTGCTGAAGTAGTTGCGAAGGATTTCACCACACCTTTCAGCTTGTAGTTTTACTGCTTCCCATCATTGGAGCTCTTTTTAGAACACTCATTTGAATAATGACCCATCTCATTGCACTTGAAAAATTTCACTAACAGTAAATAAAATTTCGTCTTACCATCACCCTGATCTTTTTCAGTGCAATCACGAGCCTAATGTCCCATCCTACCACATCGGTAGCATTTTCTAGAATTCAAAAGACATTCCCCAGCAAGCCTTTTAACACATTTATCACAAAATGAAAACATAGTTTTCTTACCATTACACTTCTTTGAAGGATTCTTCTCTTTCTCCTACCACCTCGGACTCTTCTTCTGTTGGTTCTTCTAAAAACACATGATCCTCAGAAAACTCCATTTCCACCTTCTCAGCACATCGAACAAGCTTTTCATAACTTTAAAACTGATGATAAGCTAAATCCCTTCGATATTTTGGATTTAATCCTGAGTAAAAAATGATTGATTTTACAATCAGGGTCTCGAATAATATTTGGAGCATACCTTTCCTATCAAGTGAACTTTTCTTCATAAGCAGCAAATGAGCTATACTCTCTCCTCAATTCCCCAAATTGTTTTTCCATCCTACGTCGAACAAACTTAGGAAAATATTTCTCATGAAACATACCTTTGAATTCGTCCCAGGCGAGAGCATCAATTTCATCAGCATCCCTGATATTTTTAACCATCGACCACCACTGATCTGCTTCACCCTCCAAATGGTAAACAACAAGACTAACCTTTTGATTGTCCGAACACCCCATATAATCGAAAATCATCTCCAGTGCATTAATACTCTCTTAAGCAAGAACAGGGTCAGATGATCCTCTGAATAATGGGGGATTTTGCCTCATGAAATGTTCCACCTCTAACATGTTCCTCTGCAGTTGATCTGTTTGATCTCGGGCATGGATACCACCACCATTTATTGCTTCAGTCAACTATTCCATTACTTCAACAAACTGTTCAGTTCCAATTTTGACCATCTTAGGATGCTGATTCGGAAGGTTATTTCTTTTTGTATTCCTTCCTAGCACTGCTTCCCTATTTCCTATGTGGAAAACCCTTCTGAAAAAAATTTCTTAGATGAAGAAACATGGTAATTTTAAATTCCTATATCATTCCAATTTGACCATAAATTTTTTTTGGATAATCGTTTAATATAAATCTAACTCTTAATGTTATTTAAACCAACCTCCGATAACAACTGTAATTCCCCAGCCTTAAACAATACTTAATCACCAATTATTACAAGAATGCACATTGAGGATCTTTTCAGGTTTGGAGATTTGGAGAATTAGATCATAAATCATGCATTAAATTCCATATTTAAAAAAGTTGGTTACATAAATGTCAATATTCACTTTTCTCATCAAAGGAAATATATATATAATAAAACATGGATTCTTTCGTGACACTTCCTCGACACTATCATCACATCATGTAATTTTACCTTGACCTGTGAAAACCATTTCAAAAACTTGGGAAGAGCATAAAAAGCTCAATAAGGGATATAAAGTATGGAATGAAAAAATTATTCCATGTATACATAATAATTAATGAAATAATACATTACTCATTTAATACAAGAACTTCAAAATATCTCATGAAATCATAATATTTATGAATAACTCATAGAAAACATAATACATAAACGTAACTTGAGGCATTCATAACATTCTTACATAGGGAGTAACCCTTGTGGTTACGTATGGAATACCCCTCATAGTATATTCCCTAAATCTCTTCGGAAAAACCTTAAATTTTAACTCCTTCGTGTTACACAATGAATTAGAGAGATATATCAGGCTCACTCGCCCTTATTTTATCACGGAACCACCTGTCTTCATAAACAATTCCCAAGAACCATAACATAATCGTGTCACATAAAACATAGATAAAGGAAACATAACATTTACAAATTTCAATCACAAGATATCAAAAACATATTGATATAATAAAAACATTATCAAAACAATTTTCAATACCAAAATAAATGAAAACTAAAACATGGTATTTATTTTTCATTTAATAAAATTTATGGCTTGTTGAGGAAGCCAAAACTCAAATAATGGTCACAGCGGCGAAGAAGTCATTTTCGCCGCATACGTTAGACAAAAACATTCCCTTTTGTAATTTAGTAAAACACTTCATATAAAGAGATTACTTTTGAATAAAAGTAAAATTCAAAGGTGTTTATACACCGTATAAAATAAAGTTGTGTTTAAAACAAAATATGCCTCAATGAAAGTAGATTGAGACAAAGTCTGATACCTCTTGTCCGACTTGACACGATCATTCCATAATCACCAGAATAAAAAAATAGAGTTAATTTATACTTGTTTAAGAACCTTTTTTAACTTCATTATTCCTGTTATATCACGTATTACCATGTTATGTACATTATTTAATTAGTTATGTTAATAATGGTTGTTTTGTCGATCTTTGGTACATGAGTCAAAAAATAAGCTTCTTATAATTACAAGTTGTTCATGTGGTAAAATATCATTTATATCCATAATTATATTCATGATGTAGATATCATATATATCATATATTTCTAGTATATACATGCATTTATAATATTACATAATATTTGGAGGTAAGAAATGAAATGCACCGTTCATGGAGACAGTAAGCCGTACGTACGCACGAACGCTACTTTCATTTCTATTTTGTGTTTAATGGAGTGAAATAATAATGATATAAAGGTATATTATAATTCCAATATAATATCATATATAATATCATTAACAAAATCTTTATACGTCCCACATATGGCGTTAATGAATCAAATTACTTTGAGGTGGCGGTAGTCCGCACTTCCTAAAATGAAGATATCGTGTTTACCAGTAATTGAAACCATAAAGGTATGACATAAATGAAAAATAAAGAATCATAAAGAAAACATAAATATAATATATATCATATATAAATATAGTGACATATTAATGGCCACCATGAGCTGTGTTAAAAGAAAATTGAACAATCATCATTTCGTGAGGTAGAAATTTGCCAACCACAGAAACAGTATATTCCTTAACAATTAGACAGAGGTGTGTGTAAGTGTAAATAAAATAAATCTCATAAAGAAATCCTAGTATATTTGTGATACTGGTGTTGTTACAAAATAATGTAATAAAAAGAGTTTAGGGGGTTGGAGAAGAAAAATAATACAAAAGAACACAAGTCAAGATATTACCTTTAAATTGGGTAACTTCTCTTGGTTTGAACCAAAAGGGTTTCTTGAAGGGCTTTATGCCTAATGTAAGGTTTCTAGGATTAAGATAGGGATGAGGAGAGATAAAAGGATCAGATATTGTCCAATCAAATTTCTTGAGAGGTTTGGGTAAGGTGGTAGAGGTGGGGGCCTTTTATAAGAGGGAGGAGTGGGACTCTGGGAAATTCAAGAAATATTACTTTATTATATAATGAGATTCGGATTTTAATGGTCTCACAATGGAATATTTTTAGGATAAGTTAATACGGGTTCTAAATCTACCCATAAAATAGGTTTTTGTCAAGTTTACGCCTTATAATTTACATTATCTATTCATTTTATTTAAATCGTTCATTAATGAGGTAATCACTACATCATTGTGGTGTCATAAATAAATTAATTTATTTAATATCTAAAAATTATAACAAAACTACTATGTTGTAGGAAGTCTTTTTATATTTCAAATGACTATTTTGAGTCTAATAGATCATTTATTTATAAAAAAGTGAAATTATTTTACTTGGGTGATACATACTTTGGTTATACTTTCCTTTTAAAAAATATAAAATGATAAAGTGTCACTATCAACCAAAAGTGATTCCATGGGGTCGAAAATTTTGGCACAAGGAATCCCATGGTCGGCCATGACACATCTAGTAGCATTAGGACACATTTTGGGGTCATTTTGTATTATTATTGTATTATTTTATTACCCTTAACTACCCGATTACTAATTAATCACAATAATTAATGATATTTACTGTTGTTACTATTCATAATGTCCAAAAACAAAAGAGTATTAATTACATAATTTAAGCATTTTGATTCCAAATATAGAATCCATTTTACCAAATTCCAAACACAAAAATTTCAATAATTAATTTAAAAATAATCTCTGTTTTCAAAACAAATAGCAGGTTTTTTAGAAACAATATCTATCAAAAGTTTGACAATTGTTTATGTCCAATTTTAAAGTGAAATTAATCCCAATGACCACCATTAGATTAAATTGTAAAAATATATCATATTTACACTTTTAAAAAATTAAAATGATAATCTTTCAATATAATTAAATTAGATGAATAACCAGTATTGAAGTAAAATGCAGTATTTTTCACTATTCATTAAAAAATTGATCATTGTCAGAAAAATACCAAATATTTATCCAATTTAAATTTCAATGTCCCAATCCTAAATAATATGGTTATTTTGACAAATAGAGCTTATTAAATTGTCAAAATATATATTTAAATATGGTTCACCATCAAAAGATAGTAAAACAATCTTTCAAAAAATATTAGAGTATTTTATGCTTAAGATTGGATTTATTCTCATTTTAAGCCTCTAAAACACAATCAATTTTATAAATTGACATAAATATGAAAATATATAATTATTTAAATACTTGGGATGTTACATCCAAAGGGTCTTATTTATTTATAATTTAATTTCCATACAAGAAGGTGTCATTTTTCAAAGCTATCTCAAGCTTTGTCTCTCTCTCGTAGGTCAGACATGCATGAGTCAATAAGAATAGATTCATGGACCTACAAGATGACACATTGAATGATGTTTTCGGACTCTGTGATGATACTAGTCACACACACATTCTTTTAATATTTATGATTTTTGTCCTGTATGAGAGATTACTTGGTTTAATGCATGTGATCGATATAATATTTCCCTTTTAGACTAATTATCTTATTTTTATTTGAAACTTCTCATCTTATTTTAAAAAGGTGAATTCATCAAAATCTCTACCCCTATGGATTGGATTTAATTTAATGAAGAGGGTTGGATCCTATGTTCATAAAATATAGAAATTGATGGATCCTTTATTCTATGGAATATAGAAATTCCTTTACAATTAAGCTCATTCTTTGAAAGAATTATGAATCGAGCATCATGAAATGGAGGAATGAGGAGATGTTCTATATAGGTTTGTAAAATAGGTGGTTTTCATAAATTTATTACACATTTATACCAAATAGGTGTCCACACATATATAAATATGTTCAATTTTCCAAGGGTTACTATTCTCAGATTCACACTACTTGTACACATTATTTCACTCATCATGATAGCTTCCAATAAAGAACTTTTGAAAATGGCTATCTCTCTCAGACACACACACAATGTAGGAAATCATTTTCATGTCATAAATACTAGGGAGATTAACCTATTGTATATAACCTAACTGAGTGACATATGTGAGGTCACTCCTAATAAAAATTTCCAAAAATCACACAATATTTATTTTAACTCAATGGAAAATATCAGTATTTCATTGAAAATTTACCATAGACGATTATAAGTTAATATAATCTTATAAACAATCTTGTAATCACATTGATCAGTTGATATATTTCATTAGGCCATATTAATATAAATAATGTGAAACCAATATCCCTAAAATGAAAAATTATTTGAATAAATATCACCGCGAATACCCTATGATTAATTAGCTATCACTTTACGAACATAATATCTTGAATGAAGTTATCTTCTAAAAGTTAAAAGATTATATATTTTTTATTTTTTATTTGATTACATGAATTTTTCAATAGAAAAATTCTCATCCAATTGATTACATATCAATGAGGTATTAATTACCTCTTCCAGTGTCATGAATCATTGTAATTGTTCCCTAGATTCAAGGCCTCCCACTCAAAATTTGAATTCACACTTATATTTCTCTATCTATAATTCTTCCATGATAATCCTGTAAAAAAGATATAAAGAAGGATGGGACCACCACATTAGTGGATGCTTTAAGCCATAGTTGATGTGGGTTTAACTGGTGCACTAGATATATGCTTAATTTGAATCTGAATTTAAAGAGGTTGGTATCTATGAGGGTATTTGGGTGAAAAAATGTATCTAATAAGAATCCAAATATCATTCCTAATATACTTATCCAATAGAGCCTTAAGATGAATACATTCTATCTAACACATGGATATGATAAAATATATCTATTGGATGTCTACAAGGTCTTGGGAGCATGCGTTATTGAATAGATGTATGATGGGTTTATCCCACAAAAATAGATGTCATATGATGTCGATTGATGGTTTTCTTTAAATTAGGATATATTTCAGCTAACCTAGGATATCGGGCATCAAGACCCACTCTTAAGTGCGTATTTCCACTTTTAAGTGGGGATGAACTCTTTTGTGGTGCCCAAGGGGGAGGGACCCATATGAAAATATTCAACAATATGTTCTGTAATTTATAATTGGGACATTCCTAATATACTATATCCCATGTTGGAATATGTATAGTATAGACGATATGGGTATGTATTAAAACCTAATATACCCACCATGAAATCTCTTGGTGGCTTCTTAGAGATTTCGTAAAAAAACTACATGATACAGATTCATGAATATAATTGGAGTGTGAGGATGTGTATATTTATATGGAATCTTTGTTAGTGGAGGGATGAATATTGGGGTGCAAGATTCAATATTGGTATGGATTCACCAGTTATAATTTTCAATGTATACAAGGATGAACCCCTTAATAATTACAAGGAAATTTTAATTTTTTGGGGATGTGTTGCAGCACCCTTAAATTATTATTCCTTACTGAGTGAAATCAGAGCTTCTAGAGGCCATTTTTTATTATTCATTTATGTTTATTTTGGAATACAACTCTTGTATTAAATGTAAGATAATAATATAAATAATATGAACCTATAGAGATAATTAAACATTAATCAATATATTGATCCGCCCACCAAGAAAATCATAGATAATGACAAAGCCAACGATGAACTAATATTGTACATGATTTCATTCAAGGGGAGAAATCTATATGTCTAGACTGATGGACTGGTTATTCTTTTGGACTATTCTTCTACGAAATTCAAACTAAAATCTATTTTCCCACAATAACCAACTTTATCCTCTCATACACATTATTGATTAGAGAAAAACATGTTAGTGGCCTAAATAATTTGTGCCATCATGACTTTGGAGGTAACTGAGGTGGTATTGAAGCATCCTCCACTGAGTACGTCAATTGGGTTGACCTCCAGGTATGGTGAATGTAAATTGACATCGATCATCCAATGAGTTTAATCTAAGACAAATTTTGGTTTGGAGAAGCATTTTTTTATGTCCGATTTGAATCTAGATGGTGATGGTGGTGAGGCACTGAGATCCCCTAGGTGACCCTGTGCATGGGATGGTCATCCATTTAAGATTAAAAGTGCTATTCCAATTGAGGTTGATCATAGATAGTCCATCTTCCAATTAAATTAGAAAATACAAGCTCTAGTTTTCCATCCCTCTACCATGATAAAGAGATATTGGAAGCTAATAAAATTAAAGAGTTTTGGGTCTGATTTATAATTATCTAGAGTAGCCTCATATTATATACAGTTAAAGGTTGTTAATTTTTGGAGGAACCGTACATATAATGCAATGGTCTTGTGGTAATTTCTCCACATTATTTTATTGTTTCCACATATTGGGGATGCTCATGCCCCAAATAGCCATCAATTGGATTCTAACCATTTCAAGGTGATGATATATATATTGGGGATATATATGATAATTTTTTTCATTTATAATTATATAACCTCTAAAATTTGATTCTAGGATATGATGTATTGAGGTAGTGCTGAGGGGGATAATCAATCCACCAATTAATGGGATGAATTAATCAACACTAGTGATGTATGCCTTATTACCTCTATCATTCTTGTCATACCCAGTTTTATTGATAATGTTTTTTTAAGTTATAATCAAATTAAACATGTAAAGGGGAGATGATGATTTCCTTAAGACAGAATCATTAAGCTATGGCCCAATAGGCACCCCCGTCAGGGTGGGGGAGTTACTCTTGAGTCCTTACAGATTTTGTCATGCTAGAGAATGATAGATGGGTAGATGGGTAGAGGGTCATATTGATATCCACATATTTTACATGTACATTATAAGGAAAATGTTGTCCTTCCTCCATCAAGAGTGAAGTAACAACGAAGTGTAAATTTATTTTCCTAGAGAATCACTAGTTCTTGTGTATTTCCATGACAACATTTATATTTACATGTACATGAGAAATTAATGATTATTCTAACGGGTTTCTGGAACAACTCAAATATCCTATATTAATGGTAATAGAGATAAACCTCAAATAATTGAGGATGTTATTCAAGATGAGGTACCGATTCTTATTGTTGAGTTTGTCACATAGGGAGGATAAGGGAAAAGGGATGCGACCACATATTTTCATGTTACTTTGAATAGGGATGGGGTTCCTATAATTTTTATATGAAAATTATAAGGTATCACGAACTGACCATTTAATTTTATTCCATCTTATATTTGAGATTCATGGAATACACGTGAGAATTGTGTGACCATCTGAACTCGTTCATTTACCACCACATAAGAGGTATATAGAGACTGTATACTGTTTAACGAAGTTTATGGTGCTAATAATAACTTTTTAGGGACTGGAAGGTTCATACCATTCATGAAAGTAGTGAATGTAACCAATAGAGGAGCCAATATCAGTTCTGAACCATGTTTATTTGATATCCCTTATAGTGAGGATACTATGATACTTGAAGAATAGTATAATGAAATACTTATAATGGAAAAAATATTTAAATATTTTTATTTTCATAGAACATTAAATGATTTTGGTAAATTTTATATGGAATTTTATGGGTGTGACTTTTCCCATTTTATGTTTTCAATTGTGGATGGACCACATAATTTTTATTCCATAAATCAATTATCTTGACATGTGCAGTTATTTCTTTTGAAATCATTTCCATGTAGATCCATTACCAAGGCATCAAATTATATTATATTATTATATAAGAGTAATATCTTATGTTTCTTAACAAGGATATTACAATGAACCTTCTAAAGTGGGTATTGGGAAATAATAGGAGGATGCTCCCCATTTAGAAAATATGGTCCACACTATTGAGATTATAAAATATTGGTAATAATAAATTCATGTAGTCAAATCATTAATGGGTTGATATCAGCATTATTTTTAATCTTATTTTACAATTCCCATTAATATATTCTAATGTTCATTAATAATTTCATGCATCTATCAATGAAATTTGATTCATTGGTAAATCTCAAATTAGAGGTATCCACCCAAACTCAACCAAATCTGCAAGTTTAGGGAAAACTCACTCAGGGGAGGAAAAAAGTCAATCCCATAAGAAAACTAGCATTAGAGTACACATATCCACTTGAGACCTTCTCAGAAGAAATCTAGGTGGCTCAACCTTCTCTATGTGTATTATTATGGTTCACATTGATGGGAATTGGGGGTCAGTCTTAGGTAAACCTACAAAAGACCAACTTTCAAAACTCCATCAGCTCCAGAGCATGCTCAATATTTTGTTGGGTATGGTAGGTATTATTATCACATTGTCAACTTTACTATGAAGGTGACCATTCTCCGATGGGATTAAGAGCCTATGTCTAAAAAACTACTTATTAATGAGTGAATTATCATACGAAATCATGATCTATAATATCATTATCCTTAGAGTAGCACATCCATGATTGGAAATTGTAGGAGTGAATTAAATAGGTGTAATAGAAATGCCTTCAAATATTTCACCCACAACAAGACATTTATACCACTATAGTAGATATTGTACTATAAAATCATTTACTAAAAGAGGATAAATATTATGGTAATACATCCACTGTGACCATGGTGGAGGAGACCAACCTTGATACAGAGTCTATGACTACCTAGTTATCTATGGTTCGATTAGATTATGGTAAGTCTCAATATTCCCTCTAACAAATAAAATGTTATTTGAATTTCCTTTTTAAATTATGATGGAGAGACTCCAAAATACATAAGGATGGTGTCATAGTATGTAAGGAGATGTTTATGCCGAATTCAGGCATGAATGGGGAAAATATCCCATATGGTTTTATAAACCATATATATGGAGAGAGTGTTTTTTTATTACAATTCCCCTAATTTTTATATCTAGAAATAAATAAATATCATGTTATGGAAGGAATCAATCCATACATAGTTCTATAATATAGGTTTGGTGATATTCTAGAAGCAACGATAGTGGTACTCCCAATAGATGATAATTGTAAGAAACAATTTTAGAACATTAATTTGAAATAAACCATGTAGTTTTACATTATTAGGTAAATCCATTTTTATTTTCATTTAATGTCATCAATCATGGACCATGTTTTCCCTGATGTGAACTAATACATATAAATCATATAGGTAATCCCTTATCAAAATTCAAAATACCACATGATCTATTATTGGTGTAATTAATAAGGAAAGTAAAATGTTTCTTTCACAACACAGTGTTGATTAAAATTAATTAATTGGGTATTTTTATTATGTGGTAGCTTGATTTGGATAGAGGATATAGGTGTTGCAAAGTATATCATAACTGTTTAAATCATTCCATACTTAGTTATTTAAGTGACTCAACATTTAATTAGTGCGATATTAATAATGCATTCTAAGGTCACGGGGTAAGGAATAAGGTTTCCCAACCTGAAAAAAAGCATGATGTCTAATAAACATTTTCATGGAATTAAAAATAATTTTACAATAGGATTATTTTGTCTCTGACATGACGCTACTTAATCTATGATCCAAAGTAATAATAAGCATAAAATATAGGGTAAGACTGTAATATATCATTATCTACTATAGAACTTGTCATATATTTTAATTTTTTTTGTCTTGGATGATATGGTTCATGTATTTGAGGGTCATGTGGTAAGTACAATTATGTATTGTTTAGTCTCTTTTGATAAGGTAAAATTAACCCAAATTGATTTCAGTCGTTGGACACTAATAATAAATCATGGAAACAATAATTATAATAGGTATTATTGGGATAATTGTGTTCTTAATTACTTGATATGTGAGTAATGAGATTTTAAACTATAATATTGGGGGGTTGTGGAATTGGGATTACTAATATGGGACAAGTACACAATGAGTGCCCATAGATGATGTTCGAAAATAGTTTTCTAATAGGATATTATGATGAAATACTAATATGGAATAAGTTTATCCTAAGGAAGAAGGTTCCTCTAGCATACTGGCTCTCACTGTGCCTGAATTATTAAAATCCATACAAGGACATATTTATCACAGTTAAAATAATGGTTTCCTTAGGTATTAAACATTATATTAGTGATGGAATAGGAAAGAATACATATATCAAAATTTTCCCAGTATAAGGAGTATGATGTGTGGAAGGGATGTGTTCATGGAAAATAGAATCATTTGGACACACATTTTCCATGGGTTATAATGTTCATCAAAAACATATGGTTCACATGTAGGGAAGAATTTTTTTTTCTATGATGGGATTCAGAATGAGGGAACCCTAATTAAGATATCATATATGGTCTGGGGTCATATGTTATAAGAAAGGTAAAATGCTCATTTTTTCTATGGTAAGCCTAGGTTAGGGGACCCAGTGGTCCTTATATATCCAATGTCGATAGAAATGATGACACAGAATGATTTTAATCATTAGTATGGGCCCACATGTGAGAGGACCCGTGTTGGAGTACCCTGAATATATCATTTTTTGTATGCATGAGATGAAGCATCTTCCTTAAAATGTATATGGTAATAGGAAATAATGTTTTGGAATCACTAAATATCTAATTTATATGAGAATGAAGTCACACATAGTTATGAAATGTACGTGTGGTGGTATACTAGCACTAAATGATGTTATACGCTCAAACACAAAATGAAATGTATTGCATTTTTACTTCATTCAAAGTTGATGAAAAACATGTATCTTTATATAATGAGGCAAGCACATTTTCATATAGTGTAACATCCTATGACTAGGATGTTAGGAAATGTAGATTAAAGTCTCACTACTCAAAAAGTAGTTTATTTTTTGTTTCTGGATATATGAAAGGGACTATTAGTCATCGAATTTAATTTAATGCAATTTTGACACTTAATCGTGATTTCATGAATTGTTTAATTGAAAACATTGATTTTGTAGGGTTTGTAAAAAGTTATCTATCCAATTTTATAAAGGAAGAAGATCTGTTTGAGTGGAACTTATGTAATGCATAATGTCCCTTGCACATTTGATCAATATTTGGAGTTTTCATCCCCTGGAATATTCAGTGTCCTAGGTACCTATAACAGACCTACATGGATGTTGAGAGGTGGAAGAAAATTCATAATAAAATCCCATGTTATCATATCTTAGTGTAATTCTATGTGATTAAAGGAATGTAGTTATTTCTCAGCATGTCACTAAAATTAATCTAGCCATTTTAGATTTCTCATATATAGATTGATGACTACAAATGGAAATGAGATGTTAAGGAAGTTAGAACATTATGGGAAGGTCTACTTCTGTCCCATATACCAGTGAATACGGGGTCACCAGCATTGCAGTGTGGGTTGGAGTCCGGTAGCCCCACGAGGTAAGAATGATATTTTCCGGAAAATACATTTTATCTTTATCTAATATCTTTTTGAGTATTTTTGATATGTGCTAGTTGAATCCCTCTATATATCCATTGGCCACTACATGATTTCATGGAAGATGGTAGGGTTTGATATAATACTTATGATATTTTATTCTAGCTAATATGATTATAAATTGGCGTTATTTTCTATCATTATTGAATGAGGGTCACCAAATATGGTAATAATATAGTATTTCACCAAGCTGAAAATGATTTTGTTTCTAACTTCTTTGAGGGGTATTTCTTCATCTGATTTGAAAAATAATTCGGTAATAGTGATGATGTATTTCAATTTACATTTCATAGATGCAGGATATAGTCCCACAACATACATTCCCTATACAAAAATTAGTAATTTGTATTTGGAATTATGTAAAAACTATGTGGGTGAATGGATGATTTTTTTTCCAACTGGAAGGAATGAAAATTTTTATTAAATTTTATAAAAAACTTATTCATTGAAGGATAAAAGTATCTAAACCCTTGGATTTGATGGGAATGTATGAACCATGACTATTGGGAACCAAAATATCATGTATGTAATTCTTTTAGGATATAAATATTTTCTTATCCCTAAATGGAACATAGAAGGGCTCTTTCAAAGCCCCATTATAGAATAATTTTTAGTTATTTGGCCCTTCTTAAAGAGTAATGTTAATTGATCATCATCAAGATTTCAGTCTTCCAGCATTTTCATGTCGGAGTATTGAATTTGTAACATAGTCTATAGTGGGATTCCCAGTACACATTATAAGACCATTTATATTAAGGGTCAAATTAACCTCATTTATAAACTTCATTTTGATATTTGTTAATGGTGACACTATTCCGATGTGATCAATGTGGATGGATTTTTTATAGTGGTATAGATCCACCAAGTCAACGTCCACATTTTCCAATGTTTTGTTTAGAATTCTATTATATTGGGATCTTAGTTAATGTCATCTTTGAGAAAAATTATTCCATTAGTCCTTTTACATAGTATGTAGAGGGATTACCTCTTCCATTATAATTTAATGATCACAATTGATATGGTTGATTACTAGTTCAAAATATACTTTTACTTTCAAATGTAAAATTGGCTTCTGAAGCACCACATATAACCATGTTATGAAGACCTGATATTCATTATCATTATTCACACAATAATTTGATAAAAGGTAATATTGAGTCATGTTTTCCATTATTGGGGAGATGAGCATGAATCCTAACATTAATTTATTGATCATGGGATCTTCTTCTCTCGTAATTGTTCGGATTTTGTATGAAATGTAAATATACATCCCCATGTATGAGAGCTACATAAAATAGTCAAGATCTATTTATTAGGAATTTCGGTATTCAATGATGCTGTTTCTCTAGAGGGATGTTCTACATCGTATATCCTATGGTCTGACCTTTTACCACATTTTGGGGCATGAAATTAATGTATGACTACTACAAGAGGACTTCCCACCATGAAAAATGTGTTATCAATATAGGATCGATGAAAATGTATTTTATTGGGTTGGTATAAGAGACAAAATGGGAATAATGGTTTAGTAGGTAGTGTCTCATTTTGTAGACTATAAATATTAGTTCTTAGATTATATTATCGATATCTGAATATCGTGTCTCAGTATCGAACATGGTTTAAATGAGATAATAGAGGATTATTTTATTCCATAAATCACTACATTTTCAATGGAAATCACCCAGTGATCATTATAAGGTTGTCACATAAAATATTAGTAGATTTCCCTCAACAGTCAGCATCTGCACTGATGGAATAAAAGTTGTCTCCTGTGAAAATTGAATAAATCATAATATCTATTAGTCAAATAAGATTTCACTACATTTTTCATCAACTAGGTAAAGCTAAAGCACTTTATTATGTGGTTTTCTATATGTTTAGAACATAAGAATGGTGTCCTTATAATCCCCTCAAATAATTATGGTTTTAAGGAAGTTAAATATCATGGATAGCCATTATCCTTTTGGTATCAATATTAATTACATGATGGAATATAAATATTCCATTACAAATTCATGTGGAAAATCTAAAATATCTGTTCACAGGGTTCATCATCAGGATGTGCTATATTAGTTTACAATGAATGATCTCAAGATCAACAGGACGGTAAAAACCTTTCTTAAATTTTACAACCAGATCTAAAACATAGAACCCAACTATGCTCCCTAAAATGAGTTTTAATATGTGATGCATAGACCATTTGTATATATAGACATAATTATTCAAACCAGCGGTCATGTCCTAGTAGAGATAACCCCATGGGAAAATATGAATATAGTGGTTTCCACATATTTAGTGGCCATCCGTATTTAGGTCTACCCTAAATTGAAGTCCATAAAATAATGGTAATGATATTTATTTGTAACATAATCCTTATTTCTATCATCAATACTAGGATATAAAAATCTAGACAATTTTGGTTAGGATCTCAAAAGGAAATGTAAACTCTGATTTACACAATCATCTTCTTTACTGAGACTATATTGGCTAGCTTGTTTGGATATTGGACCACTCGAATAAAATAAAAATTCATGATCATGTTAAAATTATCCTAAATTTTATATGTATGAGTTTGATGAGTCATTCTTACTCCCTATTTGTAACCCCAATTTTTTCCTAGAATGATCAGGTGGTGAGTAGCAACCACATGATGGAGGCATCAATTTTTTATATAATTACAAGAATAAATTTCTTTTTTGTCACATTAGAATGGTGTTATAATAATATTTTACTTTAAATTACATATCCATGCTAATTAATGTGTGTTGAGGCTCCTCCTCTGAATGCAAGTTTATTTTTATATGATGGTCAATAGTGGTAGAGGAAACTTTCCTCTAATGCTAGAGGGCCATACATGAGGTCTTCCTCCTATTCCACTTCCTCTCCCTCTTCATATTAACATTCCTATTCCTATTTCTCTCCTACATTAACTTTAGCATTATAATGTGGTGATGTAAATTGTCTTCAGCATGTAGAGGATCCATCAATTGGACATCATAAAGACGATGTTTCTTACAACGACCCACATAATAAATTGTGTTTTCAATAATGTAACTATGTGTATAAGAGTGGTGGAAATGAATTATATCATCTCCCTCATCATGACATGAAAATTATTTATGATTTACCTGATATGGTAGGGATCTAATGAAACTAAGGTAATGGAATGAGGTCATTTACAACCAAACATTCACCACTAATAAGAGTTTTGATGGCCTTTTTAGCACTATTAGTCTTAGTCATCATGATTGATATCATGAATTTTTTTGAATATATAATTGAATTTGGACACACATAATCATTTTGATTGAATGGAAACACATATTCTTCAATATTACATTTGATGAAATGGAATCAATCATGGATAGTCTCCCATGAAATATCGTATTTCTTGGGTTTTTTTACCTTTGATATGTTTGAATCCTGCATCAATATAATGTGATTAGTAAGAGACAAATGGGGCTTTATCATAAAGAAACACAGAAATTTTCCCATTAATTTAATATTTTAGGAATTACTGATATGAATAGGGGACTTCTGCATGTTGATGATACATATGAATTCATAGAAGAGTGCTTAAGACCGTATTGTGCTGAAAATTATAAATTATTATTTATCTATGATGTAATAATATTTTAGGTCATAGATTCATTATTTATAAGGGATTTTGTTTATTTAATCTTAAAAATATATAATTAGAGTGAAGGTGAATGGATAAAATTGTTCTAGAATTGTCGATGATGTTTTCATTCATGAATGATTTTGATGCATGATCTATTGTCAATGAAATACCATCAAGTAACAACATTTTTTATCCATCTATAGACATAAAATGGTCTGATGTGTCCCTTTATTACTGTATCACTATTTAAATCAATGAACGAGATAATTGTGTGTCATTCTACAAGATCAATATCTTCATGATATACATTTGTAGTGGTAACCTCAACATAAAACATCTATATGTTTAGAAAATCTTTTATGAGTGCTTCTCATAGGCCATTCCATAACCTTATAGAATCTGGGATCAAAACCTGGATGAATCTAGGGAATTATTAATTAGAATTTCATAATAATATGATAAATTTATTTTGTTCCTTGCATGAGGATAATCATTCATAGGATATTTAGGAGTTAAAATACTTGATGTAGAAAAACCATCCTTCAGAATATGAGTTCACGGTTCTCCTATCCTTGCTCAATTAGTCATAGTAGGTCATCATTGTTTTTGAGGTTGACCAGATAATTTCCCCTCTCTAATTTTTAACGTCCTAGCCAGATTGACCATTAATCTTATAGCCAGAACAGTGGCCAACGTGGCCTCTAGTGGATTTCTCTGTAAGACATAGGCTTCCGACTAGTAGCGTGGGTCTGTGAGGTTGATAGTGGGGAGACTATACAGTTATAACAGAGATTGAAATCGGAATAAAAAAAATAAAAATAGGTGAAAATAGTGGATGCATTATAATGAAATGATAAAGATGTGGAAGTAATATAATAATATATTTATAAATATGTCCAATAATATCCCATACAATGCTTTTATGGATGTAAATGTGAAGTTACCTACCCCAAAGTAATAAAAAACAACATGATTTACAATTCAATACAAATAAACAAGAGAGAACAAAGCCTCGTGGGTGATCTCCATGAGAATATAAATCTCTAGCTTGGTTCTTTTCACCTAAATATGGGTACATGAACACAATTACAACAAGGTTCATGGTACACGGTCATGTGAACATGAAAGGTCTACTCGGGTACCCAAGTGCAATGTCAGTCCGAGTAGGGTGTGAGCTATAAATCATAGTAGGTCATCACTAACATTGTCAATCTCTATCTAGGTAGTGTCATATAAATTTAATAGTGTGTATGAATGATGTTTTAACAATATAATTAAATTAATAATTAACACCCCTACAAGTTCTTATAGGACACATGATGGTGATACCTGCATCAAACCTTGGCTGGAATGTCTGATCAAGTCACCATATATATATATTTGTTGTCAGTAGAATAAAGTAAGCATACATCTCATCCTTTTATGTCTATATATAGAGGTTATCCTTGGAATTAGGTAAGAATTCCTCTTGTTCTAGGGAGAGTATATAAATGGAATGAGGTAATAATACCTCTCATGCGTGGTGGATTATATAAATGGTACGTTGTATGAATTTCCCTCATCCATAGGAGAATATATAAATGTAAGGAGGAAATAATAACTCTAGTACATAGGATAATATATAAATGGTACAAGGTAACAATTCCTCTCATCCATAGTCATTTAAATTGATGGCATGGGGTATAAATTCCTCCCATCCACAATCATTTACATAGATGGAATGGGGTATGAATTCCTCGCATCGATAGTCATTTATAATAGTTGGCATGGGGCCTGAATGAATGTAATCTATAGTCATATACATTCATTGGAATTTTACTATTTTAATAAATATGGAAGTACCTATAATGTATTTAAAATAGAAATTCCATATTCATAATAATTTATAATGATTAACATAAATAAAAACAATCTCATACATTTCAATTTAGACATCAATCCAAGCATGGTCACATGTTCAATTCAAAGCTTGAGGCAAACCCATATAATTCATTCTATTATATATTCCCAATTCAAGTTATATCATTTAAATTGACATATGGTGATTTTTAAATCATAAATATGGGTATGGACTAAACCATTCTTCATATATCATTTTTTAAATTCATATCAAGAGGAACCATTAATTATGTATCAGCCATCCTACTCTAATTATTCCCTATGAATTTACCTGGCCTTAGAAATTAGATTTTAATTGATGGAAATTTCAATTAGGGTATGACATTGTCTCACTTATTCCATCATAATCATGTCATCCACCTTAACAGATTCATGTGCACAACTGACTCAAGACAAGGTCACATTTATATCCATGGTTCATGTTAAGAGATAAGGTTTTGGAATCAAATCAATTAACCATTTGGATAATTCGAATTCTAGGTAGAAAAAATACCATGGGGTGTCTTGGGTTAATTTAAAAGCATAAGAGACCATGGACACTTTATTTAGAAAGTAATTTCACTCAGTTTATAAAAATATTCCAATGTCTAATCATGTCATTTATGAATCATGGATTCCATGAATAAGCAATCTCAATGCAATAAGGAATACAATTTAAGAGTATATCACCTTTAATTTCTTTAACTATATCATCAAAAATGGTTTCGAAAAAACTAACTTACATTAATGATGAAAGAAATTACATAGGGTTAATAAAATACTTCTTTCCTAATTTAATTGGAAAGGATAGGATCCAACCTCAATGTGGAACCAAGATTTCAGCTTCATCTCTTAGATCATTCAAACTAAAACATACTTCTCCTCCACTGAAAATATAAAACATCACACACATTCAATGACACGTATCCTCGATGCACAAACCCACATGGCCATAAGCATGTGAAATGGGATCCTTGCACATATGATTATATACATTTACCAGTCTCCAATCACATATGAATGCATTTCCAAATATATACATGAAAACACAAACCCACATACATGTATAATCACTTCCATGGATGATTATACACCTAAAAGGGGATACTATATATATATATTTATTTACATACCTATTCATACGCAGGCAATTCTCCCTTGACCCAGATATTCGAAACCACCTGAAACAGTCCAATGCACTACACAATCCATACTAAATAGCATAAAAAACTAATGTATTTTAAATAAAAGGTGTGAAAAAAGGAATAAATCCTTACCTTGGATGGTGATGGAGACCAAAATTACTTGAATGACCTCTCTTATAGCTGTAGTCTCTGGAACACGCATGAACAAGACCTGAGAGGCCATTTGAAAACCCTATCAAATGATGAAACACAGCAGAACCAGATTACACATAACCATATGTTCTTATGAACTAAAATAGGGTGGAAGAGGGGCCAAAACCCAAATAATCAAAGAATAAAGAGAATATCGGTATCTTACCTCGAAGATTCAATTGAGAAATAAAGAGGGATGTCGGTGGATTTGGTCACAGAAGGAGGATCTACGAAGGGGGTTCTGTGCCCGGCTCATAGGGACGCCCCAATGTGGAGGGTTGATCCATAAAATTTTACAGAGATATGGATTTAAATTTAGTATTCAATTTATTAATTTTTATTTTAAATTTAATTCATAAACTAATCCAACCGCATGGTTTATCCCACATAGTTTTACAAACCATTCGCAAACCATGCGGAACACTCTTTCTAAGAGACTCCCATCACATTGGATAGGTGCATAGTTTCAAAAACTTTCTGAAGCCCGTGCGATGTACATCTTCCACCATTAATTAAGGCCACTCGATTTCCAGTAGTGGGCAACACGATTTCAGAAAAACCATCTGCCATGTACAATCCTTCTGAACTAGATGAATTCGGGTTAGGTGGTCCCAAAACTCTTTGAGCCACCCTGGAAACTTAACGAGCCTCTCCCCTATCAAAAAAACATCACAAAAGTGTTCCTATAGTCAAAATATAATTTTGAAACTAATTTATCTAAATGACCACTTAATTAATTTAAAATTTTCAATTTCCACCTAAAGTTCATCTGATTCAAAATGTAGATCATTATAACCGTACCACCATAAGACTTCTCATGATCTAAAAGTATTTAGGACTAATGTAAACCAAAACCAGCCTATAAGGGTCATGATATGTCTCTCTAATGGTCATATTACATTTACATATTTCCAATGCACCGTTGAGAAAACTTTTAAACACAGGGAACATAAACCACCAAGACATAATCCAATGATCATTTTTCAACTAAAACACCAAGAGGGTATATACTTGAGCTCGTCCAACTAGAGACAAAATCCCATAATCTCTTCATAAAGTAACAGGCCAAAGGTAGTTCCCACCTTAGTATGTATGTTTAATTAGCCCAAACCAAACTGTGAGTCAATAAACATTAGAATTTTCATTACAGGAACACCATAATCATTTAATGAAACTCATGGAGTTATTTTAAAATAATCAAACAGTCAATTTCCAATTGACCCAAAATTTTGGGTAGTGCATATTTTTCTGGATAGGTATAGCCAAAATCAACCACACTCACCATCACCTGAAGAAGTGGCTAAAAATTGTGCTTCGCTAATCATATTCACTTAAAAATTGAGTAAAGTAGTAAAACCTATATAGCCAAATAATTATGAAAATTCCCATCTTAGATGATTGGTGTTTTAGAAGGTGAACTTTGATGCCTTCTCCAAAGGGATAACATTTTTTACAACATGTTCACTGAATCCTATAACTATCTCATGATGATGTTTACAAGATCAAACCATGATAGAAAACCATGAATCCATCATGAAACTTTTGAGAGAAACAGCCAAACAATCCCAATGGATTTAAAGAATTAGCATGGTGTAAGACCGATTCTCTCTTAGTACATCTAGGATGAAGAAATGATGGGTGAAATTCTCATCACATAGTAGAAAAAACTAAGATTATTTTTAATTGATTCTAATCAAATACTCTCAAATATTTGATGGATGAAGGGTCAAACCATCACTAGTCATCTACTAGGAGGAAACAATGATTCACCTGTAGACATGCCATCATTAAAAATGATCACCAGGTCTTTTCCACTCAATGAAATTCCATGATCAGTCTAGATTTCACCAATATAGTCTACTTAAGACTATCAGCATTTTCTCAACTGTTGGAAATGAAAAACCACACAAGTATTTTTCTGCCATGAATGAAGTGATATCATTCAAGACATTAAGACTCAATGACATTCAGGAGTTTTGACCTTTTTCAAATGGTCCAATATGGTTTTTCCCCTCTTAACTATAATAAAAATATTATGTGATTCAAAACGATGCTCTCTCCCATAGGGGTGTCCATGTAATAGGTAAAAAGTTGATAAAATAGATTCTCACAATATTCCTAGTACCAACACTCAACAACGAACATATGGCGCTCCTTCGAGTCACACTAACAATGTCAAAACATATAATAGTGTTCAAATGAAGGGAACAGTGTGTCAAAACACAGAGGCCTATAAAAAATAATCCATATAATTGGGAAGAAAGTATATATTTAATGCTCAGGTCCCTCTACTATGAGATAAACTGAGACCGCACTCAATATTTCCAAGCTCAACAACCCCACCAAACACAATATGTTCATTATAGCATTTATCATTCGATAGTACCATGCATATCATCTCACACTACCCCATGTAAATGAAAGGGGTCAAATGGAACCCAAAAAACCAATAATGACCAATGAATGTCTAACAAACTGGAAAATTAGCATTACCTAATGCTGATGTCAATAACAGGGTCATGGAAAGCATGATCTCTCATCTAACCAAGGGTTTCATTCCAACATCAACAGTCCAAAAACGGACAAATGCACCCAAACGACAGCGAATATCAGATTACATATGGAAAAAGTTATGAATTTTGGTTATAAGGGTTCTACCTACAATGTGTGATCCCCTTAAAATGAAAAATCCTCAAACTATGGATTTTTTCTCTCCATCAGAAATCATAGGCTCAAGAGAAAGTCATTTATTTCTTTTCATAACAACCAATTCATACAAGAAAACGCCTATGATTCTATTCCAAGGAAACTCAAGGATAACCCAACTATCGATTCACAAGGGTCTCAACACACCAATATAGTATCAATTTCTAAGTGCTTTACAGTTTTATAAATTCAATCTTTAACTATTTATAATGATAAAAACAAATATCCCATACCGATTTTAAAACAGAACATGCTAGTTGTATAAAATTATCATTGAGAACATTTAAACACGCAATAAATTTTTGAAATTCGGTCATTTTTAGTATATTTATCAAAATAATATATTTTAAACATGTAGGTGACCTATGAGAGTCCATTGAGCCAATTAACCTCAGATCGATGCTAAAAATCTCTTACAGTCATAACCATTTCCAAAAATAATGTAGTTCAATTACATGGGTTGTTGTTTCCAAATTCATGAAGTGCACATACACTACATGGAATGAATGCTGAATCCCATTAATAGATACTAATATCATTCCAAAATTTAACATGTTTATGTATATATAAATACAAACATGGTAGTTATAGAGGTGGACATCTACCATCCTATAAAGCGCCAGTACACCATACAGTTTGGCATTTTCCTCCCATATAATCCAAAACAATTTACCTTTTCATCTAAACATTAACAACATTTACACTTTTTAATAGACTTAAAATGTGTAAATATATTTCATGCTCAAGTTGGTTTGAATCTACGTGTTACTATTTCTAGGTTATAAAGTTCCCATACACCTTATTTTTGAGATCTAGTTCTCGTTTATTCAGACCCCACATATTTTCATCCCATACAAGTAATTTCATATATAAAAAATATAGTATTTTATAAGAGATATTAAACATATAGGAACATTATATAAAAACTAAATCATGAATATTAATAGGAAAGGTATGCTAAAGAAATCATATAAATCATATTAACCAAAATGGAATGTTAAAATAGTCAGAAAAATGGTGAAATTTACCAAAGAAGGTAAAACTTTAATCATGTTTTTAAAACACCTCACATGGAATAACACTCATAGAAAATATTTTAAATTTACCATCAGCCTTAATATGCAACTACATGGCCTATAATATGCATTAAATGTGAATTTTCTAGGTGCCTACGATGAAGCATGTAATCTAACTTCCATGAAATTTCATGAGAAGGGAAAAATCCATAAGAATCAGAAATCATAATAAGTGGAAAGTGAAACAATCAATCAAAGATAAATAAAATTCATTTGTAATATCAATCAAAATAAAAATCAATTCCAAGCCATGGACACATGCTCATTTCATATATCGAGGCTGGTCAGTCCCAATAATTAGTATTAACAATGCACCGACTCCATAATAATCTCTTGTATACCAATTCAAAATAGTATGAAAATGGGAAATAAACAACCACTGATACAACATTGTAACACCCCTACCCGACAGACCACTAACTTGATAGTCGGTTCAGTGGGTCACATGAACTCTAGCTTGTCTCCTTGTAGGACAGAGGCTGCCTACTACTAGTGAGGGTCTACGACGGTGATATTCGGAATCCATATCATCATATAAGCATTTCACATCGGTATAACAGAATATAAATATGTGAAAATCAAATGAATCCTTATAATGAAATGAAAAATAAGCACAAGACGGATAATAATCCTTTTTAATGATGGGCAACACCATCCCATACCACACATGCATGGATTTCAAAGTGATGTTTTATTATGAAAATAGGTGAACAAACAACATGATTCACAATACAATATAAATAAATAAGAGATAGAAAATACCCATTGGTGATCTACATGGGAATCTGGAGCTCTAGTTCGGTCCTTTGCTCTTAACTCTGGGTACAATCACACAACAACAACAATGTCCATGTCCACCATCATGTGAAGAAGTAAGGTCTACTTGGGTACCCTAGTGCAATGGTGGCCTGAGTAGGGTGTTAGATATAAATCACAGTGTCCCAGTACTACCGGTGAAACACCTGAGATTTTTTTGAGAAATATTTTGTTATTATGTTATATATATCATCAAAGGAATCTTTCACTACACACAACACTAGCATGGCTTTCTTTACAAGCAATTGCGACCTTCCTTGATAGCTTGCATTGTGCGCAATACTGAGTTTCACTAAACAATGACATGCTATTGAAATATTATTAAAACTAGTCGTTATGAATAGTAATACCCAAATTTTGAAATTTTATAAATTTTATCATTCAAAATGGACTTCATTTTTGGATTCGGAATATCAAAATTATCCTTGGGTGAAATTTTGGTATTTTTCTGAAAACATTCAATTTTTGATGAATAGTGAAAACACTGGGTTACTATATTAAAACCGACTTTTTATTTAAATCACTATTTATTTTATTGAAATTTATTTTAGGTCACAATCGATCCATAATACCAATATATGTTTAATGTAATTCATTAGAGTTATTTTATAATAATTTTAGATATATAAAAATTTTATTGAACTTTTAACAGTCTTTTACACACCTCCTAGGAGAATTTGAAAATTTACCTGAAACATAATTTTACCGCTTCTGTGAGTAGAATTTCAAAAATCTTGTGAGACACGATTAATATCATGGAGTTAAATGTGGTTCAATAAGATAAATTTTTTATTTGTTGAATAGTAACTTTTTACATTTTTTACCACGGTTAAAAGTAAATAGGGTAATTAATGGTAAAAATGAAATTATTATTAACCTAAAACATGTCATAATTCTATTGGATAAGTTTAATTAGACCAGAAAAAACCTTAGGAATATAATATGACCATTTTGGTCCACTTGGATTAGATTAGGACATTTATTATTATTTTATTTAAAGATGAGTTAAAATAGTTAAAATCAAAGTTTGATAACTAAAAATTTTTTAATATAGGGTTATACATAAGATAATTTCGACTATAAATATTCATTAGAAAGATAAAGATATTTCCTACATAATGGTTTTTTATTTGTAATTTTTAGACATTAAATAAGGTAATTTATGTTTGACACAATGATGATGCAGTAACTACCTTATTAATGAAATATTAACATACTTGATGTTAAAAATACCAAAATAAATGCAATTTTAGACTTTTTATGAATTAAACCAATTTTATAGGTTAATATGGCATGTTAAAAGTGATTTAAGTAACTTTTTTTGAACTAATAATGTTTTTATAATTTTCAGAAAAATCAATGACCAAATACTGTCAAAATTAACATAAAATAGTGTTTTAAAAAAATATTATATAATTAATTTTTATTTTATTCCGAAAAATCTAAGGATCGGCCAAATAACTTAGATAAGATTTTATATATTAATAATGAACAACTTGGGGTTCGTTTTTCTTATTATAGTATGTTTATTAACCATATAGTGAAACAAAAGAAGAAGACACGGTAAAAGTAAAATTATTTAACTTAAAGTTAAATCTAAATGATAAGGTTAAAATTGAAACCTAAACGTTTGTAAATTCTATTGGATGTTAGGATTTCAACCCATCCCCACCTTATCTTCAAAATATTTCAATTTGGAGCAATTAAAAATGGAATATTACAGTATAATAAAAAAATATTTTGAGTTTTTCCAAAGGTTCCCCTCTCCTCCCTTATAAAAGGGAACCTCCTCCCTCTCCTCCTCACACCACATTGAGCCTTCATGCTCGGAAAAACCCTGCCATGTTCCCTACTCCACTTCCCTAGAAACATTCTAGAGGTCTTGGTCTTCTTCAAATACCATCTTTAGTGCTCTAAGAGGAGGTTAATAAGAGGCTCTTCAAAGAAGAGGTAATGTCCGTTACAGATTCGTTCAACTTTATTTCTTCTTATACTTATTATTATTTAGTTGTTTCATTATGAAGTAATAACATCAGTATCACTCATATACTAATATTTTATTATAAATACAAAATAAACCTATTTCACCTTCTATCCATCCTATGAAAACGAAATCACCGCGCGTGCGTACGTACGGAATACCGTCTCCACGCCGTGGTGTAATCTGTTTTCCACCCCCACCTTACTTGGATGGGTATAATGGTGAAAATAATAACTATATATGATTATTGTAATGTTATATTGATACTGAAATTGTATACATACACTTCAATACAATTCCACCATCATGGGAATGATATCATCGCTCTTGCGTACGTACGACCTACTGTCTCCACGATGTGATGCGACTCATTCTACATGATCTTAATTGCATAATAATTATATAAATGAATTTGATAAATAAATATGATATATATTACACTAATACCAATACGTATATGAGGTTTCTATAACCTAAAAATAAGAATAAGAATTTATTCGACAAAACACGCATAATAACAAAAAGCAATAAACACCCGAATAACAAGTAGCAATGAACTATTACTAATAAAAAGCTAAGAATAAGACCATATATGATATCATAACAATGAGTAAGATTCTGTAAAAAGTCAATAAAATTATTTAAATCATTACAAATGAGGTTCGGACACGTACTAAGAAAATCAGACCTAAGGTAAGGGAAAATCTGACAATCTCATTTTTATCCGAGATTGTTTATACTTTGGCATTTACTGGGGTGTATTTATCATCCACATCCATGCTTCCTCAATATTTAATATTATTTCTATCATCCTAAAATTGATAAAAACCAATTTTAACCTTTGGTAAGTCTTTAGTAAAATATATGAAAGGAATCTCTTGTCATTTTTAGTATGAGGTACTTTTTTGACTTTTTCGGCCATAGTACGAGAAGAATGATGTTTTAACTTATACGACCTGAATGGAATTTTAGAACAATATTTCCATGAATCTTACTTTACAAGTTTTCAAGTTTATTTTTAATCAACATTTTTTTTAAATTTTATTACATTTTATGAAAGGAAAAAAGTTTTTGATGTAGAAATGATGTTTTCATCAAGAATGAAGTTCAAGTGTTTTATCAAAATTATTTTCCAACTAAATAATATAGGGTTCTATTTCTATCAGTATTTTTACATTTATTTGATTATGTTATTATCGAATAATTTTTATGATGTCATTTTTTTCTTATATAGATTATGTTATGATGGAATGATGTTTATGAATCACATTTTTATTACATAGGTTATTCTATGATGTATGATTTATGATCTTGTGGCACATATAAGAATTGTATCATTATGAGATAGGTGGGACCTATATCTCCCTCCAATGCATTGGGTAATAATATATATCTCATGAGATAGACATGGCTGGAATGGTAGGTTAATCCGGTTCAGTGAAACAAGATTGAAATGAGGAGTTAACTCGGTTCAAAAATAGACTTTGTCCGCTAAGATAGTCTTGGCAATGAGTCTAGACTAATAAGAAATGATTCTATATGATTATGTGTGTATGCCACAAAGTATCATGTTTTAAGTTATGATTATTTGGATTATATTTCACTATTATGATTGATCCCATGTCATAATATTATGATCTCTTTCACAGGATAAAATTTTCATAATGTTATGTTCTTAAGAATATCATATAATTGATATTTTCTTTTGTTTAACCTTACTGAGCATTTGAGGTCACCCTTTTGTATGTTATCTTTTCCCCAGGTCTGGAAGAAGGGCATTAAGTACAATATTCCAAAAGGGATTCTAGATATGATGTAATAAATGAGAGACAATGTAGATTATTTATGAACCAGTTGTTTATGATTCCCAGTTTCTAAAGACACTATACCTATATGGTCCTTTCAGGGTTTTGTTATATGTTGTAATAAGATTACTTCAATTATGAAGTAACAACAGTGTATGTAATGTATGGGTTGTTATAGTTGGTATCAGAGGAAAGGTATAGTCAACCTTTGTAAACTCGGATGTGAAAGCCTTAGTAAAAACACTAAGCATATATCTAAGCATAGAACACAATATTATTATTTTAGAAATGGCCATGAATAACCTATGATAAAACCTTAAGTGTAAAATTTTAATATTGATTATGTGTTTTTTCTATTATAATTATTATTTCTCACACTATTCTTCTTGGTTTTAGTCAATGGATGGAACATGAAGGAATCGTGTTAATGTGGAATGTGACGGGAAATGCAATGATTTCCCCCCTGAGCAACCAAACGTAATGAGAGCGGGAATGAAAAATCTTCTAGCCATGCTCACACAACTTTCTAAAGCTATGAATCATGCAGAACTTCCAAATGAGAAAAGGAAGAAGAAACATTCTATTGAATCTTTCATGAGGCAGTGTCCACCCTCATTCAGCGGGTCTACTGATCTATTAGTTGGTGAAAAATGGATCAGTACTAATGAAAAGATATTTTCAGTTCATCAATGTTTTGAACATGAAAAAATCATCTAAGCAGTGTATCATTTGGAAGGTGATGCTGATAAATGGTGCAATCTTATCAAGAATATGAGGCAAAGAGACGAATTTGAGTCCATGAAATGGGACGAGTTCAAGAACATATTTTTTCAATAAGTACTTCCCTCGTATTCTTAAAAGAATGATGGAGAAAGAGTTTCTTTAACTAAAGCAAAAGGATGATGAATCTGTTGGAACCTGCGAAGCCAATTTTACAAGACATTCAAGGTATGCTTCTGGGATTATTATCCGACCTGAGAGTAATATCGATCAATTCTTTTGTGGCTTAAAACCATGTCATCTAAGGGCCTTAAGCATAAGGGACTTCAATAGCTATGAGGAAATCATTCGAAGTTCTCTCAAGGTTCAGATGCAGATTTAAGTAACCGATCAATCATATGGCTTTGATAAGAAGAGGAAAATGGAATTCAATGGAAAATATAAAGCCACACTAAAAAGAAGATGAGTTTTCCCTTATTCTCATAGTGTGGAAAGAAACATGGAGGGAGTTGTCTTAAAGGTACAAGTAAATGTTTCAAATGTGGAAAAGAAGATCATCAGGCATTTGAATGCCGCAATGATGGGAAGAAGATGTCTAGTGATGTGAACAAAGAAAAGGCTACACAAAGTTCACCTCCTACACCTCAATGTTACAAGTGCAAGGAAATGGGGCATTATTCCAATCAATACCCTAATCCAAGGGTTGATAATGATGATGGACATCAACAAACTCTTAAGGCAAAAGGCAAAGGAAAGTCACATGCAATGTCTATCAACGATGTGGAGTATGATAACGAAGTGGTGAAATGTACACTTACCATCCACTCTAAAGTAGAAAATGTTTTATTTGATTTTGGATCCATCCACTCTTTTATTTCTGAAGAATTTTCTAAGGGTATCATTGTATTAATAATTAGATGTTGATTTAGCTGTGACAATCCCTAATGGCACAACAGTCGCATCAAAAGTTTATAATTCTTCAACAATTGAAGTTTGTGGGAAAGTGCTTCCTGTAAATCTTATGATCCTATCTATAGTAGAAATTGATGTGATTCTTGGCATGGATTGGATTTCTTTATATGGAGCTCATATCAATTTCCAAATAAAGGAAGTCACATTTCATATTCCAGATCAATATATGATCATCTATCGATGCAAGGATGAACATAACATTCCAGTGGAAATTTCATCCATCTTATGGGTCTTGATTGCACTAAATGAAGGTTATTTATCTCACATGGTTGGAGAGAAACTCATGATTAAGAATATGCCCATTGTACGGGAGTTTGATGATGTTTTTTCAGAGACATTTCCAGGTCTTCCACCACATCGTGATGTTGTGTTTTCAATAGAACTCATAACAGGTGCTATGCCTATTTCTAAGATGCCTTATAGAATGGCCCCAATTGAGTTGCAGGAATTATAGAAGAAACTCCAAGAGAATCTTGATAAGGGATTCATACGCCCTAGTGCGTCACCTTGGAGAGAAACTGTTCTATTTGATAAGAAGGAAGATGGATCAATGAGACTCTTCATTGATTGTCGAGAACTTAAAAAGATCACTATCAAGAGAAAATATCATCTCCCACACATTGATGACTTATTTGACGAACTACGTGGAGCTCAATACTTTTCCAAGATTGATCTTCATTCATTGTATCATCAATTAAGGGTCAAAAGGGAGGATATACCAAATACAGCTTTCCATACAACATATGGAAACTATGAATTTATAGTGATGCCATTTGGTCTTACTAATTCCCCTGCTATCTTCATGGATCTGATGAATATAGTCTTTAGAGACTATCTTGATCAGTTTGTGGTAGTCTTTATAGAAGATATTATTATCTATACAAAGAGGAAGGAAGAACATGAAGATCAATTGAGAATTGTATTAAAGACCCTGAGAAAGGAGAATTAATATGCCAAATTTACCAAGGGTGAATTTTGGCTTCAAAAAGTTTCATTTTTGGGTCACATAATCTCAAAATAGTGGATATCTGTGGGTCCAGCAAAAACAGCGGTTATCGAAAGATGGGCGATACTAACAACAGCAACTGAGATCCAAAGTTTTCTTAGTTTGGATGGATATTATCGATGTTTTGTGAATGATTTTTAACGATTATCTAATCCACTCACTAGGTTGACTCGAAAAGGAGTTATGTTCATGTGGATGGAGGAATGAGAAGTTAATTTCAAGGAGTTGAAAAGAAGGTTATTAAGTGCACCTGTGCTCACACTACCTTGTAGTGTAGAAAGGTTTGTGATCTATAGTGATGCATCCAAGAAGGAATTAGGGTGTGTTCTGATGAAAAATGATATGGTTATATCTTATGTCTCATGACAGTTGAAAATCCATGAGCAAAATTACCCAACTCATGATTTGGAGTTTGATGTGGTAATCTTTTCATTAAAGATTTGGAGGCATTATCTTTATGGTGAAAGGTGTGATATTTATAATGATCATAAAAGTTTAAAGTATATTTTCACACAGAAGGAGCTGAATATGCACCAAAGAAGATGGTTGGAGTTGATTAAGGACTAAGACTGTTCAATTCAATATCACCCTGGGAAAGAAAACATGGTGGAAGATGCATTAAGTCGACAAGACCTTGCTAGCTTATCCATGATGAGGATCAAAAAAGATCCAATATTTATGGATTTTCAAAGGATGGATCATGGAATTATAATGGATGGGGAAAATCTTATCTTTCTCAAATTAATGTTCAACCATCTATACATGTGAATATTAAAGAGGCACAATAAGAAGATTTAGAGTTACAAAACAAGGTGAGAAATGTTCGTAAATTCAACCTTGATTGTGATGGGATAATAAAGTTCAGGAATCGGGTTTGTGTTTCTCCCATCCCAGAATTAAAGAAGGAGCTACTGGACGAGGCTCATAGTTCTTCATTCTTTATTTATCCTAGATGCAAGAAGATGTATAGGGACCTGAAAGGGTAAAACTGGTGGGATTTCATCAAAAGAGATGTTGCTGAATATGTCTGTCGATGCTTGGTTCGTCAGCAAATTAAAGCTGAGAGACGGAAGTATAAGGGGATGTTACAACCATTACCCATACCAGAATGGAAATGAGAAAACATAACTATGGACTTTGTCAATGGACTTCCTAAAACAACCAAAGGTAATAACGCTATCTGGGTCAAAGTTGATCGTCTTACAAATTCGGCACACTTCATTGCTATTAGAGAGGATTTCACCCTTGATCACCTTGCCAGGATACATATTAAAGAAGTGGTAATATTTTACAGAGTACCACTTTTCATTATATCTGATTGGGATCCGTGGTTTACCTCAATGTTTTGGCGAAGTCTTCAGTATACTCTGGAAACAGAGTTGAGTTTCAGCACTTCTTATCATCCTCAGATAGACGGTCAGTCTGAGAGAACAATTCAAACTCTAGAAGATATTTTAAGAGCATGATCTATAAATGTCAAAGGTGGTTGGGATCAACACCAACATTTGGTGGAATTTTCTTATAATAATAGCTTTCACTCTAGTATTCAGATGGTTCTTTATGAAGCTCTCTATGGAAAGAAATGTCGAACTCCAACTTGCTGGGATGAAGTTGGGGAAAGAAAGCTTTTAGGACCTGATCTTGTTGATGAGATGGCAGAAAATGTCTGATCTATTCGAAAACACATAAGAGTATCTCAGAGTCGACAAAAAAGTTATGCCGATAACCGAAGAAAATACCGAGAGTTTGAAGTGGGTGATAAGGTGTTCTTACGAATATCTCCTTGTAAGAGATTAATGAGATTTGGAATGAAGGGAAAGTTGAGCCATTGGTATATCAGTCCTTTCAAAATACTGGATCGTGTTGGGAAGGTAGCTTAATGATTGGTGCTTCCACCTAATCTCTCTCAAGTTCACAATGTGTTCCATGTATCTCTCCTGAGAAAGTACATACATGATCCTTCAGATGTACTTAGCTAAGAATTTTTACCGTTGGGGCAAGATATTTCTTATAAAGAATAGCCGATCGAGATTCTGGATCGTAGCGAAAAAGTTCTATGGAACAAGACCACTCGCTTGGTGAAAGTTTTATGGAGGAACCACCAATTAGAAGAAGCTACATGGGAGCTTGAGGATATGATGAGGGAGAGGTATCCTCATCTGTTTGTTACAAAGTGATGAATTTTGAGGGTGAAATTCATTTTAAGGGGGGTAGAATGTAACACCCGATATTTTTATGAGAAATATTTTGTTTTTATGTTATATAAATCATCAAAGGAATCTTTCACTACACACAACACGGTCTTGGATTTCTTTACACGCAATCGCAATCTTCCCCGATAGCTTGCATTGTATGCAATACCGAGTTTCACTAAACAATGATATTCTATTAAAAAATTATTAAAATTAGTCGTTATTAATATTAATACCCACTTTTTGAAATTTTATAAATTTTATCATTCAAAATGGACCTCATTTCTTTGATTTAGAATATCGAAATTATCCTAAGGTGAAATTTTAGTATTTTTATGAAAACATTCAATTTTTTATGAATAGTGAAAACACTAGGTTACTATTTAAAAACCGACTTTTTATTTAAATAATTATTTATTTTATTTAAATTTATTTTAAGTCAAAATTGATACATAACACCTATATAAGTTCAATGTAATTCATTGGAGTCATTTTATAAAAATTTTAGATACAGGAAAATTTTATTTCACTTTTCCCCATCTTTTACCCACCTCATAGAAGAATTTAAAGATTTACATTAAACATAATTTTACCACTTTTGTGAGTGGAATTTTGAAAATCTGAGAAACACGGTTAATATCAACGAGTAAAATGTGGTTCAATAAGATAAAAGAACTTTTTGGTGAATAGTAACTTTTTACTTTTTTTTACTACGGTTATAAGTAAATAGGGTAATTAAGGGTAAAAATGATATTATTAACACCATAACACATGTCCTAATTCTATTGGATAAGTTTAATTCGACCTGAAACAACCTTAGGAATAAAATATGACCATTTAGGTCCACTTATATTAGATTAGGACATTTATTATTATTTTATTTGAAGAAGAGTTAAATAGTTAAAATCAATGTTTAATAACTAAAACATTTTTAATATAGGGTTATACATAAGTTAATTTCGACTATAAATATTCATTGGAAATATAAAAAGATTTCATGCATAATGGTATTTTACTTCTAATTTTTAGACATTAAATAAGTTAATTTATTTTTGAAACAATGATGATGCATTAATTACCTAATTAATGAAATATTAACATAATTGATGTTATAAATACCCAAATAAATGTAATTTGAGACTTTTTATAAATTAAAATAATTTTATAGGTTAATATGACATGTTATTATTGAGTTAAGTTACATTGTTCGAACTAATAATGCTGTTATAATTTTTACAAAAATCAATTACCAAATAGTGTCAAAATTGACATAAAATAGTTTTAAAAAAAAAATTATATTGTTAATTGTTAATTTTTTCCTAAAAATATACGGTTCGGACAAATGACTTAGATAGGGTTATATATATTAATGATGAACAACTTGGGATTCGTTTGGCTTGTTATAGTATGTTTATTAACCTTATAGTGTAAGAAAACAAGAAGACACGATAAAAGTAAAATTATTTAACTTAAAGTTAAATCTAAATGATAAGCTTAAAATAGAAACCTAAACTTGACTAAATTCTATTGGATGAGAGGATTTAGACCCATCCCCACCTTATCTTAGAAATAAATCAATTTGGAGCTATTAAAAACTGAATATTACATTATAATAAAATAATATTTTTTGTTATTCCAAAGGTGTCCCTCTCCTCCCTTATAAAAGGGCACCTCCTCCCTCTCCTCCTCACACCACTTTGAGCCTTCATGCTCAGCCAAACCCTACCAATTTCTCTTCTCAACTTCTCTAGAAACATCCTATAGGTCCTAGAAGTCTTCAAAGACATATTTAGTTCCCTAATAGGAGGTTACGAAGAGGCGCTTCAAAGAAGTGGTAATGCCCGTTACTGATTCTATGAACTTTATTTCTTCTTCTAATTATTATTATTTAGGTTTATCATTATTAAGTAATAACATAAGTATCACTCATATAATTATATTTTATTATAAATATGAAACAACTCAATTTTACCTTCTATCTCTCCTACAGAAAACAAAATCAACGCGCGTGCGTACGTATGGAATATCGTCTCCACACCGTGGTGTAATCTGTTTTCGACCACCACCTTACTTGGAGGGGTATATTTGAATATAGAATAACTATATATGATTATTGTAAAGTGATATTGATTCTGAAATATTATACATTCACTTCAATACAATTCCACGATCATGGGAACGATATCATCGCTCGTGCGTACGTACAACCTACCGTCTCCACGATGTGATACGACTCATTCTACATGATCTTCATTGCATAATGACTATATAAATGAATTAAATGAATAAAAATGATATATATTACACTAATACCATTATGTAAATGAGGTATCTATAACCTAAAAAGAAGAATAAGAATTTATTCGATAAAAAACGCATAAGAACAAAAAGCAATAAACACCCGAATAACAAGCATCAATGAAATATTACTAATAATAACTAAGAATATGACCATATATGATATCATAACAATGAGTACGATTCTGGAATAAGTCAATAACATTATTTAAATCATTATACAGGAGGTTCAGACACATATGAAGCAAATCAGACCTAAGGTAAGGGTAAATCTCACAATCTCATTTTTATCCGAGATTGTTTATACTTTGGTATTTACTAGGGTGTATTTATCATCCACATCCATGTTTCCTCAATATGTAATACTATTTATATCCTCATATAGTTGTTTAAAATCAATTTTACCCTTTGGTGAGTCTTTAGTAAAATATATGTAAGGAATCTTTTGTCATTTTTAGTACGAGGTACTTTTTTGGCTTTTCCGGCCAAAGTACGAGAAAAATGTTTTTTTAACTTATACGGACTTAATGGATTTTTAGAACATTATTTCCATGAAGCTTCCTTTGAATGTTTTCAAGTCTATTTTTAATCGACATGTTTTTGTCTAAAATTGTATGACATTTTAAGAGAGGAAATTTTTTTTGAAGTAGAAAGGATATTTTCCTCAAGAATGAAGTTCAAGTGTTTTATCAAAATTATTTTCCATCTAAGATAATATAGGGTTCTATTTCTATCCCTATTTTTACATGGATTTGATTATGTTATTATGGAAATATTTTTATGATGTCCTTTTTTTCTTATATGGATTATGTTATGATGGCATAATGTTTATGAATCCCATTTTTATTACATGGGTTATGCTATGATGTATGATTCATGATCTTGTGGCACACATAATAATGGTATCATTATGAGATGGGTGGGACCTATATCTCTCTCCAATGCATTGGGTAAAGATTTATATCTCATATGATAGACATGGCTGGAATGGCAGGTTAATCTGGTTCAGTGAAACAGGACTGAAACAAGGAGTGAACTCAATTTAAAAATGGACTATGTCCACTAAGAAGTCATGGCAATGAGTCTTGACTAATATGAAATGATTCTATATGATTATGTGTGTATGACACAAAGTTTTATGTTTTATGTTAGGATTATTTGGATTATATTTCACTATAATGATTGATCCCATGTCATGATATTATGATCTATTTTGTAGGATAATATTTTCAAAATGTTATGTTCTGAAGAATATGATATGATTGATATTTCTTTTGTTTAGCATTACTAGGCATTTGAGATCACCCTTTTGTATGTTTTCTTTTCCCTGGGTCTGGAAGAAGGGTATTAAGTATAATATTCCAAACAGGACTCTAGATATAATGAAATAAATGGGAGACAACGTAGATGATTTACGAACCAGTTGTTTATGTTTCCAAATTTCTAAAGACACTATACCTATACGGTCCTTTCATGGTTTTGTTATATGTTGTAATAAGTGTGCTTCAATTGTGAAGTAATAAAAATGTATGTAAAGTATGGGTCGTTATAACCAGTGTCTAGACCTACATCATCCCATGGTTTGTACGTCTGATCAAGACACCATGTATATATATATAAGTTTGTTATCACTAGGATGAAGTGAGCATTCCTCTTATCCCATCATATATATATAGATAGATAGATAGAGAGGGAGAGGTCATCCTTTCCATGAGGTAATAATGAATCTCATCCATGGAATACTATATAAAGGACATGTGGTATGAATGACTCTCATCCATAGGGTATTATATAAATGGAAAGTGGTAATAATTCCTCTCATCTAATGGACATTGAAGAAATGGAACAAGGTAAGAATGACTCTCCTCCATAAGAAATTATATAAATTTAATGTGTCAAGAATTCCTCTCATGCATAACAATTTACCTAGATGGCATGGTTTGTGAATTCCTCCCATCTATAATCATTTACAATGATTGGATCTGGGTATGAATGCCTCCCATCCATAGTCATTTATAATAGATTACATGGGCTATGAATGCCTCCTATGCATAGTCATTTACAATCATTGAAGAAATTATATTATAATGCATAATGTAGTACCTCTTATTCATTTAAAATAGAAATAAAATATTAATAATCATTTATAACTATTAAAAAAGCATACATAGCCTCATGCAATTAAATTTAATCATCATTCAAAGATTAGACACATTTTCAATTTATATATTGAGGAAAACCCATCTCATGCATTCTATAAGCTCTTCACAAATCCCATTATATAATTTCTATTGTCATATGTTGCTTTATAAAGCATAATGAATGGGAATAGACTCAACCATCCTTAATGTATCATTTTTTCATTATTTATTCAAAGAGTAACTATTCATCATGTATGATCCATACTACACAATGTCACCCCTATCAATTTTTCTAAACATGGAAAACTAATTTAATGCTTGAAATTTTGAATTAGAAGATGACACTATCTCGCTTATTCCATCCGAATCACGTTAGTCACCTTAACAAATTCAAGGGATCAACTGAGGAAACACGCTGTCATTTTTAAATCCAAGGGTCATGTTAGGAGACATGGTTTTGAAAAAACTCAATTACCAAATTGTATACTTCCATGTCTAGACAGACCAAACACCCATGGGGTGTCTTGGTTTCATTGAAATATATAAGAGATCAATGACCATTTATTTATAAATAAACGCCACTCTGTTTATAAAAATTTGTTGATTCATAAGCATGTCATTTATCAATAATGGATTCTAAGCATAATAAATCCCAATTCAATCAGGTAGATAATGTAAGAGTCTATCATAGTTAAACATTTGATTATCATTATTATAGGAAGTGATTTCGAAAATATTCCATCCAATAACTATGAAATCAGATATATGTTATTAAAAAATTAATTCTTTCATAATTTAAATGGAATGTAAATGATCCTACATCAATGTTGATCCATGAAATCCACTTCAGCTCTTTGTTATTTCAAACTAAAAGTTGATTCTCCCCCACGTAGCATATGGAGCATCACATACATTCAAGGAAAACAATCCCATATTCACACACATGCTTGGAAATGAGGATGTGTAAAGTGATCCTTGCACATATTATTATACACATATAACTCTATCCACTCACCAATGAATGCATTTTCATATATATACATGGGAACACCTATCCCTATACATTTATAATAATTTTCATGGATGATTATACATGTAACGGGGGAACCTACACACACACACAAACACAGACACAGATATATATATATTTATTTATTTATTTACCTATGCATACATGAGCATGTCATCCTTGACCCGATGAGACGAGCCAACAAAAAATAGTCCAACACACTAAAAAACATTCTATGAACTTTAAAAAAATAAATACATTAAAATTGATGGTGAAAAAAAAAACAGGCATAAACACTTACCATGGATGGTGGTTTCAAACCAAATGAACCCGAACCACCTCACCTATAGCATTGATTGTCGGAACACCCATGAACAAGACCTAAGAGGCCTCTTGTGCACCATATCGAAGGAAGAAACACACACAAACCAGGTTACACAAAAACCTAGGTTCAATCAATACATAATATGGTTATAAAGGGGAAAAACAAAGATATGTAAGGAAGAAGGATGATATGGTGCTCATCCATGAAGAGTCAAGTAAGGAATCTGAAGGGAAGACGATGGATTTGGTTGTTAATGGAAGTTCAAATGAGGGGTGTTCCACATGATGCTCAAAAAAAGACCCCAAGGGGGAGGCACTATCCCTGTGAGGTAAGGGTATATGGGTTTTAGTTTATTTTTTTAATTATTGTTATTTTGATTTTAAATTAATTTACTAAATAGAACCAATCGCATTGTTTTACCCCCGTGGTTTTATCCGGTATGGTTTGACCTGCATGTTTTCACAAACCATTCACTAACCATGAGGACCCCCTATATAAGAGACTCTATTCACATGGGCTAGATAAAAAGTTTGGGAAACTTTGTGAAACCCATGAAAAGTGCCACTCCCCCCATAATTAAGGCCTTCTGATTTCCTACAGTGTGTTGCATGGTTTTAAAAAAACAATGTTCCCTCTACAATCCATCAAAACATTATGTTTTCAAGCCCGGTGTTCGCAAAACTCTTTAATCCACCCGAGAAATTTAACAAGATTCACCACAGAAAAAAATTCACATTAAAGTCATTCCAACTGAAATAATATTATTCTAAATCTAATATTAAAAAATTACCCATTCAGTAATTGAAACAGTTTGGTTTCCTCTGGAAAATCATCCAGTTCAAAATAGGCATTATAAAAAATTGATCTTCTACTATGACCACATCAAGGAGACCATAGGGTATGTGGGGGAACATTCTTTCTCCTATAGGCCCGCTGAAGGTCACTCCCCAATGTTTTGGTGGCATATATGGTCTATGTAGGGATCTATCCCAAGTATTGTGTTTTTTCATGACTGCGCTTTTCCCTTATACCCTCCACACATGTGGAAACTTTTTCCAGTTCCTAAATTAGGTGAATGTAACTTGGGATATTATATATACAATTATCATAGAATGGATCAATTATGTGAATGAAAGAAATGGAACTGAATATTAATTCGTTATCTAATGAGGATTGTATCTAGCGAGTCAACTCTTATTTTTCCATTTGGCGGGATGGTTCCCATTTCCTCTGGGATTGAGGTATATAGCATGAGAGAGTCAGTAGTGTTTTGGAATTTGTATTGGGATGATTTCCTATACATGAACTTTTATTTAATGATTTTCCCACATAATGGATGACATTTTCCTAGTGGAATGTGGAAACAACAGGGATTTTCACATCATAGATTCTTGAATTGGAGAATAGTTGGTTGAATCATCTATTCATTGAGAATAAAATTATATTGACATTTTATTTTCCTATTAATAAAATCATTTAACTTTTACACACATTTTCTAACTACATCATTCTAGTCGCCTACTTCTTCTAGGGAGGTAGTGGAAGCCCCTTCCACTAGTGATGTTAGTTTTCCCATCTTTACTTTCCTAGAGTCCATCATTTCTCATATTGTATATTTGAAAACAAATAACTCCTGTATAGTGTTCTGAAGTTTCCCATGAAATGGGTAACAGTTAGAGATATCTTTGAGACCAGTCTTATCAGGCCTCTTGGAGTTTGGAAAGTGGAATAAATTATTATCCAAATATAATATAAATTAGTCACATAAATTATAAACATAGAATGATAAAATTTTATTCTTACATACCAGAAACTAATTTTCCCTCTTCCTCTTTCTCTAGTACCAATCAGAATATCATTTTTATTAATACTCAAGAGGGGGTACCACACAATATGATGTGGGATTTAGAGTTGGATCTAGAGTATGGGATGGTTTAACTATGACAACAAATAAATATTACATCCCTATTCACATACCTTGATCTGATGGCATTAATCAGCACATATACATGATTTTTAATATTGAATATTCTAATCCATGAGGAAATGAAAAAATATATCCCTTTATATTTTACATGGATGAATAATGTTCACAACTAATCAAAAAAATTCTCTATAAAATGGGAGAAAAAGTATTAATGGTTAAGCTATTGGTTTAAGGTGTAAGATAAACCCTTTAACATATAAATGAAATCTAAGAACCTCTAATTCTATAACTTTTTACGGTTTGAGAGGATGAGGATTGTTGTCTTCTATAATATTGAGCTTAATTAAAAGAGAAACTATGGATAGAGATATCCATGACTGTAACACCCCGAGATTTTATGAGATATATTCTTTTTAATTTCTTTCATTTCTTCTATTGTATGATACACCAAGATTATCTTGCACTATACGCAACACCATATTATCTTGCAGTATACGCAACACTATCCTTGGATTGTGTTACACACAATTTCATGTTCGTTTTATAGTAGTTATTCTATGCAATATTGAGTGTATATATATATATATTCAATTTATAAATGAAATATGGTTGGATTCACTTAAATGAAACAATAAATTAGTCTTTCACTACACGCAACCCTGACTTGGCTTGTGTTACACGCAATCACGACCATCCTTAATAGCGTGTGTAGTACACAATACCGAGTTTCACTAAAGAATGATATATTGGTTAATATTATTATGGACTAGATGCTATGAATATTATTAACTACAATTTTAATTTTATAACATTATTATTTATCTTACGCATTATCTAAAACATGGTATGTGAAGAAAAAAAAATTTCGGGTAAAATAAGTATTTTAAAAAAAATGCAGTTTTTCCGCCTTTTGATGGCCCACCCACTTTAAACCTAGTTTTTGACATGTTTACAAGTTCAATTTGAAAAAATAAAATTCTTATTTGGAATTAGGATATAAAAATTTACTTTTGGATAAAATTTTTATATTATTCTGATAACTTTCATATTTTAATGAATAGTAAAAACACATTATATTTTAATTAAAAACAAAATTTTTCATCATAATAATTTATATGGATAAATTATAATATTGAAAGAATTTAAAGTATAAATAGAATATATTTTTACCATTCAATATAATTTATGTCATTATCCTTGATTTTACATTGAATTCATCGGTAAAATCATCTCAATCTTTTGCAATGTTTTAACTTTTAAAACTTGTTTTCTTAACAAAGAGGTTAATTTTAAATTAATTACTGCAAATTATGTGTTTTTAATTTTTAAAAATGGATTCCATATTTGAATTCAGTGGGTCCAAATTATGTTAATACGTTACTTTTAGTGTTTGATATTATGAATAGTAACTACGTTAATTTTTATTTACTCCAGTTAATGGTAAATCCGGTAATTAAGGGTAAAAATAAGATTATAAAATTACCCTAAAACATTCAAAAACTCTATTGGATGACTAAAGGTAGACCCACATCACCTAAGGGTCGGATTAGATTCATTTTATGGACTTTTTACCATTAAAATAATTTAATTACTATTAAAGCGAAAGAAAGTGACAACATGTCACTCCCTTAAATCTAATAAGTATAATAATTTTAATTTAGTGATAAAATTCATGAAACATCAAACATGAATAGTCTCCAAAACTCTAATAAAAGTATCTACATCTTATGAATTTATTTCTAACTTTTAGGGATTAAATAATTATCATTAAAGGTGACAAAATAGTGATGTTGAAATTATTTTATTGTTTCAAATATCAAATATATAGTTTTAAAAATATTTTAATATATATTACATGAACTATTTTATGTTCTCCAAAACAAATTTAGAAACATATGACATTTTATGAATCTATTAATGCTTTTATTTCGAAAAAATATTCTGTGAGGATTTTATTTAAATTCAAATAAATGAATAGTGTGAAAATTGACACTATTGTTATTTTATAAAAATAACATAATATAATTTTTTTTAAAAATCACAAAAATATTGAAAATTTATAAAATAAAATATATATATTTTCTAAAATGTCATAAATTATTTAATTATGGAAAATTCACAACACATAAGTAATTATTTATAATAATCTAAATTTTAGAATCTTATTACCAAAAATAAAATTAAATAGATTAAACAAGGATAAATCAAGTTGATAATGTTTAAAATAAATTCACAATATATCTAAATTTTATTGGTTGATGATATTACTACCCAATAACATCTAATATTCTAATATGAGTCATTTTTTTAAGTTTTTACGTGGGGTTATGGTTTATTATAAATTAGTATTATAGAGGTTTCCAAAAGTGCCCCACTCCTCCCTTATAAAATGGCACCTCCTCCCTCTCCACCTCACACCATTTTGAGCCTTGAAGCTCGGCCAAACTCTACCCATTTCACTTCCCCTCTTCCCTAGAAACTTTATATAAGTATTTTTCTTCTCAAAATACCAACTCTATTGCCTTAAGAGGAAGTTCAAAGGAGGCACTTCAAGAAAGAGGTAATACCTTCTACCGATTCATTCAACATTGTTTCTTCTTATACTTCCTCTTCATTAGTGGTTTCATTATGAAGCAATAACATAAGTATCCCTCAAATACTTATATGTTATTATAAATATGAAACAACCCTATTTCACTTTCTATCCATCCTAAAGAAAACGAAATCACCGCGAGTGCGTACGTACGGAATACTATCTCTACGCCGTCGTGTAATCTGTTTTTCCACCAGCACCTTACTTGGATGGGTATAAGGGTGTAAATATTAACTACATATTATTTTTATAACATAATACTGATTCTAATATATTTTATAATTCACTCCAATTCCATTCAATAAATATGGGAATGATATCATCGCTCATGCGTACGTACGGATTACCGTCTCCACGACGCGATGAGATTTATTTTCAATGTTAACAATTCAAGAATGGTTATAAAGTATATATAATAAGTAATCGTGAAATAAATGAAATAATAATTCTACTTTATTTATGTATATATATATATATATATTTCATCTATTTAATTTCATTCAATTCAATAATGAAACGAAAACAACGTTCATGCATACGTACGACCTACAGTCACCATGAATAGTGTATTTCACTCCATTTATCGATCTATTATCTATATTATATATAAATCATGTTTTATATTCTGTAATTAATCAATCATGATCTATGTAATCATATTAATAATTACAAGTCAAAACACGGACGATAAATAAAACGATTTTACCGAAAACGCTACTTTAACATGAATTTACAAACAAATGGGTAATATAAAGTTATAAGTGAACCATATATGACATAATAACAATGAATACGATTCTATAATAATTAAATTACATTATTTAAATCATTATATATGAGTTTCAGATACGTACGAAGCATATCGGACCTAAGGTAAGGGATAACTTTTCCAATCTCGTTTTTATCCGAGATTGTTTATTCGTAAGTATTTACCGGGGTTATATTTATCATCCATGTCCCTGTATTATAAAAATGGTTTCATGTATGTTTAAATTCACATTTACACATTTTTGACTTCCACTACATGGTATGTAAGGAATCTTTATTTTGTTTACCATACGAGGTACTTTTTGACTTTTTTCGGAAAAAGTACGAGAAGAATGTTTTGTTTATCTTGTACGCCATGAACGGATCTTTACGGTTTTATAACGCCATATTTTTATGAATCTTACTCTACAGGATTTCATGACTACTTTCCACAAAATCATTTTCTTTTAAAATTGCATGGAATTTTGTTAAAAGAAAATGATTTCCAAGAAGAAAAGATATTTTCCTCAAGAATTCTTTTCATGTGTTTTATCAAAACCATCTTCCATCTAAGATGAAATTATTTCATATGTGTATGTTTCAAGTATAATATCTCTATGATTTACATGGTTTTACTTTTCTTATGATGAAATGAAAACCATTTGTTTTATATAGATTTTGTTTTAATTGGATGATGTCTATGAAACCCATTTTTATTCTTTGGGTTATGATGAATGATTTATGTTTATGTTGTAGAACAAGTAAAAATGATTTCATTATGAGATTGGTGGGACCTATATCTCCCTCAAATGCATTGGGTAAGGATTTAAAACTCATGGGATAAACCTGTATGGAATGTCAAGTAAATCTGGTTCAATAATACAGGGCTAGAACAGAAAGTAAACTCGGTTCAGTATGGGACATTGTCCCCTAAGATGGTCTTGGCAGCAATGCCTTGGCTACTATGGAAATCATAACATGTGATTAATGGTTTCCACAATTACATGTTTTATTCCCTTGACATTTTATCATGATTGATGTTCCATTATGATCTATTCCTTCTGTACTACCATGTTTTATGTCATTACTCAATATTTTGATGTTTAAATATTATTTTCAAGTTTTCAAATTCAAATGTATATGGTTTGTTTTATTTTCTCCATGATTACCCTTACTAAGAATTTTAGCTCACCCTTTATATGTTTTATCTTCCCCGTGATATAAAGAAAGGTTTTAGGTAAGAAAAAAAGGGAAGATATTTATGGGATATGTTGATGATCTTTCACCATGATTAGAAGGTTAGGTTCCATGTTTCCAAAGACACTAAACTATTATGGTCCTTTGGTGTCTGTTTTTGTTATGTATTATTTATTCCGCAAAAGTAATGTAATGTCAATGTACGTCAAGCTTTGGGTCTCTACAGATAGTATCAGAGGAAAGGTTTGGTTAACTTTTGGAAACTAGGATGCAAAAACATTAGTGAAATACCTAGAGTTATTTATAAGGTATGTCTAGGGAAGTCTCTAAGGATAACTATACATATATGTTATGGTCCTAGAATGACGTTAACGATCTTAGAATTAAATATAACATGTTATATATTGAAGGTACTCCCCATTTATTATGTTGCTTTCCTGGCATGATTTTTTCCTCTCACACTATTCTTTATGGGTTTTAGATGATAGATGGAACCCGAAGGAACCATGTTGATCAATGTAACGGACGATGCAATGGTTTTCCTCGTGAACAAACCAACGTTATTGGAGATGGAGTGAAAAATCATATTGGAATACTTACACAAGCTATGAATCATTCTGAACATCAAAATGACTAGAAGGGAATAATATTCTATTTATCCCTTCATAAGGCAATATCCACCTTCTTTCAGTAGGTCTTCTGATTCACTCGTTGCTGAAAAATGGATCAGTACCATTGAAAAGATATTTTCCATACTTCGCTATTCGGAACATGAAAAATTAAATATGGTCATTTAATGTTTAGAAGGTGAACCATATCAATGGTGGACTCTAATTAAGAATATGAATCCCTGATATGAAATTGAATCCATGTAACGGGATGAGTTCAAGAACGTATTTTTCAATTAGTACTTCCCTCTTATTCTTCGAACAAAGATGGAAAAGGATTGCCTTGAGCTTAAGAAAAAATATGGTGAATATATAGGTATATACGAAGAAAATTTTACAAGGCTTTCAAGGTATGCATCTGGCTTTATCATCCAACCTGAAAGTAAAGTTGATCGATTCTTCATTGGCTTAAAATCAATTCTTCGAAGGGCATTATCTATAAGAGACTTCAGTAGCTATGAAGAAATTGTGTGTTTTGTGATCAAGGTAGAAATGGAAGTTGGTGTTACATATCGATCTCATGGTATTGAGAAGAAATTGAAGATGGAGTTCAAGGATAAATCTCAGAATAATGCTGAAAATAATATAAATGTTTCTTTATGCTTAAAGTGTGGAAAGAAGCATGGTGAAGATTGTCTTAAAGGGACTAGAAATTGTTTTAAGTGTGGAAAATAAGGTCATCAAGCAGCTGAGTTTCAATGTAATGGAAAAAGGGTTACTAATGATTAGAATAAAGAAAAGAATGTACAGAACGCACCACCAACACTTCAATGCTTTAAGAGCAAGGAAATGGGTCATTATGCTAATTAATGCCCTAATCCAAGGGTTAATGATGATCAACGTGAGCAACCTCTTAAGGCAAAGGACAATGGGAAGTCACATGCAACCACTATTAGCAATGTTGAGTATGACAACTATGTGGTCGAATGATTATGTGTTTATATAAATGGATTCCAAAATAATGTTGTGGAATATAATTTATAGTAATTGTGGAACATTGGAATATCTATGTAATGGTTTATTGTGGTTTTCGATAATAATATGGTACCAGTATCCATGAAAACTGATTCAAATATTTTGGAAAGAAGATTATATGCACATAATGAATGGATAAAAAGAAAATTAAATGTTTGATAGTATTAATGATCTTATGACTGATATAAGGACAAAGATATATCATGGATTGAGTATATAGAATTTTTGGGGTTTTGGTATGTAGAAAAAGTTATCTTTTGACAGAATTCATGTTTTCACTAAGGTTCAATGGGTATTCATTTTTCAAGAGAATATATGATTAAGGTATTCACATATCTGGAATGTGACAAAAAAAGATATATTTTATAATATATGGGGGATAAATGATGGTATTCACATGCTCGGTATATGACATTTCTAGTAATTTTTATCTTTATAATATGAGCTTGGACAAAAGTATTTTGGATAAGCCTAAAGATTGGAATGAATTAAGATAGTATTGTTTAAGGCTAGAGCTTTTTTCGATATTATTGCAGAAATGTTATAGTAATGTAGTTTCAGAAAAATGACAACCCAGGGGATGGGAGTCAACCCATCGCATTGGACAAGGTTGCGGGAATCGGACCCACAACTGATGTTCAAAATGCCTTTATTGCCTACCACTGGACTACAGGAAGCCTCTGGTTAGTAGAAAGTAGTTTTATTTTATTAAGTAGGATGATAGATGATGTATACATCCATTATGGCACTATATCCAATTAATCTCACTATATATGGACTTATGTATATTACTTTTGCTAACTTATGTTTGAGACAGATGAAATGACCTACCATTCTATCGCATGATCTGCTAAAACTTCATGAAAAACAAATTCAACTTCATTTCTTTAAGAAATTAAGTGGAAATTGTTCGAGGCATGAGAAACATGGAGAATATACCAAAATCATGTAAGAATTTATTTTAAATAAAAAATTCTTCATCATTTGGGAAATGATCATGAAAACCAAAAATTTTGTCCTAGTGCTCTGATATTTGATGAATCAGATGGTACCTTAAATCATCACAAATTTGTGGCTTTGTGACTGTTGGCTTAATCAAAGCCATGTCCTCTACCACTCTCCATCAGAACATGATGGATAGATTTATCTTACATATCTATATTTTCACCTATGTTATCCTATGTGGAAACACAGTGATTTGCTAATTTGGGTAACCGTTACATTTCATACTTTAGTTTTTAAAGAAAAGTTGTGGTATTCCTTTTTACGATGTGGGTCTCTATGAAGGAAACTCTCATGTAATAAACCATTTATAACCCTGAAAATTTTCAAGGGCGAAATTAATTTTAAGTGGGATAGAATGTAACACCCCGAGATTTTATGAGATATATTCCATTTATTTTATTTCATATCTTCGTTTGTATGCTACACCAATATTATCTTGCGCTATACGCAACACCATATTAGCTTGTAGTATACGCAACACTATTCTTGGATTGTGTTACACAAAATTTCATGTTCATTTGATAGTAGTTATTCTACGCAACATTGAGTGTATATATATATATTCAATGTATAAATGAAATATGGTTGGATTATATTATACGCAATAACAAAGAATTTTTCACTACACGCAATCCTGACTGGGCCTACGTGACACGCAATCGCGACCTTCCTTGATAGGGTGTGTAGTACGCAATACCGGGCTTCACAAAACAACGATATATTTTTATAATATTATTATGGACTAGACAATATGAATAGTATTAAGTACATTTTTAATTTTATAACATTATTATTCATCTTACACATTTTCTAAAACATGTTATGTGAATAAAATAAATTTCTCGGGTAATATAAGTATTTCTAAAAAAATGCACTTTTGCCGCCTTTTGATGGCGCACCCCCTTTAAACCTAGTTTTTGACATGTTTATAAGTTAAATTTGAAAAATTAAAATTCTTATTTTGAATCTGGATATAAAAAATTACTTTGGAAAAAATATTCATATTCTTCTAATAACATTCATATTTTAATGGATAGTAAAACACACTATATTTTAATTAAAAACAACTTTTTTCATCATAATAATTTTTATGGTTAAATTATAATATTTAATTATTTTAAAGTATAAATAGAATATATTATTACCATTTAATATAATTTATGTCATTAGCATTGATTTTACATTGAATTCATAAGTAAAATCATTTCAATCTTTTGTAATGTTTAATCTTTTAAAACCTATTTTCTTAACAACGAGATTAATTTTAAATTAATTACTACAACTTCTGTGTTTTTAATTTTGAAAAATGGATTCCATATTTGATTTTAGTGGTTCCAAATTATGTTAATAGGTTACTTTTATTTTTTATATATTATTAATAGTGACTACGATAATTTTTATTTACTGCAGTTAAAGGTAAATCAGGTAATTAAGGGGAAAAATAAGATTATAAAATTACCCTAACAGATGCCAAAATTCTATTGGATGACTAATAGTCGACCCATATCACCTAAGGGTCAGATTAGATTCATTTTATGAACTTTTGAGTATGAAAATAATTTAATTATTATTAAAACCAAAGAAAGTGACAACATGTCACTCTCTTAAATATTATAAGTATAATAATTTTAATTTAGTGATAAACATCATGGAACTTCAAACATGAATATATAAAGAACTGTAATAAAATTATATACATCAATAATATTTATTTAGAATTTTTAGGGATTAAATAATTATCATTAATGGTGACACAACAGTGATGTTGAAATTATTTTATTTATTGAAATATCAAATAAATGGTTTTAAAAATATTAAAATAAATATTTCATGAACTATTTAATGTGGTCCACAAATTTTTTAGATACATAAAACATGTTATGAATCTATTAAAGCTTTTATTTCTAACATATCTTATGTGGGGATTTAAATTCAAATAAATGAATAGTGTGAAATTTGATACTATTGTTATTTTATAAAAATAACATAATATAAAATTGTTTAAAAATCACAAAAATATTTAAAAATTATAGACTAAAATTAATATTGTCAAAAAAGTCATAAATTTTTTAATTATGGACAATTCACAATACATAAATAATTATTTATACGAATTTAAAATTTAGAATCTTATTACCACAAATAAAATTAAATAGATTAAATGAGGATAAATCAAGTTGATAATGTTTAAAATAAATTCAAAATATAACTAAATTTTATTGGTTGATGAGATTAAAAACCTATATAATCTAATATTCGAATATGAGTCATTTTTGGAAGTTTTTATGTGGGGTTAGGGTTTATTATAAATTTGTATTTTAGAGGTTTCCAAAAGTGCCCCTCTCCTCCCTTATAAAAAGGCACCTCCTCGATCTCCGCATCACACCATTATGATCCTTTATTCTCGTCCAACCTCTACCCATTTCACTTCCCCACTTCCCTATAAACCTTATGGAGGTACTGGTCTTCTCAAAAGACCATCCCTAGTTCCCTAAGAGGAAGTTCAAAGGAGGCACTTCGAGAAAGAGGTAATACCTTCTACAGATTCATTCAAGTTTCTTTCTTCTTATACTTCCTCTTCATTAGTGTTTTTATTATGAAGTAATAACCTCAGTATCCCTCATCTATTGATATGTTATTATAAATATGAAACAAACCTATTTCACATTCTATCCATCCTAAGGAAAACGAAATCACCGCGCGTGTGTACGTACAGAATACCGTCTCCACGCCGTGGTGTAATCGGATTTTCAACCACCACCTTACTTGGATGGGTATAATGGTGTAAAGAATAACTAAATAGGATTATTATAATATCATAACAATTCTACAATATATTACCATTCACTACAATTCCATTCAATAAATATGGGAACGATATCATCGCTCGTGTGTACGTACGGATTACCGTCTCCACGACGCGATGAGATTCATTTTCCATGAAAACAATTCAAGAAGGATTATAAAGTATATATAATAAGTAATCATGAAATATATGACATAATAATGCTACTGTAATTATGTGTATATATATGTATGTCATCTACTTAATTCCATTCAATTCAATAAGGAAACGAAAACAACGTTCATGCGTACGTACGACTACCGCCTCCATGAATGGTGTATTTCTTTCCATTTATCGATCTATTATATATATTATATATAAATAATGTTTTATATTCTGGAATTAAGTAATCATGATCTAAGTAATAATATTAATAATTACATATCAAAACATAGATGATAAATGAAACGATTTTACCCAAAACACTACTTTAACATGAATTTACAAAAGAATGGGTAATATAAAGTTATAAGTGAAACATATATGATATCATAATAATGAATATGATTATGTAATAATTCAGTGAAATTATTTAAATCATTATACAGGAGGTTTGGATACGTAAGAAGCATATCAGACCTAAGGTAAGGGATAACTTCTCCAATCTCGTTTTTATCCGAGATTGTTTATTTGTAAGTATTTTCCTGGGTTATATTTATCATCCATGTCCCTATTCTCTAAAAATGGTTTCATGTATTTTTAAATTCCTTTTTACATATTTTTGACTTTCACTACATGGTGTGTAAGGAATCTTTCTTTTGTTTACCATACGAGGTACTTTTTGACTTTTCCGGCAAAATTTTGAGAAGAATGTTTTTTAACTTATACGGAATGAATGGATTTTTACGGTTTCATAATGCCTTATTTTAATGAAGATTACTCTACAAGATTTCATGACTATTTTCAATAAAATCCTTTTCTTTTAAACTTGCCTGGATTTTGTGAAAAGAAAATGATTTTTAAGAATAAAGGAAATTTTCCTCAAGAATTCTTTTCAAGTGTTTTATCAAAACCATTTTCCATCTAAGATGACATTATATTATATGTGTATGTTTAAAGTATAATATCTCTATGATTTACATGGTTTCACCTTTCTTATGATGATAGCATAACGATTTTTTTATATGGATTATGTTATGATGGGGTGATGTCTATGAAACCCATTTTTATTCTTTGGGTTATGATGAATGATTTATGTTTATGTTATGGCACAAGTAAGAATGATTTCATTATGAGATGGGTGGGACCTATATCTCCCTAAAATGCGTTGGGTAATGATTTATATCTCATGAGATAGACATAGCTGGAACAACAAGTAAATCCGGTTTAGTAATACAGGGCTGGAATGACAAGTAAACCCGGGTCAGTAAGGGACTTTGTCCACTAAGATGGTCTTGGCAGCAATTCCTTGGCTACTATGGAAATCATAACATGTGATTAATGGTTTCCACACTTACATGTTTTATTCCCATGCCATTTTATCAGGACAGATGTTCCATTATGATCTATTCCTTATGTACTGCCATTTTTATGTCATTGCTCAAGATTTTGATGTTTAAATATTATGTTCATGTTTTGAAATTCAAATGTATATGGTTTGATTTATTTTCTCCATGCATACCCTTACTGAGCATTAGATATCATTCATTATATGTTCTATTTTCCCCAGGATATAAAGAAAGGTTTTATGTAAGAAAAAAAGGGAAGATCATTATGGGAGATGTTGAAGATCTTTCAGCAGGATTAGAAGATTATGTTCCAAGTTTCAAAAGACACTAAACTATTACGGTCCTTTGGTGTGTGTTTTTGTTATGTATTAAGTATTCCACAAAATTAATGTAATGTCCATGTACGTCAAGCTTGGGGTCTCTACAACGTCCCATGATTGACTGGTCTAACAATCCAGTATACCATAGAAAGTCGATACCTTGTGATTTTGTTATGAAGCACCTATGTTTCAGCGCATCTTTTTGGTACAAGGGTTCCCATCATGGGATCAAAAAGGTACAAATAATGCATTATATATTTGTATGAGTCACTGAATACAATAAATATTGGAAACCTTGGGATCCCAAAATTTGATGGGGGAAGGGTTTAATCCACCCAATAAATTTCAGGAATAGTTTAATGTTATCTAGTGCACACTATTCCTACACAACTTCCAATCAAGATGCCAATGACTCAAAAATATATATTACTCCCTAGGGGATGTTTGGAGAAATATGAGCTTTCATAGGGGTAGAAATAGGTATATATGATGTGATGGATCTGATAATACCTGCATTTGACACCTAACATGGGTTGAAAATTTGTGGTTTTCTTGGTTCATTTCTAGTTATGTACAAAATGTAGGGAATTATTGACAACCAACTATAATTAGGTATATGTAAACAAGTAGTGTGGTACCATGGCTGAGTGGAACCTCTTTCTCTTATCAAATTTCTATAATGAACCCCTCTAATTATGGGGTATCTTTTAGGGGGTGATATGAGGCACCACTTGAAGGACATACCCATCTAGATCATTTAATCTTAGTACTTCTATATTTTTCTTCCTCAATTCTTTCAATTCCATATCATATATCAGGAACCAATAGTTTATCATTACTGATTCAAAAAATTATGTAAATTAAATGGACATTGTCAAAACCTTAAAATTTTCCTTGATGTTAGACCGTCAAGGGAGTGGTTGTGTAATATTCAAAGAAACCAACATGTTTTTTGATAGATTTTTATTCCTAGTATGGATACATTTTTCATTTATCTCAGTATGTACCATGTTATATAAGGAAACAACTTCTTATATAAACTCTACATTGGTTTCAATTTCTATTCCATCCAAAAGAGTAGTGCCCATGATGATCCCCAACAAATAAGGCGTTTTTTGTTCCATATTGATCGTAGAATGATATGAGGGATGATTTTTCCTTTGAAATATAATGAAGAAACGAGGATCATTATGTTTAGTTGTACACCAAATAAATCAATTATTTCTTATTAATGTACATATTTCATGTATTCTAGGATTCCATTAGTTTTTTTTTGGATATGGGGGACTCAAAGTGAAGCACCATGTTACTTTTTCATATGCACTCATGATGAGGGAACCAGGACTCAATATTGAAAAAAATTGAGAGGAATCATTTCATCATGTTACTAAAAAACATGAAAGGATATATTTATATTGGAGAGGTGGTTGAGGTATAATCGCTAAAATCCCTATGGGATGGGGTTCTTACCAACCCATTATTGACATGCCTTGGGGTATATATTTTTAGTATTGAAGGGATATGTAATGTTTAAAAAAGCACCCAAAATAATGGGTGGGTCTAGTCCTATATTACCAAAGCTACGATGGTTTTAGCTTCTATATTGATCTTACTTGCCCTCATTTGACTGTGAGAAGATTGAAATATATGGTCTATGTATGAACCAATATCTTATGAGTGAATTATTTGTATATGATGAGTGTATTCCTTTATGTAATAATATTGATCAATGTTATTGAATTCCAATTGTATGGTTCTTTTCATAAAATAATATAATAAGGCCTGATGCATCTAAGACTTGTTCATCTATGGTTGATGTTGAGGGAACCATCTTTCATGATTGGGAATCATGTTTGAGAACTAATTCAATGCAATAAAATTAAACAATTTTACTTCTAGTAGATTTCAATAATAAGAGAGTCATTTGGAATACAATGTTAAATGATCACCCCATATATTTATATAGACACTAGGAGGGGCATTAAAAATCATTTGAAAAAATTCATAAAGTGAATTATGGAACACAAATTAAAGATACTTTCCATACTTTTCTGATTTTGGATGTCATGTAGATGGATGGGTCACCAATTAAATTTTTATATTAATTTCGTCAATCACCGGAACATGGTTTTTATACCCTTCATATGGTAAGAACATCATTATCTGGAAATGACCAGTTGTGAAGAGGTTCATATGGATGTCATCTATGCATTCTTTTTATAGTACCTGTAGAAATGTTTAAATGAGAATTGTATACATTCCAAAACGTGATGGGTATATTGTCCTTAATCGATTTACTTCTAATAATTAATGTATTCTCCTCTTACACATTTGAAATAGATTCCACATCCTAGCCAAACCATTGATGAAATTTCCATACTAATTTATTATATATATATACGGGTTGAAAAATATTTCCTCTATCGCATTAGAGAGAATGTGATCCAAGGTTGGTTCAGAGAATGGAAATTTTATTAGGCTATATTTTGACTGAGAAATAATTCCTCTATTCAATTATGAGGCTTCAGGCATGATTATTATAATTTTTCCAGGTAAATAATTATAGGAGTGATTTTTGATAATTAGTCTAGTTTGGGGATGTCGTACTTGTTGAAATAAAATATCACAGTGGAGAGGACATTGAAGTGAATGCCATTATTGGGAGGACTACCATTTCTTCTTGACATCTGACATCAAGGGGAATTACTAAAATATATAACCTTAGGAGGACCATTATGGAGAATTATGTCAAGTGGAGGGACACATTTCTATTTTTTTCTTCATTCCCTACGGAGGATTACAAGTACACTCATCAAGAGATGGTTGTTTTTTATCAATCATATTAAAGACATGTAGTAAGCCTTCAATGTACGATGACCCAGGTGGACTTCCAAAACTATATGGAAAAGTTATTGGGATTACCTTCACAATTTTAACTAATATTTCCATATTTTTATAATTTTTAATCAGATCATAATCTATCATAGGTAAACATACATGGGCTTCAAGAACATCTACATTTAGTAGATCATGTTCATAAACTGGATTTCATTTTCCAATAATATTTAGCAATGCTTATTTTTAGATGATCACTTCTGGGAGAATGAGAATGATTATTGTGGATATAGGCATTCAAATATTAGTGAATGATTTAGTATAAACAATGTTATTCATATAAATTTATGATAAATTCCTAATTCTATTGATGATATATATCTCTGTGATGGATTTCCGACTAGGATGGAATAATGACCTCTAGTTGGAATGTGGATATGATCCTGATCAGAAATTCTATGCATCATTGTATTTTTAAGAAAACCACCATGGACCGGAGTAGGGATATGAATCTACTCTGGAGTGACCCTCGCATTACATTGATGAGTCAGCCCAATTATGGGGATTGAGTTATGTATTTTTCCTTCGTCAACTAAAAATTTCATAATTATATATTTGTTTGTTTATAGAGAGTGGGTATGAATTTTTCTACCCTTTAAACATTTTCAATATATGATATGTGAATTTAGATACTTGAATAGGGAAATATTATCATTATGTGTTAGTAGTAGGGATGTGGCCCTTATTTTGTCCTCTATTTCATGCCGGTATATACCAAAATTCATTATATGTGGGGGAGGTGATATGTGAATGCCCATAGTTTTTTATCAGTATTTTCCATCTCGTTTATCTTATTGATGCTTAATCATACTAGTAGGCCTGAAATAAATGAGAATTTATTTTCACCATCTTGTTGATTTCTATCATATTTTGTTGATTGTTACCATTTTTTTGATGAAATACTTTGTTGGTAGGTTTGAGGGTTACATTAAAAAAATTTCATATTCTCATAAGTTCAAACCATGTTTTTTGGAGGGATTTAATCGTATGATCTAGGATTTGAGACCATCCATGGTTATTTTATTGCTACCCTTGATGGGTTACCCTATGTTACCAAGTATGAATGACCTAAGATTAAGCATGTGTAATGGTTTCAACATTTTATTGCGGTCTTCATTCCATGAAACATTAACAGAAATGAATAACAGAAGGATCCCTATAGATGAACCTCTATCTTATTTGGATAATGTCATTTATGAATTCTTGATCATAATTCTAATGATAATAGAAGAATATGTTGCTATGTTTCTATGAAAGTCTCTGGAATGGTTCAAGATGGCGGTGGGAGTAATCAAATTCTAGGAAACCATTCACAACTGGCTGTATAGTCTGTGGGTCTTCATGTGTTGGTGGGGTTTTTGGGTGGTCTCCAATATTGGGATAGTACCATTCATGTGGAACTATTGAACATGTGAATTCGAAAACCAGTTTTGAAGATATTGGGTTTGCGATTTTGACATCATATTAGAAGAGGAACCATCTTGTGTAGTATTAAATGTTTATATCCGGGTCACCTATAAATATTCTAACAAATCAAATGGGGTTCTTATTTACAATTCAATATATACACATAATAACTAAAAAAAGAAATCCACATCAAATAATAATCTTAATACATGATAAGATGTGTAATCAGTTGTTTTAGATTTATAATTGGTCCACTTTCATTGATTGGGATCTTGAAATGGGCCTAACATTTGGGTGAAAATTTCATTTTGGTTAAGTATTCATGATGGTTATACCGCTTATTATTTCAATGTGGTAAATACTATTTGTTTCATTCAGGAAATAAAGTTCGGTTTTAATGGTGCTTTGTTGTTTTTGTGGCATGACCCTTTATATAAAAAACACATTTTTAATTTTTGAGTCTTTTATTAGATTTTTCCATTGAGGATTATTTATATAACCAAAAACACCCAATGGTCTCATTGTTTTCGATGACTAATAAACCTTCTTTCCAAAGGATGGTTTTCATTGGGAAATTTTTCCATCAACACTTAGAAAGTCACATTGGTCTTGGGGATGGGTTCTTAGACTCATAACACATTTTTTGGGGAAATTATTTCGAACTATAGGACTCAATTATATATTTAAGAAATTTTATTGAATCCTTAATTAAATCCCAAATATTTAATGGCACACTATTATAATGAAAATCGATTGTTAACAAGTATCTTATTTTGAATTTTCTGTATATTCTAGGGTTCATAATTGATGGAGACATCTATATGTATCTAAGGTAATCCATCTATGGTTCCAATATATATACATATTATTGATTATTTTATTGTTTATTATCATGATTGTAGATTTATGTATCGTAGTGGGTTTCTCTAAAATTTATCATCTTCCAAGAAGAAGAGGGTTGTTTTGATGTTGGGATCAGGTGCCTGAGATAGACTTCCCATGTACCCAATTGAAAGGAATCATATGATGCATTGTTTGGTTCAACATATCTAGACAAAACCCTTTTAAGGTCACATGAAGAGGATCAAATAACGCAACTAAACATAATATGGAAAGGATTTATATGAGATATGTCCCATGTTAAGGAATGGTGTGGGACATATAACAAGGTGTCCATGGGGAATTGAAAAGAGTATAACCACCCATGTTTTATGGAAGATATTACTAAAAATGTAGAGGATTAAGAATTGTGATGGAAAGATCCCAAATAAAATATGTCCCCCAGACATGGATTTGAATCTACTTGGGATATGTCCCAAATAACAATTGGGTGAGTTTAGGGTGTTAGGATTGAATTAGATGGAGCGATCTTTCATATCAAATTTATAAGGGAGACAAAATCCCACATATTGTTCTATGATAATGGAATAAAACAATGAATCTTTGGAGGGTTTTTTATTGGAAATATGTCCCTTTTAAGTTTTCCCTTCTAGGGAATAAAGAACATTGATATGATTATAATTTTATTGGGGATTACACCTTGTATAGACCACAAATTGGTTTCTTGATCATCATTACGACATCATCCCTAATAATCATTTAGCCCACATGATTCATGTTAGTGTAGGAAACAAGATGAATTGGTTGATCTGGAAATCAACCTAATATCATTCATCCTCTAGTGGATTAGTGTGGGATTATAGAAGAGAGGAGGAACATTATATCATATGAGAAATAATAGGGGCTTGCTACATGAGGGATTCCCTATAAAGAAATTCCCTCATCATCCCCTACTAGATAAGAATGATTTCCTAGTGGGGGAGTCATAGAATGATAAATTTCATATATTTTCATGTCTCCTATCTTGTTTTAAACCCAATGGTTCCTTCATTATACATATGTTTGGGATCCTCGTTAACATTTGAATTTATAATTAAAAACACTCCATGGATCCCACCGATTAGTTAGGATAAATGTGGGGCCTCTATTAACATCGATATGTATAATCAATATGACATGTAGTTGTGTCTTCTTCAAGATCGTATAAATATAGATGATTTAAGGGAGTTTTTATATTGGTCCCCCCTCAGATAATGGATCCATGGAAAGAGGTTCCCTCACAATTACTTCATAGAAGAAGGATCGATTAGTGGCTCATATAGATGAGTATTAGGTGATCTATAATGGTGATTACTGAAGGTGAAATTTGGTAGAAAGATGGTTTCTAGTGGGGAATATATGCATGGAATGAAATATCCTTTGGGACCTGAAAATACTGGGGGAAAGAACATGGGAGTGTCTTTAACTAGTCTCCAATGGTATCCTTCGATTTATTTGGGAGGGTCTCACAAAATTCCCCAAAATTATAATAGGACTTCTCTTAAGTAATATTTGTCTAGGGAAAAGGGACATCATGCATGCATTTTTTTCAAACAATAGAGGATCTCTAATACAAAAAATCAACTTAATTTTATATTCACTCAAGTCATTTAGAGATACATGGATGGTTCTACAGACCATGTAGATTGACTAAGGTGGGAAGATCATTCAGGATTATTTTATTCTTCTAGTCATATCAAATGAGGATCCCAAGAGTTATATTTAGTGGTAATTGTGAGACTATGTGTGCAGGATTTAGTTTAATTATATCTTTTGAAATAGTTAGCTCATGCTGGTGTGACCTACATGAGTCTCTAGGAATTCCTTCTCGGATCAAGACGATGATGTTGGGTGGGTAGTTCTGGACCTATATGATGATGTTGGGCGCCCATGCTCGTATTGTATGGTGATGCAAATTTGGCCTTGTGCATGATTACTTAGGTGAACGTATGTGATAATATTGTATTTATCTTCCCTATTACAAAATGGATTTTCCTTTAAATCTATATATCATCATATGAAAAATGGATTTTCAAGAATGAGTAAAAACCCAACAATTTTTTTTGAAGAATCATTGTATATCAGAAAACCATATCCACATGATGGTTGTGTGACTACATTCATAGAAATTACCCAATTTATGTGCCCTTTTAATCATTCCTCACATTCTTCTATCTATACATGTTTTAACCCTATCTGTGATAACATGGTCAGTTGGATACTCAATCGTGTGATATTTCTTACCATTATCTTTAATAGCCTACTAAATCGGGAAAACTATAGATTTTGGTGACTGTTGTGGGTATAGTCTATTTTCAATTCACATTATCATTGATGGGTATACAAAAACTCTCTCACATGTGATCATGTTTTCCATGAATTTGAATATATACATTAATAATTCTCACTTTTTGAACATAGCATAAATTTCTTCCTTCCTTTGAGTTAACAACACAATCCTTATATTCTCTTCATGTTCCTATATAATCTAGGATTAAATGATAATGTCATTAGAAAAGAAAAAAAACCTTCTTTGAGTTATTCTCTAAAATAATTATTCATAAATTAAATTCTTATTTTAGAAGCATTAATAAGTATGAAGGGAATCACTATGACCTCATATTATCCATTACTTGTAAGGAAATTAGTCTTCTAAATATATTCTTTATTCACTTTATACAAATGAAATCTTGAATAAAGATATACCATTGATAATTACTTAGCTCTTAATTTGATTGAATAATTAATGTATCCTTGGAATGGGATACTTGTTCTCTATAGTGATCATGTTGTGCTCCCGATAATATATACATGAGTAAAATGATCTATCATTTTTCTAGAAATTGAGATCTAGAACAACCTATGGTGATGCACTAGTTCATGGGAACACTTTTTTGAAATTTTCTTCTAGATTCATCTTCCAATCATCATGTTTGACAGTTTCTATAATATTGGTGAATTTATATAATAGTGGATATGGGTATAAAAACTATAATGAACTCAAACTCATGATCTACTGGATTTATGTGTGACACTTCATGAAATAAATCAATGTTTTCCGTAACAATACACATTTCATATACGATGCTTCTTTCCCTTGAAACAATAATTTGATAAATGTATCATTATATATAGGGTATTAGATCCCACAATGTTGAGGTGTTTTTGAAATGACATTCATGATATTAGTTGTATTTTTACCTGGTCATTGAGTGATTTGGAATATGAAAATATATTTTCATATCACAACAAATGATGACTTCATTATATAATGAGATTGAATCCATGACCAATATAGAATTGAATTCCACAATGTAAAGGATTGATAGATTCATTGGAACATTCATCCCACATATTATAACATGATAGGATCCCAACACATGGGTTCTAATGATCACACAAATAGGTTGTTTTATAGATTTCTCTACATCAAGGTATCATTGTTTTGACTGTTCTATAAAAAATTATAGATATAATGGAATGAATAGAAAATTAATAAAATAAAACCTTTATGTTATTTAGTTAATAGTAACTGTAAGATATAAGAATTCATTTTCTTGATCCCCCTTAGTTGTTATTATAGAATAATATATCCCTTTCTCTTTTACCATTGTTTATTTCTAACAGAGAATACCCTCAAAGATCCATGGTTTAGTATAATGGCTTGCATAGTTCCCTTTCATCCTATATTACAATCATTAAAAGGTATCTTTCGAATTATGAGGTTCCTTTCATTCCTCCATAAATTTTGATGGATTCTTCATGACTCATTAATATTCATGATCTTGGTAGCATTATTTTACCACTCGATGCATTTACCAACCCCTTTGAGGGAATTCCCATGATTCTTCTTCCAAATGTTTTGACATGTGGGTGGTTCAATTCTTATTCCACCTCAAAATTTTTACCCCTTTTTGAAATGTCATTTTAACTTTATATCCCAATAACCATGGGAATATTCTTTAGTGTCAATTTCTATGTTGGAAGCACATCAAAATAATACTTCATAACTTCCAATGTGATGGATAGATATAGCCTTTGTATATATAGTTTTAAATTAACAAAGAAAATATCAATTTCCAATCATTTTTGAAAAAAAACACTTATGTTATGTCTTGGAAACATAGTGAATTTTTCCTCACCATTAATGAAATATTAACCTTCATTTTGTTTAATCTCTAATAATTTTCTATCCAATTTTTTAGAATGTTAGAGGTAAATAATTGATAGAAAATATGTTGTTAATATCTTCCCACTTTATCTATTTTTTAACATTATTCATATTTGTATTCATTATCAATACCCACCATTCACCAACTTCTCTGTCTAAATGTTATAACAACAAATTCACCATATCCTTCTCAGAATAGTGAATCATTGAAATGATCTTATCTATTGAGTGAATCCTCTGTTCCATGATAAGTGGATTAGAAGATCCTCTAAACATTAGGGGTCATTTATACATACATGAATTATTTTTTAGCTGTTATTTCTTTGGTGAAGGCTGATATTCCACACTGTTAAAATTATTGATCATAACATGAGATAGAAGCTGATAATTTCTATATTTATTTAGAATCCACCTCCTATAAAAATAGTGATGTTGCTTATAAAATAATTTCACTCACCCTCACATTATTTTTTGTCTTCATTTTTCATAGTTCCAACTATTTTATATAATAGATATATTTATAACAAAATATAAATCAACAAATAATGAATAAATAATTCTTTATTACAATAAAATTTAAGAATTTCTTTAAAATGATTCTTCTAGGATGTTTACCTATGGACATAATTATATATATGGTTTTTACAAGTATTTTCAAATATTATGTATCAAATATACTAATCCATGCTATGATACCACCCATTTCTACCTAAATTTTTTTACATGACTCTTAAATCAGTTTTATGATTAACAACATTGTAGTGATACAAATCCAGGATCCAGTGGTTTAGTATCAAGGAAAACACATGCTCAGAGATCAATTATACATCATAAAATGTAAATACAATTTATATTATTCATCATTATCTTTATAATTTTTTCATGATAACATTATTTCATTTAGTTAGATTATGATATACATCACATAAAGGGGTGATCTAAAATCATTGCATGGGGAAGAATAAGGGCCATGATTAAATTGTACATGGATGAGCCTAATCAATATCTTCATATCAGTAGAATAATATCATCATCGTAGTCATGAATAAAAATTTTTATAAATAAACAAAATTTTAATTTTTCTAAAAATGGAGCATCATATCATAGTGGAAAAATTAAAAAAATATTTGTGAACAAAGCCATTATCATGTCTATGCATAAAATATGTGCATAAATCATAACATCATCATTGTGAAAAAATATTGCATCGTGTTTGTATATAATACACATAATATTGTGTGATATATCACATTTCCCAATTATTTTTGGATATATATAATTCTGATCCCATCCTTCACATTATAAATGATCATAATCATGCATGCCACTTACAACATGTAATTATCATTTTAATGAAATAACCCATGGAAATGAATGGGATTACGAAGTAATTTATAAATTTTTTTAAGAATAAAAAATGGGGTTATATAATGAATATGGGAAAATATATTTTTCATATCCATCATCATTCTTGAGTGAACAAGAAAAAAATCATGATTAGTCAATGATATATTTTGAAATGAAGGTTATTTTTTGAAAAATCATTGTATGTGGATTATAAATGATTTTAGAAAGAAGGAAATCATTAATATCCCTGAAATTATATTCTAAGAATACTAAAATAATATTTCAAAAATATTCGTGTAATTCCAATAACGGAAATTATGACAAATTTTTATAACACAATGAAAAATAAGATGAGTTCAAGAATTCGGTTACCATAAATCCCGTATTAACTCATCGCATTTACACCAACTAGGTAATGAAAATAGGATTACATAATCATTTAACTAGAAGTTAATTATTTTAATTTTTGTAATTTGTATTATTTATATTCATAGGATTATATTTCATAATTATCCCAATTAATGACAAAATGTTTTGATATCATGTTTTCTTTTAAACATTCCCATTTTCTGGGTCTTTTCTATTTTGGTCATGGTAATTTATAAATATATATAATTAAATAAATAATAAAAAAATAAATATATTAATAATTTTATATATCATATTAAATTTATTATAACAATCCATATTGTTTTTTCTAAGGAATGAAGTTGGTAACATTCTCCTTGGCGGTTAACTGGCCATTGTGGGTCACATTGTTCTAAGGAGGAAAAATAAAAGTATAAAATATAAATAATTCAAAAATATAAACTCTATAGTTGTATAGAAAAATTTATATAATTCTAAAATACTGCTTAATATATCATAGAGTATTTTGTTTTGATTTAATTTGGGGAAAAGGATAAGAGAGGAGTGAAATGATAGATGATTTGATAAACAAACACTTTTTTCATCATTTCTTATCTTTCGAGGCATTATAAATTTATGATGAATTCTTTTTCATTACTCTAGAAAGATTGTAGGGTTACTTAGGGAATAAAATATATGATTTTCTCAGATATTGGGATTTGGTAAGTGATGTGTAGTAGTTTTCCAAGGGGTGGGAGAAGGGTTATTTATAATTGAGGAGAGAGGTATTTTTCCGTTAATATTTGGAATAAATTACTATATCAAAGGTACCCCTTACAATAGTTGTGTGTATAAAATAATGAGACATAAATAATTAAAATATAATTGGTGTGGTACTTTATACACCATTATAATTTGAATTTAATAGTTTTTTAAAAAATTTAGTGGAAAATGGGAAATCTATTTTTAAGGAATACTTTTGACTTTTGACGTTGGAAATTAAATTTTACTATTAAAAATATCATTATTTTATTATAATAAATAATTTATCAAAATTTATAATTTTAGGGTGAGAAATTTTTTCAATAAATCAGTAGTTCACTATTACATCATGAATGAAGTAGTTAAAAAATCATTGAAAATAGAAAAAACAGTATTTTAACTATTTAGTAAACAATTGATGTAATTTAGAAAATTAACAAACATTCACATGCTAAGAACTTAAATTTTTTCATTTAAAATTAAAATTTAATTTATTAAAAATAATTTTCTATCAGATTTTATATTAATATTTTAATATCAAAAATATGTTTTATAAGAACTATTGGAAAAAATGAGGACTAAAAATATACATATGTTTTCTATGAGTTTTTATTTTTGATATTTATTTTATGGAGTATTTTTTATTTAAATAAATTAATCATTATAATTAGTTTTAATATTAAATTTTATTATTTTGATGTCAAATTAATATTCCAATGATGGGGTTATTATTCCTAATAGTAAGCTTACAATATTTAATGGAGAAGTTTCTATTCTAATTTTCACATTATTATTTCAGTGGTCACATTATATCCAATAAACAACATTTTATCCCTTCATTCACTATTCACCTCATTTTCTCTCATTGTTCTATATTTACATTTTCAAAAATATTTATTGGTTTACTAATATATTATTTCATTTCCATTACGTTGCTTATGGGAGTAACGAATATAGAAGATTAAGAAAATTCCTATTTTCCAATTTTAGTTATTTATTTTATATTTTCATCCCCCTTATAATATTTAGAATTTTAATGGGTCTAATTACTGACTAATTTAAAGAATCTATTTAATGAATTAAATTTTTATTAATTTTTATATGTTTTTTCAGTGAAAAATACATAAAAATATAACTTAATAGAAATTTATTTCACAAAAAAATATATCATCTATAAAATTTAGTTTGATACAAGTCTATTGGTCATACCCCATGTAATTGTGTGCAACTATCCTAGGTGATGACCATAGTTTCATGAATCTAAGTGAAAATTTCATGGATTGGTTTATATGGGTGTATTAGATCAATATGAAAAGTAATGTGGAAGCTGAGAAAGACAATTACTGTTTATCCACATGAAAAGGTATAGATATATCACCTACCAAATCATAAAAGATATGCCAATTTAAAAATCAGACGAATCCATCCCCTTCATCCTCATCACATTTGAAGGAATATTCTTATTAGATTGTATGAATATTTTGACTGCCATGAAAAATTAACACATGGATGATCAATATTTTGAGGAGGTGAATGTAAGTAATATCATTAATGAAATCTACACCATGAATGAATGATATATTTCAAAAGATATTATTTCTCTAGGTATGTTAAAAAGATATGGGATGGAATTCATGTATATAACACCCATGGATGAGTTCCAGTATCTAAAAATGATGGATCCTATGATCATTATCACATGAACAAGTATAATAATCGTGTCTATTATGTGAGGAGGATCCTTTTTTAGACATATTTAGTTTTAGAATCTCCAAAAATTATATATTTAATAAAAAACAAGACAATGCATTATTATATAAAATTTTATATCATGTTCGTTTTTGGGTTTTTGACATTTATATAAGTAGAGGAGATTATGTGGGACACTTATATATATATATAATATGTAGAAAAGTAGAATGATACTAATAATGTTATGATAGCTGTCATTTATAAAAAATAATCATCAGTTAACTTGTAAATTAAAAATAATGATTCTTCAAAGCAATTTTCTTCCATTAAAAAGAATATGATTCCCTGAACTCTTGATTTAACATTACGTTATGTTTTTTGGTATTTTTTTGTTTCTAAGTACCTTAGTTTTTGACTAAAGGCTTGGGGAGTGTTTGGGTGAATTTTTTAGGAAAGATAAAGGACAGTGTGTTGTGCACGATTTACTCATTGTTTGACAAACCATGCGACCAAACTATTCCAACCTTGAATCCTAGACAGTAGCTTCTGCACAGGCTGTTCACAGTCAAACCTTGTGGCCAAACCATGTGTGAAGGATGGTCGAGGCAGTAGCTAGTGCATGGTTAGCACACGGTTTTTCAAAACGTGCGAACTAACTGTGGGACCACTTAAATGAGATCCTTAAATTGTGGAACTCGCTTGGTTTTGCCTCTAAGTACCTCGTTTCACCTCCTAAGCAGCCATAACTCATGTTTTGTCTTATCCTAAGGTCATAGAAGGTTCACCTACTATTCAGAAGGTGATCCAAAGGCTCCTCTTGGGGAATCGATGCCGAATTCTTGAGGTATGTGATCGTTCTTCATCTTTCTTGATTGGTTTCTTAGATCTACTTAGATCTACTTCTCTCCTTCCCCCGGTTTCTTAGATCTATCCCTATTATGGGTAAATCTAAGTGTGTGTTACCAAATTTAATAAGATTTGTTCTTGATATTTCTAGGATAAGAGATCTAAGGTGGGTTCGTGAAGAAGAAACCTGGATTTCTTGAGCGTTCTGGACTGTTGTGGTTTTGGTCAAAATCATCGAGGTAGGTGGTTCCGTTCCAACTTCCCAAATTGATTATCATTGCATTTTCTTCATTTATTTCAATTTATGATTTAAATTCAATTTCTCAAAAAAAATTCAATTAAATTGATAAAAACTCGATTCCATTGAATTGAGATATTTGAAATGGTTTTGGTATGTAAATTTGGAAAACCCTAATTCTATTGAATTGGGTGTGTTTATGGAAATTATCCAATTTAAAATGTTGGATTTAAAATGTGGAGACGATGGAAATGATTTCAATTAAATTATTGAATTTAATTATGGAAATGTATTGTTTAATGATGGAATTAGATTTGAATGGATTTCAAAATTATGAAAATGGATTAAAATGATTTGATAGAAACCCAATGGTTTTATCTTATGGAAATTCATTTTTGAATAAAACCTGTTTTGGATTTGAATGAAATGGAATTGGTGCTTTCGAAATGGAAGAATGAGATTGATCGTATTTTAAGAATTCTTAAAATAGTTCTCCCATTATGTAAGAGTGCACGAAAACCTTAGGTAGTTAGTGAGTTATTTGGATACACTCTATGATACGAAAACGTTCTAAAACATACATATGGCGAGTCATAACCCCAATGGGTTAGTGATGAGTCTCCTTTGGCCAGTATCATAGGGACGTGTGTATACACATTTTTCTGAGTTCACATAGAGAGTTTGGAATCCAATAACTGGTTAATAAAATAGTACCTTTTGGCAAATGACTATGATTGTAACATCCTAGGTAAATGAAGAATAATACATATTTCATATTTATTAATATTGTGAATTAAATATTAAATTTACTTTAAAGGGGTTTCTATGTTCGATAGCATACCTGATACGAAACAACATGTTGCATTGGAATCTTACATTGCAAACTAATAATATAATAATATTATTTTAAATTGTAGTTAACTCCTAGCTGTTGTATTGGTAGAAATGAATTAAACTAACTACAATATTATTATACATGATTGTTAAAATTATTTAAATTTACCCAAAAAATAGTAGAGGCTTAAAATATGAATGAATCTAATTTTAATCATAATTTACATTAAAAGGTCAATTTACCGCCTTTTAATGGAGAACCCTCTTTAAATATAGTTTTGGTCACTTTAATACATTCTAATGGAACAAATATAATCCTTCTTTAGAATTGGGACATCAAATTTTACTTTGGGTAATTTTTTGGTATTTTTCTGATAAAGTTCATTTGTAATGAATAGTGAAAAATACTGTATTATAATTCAAAAGTTCCTTTTAATCTAATATATTTATATGGATAGATTATCTTTTTAGTTGGTTTTAAAGTTAATTTGAAATATATTTTTACCATTTAACCAAATGTTGGTCATTGAAATTAATTTCACTTTGAAATTGGTCATAAACAAGTATCAATCTTTTGATAGTTATTGTTTCTTAAAAACATGCTATTTGTTTTAACAATGGGAATTAATTTTTAAATTAATTAATGCCACTTTTATTTTTCTAATTTGAAAAAATAGACATAAATTTTGAATTTGGAATATCAAATAATGCTTCGGCTGAATTTTTGGTGTTTTTCTAAAAAACATCAATTTATGATGAATAGTGACCCAACTTAGTGGTAGTTAAAAAACTGACTTTTCCATTTAAATGAAATCATATCACTTCTTTGAATTGAATTTCAAAAATACTTCATACATGGTTGTTATCAATAAGTAAAATGTGAATTATTAAGATGAAAATAATTTTTGGTGAATAGTAACTTTTGACTTTTATTTACCGCGGTTAAAGGTAAATAAGGTAATTCAAGATTAAAAGAATATTATAATTATTTAAAATTGCCTTAACACTTGTCCTAACCTTATGGGATGAGTATTGTCCGACCATAAGAATCCTTGGGTCGATTTTGGGACTCCATGAAGCCACTTATGAAAGATAATGACACTTTAGATTAATGAATTCAATGTAAAGTCAAAATTGACAATAACAAAAATCTTTTAGAAAATTAATTTTTATATGGTGATATATAAGTTAAATTTCAGACTATAAATATTAATTGGAAATCCAAAATGATTTAATACCTGATATTATATTTTTATAATTTTTAGATATCGAAGAAATTAAATTATTTATGACACAATAATGATGCAGTATTTACCTCATTAATAAATGATTTAAATAAATAATATTATAATGATTAAAATATTATACAAAACATGTAAAATTCTGATTTGATGATTTTATTTCGACCATGAGTCAACTTATCTTCAACTATAATGATTTTTGGATCTTTAGAAACTGAATATCTTTATATAATAAAATAATGTTTTCACACTTTCCTAAAGAGCCCCTCCTCTCCCTAATAAAAGGATACCACTTATAACCAATTCCACACACCTCTCAAGCCATTTGGCTGGTCCCAAATCTGCCCAATTAAGCTCTCAACATCTCTCTCCTCTTCTTAGAAGCCTTATCCTAGGCAGAAGGCTCTTCACGACGTCCTTTGTTTCAAACCAAATGGGAGTTACCCAAATTAAAGGTAACAATTTCTCTTAAATTGTTTTTTTTATTTTAGTTTCCGACCCCTAAACTCTTTTTATTCCTTTATTTTGTAACAACACCAGTATCCTAAATATAGTAGGATGTTGTTATGAGAATAATTCAAACTATACTTACACACATCTTCATATAATTGATGAAGAACATAATGTTTTTGTGGATGGCAAACTAAGGCCTCACGAAACGATGATTGTTCAATTACATCTTACCGCCTCTCATGGTGGCCATTATGATGGAACTGTATTTATATATGATATATATTATGTTTATGATTTCCTTATGCTTCAATACTTCCCATTTATAGCATTCCTTTATTGTTTCCGTAGTGGCTAAACACGATAATCGCATTTGAGGAAGTGCGGACTACCACCCCCTCAATCTGATTTGATTCATTAATTCCATATGTGGGATGTATAAAGGATGGAGTTAACGATATTATATATGATATTATACTGGAATTATAATATACTTATGTATCATTATGTTTTATTTCAATTAAAATAAGAAATAGAAATGAAAGGAGCGTTCATGCGTTCGTTTGGGTTACCGTCTCCATGAACGATGCATTTCATTTCATACCTCTAAATGTTATGTACTATTATAAATTGATGTATATACTGGAAATATATGATATATATGATATCCAAATCATGAATATCATTCTGTATATAATGAACCTTTGAACACATGGATAACTTGTAAGTATAAGGTGTTCATTTTTAATCAAGTACCAAATATCGACAAAATGAACATTATTAACTTAAATTATTGAATAATGTTAATAACATTGTAATAAGTGATATAAAAGGAATAATAAACTTGAAAAAGTTTCTTCATCAAGTAGAAATTAACTTTAGTTAATTATTCAGAAGATTAAAGAATGATCGAGTCATGTCGGATGCGAGGTAAGTGACTTCGTCTCAATCTCCTTTCAATGAGGCATTTTTAGTTTTATACACGACATTATTTTATACGATGTATAAACACCTTTGACTTTTCATTTTATTCAAAGGGGATATTTTTATACTAATAGTTTTCTAAATGACAAAAAAGAATGTTTTTTTAACGTAAGTGGTGACAACGACCCTTCCGCCGCTACGAGTATTACATGATCTTTGTCTTCCGTAATAAGCTATAATGTTTTTAAAAGGAAAAATAAAAACCATATACTCTTTTTATGTATTTTGGTATTGAAAATTATTTTGATAATGGATTTATTATTTCAATATCATGAAATGATATTTTTTTATTGCAATGTGGAAATGTTATCTTTCCTTTATGGTTATGTTATGTGTTATGATCATGTTATGGTTCTTGGGAATTATTTACATATACAGGTTGTTCCGTGATAAACATATGGTCAGTGAGCCTGAGATAGCTCTCCAATGCATTGGGTAACATGACAGAGGTAAACGTGAATGTTTCTTTTAAGATATTTATGGAATATAATGTGATGGGTATTCCAAAGTAACTCCCTATGTAGCTATGATAGCTAAAATGTATGTATGATATGGATGCCAAAAGTCACCTTTATGATTAGTGATTTCTATATGTCTTTCATAAATCTTATTATTTCATGAGGTAAGTAAAAGAGTTCATGTTTTGTATGTATTTATGAACAAATGTGTTCATTCTTTGTTTTATAACCCTTACTGAGATTTTTATGCTCATCCCAAGTTTTAAAATGATTTCACAGGACTTAAAGATGAATAAGGTCAAGGATGGGATCAAAGAAAAGTCATGTTGTCTAAAACATGGAACTAGACATGAATCTCTTTTTTTCAAGAGTTTTCATTTTATGAAACAAATGGAAACTATGTACATATGTCGTCCTTGTAATCTTTTGAGATGTAATAGTTATGTCCTAATTATCTAAAACACTAAACCTGAAAAGATCCTCAATGTGAATTATTAATTTAATTAAATATTATGAAAGGTTTAAGGCATGGTCCTTATAGTTGGTATCAGAGGGAGGTTTAGATAACTTTAGGAGTTAGGGTATTGTTAAATTAATGTCCTTAAATTAATTTATGTTAAAGTTGAAATTATATAGCATTTATAAATTAACATGTTACTTCGCCTAATATATTTCTGTGATAAGAGCAATTTTTTTGTAGAGGAAACAAAACAAATTTTTTAGAAGGAATACAGAGGGAAATGACCTTCCAAATCAACATCCAGAGAAGGCAGAATTAGAATTGAATAGTTTTTTTGCAATGATGGCACAGTTGACTTAGGCTATAAATGGTGGTGGTATCCATGTACGAGATCAGCCAGACTACAAGAAGAAATGGGTGGAAAAATCCATTGTAACTACTTCAGCAGATGTTGGGCCATCAAATGAAATTGTATCTGGTACACTGTTTGTTTTTTTAGATTAGGCCCATGTGTTGTTTAATTCAGGGTCTATACACTCTTTCATTTCTGAGAAGTTTTCTAGTTAATTGGGAATTCCATCTCATGATATGAATACTGAAATTACGGTAAAAACACATGGATGAAATGTTGAGATAAAAAGAAAACATAAGAACATTCCTGCCATTGAGTGCGGAAATAATCTATCTGTAAACCTTATTTTTTGGACTCTAGTAGAGTTTGATGTTATTTTTTGCATGGATTGGCTTTCTGTTTATCATGATAAGATTGATTTTAGAGTTAAAGAGGTTTCTTTTCAGAATGATTTTCAGTATGTATACAAACAAGAATTCTTACTATCGATAACATATCAGAAAGCTAAGAAACTAGTAAAATATTGAAATGAATGTTACCTTTCACATATTTTTGAAAACAAGGGAACTGTTTAGATTAATGATGTTCCAGTGGTAAACAAGTACCTTTATGTTTTTCCTGATGAGTTGCCTAGTATTATACCTGATCGAGAAGTTGAATTTACTGTTGACTTAGTTCATGATGCTAAGCCAATTTAAAAACCCCCTTGTCGAATGGCTCAAATTGAACTTTTAGAGTTAAAGAAGCAATTGCAGGAGTTATAAGATAAAGGTTTCATTTGACCTAGAACGTCACCATGTGGTGCTCCTGTCTTTTTTGTTAAAAATAATAATGGTTCAATGAGACTTTGCATTGATTATAGAGCATTGAATAACATCACTGTTAAGAATAATTATTCTTTGCCACATATTGATGATTTTTTTGATCATCTCCAGGGAGTTCAGTATTTTTCGAAGATTGACTTGAGGTCCGGTCACCATCAGTTGAAAGTAATGGAAGCAGACGTTCCAAAGACTGTGTTTCATACTAGATATGGCCATTATCAATTTGTAGTTATGCATTTTGGTTTAACCAATGTACATTCTATATTCATGGATCTTATGATTAGACTTTTCCATGAGTCTTGGATAAGTTTGTAGTTGTGTTCATTGAATATATTTTTATTTATTCCAAAAGTACGGAGGAACATGAAAGTCATTAAAGGGTTGTCCTGAAAACCTTAAAAGAAAATTAACTTTATTGTAAATTCAGAATGTGTCAGTTTTGGTTACAACAAATTTATTTCATTGGTCATAGTGACTCAAAAAATTTCATAACTATTGATCCTCCTAAAATGAAGGTTGTTAAAGAATGGCCAAGACCCACAAATATAACTAAGATCTGTAGTATTCTTGGTTTGGCAGGTTAGTACCATAGGTTTGTTGAACTTTTTTCAAGATTATCTAGTCCAATGACTAAGTTAACTCGAAAAGTTATTAAGATCACGTAGAAAAAAGAATGTGATGATTGTTTTCAGGAATTGAAAATAAGATTGGTGAATAATCTGGTTTTGGCATTGCCTTCCAGAAATGGTGAGTTTGTTATCTACAGTGAGGATTCGTGGAAAGAACTGGGTTGAGTCCTAATGAAAATTGATCATGTAATTTCTTATGCTTCACTTCATTTGAATCCTCATGAGTTAAGTAACCCCACACATGATTTGGAATTAGCTGCTGTTTTTTATTTAAAAATGTAGAGGCATCATTTGTATGGAGTGAAGTGTGAAATATATACTGATCACAAAAGTTTGAAGAATATATTCACTCAGAGAGAATTGAATATGAGAGAGAGGAGATGGTTGGAATTAATCAAATATTATGATTGGATGATCCTTTATCATTTGGGAAAATCAAATAAAGTTGTTGATTCTTTTAGTCGAAAAATTAATACTTCATTAACCATGTTACGTTTGGAACGAGTTCCTTTGGTTTTTGATTTGATGAACTTTGTAATAGAAGTTTTTGTTGCAAGAAATTGATCTATTTTGTTTTAGGTATCAGTGAAATCATCTCTATCAGACAAAATTAAGCAATTGCAGAAGGAAGACAATGAGTTGCAGAAAGTGTTTGTCTTAGTTGAGAAGGGTAAGTTGCCTGATTTTAATGTTGATAATGATTGTGTTTTGAGATTTGGATAGAGATAATGTGCGAATTTTGATTCACAGTTGAAGAATGAGTAGTTATGTGAAGCTCATAGTTATCTGTTTTTAGTTCATCATGGAAGTACTAAGATGTACAGAGAGCTTTGAAAGTATTACTAGTTGGATGGAATGAAAATAGATATTGCTGATTTTACTGTGATGTGTTTGACTTGTTAGCAGGTTAAAGCATAGCGACAGTAACCAAATGGAATGCTTCAGCCATTACTGGTTCTAGAGTTGAAATGGGAAAATATATCCACGGACTTTTTTGTGGTATTTCCAAAGACATATTGAGGTAATAATGCAATCTAGGTTATACTTGACCAATTGGCTAAATCTGCTCATTTTCTTCCTATTAGAGATACTTTTCCTCTAGATCAACTTGCTCAGTTTTAGGTTAAAGAGATAGCCATGTTTCATGGAGTTCCACTCTCCATTATATCTGATCGTGATCCCAGGTTCACTTCTAACTTTTATAAAGGACTTTAGAAGTCATTGGGTACTAAATTAAATTTTAGTACATCTTTTCAACCTCAATCAGACGGGCAGTCATAATGAACAATTTAGACTTTGGAGGACATGTTACGTGCTTGCTCGATGGATTACCAGGGAATTCGGGACCAACATCTTTCTTTGGTTGAATTTTCTTATAATAACATCTTTCATTCAAGTATTCAGATGGCTTCATTTGAGTCATTATATGAAAAGCAATGTCGAACTCTAGTATTCTGGGATGAAGTAGGTGAATAGAAGTTGATGGGACCAGAATTGGTAGAAGGGATGGTAGAGAAAGTTTAATTGATTCATAAGCACATGAGAACAGCATAGAGAAGATGGAAAAGTTATGCAGATAACCAGAGGAAGGATCATTATTTTGAGGTAGGTGATCATTTCATTCTCAAATTTTATCCATGGAAAAGTGTGATGTGTTTTGGTAGGAAGGGAAAGTTGAGTTCACCGTTCATTAGACCTTATGAAATTCTTGAAAAAGTTGGATCAGTTGCATATAGAGTGGATTTACCCCCATTTTTATCCCAGGTACACAATATTTTTCATGTTTCGATGCTGAGAAAGTATATGCCAGATTCATCTCATGTTTTGAGCCCAGAGGGAGTTCAGTTGGAAGAGAATATCTTTTATAAAGAACAACCAGTCTAGATTTTTGACAACAAAGAGAAAGTGTTCTGGAATAAGGTAATACACTAGGTAAATGTTTCATGGAAAAACCATATGGTTTAAGAGGTAACGTGGGAATCTGAAAATTCTATGAGGGATAAATACCCCCATTTATTTTGATAAGGGAATAAAAATTGCGAGGACGCAATTCCCAAAAGGGGAGAAGGATGTTACATCACAGGTAAATGAAGAATATAACATATTTTATATTTATTAATATTTCTGAATTAAATATTAGTTTTACTTTAATGTGGTTTCTATGTCCGATAGTGTACTTGATAAGCAACAAAAGGATTCTTTGGAATCTTACATTGCAAACTAATAATATAATAATATTATTTTAAATTGTAGTTAACTCCTAGCCGTTTTATTGGCGGAAATGAATGAAACTAACTACAATATGATTATACATGACTGTTAAATGTATTTATATTTACCCAATAAAAAGTTATATGCTTAAAATATGAATGATTCTAATTTTAAACATAATTTACTTTAAAAGGCCAATTTAACGCCTTTCAATGGAGAACCCACTTCAAATATAGTTTTGGTCACTTTAATACATTCTAATTGACCAAATATAATCCTTCTTTAGAATGGGGACATCAAATTTTAGGTCATTTTTTGGCATTTTTCTGATAAAGTTTATTTTAAATGAATAATGAAAAATTCTGTATTTTAATTCAAAAGTGCCTTTTAATATAATTTATTTATATGGTTAGATTATATTTTTAGTCGGTTTTAAAGTGAAATTTAAATATATTTTTACCATTTAAACCAATGTTGTTCATTGAAATAATTTCACTTTCAAATTGGACATAAACAAGTATCAATCTTTTGATAGTTATTATTTCCTAAAAACACGCTATTTGTTTTAACAACAGGAATTTATTTTTAAATTAATTAATGCCACTTCTATTATTTGAATTTGGAGAAATAGACATCAATTATTTATTTGGAATATTAAATAATGCTTAGTATTAATTTTTGGTATTTTTCTGAAAAACATTAATTTTTTATGAATAGTGACAACACTTAGTGGTAGTTAAAAAACTGACTTTTTCATTTAAATGAAATTTTACCACTTCAGTGAATTGAATTTCAAAAATCCAACATTCATTATTGTTATCAAGAAGTAAAATTTGGTTCATTAAGATGAAAATAATTTTTGGTGAAGAGTAACTTTTGACTATTATTTAACATGGTTAAAGGTAAATAAGGTAATTCAAGGTAAAACGAATATTATAATAATTCAAAATTACCTTAACACTTTTCCTAACCTTATTAGACGAGTAGTTGCTGACCATGGGCATCCTTGGGTCAGTTTTGGGACCCCATGGAGTCACTTATAAAAGATAATTAGACTTTAGATTAATTAATTTAATGTAAAGGTAAAATTTAAAATAACAAGGATATTTTAGTAAATTAATTTTTCTATGGTGATATATAAGTCCTATTTTTGACTATAAATATTCATTGGAAAGCTAAAACGATTTCCTACATGATAGAATTTTTTTATAATTTTTAGACATCGAATAAATTAAATTATTTATGACACTGTAATGATGCATTTTTTACCTCATTAATAAATGATTTAAATAAATAAGATTATAATGATTAAAATATTATACAAAACATGTCCAATTTTGATTGTATGATTTTCATTCGACCATGAGTCATCTTATCTTCGACTTTAATTTTTTTGGAAATTTAGAAACCGAATATAATTATATAATAAAATAATGTTTTCACACTTTCCAAAAGAGCCCCTTCTCTCCCTTATAAAAGGAGACCACTTGTAGCAAGTTCCACACGCATCTCAACCATTTGGAACGTCAAAACTCTACCTAATTAAGCTCTAAACATCACTCTCCTCCTCTTAGATGCCTTACCATAGACAAAAGGTAGTTCAAGAAGTCCTTTGGTTCAAACCAAAGGGAGTTACCCAAATTAAAGGTAACAGTTTCTCTTAAATTGTTTTCTTTAATTTTACTTCTCCAACCCCTAAACTATTTTTATTAGTTTCTTTTATAAAAAAACCAGTATCCTCAATATACTAAGTTGTTTTTAGGAGAATAATTCGAACTAAACTGACACACACATCCATCTAATGGATGAAGTATATAATGTTTTTGTGGATGGAAAACAAAGGCCTCACGAAATGACGATTGTTCAATTATATCTTACCAGCTCTCATGGTGTCCATTATGATGGAACTATATTTATATATGAAATATATTATGTATATCATTTTCTTATGCTTCTATACTTCCCATTTATAACATGACTTTAGGGTTTCCATAGTGGGTAAATAAGATAATCTCATTTGAGGAAGTGCGGTCTACCGCCCCCTCAAAGTGATTTGATTCATTAATTTCTTATGTGGGATGTATAAAAGATAGAGTTAATGATATTATATATGATATTATACTGGAATTATAAAATAACTATGTATCATTATGTTTTATTTCCATTAAAATAAGAAATAGTAATGAAAGTAGCGTTCATGCGTACGTACGACTTACCATCTCCATGAACGGTGCATTTCATTTCTTACCTATAAATGTTATGTACTATTATAAAAACATGTCTATAATTGATATATATGATATATATGATATCCAAATCATGAATATCATTCTGGAAATAATGAACCTTTGACCACATGGACAACTTTTAAATATAAGGTGATCATTTTTACTCAAGTACCAAATATCGACTAAATAAATGTTATTAACTTAAATGATTTCATAATGATTATAACATGGTAATAAGTGATATAAAATGAATAATAAACATGAAAAAGGTTCTTAAGAAAGTATAAACTAACTTTAGTTTATTATTCAGGAGATTAAATAATGATCGAGTCAAGTTGGATGCGAGTGAGGGACTTCGTCTCAATCTCCTTTCATTGAGGAATTTTTAGTTTTATAAACGAATTTATTTTATACGGTGTATAAACCCCTTTGACTTTTCATTTTATTCAAATGGAATATTTTTATACAAATCATTTTACTAAATGACAAAAATGAATGTTTTTTTAACGTAAGTGGTGACAATGACCTTTCCGCCACCGTGAGTATTATTTGATCTTTGGCTTCCTTAACAAGCTGTAATGTTTTTAAAAGGAAAAGTAACAACCATAAACTATTTTAATGTATTTTGGTACTGAAAATGATTTTGAGAATGGATTTATTATTTCAATGTCTTGAAATGATATTTTCTTATTCTAATGTGGAAATTTTATCTTTCCTTTGTGCTTATGTTATGTGTTATGATCATGTTATGTTTCATTGGAATTATTTACATATACGGGTGGTTCCATGATAAACCTAGGGCGGGAGATCCCGAGATAGCTCTCCAATGCATTGGGTAAAGTGACAGAGGTAAATGTGAATGTTTCTCCTATGTGATTTAGGGAATATACTGTGATGGTTATTCCAAAGTAACTCCTTATGTATCTGTGATAGCTACAATGTAAGTATGATATGGATGCCACATGTTACCTTTATGATTAACGATTTCTATTTTTCTTTCATAAATCTTATGATTTTAATGGGGTAAGTAAAAGAGTTCATGTTTTGTATGTATTTATAAACAAATGTTTTCATTCCTTGTTTTATAACCCTTACTGCGCTTTTTATTCTCATCCCAAGTTTTGAATTGTTTTCAAAAGACTTAATGATGACTATGGTCAAGGATGGGATCAAGGAAAATTCATGCTGTCTAAAACATGGAACTAGACATGACTCTTTTTTTCAAGAGTTTTTATTTTATGAAATAAATGGAAACTATATAGATATGTCTACCTTGTGATCTTTTGAGATGTAATAGTTATGTCCAAATTCTCTAAAACTCTAAACCTGAAAATATCCTCAATGTAAAATTTTAATTTAATTCAATATTATGAAAGGTTTAAGGTCAGGTCCTTATAATGTTTCTCACTTGTTTATTTATATTTGAGATATAAATGTATGCCAATGATTGTGAACTATTTTACATGCCTGCTAAATTTATATAAACTCTTTTATTTAAATTTCTTACTTATGTCATTGCTTTTAGAAATATCCCATAATTTTAATGCCTTTGATTAAAGTAATTTTTCCATCATTTGAAAACGTATAGCATGTTATGTTGAAATATTCTTTTATGTTTCCAAACCTGTTTATTTGAAAATTGAAATAGTTTCTTTGGATAATTCATATTTGGAATCTGTTACATAATCATTGGTGGTATCCTACTGGGCTTAGGCTCACACCCTAATTTTTCCTTCGGTTGTTTGTAGACATTCTCCTTCTAGGTTCGAGCAATGGGAAGGGACCTCTTGAAGGTGGATCTAGTTGTTGATCTTTGGACTTGGTGAGTTGTGTCCTTAGGGATATTGGGAATATTTTCACTTTTTGTACTTGGGTTGTAGTACATTGGCATATTTTGCCTCTTTGGATTCTTGTACATCACTCCCAGTGGAGTTTCTTTTTGTTATGCATACTTCTTTGTTCTCTTTTGGTTCCACAATTTTTTGGAAAAATAGTTCCAACTTGTATGTTGTACGATGCCTGGTGCTAGTCGCCGACCCGTGGGGATTAGGAACGCCCTTCGAGCAATGTCAGGGCTGGTTCGGTTATCTGGTTACCAGGGTACCTTGGCTGGTTCGTGACAAAATGGTATCAGAGGGAGGTTAAGAATCTTTCCTTGATGACAGTATCCATTTGATTATTCTTGTCGGGACATTGGAGGTAGTTGTGATTGAGTGTCTGGCCCGCTCTCACCAGAATGAACATTAAGTCACCAGGGTTGATTAGGAAAATACGACTTGTGGATTATTTCTAGTATTTTACCTGTTTTTATTTGAATTGAGTGGAATCCAAATATTGTTAATTCATTCTGTTAAGAATAGTTTTCCTTGTTACTCAGTTTGAGTGTTAATCAAATGTATTTTTATGTTGTGTAGCAACATGCCTCCAAGAAGACGTGAGAATAGGATTCAAAGAGAGGCTGCTGCTGAATTACAGCAAGCGTGTCCTGCTGTGGATCCGAGTCTAGTTGAGGTGATTGTTCATATTATCCAAGCCCTGGGATATGCACCACCTCTAGTTCCTATTCATACTCCAGCTATAGATACTAATGGTGATTTTCTCTGAAGCCATTCTCAAGAGTTTCTATGCCAGAAGCCACCAGTTTTTAAAATATCCACTGACCCACGACATTTTGGGGAATGGTTGAGTAATATTGAACGGTAGTTTGGGTTCTTGGAGACACTTAATGTGATCATGGTGAATTGTGCCACCTTCGTGCTATAGGGACCAAGTAGGAGAGGGTGGGACACAATGGTGACGGCTGGGAAACATGAGTGTTTTGAGTGGAAAGACATTAGGGTTCTTTTCACTGACAAGTTCTATCTAGAATCAATGGTGTTGGCTAATGCAGTGGAGTTTTTCAAGAATGATCAGGCCAATAAATCTGTGACTGAGTACTCAAATCGTATTTCTGAGTTGGTACATTTTTCTCTAGATATTTTATCTAATGAGAGGATGAAGGCTCAGTGATTCGTGTTGGTACTTCGATCAGATATATGTTCTCTGGTTTTCATAATGAAGATTCCCACTTATGGTGATGTGCTGGATAGGGCCATGATGGTTGATATGGACCTTGCAGGAAATTCAGGGATGAAGGAGGTTCTTTTCCCTCATAGTGGCTGTGTTGGATCCATTAAAGTAAAATGGAAGCATGACGTTTCTCAGGGCAGTTTTGGACAACATAATCATTCTAGAACCCCGATACCACCAGGAGGGGCTTCATTGACTTCCTATCAGTTTGGAAAGCCAAGACATTCTAAGAGGGTTTGCACTGAGGCAACCATGAACTGTAGAATTGGAGGATGTTTAGGGAACTTATAGAAATCATGCCATCACTTATCTACTCCAAGTAGTGGAACAAGATCATCAGAACATCTACATATTACGGGGAAATCAAATGCTTCACGTAGAATAGGGTTCCAGCCAGAGGCATCCAGAACGAAGCTGCTTCACTCAGTGGATGATTCGCCAGAGGTAGCTAATGTAGGTCATGCAATTCTGAGAGGTACCATTACTATAGCTTCATCTTTAGTGACACCCCTTTTTGATACTGGTGCATCTCACTCTTTTATTTCAACCAATCTTATTAATCTAATTAATCTACCTGTGGAACTTCTATCTCGTGCGATGGATATTACTACACCCCTTGGTACAATGAGTGAGAAATGTCTCTGTAATCCTTCTTGTGTCTTATCTCTATAATATGTCAAGATTTATTTGAGTTTTATAGTTCTCGACATGAAATATTTTGACGTAATTTTTGGGATTAGTTGGATCATTACCTATAAAGCTTGGATTTATTGTTATCTATGATGGGTATACCTTACTACACCCAGTGGAGTGTCTCTCGTTTTTCAAGGAGAATGTGACCCATGGTCAAGGAGAGCCAGACCCTTCTTATCCAGAGTAGGGGAAAGTAAAATTTGTGTTTTCTTTTGATCTAGAGAGAGATTCCTTGTGTGGTTATCTCCCTCTAGTCATCGCTGAGTTTCCCGACATGTTTCATTCTGACTTCTCTGGTTTCCCACCAGTAAGAGAGGTAGATTTAACTATTGACTTAATGCCTGGTACTCAACCAGTTTATATTCCCTCTTACCAAATGTCTCCAAGAAAACTAATGTAATTGAATTCTCAGTTAGAATATCTTCTAGGGAAAGGTTTTATAAGCCCGAGTGTGTCACCTTGGGAATCTCCAGTTCTCTTCACCAAGATGGATGATGGTTCTTTTTTCTTATGTGTGGAGTATCTAAGGCTCAATCGAGTTACGATAAAGAACAAAAATCCATTACCACAAATTGATGATTTGTTTGATCAGTTGAAAGGTGAAAATTGGTTTTCAAAAATTGATCCTTGATCTGGTTACCATCAGTTGAGGATAAAAGAGTCTGACATTCATAAGACCGCATTTCAAAGTATGTATGGCCATTATGAGTACCTTGTTATGCACTTCGGCTTAACAAATGATCCTGCAGTTTTCATGGCTTTGATTAATATGGTTTTCCATGAGTATCTAGATACCTTTGTGGTAGTATTTTAGGATGATATTCTTGTATACACCATGTCTGAGGAGGATCTTGTGCATCATCTGAGAACAGTTATGAGTCATCTAAGGAATCGCAGACTTTATTCCAAGCTTTAGAAGTGTGATTTCTTGATTCGATAAGTGAAATTATTGGGTCATGTGGTGTCAGAACAAGGAATATCAGTTGATCCTAAGAACTTGAGGGCTGTTATGACTTGGGAACAACCATGAAATGTTTTTGAGGTTCAGAGCTTCTTGGGATTAGGAGAATATTATCGCCAGTTTGTTAAATAATTCTCAATGTTAGCTTCTCCAACGAATGATCTGACTAGAAAGGGTGGTAAGTTTTCCTATAATGATAGATGTTAGTGTTCTTTTGTTGAGGTAAAGAGTCTTTTTAATACTGTGACTGTGTAAACTCTTCCTGATGTGGAGATAAGTTATGTGGTCTTCTGGGATTCATCGGGTTCAGTTTTGGGATGTGTTCTCTTGCAGGTTAATCATGTTGTTTCCTATGGGTCTCTTCAACTTAATCCTCATGAGAAGAACTATCCTACCCAGGACCTTGAACATGCAGCTGTAATGCACGCACATAATTGTTGGAGACATTAACATTATGGAGAAAGGTTTACTATGTATTCATACCACAAGATCTTGAGTTATATATTCTCCAAAAAATATTTAAATCTCCACCAAAGGCATTGGGTGGAGTACCTGCAATCTTTCGACCTTGACATTTCCTATACCCTGGGGAAAGGTAATGTAGTTTTAGATGCATTAAGCAGGAAACATCCATTACAGGTTGTGAAAGAATCTTTAGAAGAATGGATTTTCATGGAACTTTTTTCTTAGCTTCATATTAGAGTTCAATAGAAGGGGTGTGAGGTTTCTTTATCCAGTGTTCAGTTTACATCTTCTCTTATTGAGTAAATTCATCAGGATCAACAACTTGATAATGAATTGCATAGCATTAAAGACTCTATTTATGGTGGGGAGACCGACACCCAGTGGACTTTCTCCAAAGAGGGTTTTCTGTGTTATCGAAACCGTTACGTGGTGCCATAATTGGCATGGAAGGATATGATGGGGGGTGCCATAACTCTCAGTGGGATGTACACCCAGGAACCATGATGATGGTATATGATCTGTGGAGACAGTTCTGGTGGCCAGTTATGTGACGAGACACTGCAGAGTTTGTGTCTCGTTTCTATACATGCCGGTAGGTGAAAGTCGAGCACTAGAAACCTTTGGATTTTCTTTAACCACTTCCATTCCCTACATGGAAGTGGGATGAAATCGCTATGGACTTTGTGGTTGTGTTACCTCAAACATAGAGGAAGAAGAACGCGTTATAGGTTGTGATCGACAGGCTGACCAAGTTGTCCCACTTTATACCTATTCAATATACAGACAAAGTTGAGGAGTTGTGAAGTGTCTATGAGATAGAAGATGTTAGTTTTCATGGAGTTCTATCTAATACAGTCTCTAATAGGGATCCTTGGTTTACTTATCTCATTTATAGAGGCCTTCATGAGGCACTGGGATCATAGGTCCATTTGAGCATGGCCTACCATCCACTGTCAGATGGCCAGACAGAGAGAGCAGTTCAGATCCTTGAGGATATGCTTTGTGCTTGTCTTCTCGACTTTGGTGGGTCATGGGATGATCATCTAGGGCTAGTTGAGTTTTCTTATAACAACAGTTGCCTGTCTACGACCAAAATGGCTCCTATTGGGGCTTTGTATGGTCGTCCTTGTAAATCTTCTTTCTATTAGTCAGATATTGGTGAAAGTTCATTGGTAAGACCGAGTTTGGTCCAAGAGATGACAGTTAAGATCAAGTTGATTCGTCAGAGAATGTTGTCAGCACAGAGCTGGTACAAGTCTTATGCTGATCGTCACAGTAAAACATTAGAGTTATCAGTTAGTGACCAGGTTTTCATGCAATTTTCACCCCGATTTGGTCATCGACAGCTTGGGAGGTAAGCGAAGCTTGCTCCTCGTTTTGTGGGACCTTTCGAGGTTTTTGGTCATGTTGGGAAAGTTTCTTACCGTCTAGATCTACCACCCTAGCTGACATCGATACATAACATGTTCCATGTATCACAGCTATGAACGTATCTCTCTGATACATCTCACATTGTGAGCTGTAGGGATCTTGAGATTGAACCAGATTTATCTGTTACTGAACGACCAATCAGGGTTGTTGAATCAAAGTCCAAGGTACTTCGTGGGGGAAAGATACCTCTGGTCTGTGTGCTATGGCAGCATGGTTCTCATTCTCATTAGATGTGGCAAAGGGAGGAACTAATGAGAGAAGAGAGGCCTCATCTTTTTGACGAGGAGGTTTCTTCTTAGGCTTTCTGGGGGCAGAATGATCTTATGGTTGGGAGGTTGTAACATCACGTTACGTTTTCAGGTATTTTTTTGATGTTTCTAAGTACCATTGTTTTGGAGTAATGGAATGGGGAGAGTTTGGGTGAATTTTTTAGGAATGTTAAAGGATAGTGTGTTGTTCATGGTTTGCTCATGGTTTGACAAACTATGTGACCAAACCGTGCCAATCATGAAACCTGGACAGTAGCTTTCGCACGGGCTGCGTACGGTTTGTCTAACCGTGTGGCCAAACCATGCGTGAAGGCTAGTCGAGGTAGTATCTAGTGCACAGTTAGCACACGGTCTGTCAAACCATGTGAACTAATCGTGCGACCACTTAAATGAGATCCTTAAATTGTGGATCTCTCTCGGTTTTGCCTCTATGTACCTCGTTTCTCCTCCTAAGCGGCCCTAACATGGGTTTTGTCTTCTCCTAAGGTCAGAGAAGGTTCTCCCACCATTCTGGAGGTGATCCAAAGGCTCCTCTTGGTGAATCGAATCTGTATTCTTGATGTATGTGATCATTCATCATCATTCTTGATTGGTTTCTTAGATCTACTTAGATCTACTTCTCTCCTTCCCTCGGTTTCTTGGATCTACGCCCATTATGGGTAGATATATGTCTTTGGTACCAAATTTGATGAGATTTTGTCTCGATCTTTTTAGGTGAAGAGATCTAAGGCCGGTTCTTGAAGAAGAAACTCAATATCCTTGAGCGTTCTCGACTGTTGGGGTTTTGGTCAAAATCATCGACGTAGGTGGTTTTCTCTCGACTTGCCAAATTGATTATCATTGTATTTGCTTGATTAAATTCAATTAATGATTTAAATTCAATGACTCAAATTTTTTTCAATTAAATTGATAAAAACTCGATCACATTTAATAGAGATATTTGAAATGGTTTTGGCATGGAAATTTGGAAAACCCCAATTCCATTTATTTAGGTGTGTTTAAGGAAATTGGTTGGTTTAAATTGTTGGATTTAAACTGTGGAGATGATGAAAATGATATCAATTAAATTTTTTAATTTAATTTTGGAAATGAATTTTGTAATGATGGAATTAGTTTTTAATGGTTTTTAAACTTATGAAAATGGCTTAAATTTATTTAATAGAAACCCATTGGGTTTATCTTGTGGAAAGGCATGTTTGAATAAAAACTATTTTGGTTCTAAATGAAATGGAATTGGCACTTTTGAAATGGAATAATGGGATTGATCGTATTATAAGAATTATTAAAATATTTTTCCCATCATGTAAGAGTGCATTCAAGCCTTAGTTAGTTATTGAGTCTTTGGGATAGACTCTACACTACGACAACGTTCTAAAATATACTTTCGGTGGATCACAACCTTGACAGGTTGGTGACGATTCTCCTTTGTCCAGTGTCATAGCGACGTGTGTATAGCATTTTGGTGAGTTCACATAGAGAGTGAAAAATGATTACATTGTTGTTTGGATGTTTTTTCTCATTAGCTTGTGATTATTCCTTCTAGATTCCCTATAGTGTGGAATTTACTTAAATGGAACCCCTTGAACATGAGACTGTGAGTGTTTTCAAAGGGGGAATTGGTTCTAGGAATGGGTTGTGACTTTATTGTGAGTAGTGTTCCTTTTTACGAAAGAATAGGGACAACGGTGTTCATGCTAAGGTTGGATTTGGAACCCCTAGGATAGGATGAGTGCTTTCTACTTATATATATAATTGTAGTTTTCTGTTTCTTATTCACCCTCCACCCAAGTTTTCCACTTTGTGTCGAACACCCCCATTTCATTGGGGAGGATGCTTTCCCAATACTTTTCACAAGTGACTGGTTATTAGCTCCTTTTTTTCTGCATTTCTTGAATATCTCAAGACTCTTTGGGCGGGATGTGATGGCATGAACTCTATTTTTTATACCATGATTAGTAGAGAATGGTAGTTGTGGTAGTTGGCCCAGGTGTGTGTGGGAAGGTTGTTTCTAAAGTATCTTCGGGATGAGGCCTTGGTGTCTTCAGGCATGGAAGTAGTTGTTCTATCCCAGGTGTTTGCGGGGGTGGTTACACGTGGTTGTTGTGGCCCAGGTGCTTGTGAGCGGGATCTGTTGTTGTCGACCAGTTGTGTCCGGGTGGGGTGTGGCAGTGGCACTATAGTGAGAATGGAAGGAGATGTCTGATGCGTAAGATATCTTCACTAACTAGGGGGTATGTGGTGCGGGGAACCCAAACATCGATTGTATATTACTACTATATAACTTGACTTGCACTATTTGGGGAGCATTCCTTAGTGAGGTTTGGGGGGATAGTTTTCCTTGCTAGGTGTTTGTTTTCTCCTTCGTCACGGGGCATTAGGATGCCTCCCCACTTGTGCACGATAGATTTTGGTTTTCCATACTATTTATACTTTTATGATAACCCTACATATATAATACAACATTCAGGTTTCTGGGAGGACTTCAGGGATCGTGTGGGGTCCTACTAGTTCAGACATTGGTACAGTTTCTGTTCCAGTTTATCTTTATTTTTGGTACTTCCTTTTGGGGGTTTCCTTTTCCTTTTGTATCATTTAGTTTTGGAACATGCATATTGGAATGGTTTGTTTGAATTTACTTGTAAAACTACTTTTGGATTTATTGGGAATTATTATCTTATCTCTGATCCTATAAATAAAAAGTGTAATGCCTTCCATATTGTGTGTGATTCTATACCCTTGGTTCTAGTCACCACTCTGGGACCAATTGAAGGCGGGTCTCAGGGGTCATTATCTCTCCTCCAACATGAAGAAGGAAGGGGTCTGGCAGTTTGCTATCCCTTCTCTCATCATGGTGAAGGCGGGTCGTGAAAGGATGTTTGTCATAGTAATATGTGATGGGTTGGTGTTTTATATATCTCTAATGCATTATGTATCGTTATTACATCATGGGATTTCGTGAATGTTGCGCATGTGGTTAGTTTAAGAACATTATGTTATGATAACAATTTGTTGGAGAACTGTTGTAACACCAAGAAGTTTTTTATGAAATATTTTCAGTAGCTTTCTTTGCATACAATCCTATGATTAAACAAACCATGAGATTCCCTTATTATAAAATTATCACTACAAAATAGTTTTTAGGTTATCAGGAATAATTATAACTAATGTAAGAAAATGCTTTGTAAATTCATTGGCTATGAATTATTCATGAAAAATATAAATCATGAATATATTTTTATTTTCGAGTGAATAATTTTTTTGTAGAAATTAATTTTATATATATGTTTTATATTGTTATTAAAATATTTTTCTATATTCACCCAATGGATATTTCAGTCACAGGGTATGATTAAAACCCAATTTGATATATAAAAGCCTATTTTTTACACCTTTGAATGGAATAACACTTTTAAATTAATATTTTGACACATAAATAACATTTATATGAAAAATAAACATTTTATATTGAATAAGTATATAAAAATTTACTTTGGATGTAAATTTGATAATTTTCTGATAACTTTCATTTTTTGATTAATAGTAAAAATAAGTTAAATTTTAATTGCAGATAAAATGTTTCATTGAAATAATTTATTTGGATAAATTATATTGTTTATTTGTTTGTTAGTATAAATAGAATTTCTTTTTAAAATATAATATAATTATTTCATTTGAATTAATTTTACATTAAATTTAGATTTAGGACATTTAAATCTATTACAATATTTCAACTTTTAGAACTTGTTTTCTCATTTCATCAATGGGATTAATTTTAAATTAATTTCAGAAACAACTATGCTTTGAATTTTGAAAAATGTGGTCTATATATGGAATTATTCATTCAAAAATATGTATACATAATTACTATATTTTTGAGAAATAAGGATAGTATCTTCAATAAATTTTATTAATACGGTAAAAAAGTAAATCTGGTAATTAAGGGTAAAAAAATATTATTAAATTACCCTAAAACATTATTAATATATTTGGATGATTATTATATCTTCGTAAACATAATTGGGTCGAAATGGTATCCATTGGAACCCACTTGGATGAGATTATGACATTTAATTTATTTAATTTAAAGAAAATTGTAATATGTCTCACTCAAACTTTAATAGTTAATTTATTTTTAATAAAAGGTTATACATATCATTAATTAGATTATAAATACAAATTTTAAATATAAAAGGTATTTTATTATCATCATTATTTATTTTTAATGATTATGAAATAAAGAATTACCATACTGAGTTATAATTGGATGATGAAAAAATTTATTAATTAATGAGAAATCAATATAACAATATCTATAAAAAAATTAATAACCATCAAAAGGAAAAAAACCTGAATTTGTTTCTAGTATATATAGAACATAATATTCCAAGGGTAGACAAATTGACATTTTGGAGGCCTATATAAGATATTATGACACTTATATTGTTTTATATAAAGTGAATAAAATTTTGTTATGTTCATGTTTTATAAGAGTATAACATTTTTAACGATTGGTTTTTCAGAAGATAAATTCTAAAAAATGTATTATTATGAAATATAATGGATTTATGTAAATAAGATTATTTTTTTAACTTTTATTCAACAAATATGTATATAAAATATTTATACAAAATTGAGGTAGTAATTTTTTTATTAATTAAGAGATCAAATAAATGTTATTAAATGTTTTCTAATAAACAAAATTTGGGATAATTATTATATAAATTTAATTTTATAGACTTTCATGAACCCTTATAGATATATTAATATATTTTTATCTATGTTCAATTCATATTTTTGTATTTTCAAAAATCCATGAAATAAATTCTGTCAAAAATGATAATGTTGATATTTTGTCAAAATAAGGTTTTCATAAATACGTTAAAAATTATAAAACCTTTTAAAAAATATATAATAATTATTATATGGTATAAAAGTTTCTAAATTATTCATTTATGGACTAATTGGATTCAAATAAGTAAATATTTCTCCATTTTAATATTCAAATATTTGTAACCCAAGTTAAAAATTAAATAGAATAACTAAGTGTTAATAAAAATGATAATATATAAATTGACATAAACACTTGTCTAAAATTTATTGAGTGATGAGATTACAACCATATCTCATCTTATATTCAAAATTGGGACATTTGTTTGGTTTTTATGGGGTGTTAGAGTTTATTATAAATTAATATTTTTTAGGATTCCAAAAGTTTCTCACACAAAAATTATAAATGGGAAGTTCCACCGTCAAATATTAACATCATTTTGAGCTTTCAATATTGACCATACCCTAAATATATCCCATAAAAACTTCTCTAGAAACATTCTAGATATCCTTGTCCCATTGAAATACCAACTCTAGTTCTCAAAAAGGATATTTAGAGGAGGTACGTCGAAGAAGAGGTAATACTATTTACCGATTCTTTAGAACTTATTTCTTATTATACTTCCACGTAATGATTTTTTTTATAATAAAGTAATAACTACAATAATAATTATATTAATAGAGGTTATTATTAATATTTAACAACAATATTCCTCCTTCTACCCATCCTATGAAAAATTAAATCCCCATGCGTGTGTACATATGGCTTACCGTCTCCGCGCCTTGGTGTAATATTTTTTTCACCACCACCTTACATGGGTGGGTATAATGATGAAATTAATAAATCTATATGTGATTAATATAAAATTATATTGACTATAATATACTATACATTGTCCTCTTCAATACCATTCATCAATTATGTGAGCGATATCGTCACTTGTGAGCACGTATAGCCTACCGTCACCATGGTGAGGTCTGATTTTTTCTACATAATCATCCTTAAATCATTATTAAGTAAATTAATTGAATGAATAATTATGATACATATTATACTAATAACATGATTCAAATGATTTAACTACGACCTAAAAAATGAATAATAATTTACCTGACAAAACATGCATTGGAATATAAAGTAGTTAATATCCAAATAACGAGAAACAATGAAATGTCACTAACACATAGATAAAAATATGATCATAAATGTTATCATAAAAATTATTATGATTATATAATAAATATTTAGAATTATCTAAATAATTATATAGGTTGTTCAGATACATACAAAGCATGTCAGACTTAGGGTAAGTTATAATTTTACAGTCTCATTATTATTAAAGATTGCATATTAGTAAGTATTTACTAGGGTACATTTATCAATCACGTACTTGTTTCCAAAATATATAATATAATTTATACTCTTAAAATATTTATTAAATTAAATTTCACACTTTCTTGAATGTTTATTGAATTGTATGAAATGAATTTTTTGTCGTTATTCGATTTGAGGCACCTTTTTGACTTTTTCGAGAAAGGTACGAGGAAAATGTTTTCTAACTTATTGAACTTGAATATATTTTTAGAGTTTCATGACACATTATTTCTATTAATATTCTCGTATATTATTAGAATCCTATTTTAAATTAAATTAATTTATTTTAATATTGAGTGGAATTATGAGAAAATAAAACGTTTATAGAAAAAAAAATGTTCTACTCAGGAATTAAGTTCAAGTGTTTTATCTAAATTATACTCCATCTAAGATGACATAGGGTTTTGTTTATATCCATATTATTACATTTATATTATTTTTTTATTATTTAATTATTTCAATGAAATATACTTATTTTATATGGAATATGATTGAATGATGTTTAAGAAACCTATTTAACGTCATGGGATAAGCTATGATGAATGATTTATGTTTGTTTGGTACATGAAAAAAGGTTTTCATTATATGATGGGTGGGAACAATATCTCCCTTAAATTCATTGAATAAAAATTTAAATCTCATGAGATAAAAGTTATTTTAATTGAAACTAAATCTGGTTTTCTAATAATAAGATGGAAGGAGGAGTGAACTCAGTTCAGTAATGGACTTTTACCACTATGATGGTCTTGGAAGTAATCCATGACTAATATGAATTGATTTTTTATACTCATGAGTGTATACTAAGAAATTTCATGATTATGTTACGACTAATGAGATTACATATCACTTTTATGATTTATCCCATGACATGATATTATGATCTTTTATATGCAGGGTACTATTTTCAAATGATATATTCTTATGACTAAGATATGATTGATATTTCATTTTTTACCCTTACAAGTAATTTGAGCTCAACCTTTCTTACATTTATTTTCCACAGTCCATGATGAAGGGTATTAAGTAAGATATATAAAATATGAGTCTAGTTTTGAAGACATAAAAGGGAAACAATGTAGATGTTTTATGAACTAGTTGTTTATGTTTCCTAGTTTCAAAAGACACCCGACTTTTAAGGTCCTTTTGTTTATTTTATTATGTTATGTAAAAAATATTCTTAAATTTTGAATTAAAATATATATGTAAATTAAGGGATGTTATGGTCAGTATCAGAGTAGAGTTATAGTCAATAATTGGAAACTTGGATGAGGCAACCTTAGTAAGAACCCTATGGATATGTCTAAGTATAGGTTATAATCATATAATAGTGTTTTAGATATGTTTATGAATAGCCTAGGATAAAACCATAAATTTCCAAACATGAAATTGTATTCCTGGATTATGTGGTTTTCCTATTAGGATTAGGGTTCCATGCACTATGCTTCTTGGTTTTAGTCTATTGCTAGAACACGAATGAACCACATTAATGATGAATGTGATGTAAAATGAAATGATTGTCCCCCTGAGCTACCAAATGTTATAGTAGATGGAATGAATAATATTTTATCTATTCTCAAACAACTTTTTCAATAAATGAATCATTCCATACATAGAAACAAGCAAAAGAGGGATCAAAATCTTATTGAACACTTCATGAGGCAGCGTCCACCTTCATTCAGTAGGTCTTCTGATCTATTAGTGGGTGAACAATGAATCAGCACCACAGAAAAGAAATTTTTTGTTCTACAATGTTCTAAACACGTTAATGTATTCTTAGTTGTATATCATTTAGAGGTGAGGCTAATCAATTCTATAATCCTACTAAGAATATGATGCAAGGAGAAAACATTGAGTCCATTGAATGGGATGAGTTCAATAACATATTTTCCAATAATTAAATTCCTCATATTATTTGAAAAAATATGGAGAAGGAGTTCCATGATCTAAACCAAAAGGATGATTAATTTTTTGGTTTTTTGTGAAGAAACATTTACAAGACATGCAATCTATTCTTCTAGAATTATTTTCCAACAAGAGAGAAAAATTAATTGATTCATTAGAGTCTTAAAAACAAGTATCCAAAGGGTATTATCCATAAGGGACTTCAATAGATATGAGGAAACTATTCGATGTTATATCAAGGTTGAGTTGGAGATTAGATTAAACCATCAGTCATATGGTTTTGATAAGAAGGGAAAAATGTAATTCAAATGATAATCTAAAGACCAAAAGAAAAAGAAGATGTGTTTTACCTTATACGCAACATGTGGAAAGAAGCATGAAGATAATTTTCATATAGGGACAATTAAATGTTTTAAGTGTGGAAAAAAATTTCCTCATGCATAGGAATACTGATGTGACGGGAAACAACTTTATAATGATACAAATAGAGAAAAGGATACACAGAATGAACATCCTACACATCAATGCTAAAAGTGAAATAAAATTGGAGAATAATTCTAATCAATTCCATAATACACGGTTTGTTGATGATGATCGATGTAAACAAACTATTAATGCCAAAGACAAACTAATGTCACGTGAAATCACTATCAGTGACATGGATTTTGATAGAGATGTGGTGAAATTTACACATACCATCTACTCTACTGTAGAAAATGTTTTATTTGATTCTATGTCGTGACACTCTTTTATTTCTGAATAATTTTCTAAGGATATCATTGTATTACCACATCAATTAGATATTGATTTAGCTCTGTCATCTTTTAAAGGAACAAGAGTTACATAAAATGTTTATAATCCTTTCCAGGATAAATTTTGTGGGAATGTGCTTCTAGAATATCGTCTGATCCTTCCTATAGTGGGATTTGATTTCATTTTTAGCATGTATTGGCTTTCTATATATGGAGTTCATATCAACTTGAATGGACGGTAAGTCGCATTTCATATTCTATATCAATTTATGAATATCTATTGACGTAAGGATGAATATAACCTTCTTGTATAATCTTTATCCATATTATTGTTATTGATTCATATAAATAAAGTTTATTTATCTCAAATGGTTTTGGGGAAGTCATGATTAAGAATACAAGCATTTTATGGATTTTTATGATGTCATTTTGATGTAATTTCTAGGAATTCCACCAAATCGTGAAGTATATTTTTCAATTGAACTTATACTGGGTGCTATGACTATTTCAAAGACACCTTATATGATAGACCCAATTGAGTTTTTGGATGTGGTAAATCGAACAAAAGAGAATCTTGATAGGGGATTCATATTCTCTAGTGTGTCACCATGGGGATAATCTGTTCTATTTTTTAAGAAGAAAGACAGATCAATTAGACTCTGAATTGATTATCGAGAACATAACATGATCATTATCCCGAAAAAATATCCTCCACCCCACATTAATGTATTATTTTAACAACAACATTGAGATCAATAATTTTCCAAGATTTATCTTCATCAAATATATTATCAATTAAGTGTTAAAAAGGATGAGATAACAAAGACAACATTCCATAAAAGGTATGGACACTATGAATTGATAGTGATTCCCTTTGGTCTTACTAATGAAACTTTTATCTTCCTTGGTCTAATGAATATTGTATTCAGAGACTATATTCATGACTTTTTGGTAGACTTTTTTTATGATAATCTTGTCGATTCGAGGATTAAACATGAACACGAAGACCACTTTATAATTTTTCTAAAGTCTCTGAAAAAGAATAATCATTATAAAAAAATTTACCATGTCTGAATTTTGGATTTATAATGTTTCATTTTGGTTCACATAATCTCAAGAGAATGGTTATCTATGGATCTATCAAAGAAATAATTAGTTGAAAGTTTGATCATACCAAAAACAGTAACTGAGATCTGATGTTTTCTTGGTTTGGTTTGATATTATTGATGTTTTGTGACTACTTTTTCACAATTATCTAATTCTCTCACCAAGTTGACTGGGAATGGAGTTATGTTTGTTTGTACGGAGTGATGTTAAAAAATTTTCAAAGAGATAAAAATAAGGTTAACAAGTGCACCAGTTCTCGCAATACCTTCTAGTGGATAAAGGTTTGTGATCTGGAGTGACTCATACATGAAGGGGTTGGGAGGTGTTCTCAAGAAGAATGATATAGTGATAGATTATTCATCATGTATGTTGAAAATCCATAAGAAAAACTATCCAACTAATGATTTAGAGTTAGTTGTGGTAATATTTTCATTATATATATGGAGTCATTATCATTATTTTTAAAGGTGTGATATTCATAGAGATTATAAAAAATTAAAATACATTTTCACACGAAAGAATATAAATATGATCCAATGATGATGGTTATAGTTGATTAATGTTTATGAATTCTCAATACATTACCGCCTTGTGAAAGAGAACAAAGTGGCATATGCTTTGAGTCGACAATACCATGCTAGCCTATCCAAGATAAAGATCACAAAAGATACAATATTTATGTATTTTCAAAGGATGTATATTGAAATTTGAATGGAAGGGGACAAATATTATCTTTCTCAAATGAATTATCAACCATTTATACAAACGAAGTTTACATAGGCACATAAAAAGATGTAGAACTACAAAAGAAGGTGAGAAGTGTTCCTAAATTCATCCTTGATTGGTATCAAATAGGTTTTGGAACAGGGTTTGTATTCCTCTCATACAAGAATTAATGAAAGTTCTATTGGATGAGACTCATATTTATTCATTCTCTTTTCACCTCGGATGAAAAAATATGTACAGGGACCCGAAAGAATATTTTTGGTTGGATGACATGAAAATAATTTTCACATATTATGTCTCTCGATGCTTGGTTTTTCAGTAAGTTAAGGCTTCGAGACAGAAGTATAAGGGGTTGTTATAACCATTACCCATACGAGAATGGAAATTGGAGAAAATCATTGTGGACATTATTATCATAATTTCCAAAACATTTAAATTCCATAATGCTATATCGGTTATAGTTGATCTCTTTATTAAGTCAACACAATTCACTAATATTAGAGAGTATTTCCATCTTGATTATATTTCCATGAAATATGTAAATGAAGTGATAAGATTTCATGGAGTAACACTTTCCATTATATCTGATATGGATCTATTTTTTTATCTCGATGTTCTGGAAAATTCATTAGCATGCTCTAGATATATAGTTACATTTCAGTACAACTTATCTTCCCCTGACAGTAGTTTAGTATAAGAGGACAATTGAAACTCTAGAAGATATGTTTAGAGCTTTATTTTTGGATTTGAATGGTGGTTGGGATCATCCCCTACCTTTGGTGGAATTTTCATACACAAAGAGCTTTCACTCTAGTATTTAAATTTATCTTTATGAATCCCTCTATGTAACAAATTGATGAAATACAACATTATGTGATGTAGTTGGGAAAATAAATCTATTAGGACCAGATCTAGTTGGCTAAATTGTAGAAATGGTAAGATTTATTAAACAACGCATTAGAGTGTCTTAGAGTCATCAAAAAATTTATGCTGATAACAGATGAAAAAAAGAGGTGTTTGATTTGTGTGATGAGGTGTTTCTACGAATATCTCCCAGTAAGAGAGTAATGAAATTTGGAAAGAAGGGAGAGCTAAGCACAAAGTATATAGGTCCTATTGAAATATTTGATCATGTTGAGAATTTATATTACCAATTGGAACATCCATAGAATATTTAAAAATTTCAGGATGAGTTCAATGTATCTCTTATGAGATAGTACATACATGATCCTTCATGTTTACAACGATCAGGATTCATACTGCAGTAGCATGATATTTTTTGTGAAGAACAATAGATAGAGATTCCAAATCATAGTGGAAATGTTATATAAAATAAAACCACTCGCATGGTTAATTATTTAGGGATGAACAAAAAAATTTAAGAATATTCCTGGGAACTTGAGGATATAATTATGGAGAGGTATCCTTATATGTTCATTTCGTGGTGAAGAATTCTGAGGGAGAAATTTAGTTTAAGGGGGGAATAATGTAACACCCAGATTGTTTATGAAATATTTTTAGTAGATTGTGTTGCAGGAAATCGTGAGTTTAAAAAAACCATGAGATACCCTTATTAAAAATTACCATTATAGACTAGCTGTTAGATTAGTTGGAATAATTATATGTAACTTATGAAAATGCATTGCGAATTAATTGGCTATCAATTAATAATGATAAATATAAATCAATTAGATGTATTTATTTTTGAGTTAATTACATATGATAATTAAATTAACGTGACATATATGTGTTATATACTTAATAAAATATTTTTGATATTCATCCAATGGATATTTTAGTTGTATAGTATGAAGAAAACCCTATTTCATTTATAAAAACCTATTTCATACACCTTTGAATGGAAATCACCATTTAAATTAAGATTTTGACACATTAAAAATTTTATATGACAACATAAATATGTTATTATGAAGAGGGAAAAAATTTTACTTTGGTTTAATTTCTGATACTATTCTGATAACTTTCATGTTTTTATAAAATGCAAAAATATGCTAAATTTTAATTGAAAATAACAATTTTCTTTGAAATAATATATATGGTTAAATTTAAATATTGAACAGTCTTAAAGTATAAATATAATATAATTTTTCCATTTAATGTAATGTTGGTCATTGGAATTAATTTGACATTAAATTCAGATGTAAAAACATTTCAACATTTTGTAATAATTTAACTTTTAAAACACATTTTCTGATTTCAACAATGGGAAAAAATTTAAATTAATTACTCAAAATTCTATGTTATGAATTTTGATAAATGGATTCCATATTTTGAATTAGTTGTTCCAAATAATGAAAATTGATTTAATTTATTTTTTGGAAATCTAAATTGTAACTTTGATAAATTTTATTAACAATATAAAAGGGAAAATCATGTAATTAAGGCTCAACATAATATTATAAAAATACCCAAACATTTGTATTAATATAATTGGATGATTATAAATTTCCATTAATCATATTTGGGTGGAAATGATATGCATTTTAACCCATTTGGATGAGAACATGACATTAAATTTAATTTATTTAAAAAAAAGTGAAGTATGACTCACTCAAACATTAATAATTAGTTTAATATTAATATAATGTTATACAGATTATAGATTAAATTATAAAAAAAATTTGGAAGAGAGAAGGTATTTATTTATCATGACAATTTTATTGTAATTTTTACGAAATAAAAAATTACATTAAAGACTTATACTTGGATGATGAAAAAATTAAATAATTGATGAGAAATAATGAAATTAATTTTTATTATAATACTAATAACCATAAAAGGCCCAAAAAATGACCAAAAAATATTGGTCAATTATATCTCGACCATAATCATCCATGGGTAGAATTATTGTCCTTTTAGTGGCTTATATAAGTCATTATGACACTTATATTATTTTATTTTAATTGAATATAAATTTGTGAAATTCAATTTCTAAAAGAGTATATAATTTTTAATGACCAGTTTTTAAAAGATAAATTAGGATACATTTATTATAATAATATATAATGGATTAATATTCATAATATTATTTTATTTTTAATTTTTAGTCAATAAATAATTATATTAAATAATTAAACCAAATTAAGGTTGGAATTATTTTATTAATGAATAGATCAAATAAATGTTATTAAAAATATTTAAATAAATATAATTTGGGATACTTATTATGTCCAATGAATTTTTCTAGATTACTTTGAACCATTAAAAATATAATAAAATATTTTAATCGACTTTGACATCTTATTTTGAAATTTTAAAAAATTAAAGAAATAAATAGTGTCAAAATTGACAATATTGATATTTTCTCAAAATATGGTTTTCTTAAATTATCTAAATGTCATAATTGTTTTTCAAAATATTTACTAATAATGACATGGTCTAAATTTTTACAAAGGATGAATTTATGGCTTAATTGACTGCAAATAATTAAATATTGTACACCTTTAATATTGAAATATTTGTTACCGAATTTAAACATTAAATTGAATAACTAAGTGTTCAATAAAATGATAGTTCTTAAATTAACATAATGACATTTCAAAAATTCATGGTTTGATGATATAAAAAAGTATATCATCTTATATAATAAATTGGAACATTTTCAATATTTTTAAGAGGTTTATGATTTTATTATAAATTAATATTTTTTATGTTTCCAAAAGTGCCCCTAAACTCATTTATAAAAGGTCACCTCCTCCCTTAGATATTCACTTCATTTTGAGCCATCAAGCTCGACCATACCATAAAAATTTACTAACCCAAATTTCCTATAAATATTGTAGATATCCTCATCCTCTTAAAATGATTACACTAGTTCTCTAAGAGGAGATTTAGAGGAGGCACATCGAAGAAGAGGTAATACCATTTATGAATTCTTTCAAACAATGTTATTCTTATACATCCAACTCATGAGTTGTTTAAATATAAGTAAAAAAACAAAAGTATTACATATATACTAAGCGGTTATTATTATTACAAAATAACCATAGTCAATCTGCTTTCCCTCCTATTAAAAATGAAATCACCACGCATGTGTACGTACGACTTACCATCTCCATGCTAGGGTGTAATTTGTATCTCACCAACATGTTATATGGATGGGTATAATGATGTAATTAATAAATATATATGATTAATATTAATTTATGTTAATTATGAGATACTATAAACCATCCACTTTAGTACCGTACAATAAATATGAGAATGGTATCATCGCTCGGGCGTACGTAGGGCTTACTGTCTACACTATGTGATGTGGTTCGTTCCACATAATATTCATTTAGCCATGATTATATAATTAAATTGAATTAATTAATATGATATATATTATACTAATATCATTTTATAAATGATATAAATATATCTTAAAAATATTAAAAATAACTTATCCAACCGTGTATGCATAAGAACATAAAGTAGATAATACTCTAATAACAAGTAACAACGAAATGATACTAACAAAATGTTGAAAATGTGTTCATAAATGGTATGATTTAAATGGTTATGATTTAGTAATAAATTTTTAACCTAATATAAATCATTGTACATGAGGTTTAGATATATATGAATCAGACTGAATCTAAGGTAAGGAATAATTTTGCAATCTCATTATTATTAGTGATTGTTTATTCATAAGTATTTAATGGGGTATATTTATCAATAACATACATGTTTCCATAATATAAAATATTATTTCTATTGATAAAATATTTTTTAATTTTAAATTTACACTTTGCTTAAATTTTATTGAACTCTATGAAATGAAATTTTTTTATTAATCGATTTGAGGTACATTTTGAATTTTCCAACAAAAGTATGAGGATAATGGTTTTTTTTCTTATACAACATTAATGGATTTTTATGGTTTTATGAAAACTTATTTTCATGAATCATTCTATAAATGATATAAAGATTATTTTCAGCTAATTTCTTTCTTTTCAAATTTCATGGAATATTGATAAAATAAAATGTTTATGAAAAAGAAATGATATTTTCCTTAGGAAATAAGATAAAGTGTTTTATCAAAATTATCTATCATAAAATATTACATAGGCTTATGTTTCTATCCCTATTAATAAATATCAATGAAATTTATAATGATATTTTTTTTGAAATCCATCTATTTTATATGGATTACGAAAAAATGATGTTTAAGAAATCCATTTTATGTTATGGGTTATGCTATGATGAATGATTCATGTTTTTGTAGCACATATAAGAATAATTTAAGTATGATATGGGTGAGAACTATATTTACATCCATTATTTTGGGTAAACATTTATATCTCATGAGATATACATGTTGAAATTACAAGTAAATCATGTTTAGTAATATAGGACGGGAATGAGGAGTGAACTCGGGTCAGTACTGGACTTTGTACGCTGTGATGGTATTGGAAAAAATCCTTCAATAATATGAAGTTATATGCTTATGTGTGAATTTTACAAAATATAATGTCTTATGTTATGACTATTAGGATTACATTTCACTTTTATGATTTATAAAATCACATTATATTAAGATATTTTATAAGGATGATAAGATTTCCAAATGTTTTGTTTATATGATTATGATATGATTGATATTTCTGTTGTTTATACTTACAAAGAATATAATCTCACCCTATTATAATTTTCTTTTCCCGAGGTCATGATTATGGTTATTATATAATATAATTCAAAAATGAGTCTATTTATAAACACATAATCAGGACACAATGTAAATGATTTTTGACCAATTTGTTTATGTTTCCCAGTTTCTAAATATTTTTGACATATACGGTCCTTCCATGATTTTTATTTTGATATGTAAAATATATTATACACAGTTGAAGTAAAATCTATTTTTAACATGTGGGCCATTATAATTGTAGTGTCCCCGACCCTAGTATCACTAAGATGGTGTTTACATAATTATGTATTCATAAGATAAAAGGAATTATATCCTAAAGGACTGTATAGTTAATTAGCATTGTTATACTTTTATATACATGATATTCAAATTACATTTTAGAACATAAAATAAAAATATATATTTTTATCTAATAATACAATGATTCACCTTATAATATACCCATATACCAATCATAAAATAATTTCCAATAGATAATTGAAAATAAAACATAAGAAAGGGGTGATATTAGATTCTCAGTAAGTGTAATATTATTATAGAACCTAGGAATAAATAACGAATCATCAAAATGAAAAGAAAAATTAATGAAATATATGTCATTTAATAAATAACACGAGCCTAACATGGTTTGAATAAATGATTATCAAATAATGAAAAATAAATAATCAAAAAAATATTAAAAAATAATCATGGATATTATGAATAACTGAATAATCACATGGAATATCAATAAAATAATTCATAATTATGTAATTCATAATATTGGACATCTAAAACACACATTCATGGAATATTCCATGAAATCCAATATGGTTAAGGATCACTCAAATATATCTATATAAATGGTTAAGGTCTCACAAAAAACAATTCATATTTTATTTCATATGACCTAATGATCCCTAAAAGGGATATTGAAGGGCACATATATAACATAATAAAACAAAACATTACTCATATTAAATATATGAAACATAGTTGAAATAAAAATTTATTTGGGAAAACTAAAAATAAAAATATTATTCCTTACCCCATTCAATAAACATAATCATAAAATAAATTATTGTAGAGTGGTTATTGATAGAAAATGTGTGCATATTGAATTAAACACATCATAAATCACACAAAAAATAATTAAGGATTTATTCAGTTAAATATATCGCTAATTAATCATAAATAAAATTAAGGGTTAAAGTTATTGATGAATATAAATACCCTAAAATTATCATTATAAACAATCTTGAGGAAAAATATATTTTATATTTTGGAAGTCACATTTTAAAAATAAATTTTCAGATAAAATTTTCAAAAGAAATTTATTTCAAAATAAAATTTTTAAATTAGAAATTAATAATTAAAAAATTATTTGGTCATGAAGAAAGGAAATTGCAGACCTATAGTGTATGTTAAAAAAATATTCCTTTCACATTTACAGTAAAATATAACATGAATTATTTATAAAATGAAATGATGATTCATTTAAATTTATTAAATTTAAATTTGGAAGAAACTGTTTTCAATTAATTATGTGTAAAAGTATACAAAAAGTATACATATTTTTATAAAACATAGTTTTTTATGAAAACATATTTCAAACTACGAAGAGAAATTATGTCATATTTTCTTAAAAATAATCTATCTAGAATTTCATGTACCAAGGAGTGAAAAATATTGTACTATTTTCTCCGATGTTGATGAATAACCATAGGTGAAGAGGATATATTCATCTGAAGATTGAGATATCAAATAATTCTCCCAAGGTATACATATCCCAAAACAATCCCAAACAACAAAAGAGATTTTCAAATAAATTCATACCTGATCAGTAACATTTGTATAATAATACTAATTAAATAAATAAAAATAAATAAATATTTAAATATAATTAAGATAAAATAATTCATAATATTAAATTCAAAAACAAAAATATATTCAGTATAGAAAAGGAATGAGTTGTTAATTTTTTGTATGTCTCATGGAAGTAATAATGAAGCGAGAAACCCTTATGCCGAGTACAATCTCCATTACATGTCTGAAAAAAAGAAATATAATGGTATTAACAATGTTATTATAATATTAAAAAACAATAAAAATATTTATAATATCATATAGGATCCTCTTATAATAGTATACTTACCATTTTTTTAATAATTTTTCATAGTTTTGTACCTTTAAGTGTTAATTACCTTGCTTTCACATGCGCTTTTTGTAATGAATGATCTTGTTCTTATGAATAGGATATAATTAGTTAATTAATTATTATTATTTTATAAATATAATATTTAAACAGTCTATAAATTATTATAAAAATTATTAAAATTTGGGTATTGAAAATGGTTCGCATCACCTTGTGGATATTGTAAGTCGTACGTATGGACAAGGGATGATGTCATTCCATTAAAGATATAAAGGGTAAGGATGTGGGTGATATATTAATTTTTAAAACTAATTAAAATATCATATATATCATATATATTCATTTATTTTATTCTTATTACATTCCATGTAAATTATACGTGTAAAATGATTCACATCGCTTCATTAGGCGGTAGTCCGCTGAATACACGAGCGACATTATCATATTTTAAATAACCTGGATTGTAATGATTATTACATTCTATTAAAATTATTGAAGTATTATTACATCATATATATCATATATATATATATATATATATTAAATGTTTCAATATATCCAAACATGAAAGCTAATGATGGAAAAAACCTCGGTTCATCGAGAGGCATTCTACTTTACACATGATTAATAATTTCCTTTCCCAGTGGGAGAACGTTGAGATGGATAAATATTGTTACGTTAATATAATGACATATAGTTATATTTTTTATACTATAATTCTTATATGGTATGTTTTTCTATATAATATATGTTTGAAAAATAATAAATAATATGAATTAACATTGCAAAGATTATTACCTTCTCTAAAAACAACCCTTTTAATCTCCTCCTAAGGTCTCTAGGGATGGTATTTTGGGGGGAAAATACATAAATTGTATATAACAATGTTTGGGGGAGAATATTTATATTTTGTTTTATCCAAATCACCTGGGTGGTGTGAATAAGATAGGGGATGGCTTCCCATTTATAAGTTGGAAAATGAGACCACCATGGAAATTACATTTAAATTTCCCACAATAACAAAAAATTATTGAGTAAATCACATGAAAAAAAAATCCAAATGAACTTATATTATAAATTATGAAGTTTAATATGGATATTTATCTATAATATAATATTTTTTACATTTTTAATGCTAATTGTTACACACAACATCATTATTTAACATTATGGTAATATAATTTTTACCTTAATTGAAGTAATTTCTTTCCAGTTATCACTATTAATTATAGTCATAAATTATTTTGAACTTATTATATAATATAAAATTAAATTATTAAAAACATGTAATAAAGTTTTCATAACTCCATTACAAATTGGAAAAATTAAATGTAAAATTAATCCCACAGACCTCATAAGAACCAGAGTTTTCAAAAATAAAATCCTCAAAAGTTTACATTATTTCATATAAAAATTTAATATAAAAATTATTCCAATAAAATAAATTGGATTATGTTTTATATAATTTTAATTTATTTACATTAAAACATATTCAAACTAAAATTAACTCAAAAAATAATTTAAATTGAAAATTAATTTTTAATTAAAATTCATTATTTCACACTATTCATCAAAAAATAAAATATTTCTTAATAATATAAATAATTATCCCTATAATAATATTGATATTATGATTTTAAAAATAAACTAATTGTTCAAATTAAATTTCATAATATTGGAAAAAAATACTGATAAATTATATGTTGAATTCCTGATTGAACTATCTTTTTAAAAAATATAGTTTTTCATAAAACATTAATTTTTATTTTAAATGATTTGTATTATATTTCTATTTAATATAAAATCATAATTTATATAATTTAATTAGTACTATTTGGATACACCAATTCAAAATATTGTTTAAAATGATATAATATACTTTGGTTCAATTAGACATGTTGTTATATATTCCCCAAGCTATTGATCAAATTAAATTTAAAGTAAAATATTTCAGGGGTTTTTTAAAACGGATGTTTCAGGTCACATAAACTACCAGAAAAAATGTTATTATTTTATAATTTTATGTTGTTTCATTCCCTCGACAATAATGAAATTACATCCATGAAATTTAATCTTATTCTTGATAATTAAGGGTTTCATATTTTAAAATACCATTGTTGAAAAAACCACATCATAAAAAGAGAAATAAAACATGTTCTTAATTAGACTGAAATAGAAGTTGAAAGGTCATATAGAATAAACAATAATCACTTTGTAAATATGGTATAAAAGTGTTTAAGTGATAACATTGACATTAAAGAAAAAACTATAATCTAAAAAATGATATTGGGTGATAAATAACATGGAAAATAGTATGTTAAAACTGAAATAGCCAAACGCCAGAGGTGTGAAAAAGTTCTTAGATTTCATTAAAAAAATGATAATAATAAATTTTTTTCCCTAATACTAGTCAATTTGTAGGTGAATTATTTTAAAATCCAAGAATATAAAAACAATATAATTCCTTTATGCATCTTTTATAGGATCAATTTTATCTATTAGTTGTGCATCAACAAATGATAACTTCAACTATTACTATATGAACTGAATATCTAGAATTTATTTTTATTATCAATGAAGGACTAAAAGTAAATTTTAATTGATCATGAAATCCAAAAAAGTGTTATGATATATTCATCATGTATTGTCTAAAAAAATGTGAAAACACGTTATCCAATAACTCAGAAATTTTGTCCTTTTCTTTTTCATCAACTGTTATATTAATTTTTTTAATGAAATTTAAAAGGAAGGGAAATAATGAAATTTATATTCCCTATACAATATAATGATTCAATTAGTATCAAGTTCAAAATATATGAATAAAATGATCATATGTTCTCTCAAAAAATTTTAATAACCTTAATCACAAATAAATCATATTAAAAACATGAATGGTCCCTTAAAATATAAGGAAAACTTATAATAATAGATATATTATTTAAATAAAAATATATATTTAACTCCACCTATTCTAGAATATATCACCTTGTCCAAAAAATTATTAATCAATTCCAAGGTATTAAGTATTATCCAATTTACATTATCCATATTAATCAACTCTGTAGCCAAAAATAATTATCTCAACCTAACAAATATATTAATGGTTTTCTTTAAATAAATCATTTTTTCTCTAAGAATTCCATATTTACGTTAAAGCATTTTTATTGTTCATCGATATCGTTAGACAAACATTTTCAAATCCTTAATGATAAATTACTATAGTACACTAATTATATATTTCATAATCCTTATTACAAAGATATCATTAATTAAATAATCAAATGAAATAATTATTGAATCTAAACATAATGAAATTTAATTATTACACTACATCTGTGGTAATATAATAATCTTGACTATAATCTATTAACATATTTTGAGGTATATTCCATTTAATCTTTGGGAATTATTTTTTGTAGTGCCTGATATCATAAAAGTTGAAGCATATACCATTTAATATAATTTTCATTCCTTACTATAATCTCTATAGATTCCTTTCTCTCTAAACATGTTGTAAACTCAAATTCCATTTACGAATGTTTCTAAGTGTTTCATTCCATAACTATAACATGGTTAAAAAATCTTTCATTCTCTTATTCACTTGTCTTTATTTTTATTATATATTTATCTTATTATCCAGCATTCCGCTGAATCCAAACCACTTTTTTCAATCCATTAAATAACATTTTATAACATCATAAAATTTCCTCATATGGTGAGAATGATTGGGATAATATTTATCTTTGAAGGATTTTCTTAATCCTATCATAGAAAAAATAATTATTACTCTTTATATTACATGAATTGATTTTATTGACATTCATTCTTCTGGATTCCATTTAAAAATTATAGAGTAAACCATATTAGATCATATTATTATGAAATAAAATGTATAATACCTAAACAAGTGAAATACTTAAAAAAATTAAAGTATTTTTTCCAACCTATTCAATTAATCATAAAAATGTATTCTTTGGGTATATCAATATTTTCAACTCATTCATATAAGATGATGAATAAAATTTGATTTATCATAAGGATATATCCTAATGGTGTCAAACAAAGTGAGTGGTAGGGGCCAGTTTTGTGCACTATGTGATGATTATGTCAATCCCAATGTTGTATTTTTAATGTTTTTAACCCTAGGTATATTAGAACTAGAACCATGTCTACTTGTAGTATCCAAACATTGATTTATCTCCCAGGATAAAACAGAATATCTTCCTTATATAGCTTTAGGATTTTCATTTATAATTATCCTCAATATATATCAAAGGATTATAATCAATAATAATTTTTTTCAAACCTATACTTTGATATGATTATGTTAAGCATCATCTGATACCAAATATTGTGGACATAATGCTAGTTTTTGAGAGTCTATCTATATTATTTTATGGGAATATGAGAAAAGGAACAACATATCAAGAGAAAGAGTATATTATTATCCCTTTTAAACTAGAGAAATACATAAAATTCATAATATATTTTAAAACAAAAAAAACCCAATGAAAATTCATTGAGATTTCACTTATTCCCCATTGTATGTCCCTACATATAAATAAAAAAATGATTTTGAGAATTGTATAAAAAAGTAAAAATAAGAAATATGTTATCTTATTTGTTGAAAATGGTAATAATATAGATTAATCTACAAATAAATAAGGAATAATTAATAGGGAAAGGTAAATAACTAAAAAATTCCCATTTGATCAATAACTTAAGCATAATTTGACATGAATAAATAATAATAAATTAATTCCATAAAAAATATTTTAAAAAAAACCATGGATATTCTAATTTATCAAATAATCACATGGAATATCAGTAAATTAATTCATAATATCGTAGTGAATAATTATGGAAATCATAAACATATCATCAAGACTTTTGTCAATATATTTGATTGCACTATGATTCGCTGTTTTATTTTTCCATTACACCAATATATTTATCTTCTATTTTATTCTCAATTAAAATTATAATAACAAATTTCACATCATGTATGGTTTAATAATTTATTTTTATCACTATTAAAATGATTAATTTCAGCTGTTTTGATGTTTTCATTATATGTGGATGTTATTTGGAGGGTCCATGATTAAGTTAACGAAATATGGACCAAACTTTTCCAAAATACATATATTCTAGTGGAAAGTACTACACAATAACAATAATATATGAATCTAATTAATTTTAATTTTTTGTGGTATGGTCCAATAATAATTTGGATACAACTCATTTGAAAAACTCAAACCCAATTCCTCAATTATAGGACCCAACCAAAATTATCTGTCTAGGAAAAATAATCTTCATGAAGTCAAATGTATTGTTCTGTATTTTTAGAATATCTATCATTTCATACAATATCATTCCAAAACATTTGACATCAATATATTAGGATGGTCATTCAACATGTTTTTCTTTTCTTACATCTCTTGATAAGGCAGTTTACTATCACCAATCACTGGGCCAAGTGGTATCTCTAAATATCTATTCCAAATAATATATCACATTTTGGATATAAATAATCTCCTTGAGCACCACGTTTAGAAGTTTGACAAGGAAGCAGTGATCTACCATTATAGAGACCCATAGGATCCTTAACCTCGTCTGATACCTAATGGATGGTTTGGGAAGTGCTACTCCAATATCTAAGGCTTCCTTACATTCAATGAAGTTTTAAATTCCTTGTTATCACCTAGGGTTAGAGGTGATGTAAATTCGAAGATTATATATTTTTAATATTTGAATGATATTTTGAATTCTAGTATTTTATATTATTTTTATTCAATCTATATTATTATTTAATTAACTTAAGTTCTAGTATCTCACACTCAACTCATATGATCTTGTCTGGGTGTAACTAATCATGTGATGTTTAACACACTTTTCGCTAATTATTCTCTCCCCTTTCAATTTTTCTGTTTTTATGGTTCATATTGGTAAGTTGAACACTTATAAAAACATTTAGGTTTATGTAACTTTATTTCATGGTAACAAATTGAAATAATATTCTAAACGATATAGCACATCATGTTTTTTTTTTGATTATTTGATGAGTTTCAGATATGAATTTGAATAAAAATCACCCAATAATCAATTGTAACTTGTGATTCATTATTGTTTCAGATATTAACCTATGAATAATCCTTTTATAAAATCATTAAAATTATGGTTCTATGTGTTACAAATCAAGGATTAAAATATCTATACTATTTCCCTTAAAGTAATGAAGGATGAGCATCATGATAATTCACTGGGAATATCACATTTAATTAGTATTGTTAATATCCATTTTGTTTTATCGCATACCATATTATATTGGATTTTAAAATCATTAAACCCCACATTATACAAAATAAAAATCTCATTTTTCTTTATTAATTACAACTTCTTTTTGAATTACTGGTCTAATGCTCTGTCAACAACTGTCCAAGGCTTCCAGTTATATTACTTAAATTCTAGTTAAACTAAAAACTGATTTGAATTCTTGACAACACAATCATATTTTTTCAACTTTGACATAGATAAAATATTATTTTGTCTCTTTATTTTAGTTTATTTATTTATTTTCTCCTTTTTTTTTACTCATTTCAATATCCCCATATCCTATTTAATTGATTTGTTTTTTTTTCTGTTTTTTCTCTTCCACTATCCTTAATTTCTTATATATATCCCAAAAATTTTACAATATAAAATTATGTATTATTTTACCTTTAAATTATTCTTATGTTATCTTATATTAATCATAGATTGAAAAAAAACAAACACCACATCTTATTTCCATTACTAGATCTAGAAAACAAAAAAATTAAAATAGAACATGAAATTGAAAATATAGTTCACTCTGAAAACTATGTAATCTAAAATTGGGTTGTTTAGTAAAATTAAATAACCCTTGGTGGAACATAATGTGGTACCAAAAAAATCATATATTGGACAAAATTGAACCCCAGAAATCATGTCATTAAATAATTTAACATCAAATGAACTAACCACCCATGATGTGGAGTACTGAAGTGCCCAGATCAGTGTGAATCACTGAGAGGGGGAGGTGGTGAATCAGTGATCCCTTAAAACTTTTTACTAATTAATTCTTTATCAATTAAACCTCTATGGCTTGTTAAGGCCTCGATCCACTCTTCTTGTATCTCTCACCTTTCCAGGAATGATGCAGTAAATGTAAAGGCACTGGACACAAGGATTTACAAGGTTCGGCACCAAAGGCCTACATCCTTGCCATGCTCTCCCAGCATGGATTCTCCCATTATAATAAGTTAGTATTACAATGGTCGATACAGCTTCCCACCGTATCTCTCCTGAGTCCCACAGGAGGGTCTTTATACTGCGTCCCACAGTGTTACCAGAGTCCCACTGGCCTGCTCCAGAATCCCACTGAAGACTTCTTCCACCCTGAGTCTCACAGGGGGCTTCTCCTGGCTTCTTGAGTCACACGAGTAGCTCTTCTTCACTTTAAGCTCTTCAAGTATCTTCAGCAGTCTGGGATAAAGACTGCTGGCCTTGCTCTGTACCTCTGATCACTTGTGATGATCAGGTCATCTCGTCTTGCTCAGGATTTATATCCTTCTTCTCAGGATGACCTGGCCTCTCTCTTCAAGAATCTTCAACAGCCTCTGAAAAGGTCTGTTGGTCTTGCTCAGCAATTTCTGACCACTTCTGTTGATCAGGCTCTTCTCAAATACTGAAAACACAGACAAACAATATCTTTCACTTCAGTCTAGCTCAGTCTCACTTCAAATCATCTTCATGCACTGAGTGCATGGCAACTCTGTCTCTTCATGCAGTGATTGCATGGCCTTCTCAAATTCTTCAAGATCCTCTGGTCTTGGTCAACTCAAATGCACACAAGCAGATTTGGCTTGTTTACGTGTGCACGTGCATGCATGCATGCATGCACTCCCCTCTCCTCTTCTTGGTGCAGTAGTCCCACAAAGGGTGTAACACTTTAAGCACACACCAACTTCTCAAACTTCACACAATTTATTCAATTTTTCTACACACTTAGATTGTGTGTTCTTCAATAGTGTGAGTGTCCTCTTCTCTTTCTTCTTAGTGTGTATACTTTAGTATGCACACACACTAAGGTTCGGCCTTCACTTGTTTTGCACACACAACTTGTTCCACGTTTTGCACACACTTAAGCTTGGCCTACTCCTCTATTCTTGAGGGTGTTCTTCAAATTGCATACACAAGGTGCAAGCCTTCCTCATTTTGCCCACACCCAAGGCTACGGCCTTCTCTTGTTCACGTTGCACACAAGGCACTAAGGCCTTGGCCTCTTCCCACTTCTTGTTGCACACCCTTAACCCGTAGGTTGTTCTTCAATTTTGCACACACAAAATGTGTCTTCACTTGGTGCACACACAAGGCATGAAAGCCTCGGGTCCTTTTCTCCACTTGGCACACACCCACTGTCCGTAGGTGGTCATCTTCACTAGACCTCAAAGGAGGCACGCAAGGGTATGCTTGATCCGCGGCCAACTCCTTCTCCAACAGCCGCACAAGGTACCAAGCCACAAGGGCCGCGCAAGGCCTCGGGTGCAAGGCACCTCAACCACGGAGCGCGCAAGTGCTACTGCCCCGGGTACTTCCTGCCGCGCAAGGAGTAGGCGCGCAGGGGATCTCCTCCTCCTCCTTCTTCTTGTCGCACAAATAAGTTGCGCGCAAGGGACTCCTTCGGGCCAAGGATGGCACCGAGATCTTCAGCCGCGCAAGTAATTTGCGCGGGGCTTCGGCTTCGCGAGGCACAAAGTGCTCCGCGGGACTTCGGGTTTTCAACAAAGGATCAGCAAGCAAAAATGAGCGCCTTGGGTGCTCCTTTTATAGGCGAGGATGCCTCGTATCATCCGCGTGTGATATCTTTAAATTCCCGAAGTTTTCGGTTCTTTAAAGATTTTTTCAAATCTCGTTTCTCATCTGTTTCACGCGGGATCTTTTATTTTCTTTCCTTTACGTGCATGCGACTTAGAACGCATGCACGGCCTTCGTCTAAGGTCCAAACCATGCAAATTACCAACCACGTGGCCTCGGCAGCTTTGCTTGCCTTGGCCGAACATCGAAAATCTTCATTTGTTGCATGCATGCTCATTTTAAACCATGGACGAGTTCCATAGGGCAAGACGATCACAATGGTGGCCGGGAACTCGAATTCTGTCGTCGGGAGGCTCCTGGTTCGAACGGAGCTCGCGGGTGGCTTCGGGTGGCCTTCGGCTGAGCTCGAGGAGGGAGACAAACCGGGAGCCGTCGGATCGGGAGATCAAAAGACATCGGACGGCCGGATTAAATCGCGGCGCGCGGCAGATGAGATGAGCGGCTGCGATCCAGTGCGCGATGAGACGGACGGCTCAGATCTGTCCCGGGTGAAATTTCCGCGTCCCACATCGAATCGGCACGCGGCTTTTCCACGGTTTATCACCCTAGCACCGCCTCAACCCCTCGATTGAATCTTCTCCCTCCACGGTGCCGCCCCGCACCGTGTTCTCCCTGCGGGCGCGCTCTGCGCCCACTCTGCTCCCTGCGGGCGCGCTCCTAGCGCCCACTATGCACCTCGGGCATGCGGGTTTCACCACCGCGTGTCCTCGGGGGCTTACACACGGCCCCCAGCCGCCTTGTGCTTGCACCATGGGATCCCCCATGGGCGTGGCGCCTTCGGCCCACAAGTGCCTTGGGGTTGAACCCGTGGGCTGGCCTTGGCTGGCCTAATTTTTGGCAAAGGACAGAATAAACACTTTGTTGAAAACAAAGTTCTCCCAATGTATAAATGCCAACCCAAGTTCTTCCAAGCCAAATGCCACTTCAAATTATTCTTCTCCATTTCTCCCATTTCTTCATTTCTTCTTCATAAGAATTCTTCCAATCTCCTCAACATATATTCATTACTTAGGAGGGAAATTCTTGAAGGGTCTTCTTCATCAACCGAGCTCCTTAATCAAATAAATTCTTCAATGTTCTTCATTGATCCAATCAGAGATCAAGTTGGATCTTCTTCACATTCACATGCACTAGGAGATAGTGCATGGACATCTTTAATCCACTTCATCCACTCAGTAGTTGTGGATGGATCATCTTCATCTCCTCATGCATTGTCAATACAATGCATGGTCTTCTAATCATGTTGTGACATTGTATCCAGTTGATACAAGTTCTTGGAACTTTAAGAACAGCTCAACAATAGTCTAATTTTCATGGAGAATGTTTCAACCACAATTTCCAATACCACGTAGTGAATCTCCTAAGTGACATGCATCTTAGTACCATGGCCATTCTCCTTCACCACCAACACCATCACAACCTTTGGCATTCACATCTTGAAAATTCTTGACATCCATTCATTCTAAGACAACAACATGTCTCATTGACAACAAATTCAACACATTGCACTTCAATCTCCCGCTTTGTATTTGTTGTCAATACACTCCTTTAGCACATATGAATGGGTCAATATGTGTGCCAATATTTTCTCCCCCTTATTGGCAATCAAATGCAAAGGTGTAGTGTGGTTCACCTTCAAAAAAAAAATCTTCCTCCCTTTGAATAGAATCTTCTTGAAAATCACTAAGAGAGGGATGATGCCACATGTTCTCTTTAGCAAAGAACCTTTAGTAAATCAGCTCTAAGTCTACTTGGGCTAACCCGGTGTAGAAAACAAGAGTGATGTAACCAAGGAATTCAAAGCTGTCCAAAATTCTCTACACATGTGAGATCATGCATAGGGGTTTGAAATTTTTCAGATATAACAATGAATTGCTAAATCCTGCACAACTTCACAAAACTCATTAGAAAGTTCAGGTGCAAATATAAAGCTCCCCCTTTCATCCATTTGTCTTCAATCCATACTCCCCCTTAATTGACAAGATAAACCCAATTAAGAAACAAGGGATGAAAGTATGATTGGAATACCTTCACTTTTCTCAAGATGGTATTAATCTAAGAATCCCATCTTCTTCAGATTGGCTCCCCCTTAAGGGGTGCACACCATTCCTTCCAAACCATCCTCCAGTTGAGAATGATCATCATCTTCAATTCCCTTCAATGTTAGCACATGTAAATACAAGTGATTAGGGAATAAGATGGAACCTCCTTGGTTCATCAATGTGAACAACAAGGTTGAGAAGATTCTCTCAACCGAGATGTCCCATTTTCACCATTCTTCACACTTGCACATTTGATCTTCAATGATGTTTGTGTTGGTGTGGATCTCAACACATCTTCATGTGAAATCTTCTTCTTCCCTTTTGCCTTAGCAATCGCCAGAACTTCATCTTCAGCTCTTTTTAGATCTTTGGCAAGTTGCAACTGATTTGGCCATATGACTAGTAAGTCGTTTTGAAGTGTGTCCTCAGTTCTGGAAGTTCCACATGGTTCTTTTGATGCTGTCAAGCTACCTTTCTTAGGCAACTTGTTTTCAATCAATCCCTTCTGCTTCTTCTGGATTGATTGTCTATTTGAGTCCAGTCTGCTTCTATTGATTTCCATGGCTTGTTTACAAAGATCCATGGTATGTCCTTTCTTGCCACAGTAGAAGCATGTTTTCTTCTTCGTGGTCCTTCTGGATTCATCACCCTTCTTGGATTTAGACTCCAAGGTCTTCTCTTCCTTTTTCAAAACCTTCTTGGGAGCATTTTCTACTTTCATCTTGCTTCCCAAGGATTCTCTCTGAGCCAGGTTCTGTGATCTTTTCTTCTTTTGATCTCTGGATACAGTTGGAGATTGACATGTATCTTTTTGACCACTTTTGCAATCATCCCAGATGTTGTCAAGTAATCCAAATCTATTTGCAGTAAATAGATGTCTCTGGACCTGTGGATGCTGCTTCTTTTCTTCTGGCTTGCTCCCCCTAGGCATGGTCTTCCTCTGTGCTTTGGCATTCAGTGGATTGTACCAACAATCCTTTGCACAATGCCCATACTTGTTACAACACCAACACTGACCCACAAATCTTGACCTCTTCAGTCCTTCTGATTGTTGGGTACTTTTATTGACTTGCTGTGTTGTTTCAGGAGAGCATTCTTTCTTCACTGTCTTCATCCATACTTGTTTGGATTCATTCTTCCATCCTGCACTTTTAGTAGAAACACTTTTAGAAGCATGAGTACAAGATGGTATGGATGGTACCTTCTTTTTAGAAGATGTTGCCCTTTCATTAGAGGATGTCTTTATTTTAGAATCATCCTTCTCAAAGCTCACTTGACTGGCAACATTTCTTCTTCCAGCTGTCTGGGAGGCTTGGGCTTTGGGTGATTGCTGATTTTTCAATATCACCTCCAGTTCTAAGCATTTCATATTGAGGGAGTTCTTCTCATCCTCAATAGTTCTTAGCCTTCCTTCCCATTTCTCTTCCAGCTGCTTTATCTGGTCTTCATGCACCTTTTTTATTTCTAGCAATGAATTGTCTAGCTCCTTCACCATTCTGACTTTGTCTTCAAGTTGAGCATCTTTGACATTCATTGAAACTTTGTGCCTCTTTTCCAGTGCATGGAAAACATCTTTGATTATTATTTTAAAGAATTCTTTCTCAGAAAGGCTTCTTTGCAATTCTTCAGCAGTGTCTTCATATCTTTCATTGCGAAGAGAAACTGTTTCATCTTTAGCCTTCACCATCTTTCTGAGAGTGTTGGTTATGCCAACCCTTTTTGCCAATTGATCTTCCATTGCATTGGCTTCTTCTTCTAACTGTGATTTTTCTTCTTGAAGATCAAGGATGCCTGTAGCTATACACATTGCCACTTCCTTGGGGACTATCTTCTGAAGATATTCGATTTCACTTTGAAGATCTTTCATTGTTCCAACTTCATCACATCTAGGACAGGCTTTCTTCATCTTCTTGGCCTGTTTCTTCTTTCTATTTTTCTGAGTCTTGGAAGATATCTCCATTTGAGGCTGGTTGCTCATTTCCTCAAATCTTCACTTCATAAAGACTCCCTTGGATCTTTTAGAGGTAACCTTGCTCTGATACCAATTGAAGTGCCCAGATCAGTGTGAATCACTGAGAGGGGGAGGGGGTGAATCAGTGATCCCTTAAAACTTTTTACTAATTGATTCTTTATCAATTAAACCTCTATGGCTTGTTAAGGCCTCGATCCACTCTTCTTGTATCTCTCACCTTTCCACGAATGATGCAGTAAATGTAAAGGCACTGGACACAAGGATTTACAAGGTTCGGCACCAAAGGCCTACATCCTTGCCATGCTCTCCCAGCATGGATTATCCCATTATAATCGGTTAGTATTACAATGGTCGATACAGCTTCCCACCGTATCTCTCCTGAGTCCCACAGGAGGGTCTTTATACTGCGTCCCACAGTGTTACCAGAGTCCCACTGGCCTGCTCCAGAATCCCAATGAAGACTTCTTCCACCCTGAGTCTCACAGGGGGCTTCTCCTGGCTCCTCGAGTCACACGAGTAGCTCTTCTTCACTTTAATCTCTTCAAGTATCTTCAGCAGTCTGGGATAAAGACTGCTGGCCTTGCTCTGTACCTCTGATCACTTGTGATGATCATGTCTTCTCGTCTTGCTCAGGATTTATATCCTTCTTCTCAGGATGACCTGGCCTCTCTCTTCAAGAATCTTCAACAGCCTCTGAAAAGGTCTGTTGGTCTTGCTCAGCAATTTCTGATCACTTTTGTTGATCAGGCTCTTCTCAAATACTGAAAACTCAGATAAACAATATCTTTCACTTTAGTCTGGCTCAGTCTCACTTCAAATCATCTTCATGCACTGAGTGCATGGAAACTCTGTCTCTTCATGCGGTGATTGCATGGCCTTCTCAAATTCTTCAAGATCCTCTGGTCTTGGTCAACTCAAATGCACACAAGCAGATTTGGCTTGTTTACGTGTGCACGTGCATGCATGCATGCATGCACTCCCCTCTACTCTTCTTGGTGCAGTAGTCCCACAAAGGGTGTAACACTTTAAGCACACACCAACTTCTCAAACTTCACACACTTTATTCAATTTGTCTACACACTTAGATTGTGTGTTCTTCAATAGTGTGGGTTTCCTCTTCTCTTTCTTCTTAGTGTGTATACTTTAGTTTGCACACACACTAATGTTCGGCCTTCGCTTGTTTTGCACACACAACTTGTTCCACGTTTTTCACACACTTAAGCTTGGCCTACTCCTCTATTCTTGAGGGTGTTCTTCAAATTGCATACACAAGGTGCAAGCCTTCCTCATTTTTCACACACCCAAGGCTACGGCCTTCTCTTGTTCACGTTGCACACAAGGCACTAAGGCCTTGGCCTCTTCCCACTTCTTGTTGCACACCCTTAACCCGTAGGTTGTTCTTCAATTTTGCACACACAAAATGTGTCTTCACTTGGTGCACACACAAGGCATGAAAGCCTCGGGTCCTTTTCTCCACTTGGCACACACCCACTGTCCGTAGGTGGTCTTCTTCACTAGACCTCAAAGGAGGCACGCAAGGGTATGCTTGATCCGCGGCCAACTCCTTCTCCAACAGCCGCACAAGGTACCAAGCCACAAGGGCCGCGCAAGGCCTCGGGTGCAAGGCACCTCAACCACGGAGCGCGCAAGTGCTACTGCCCCGGGTACTTCCTGCCGTGCAAGGAGTAGGCGCGCAGGGGATCTCCTCCTCCTCCTTCTTCTTGTCGCGCAAAGAAGTTGCGTGCAAGGGACTCCTTCGGGCCAAGGATGGCACCGAGATCTTCAGCCGCGCAAGTAATTTGTGCGGGGCTTCGGCTTCGCGAGGCACAAAGTGCTCTGCGGGACTTCGGGTTTTCAACAAAGGATCAGCAAGCAAAAATGAGCGCCTTGGGTGCTCCTTTTATAGGCGAGGCTGCCTCGTATCATCCGCGTGTGATATCTTTAAATTCCCGAAATTTTCGGTTCTTTAAAGATTTTTTCAAATCTCGTTTCTCATCTGTTTCACGCGGGATCTTTTATTTTCTTTCCTTTACGTGCATGAGACTTAGAACGCATGCATGGCCTTCGTCTAAGGTCCAAACCATGCAAATTACCAACCACGTGGCCTCGGCAGCTTTGCTTGCCTCGGCCGAACATCAAAAATCTTCATTTGTTGCATGCAGGCTCATTTTAAACCATGGACGAGTTCCATAGGGCCAGACGATCACAATGGTGGCCGAGAACTCGAATTCTGTCGTCGGGAGGCTCCTGGTTCGAACGGAGCTCGCGAGTGGCTTCGGGTGGCCTTCGGCTGAGCTCGAGGAGGGAGACGGACCGGGAGCCGTCGGATCGGGAGATCAAAAGACATCGGACGGCCGGATTAAATCGCGGCGCGCGACAGATGAGATGAGCGGCTGCGATCCAGCGCGCGATGAGACGGACGACTCAGATCTGTCCCGGGTGAAATTTCCGCGTCCCGCATCGAATCGGCGCGCGGCTTTTCCGCGGTTTATCACCCTAGCGCCGCCTCAACCCCTCGATTGAATCTTCTCCCTCCACGGTGCCGCCCCGCACCGTGTTCTCCCTGCGGGCGCGCTCTGCGCCCACTCTGCTCCCTGCAGGCGCGCTCCTAGCGCCCACTATGCACCTCGGGCGCGCGGGTTTCACCACCGCGTGTCCTCGGGGGCTTACACACAGCCCCCTGCTGCCTTGTTCTTGCACCATGGGATCCCCCATGGGCGTGGCGCCTTCGGCCCACAAGTGCCTTGGGGTTGAACCCGTGGGCTGGCCTTGGCTGGCCTAATTTTTGGCAAAGGACAGAATAAACACTTTGTTGAAAACAAAGTTCTCCCAATGTATAAATGCCAACCCAAGTTCTTCCAAGCGAAATGCCACTTCAAATTATTCTTCTCAATTTCTCCCATTTCTTCATTTCTTCTTCATAAGAATTCTTCCAATATCCTCAACATATATTCATTACATAGGAGGGAAATTCTTGAAGGGTCTTCTTCATCAACCGAGCTCCTTAATCAAATAAATTCTTCAATGTTCTTCATTGATCCAATCAGAGATCAAGTTGGATCTTCTTCACATTCACATGCACTAGGAGATAGTGCATGGACATCTTTAATCCACTTCATCCACTCAGTAGTTGTGGATGGATCATCTTCATCTCCTCATGCATTGTCAATACAATGCATGGTCTTCCAATCATGTTGTGACATTGTATCCAGTTGATACAAGTTCTTGGAACTTTAAGAACAGCTCAACAATCGTCTGATTTTCATGGAGAATGTTTCAACCACAATTTCCAATACCACTTAGTGAATCTCCTAACTGACATGCATCTTAGTACCATGGCCATTCTCCTTCACCACCAACACCATCACAACCTTTGGCATTCACATATTGACAATTCTTGACATCCATTCATTCTAAGACAACAACATGTCTCATTTACAACAAATGCAACACAGTGCACTTCAAGTACCAACCCACGAACAACCAATACCCTGATGAATAAATCATCATTGAGATAAGATCGGGTCTCATCGAAAAACCCCTAAAATTCCCTGTTCATCTAGATGAGGACCCAGAAAAAAATCTCAAGGAGTTCTACATAGTGTTTTCTATCCTAGAACCCCAATATGCGACTGAAGACCTCCTTATGTTTATGGTCATCCATTTCCACCATGATGGTGTATATAATGATTGTATGTACTATATACCACCCAAAATTGGGTAATGGAAGGATCTTAACCAACTCTTTCTAGAGGATTTATTCCTACCTCATTAACAGAAACAATTATAAATAAAATATGTGCAATTGTGATACCACAAGGAGAGACCCTTCATGAGTATTTGGGGAAATTGAAAAAGACTTTGGTCAAGAATTCCCCACAACTAAATAAGTTAAAAATCTCAAATTCAATAATTCTATGAAGGAATTATCCTCTGGATCATGGAATGATATATGTTTTAGGTGGTGGTACCCAAGATGATAAAACTCCTACCATTGATCATGACATAAAAGCCAGCATGAATCAAAAGGCCCAAAAATTTGTTACACAAGCAATTTCACCCACTTGAGGAGTTTGTGAGATAATTCATTAATCCATGTAAAAAAGTCATATAATAAAAATTATGAGATTAATATAATTATATGGAAATTATATGAATATTATGGTAATTAATGACTTCCATATAATTTAAAATATTAGTATACTAAGGGTGTTGACTAATTTCCAATCATTATTTCCAACAACCTCTCCCCTTATTATGAATCAAAACCCATAGACCTTTTGGGAGGGTGTAAAAAGGAAATATATTAGACATTGTAATATATTTATAGGATTATACCATATATATGTGTGAACTATATAAATTTATATTATCAGGATAACCCATAATGATGATAAAATCAAGTTTAATCCCACTATACATGATGTGGTATAATCAAAATTTAGAGAATCAATTACAGATGGAATTATTTATCATGAATATGATAATAAATGGGTTATACTGGTGAAAATTATCCATGAAAATCTATAATAACAGTAGTGTAAAATTAGAGTAATGAATTTGTTCCAACACATTTGAAAATATTTGGTGAGATTGTATTGACTACCATAGACTGAATCAATCCACACTGAAGGACCACATTCCTTTACCTTTCATTGATTAAATGATAGAGAGATTTTCACGTGAGTACCATTTTTTCCATGATGGATATTTGAGTTTTTTTCAACTAAATATCTCCATTGAGGATCATTAAAAGAAAACATTTACCTATCCAATCAAAGAATTTTCATACAGGAGTATGCCTTTTGGTCTCTGTAATTACTATGGTACTTTTTAGAGATGTATGTTATAATTTTTTTAATCCCATGAGAATTAAATGGATGTTTTTATGAATGATTTCACGATTTATGGATCATCATTTGATGACTGTTTGGAACACCTAGATTATATCCTCCACCATTTCATTGAAAACGATATCATATTAAAATATGATAAATTTCATTTTATTGTTGAGTAGGGGATTGTTCTTGGGAATTTAACATCAAATAAAGAAATTCAATTTTACAAATAAAAAATCAAATTTAATTTATTCCATATCCAAAATGTATTCCTAAGGTGTGATATTTGTTGGGTCATTTCCTTTTTTACAATTGAGCGATTAAATAATTTAGTAACAATCCAATTCCCTTATTCTAGTTATTATGAAAACATTCTGATGATTTGTTTGATAATGGTTGGGAGGATGACTAAAATTCAATAAAATAGAGTCTCACATCACCTCCCATCATACAACCACCATGGTGGAATATCCAGTTTGAACATATGTGTGGTGACTATAACTTTTTAATTGGGGTAGTTTTATCAAAAACAGGTGAAAATTCTTCTCATGGCATTGCATTTTCCGCACATACCCTTGTACATAATGAGGAAAACTAGAACACCATTGAAAATGAAATTCTATCTATTTCACCTTCCTTGGAATTTGTCATCATAAATTCATTTGTAAAAATTTTCGTGTTTTTTGGCCATACTTCCCTTCGATTTATCCTTGTAAAATAAAAAAGCCAATCCCCACCTCATATAGGGGATTATCGTCCTCTAAGAGTTTGAACTTGATATTTCAGATAAGAGATGAGTGGAAAATGTCATATATTATCACATTAGTAGGATTTCCTCAATATTAGACCATCATATTTAATCACCCCTCCCAAATAGTGAATTATTGAGTAATGAGAACATTTGTGATGATGTGGACCTTACCTAATGGTATTCAAACATTTTCAATTTCATAGCGTAATCTTGGGCCCCCAGTAATTTCAGTTCTCCACAGTCCTAGAGGAATAATCATAATTCTCAATGGTACTTTTGGGATAACCAATACCTGTGGATAATTTTTAGTGATCAATTCATTCATCAATGTGTCCCTAACCATGAGTTCTCTTCTATTTGAATCCTCTTCTACACTTTTTCTTGTGGGGGAAACATTGTATCTCAACAAATTGCTCGAATGTTTCAGGGATCATTACTTTTTTGTAAAATATCATATAGGTATTCTTATTTTTTTATTTCATTCACATGATTTAAATTCATAGGGTATATATCATAGAGGAATGATGTTCCCCAACAAAAAATGTTATTCTCTGAATTCATTATTTCATTGGGAATTTACCAAATTTATTTTTCCTTGTGTGTATCATATTAACTATTAAATATATATATAATTGGGTAGAATAAAGGTATAATAGGATTAAAGACTCTCAACTGGATGCTGATATTTTGAGGTCCCAAATTTTTATTCTATTCTGTTTTCCTAGATTCATTATTATCGACCAGGATTTACATTATTGCAATCCTAACATGAAAAACATGATCGATAGGTATGTGGTTGTTCATATTGTCCCCATTTAATAAGTCCCCCAAAATAATGAGTAATACTAAATCAAAAATCAATATTTTATTCTAATCATGGAAACAATAGTACAACCTAATATTAATGTTTTTATTTTTCACATGGATGATGCGTATGGGATATACTATGCATCATTTAAAACCTAGATTTAAATGTCCTCATACATTATTATGTTTGGAAAGGAATTTCACATTTCTGTGAAGGTAGATATTCATATATATTGGTCTATTAAAAAATTTTGTATGAATCTATTAGATGAACATGAGCCATGGAAGTTAATGACTTGGTATATAGATGAAATTCGTTATGATGCATATGGGAACTCATGAATCTATAATTTGATAAAAAATTCTATACATCATGGTAAAATTAATTAGCAGATGTTTCATATTAGTGGAATGTTCTCATATAAAATTTGGGGCTAAATATCCAGCTAGAAAGGATTCATTCATGATAGAATTGTCCTACCACTATTACTAATCTCAAAAATTTTGGTACAATTTTGATTTTTCCTCACATGGGTGGCCAAACTATTACATTAAATAAGAGAATAATTAAATAATATTATGGGTATTTTTCAATCTATTTGTAGAGACAATTCAACATCAATAAGAAACATTATGGGACACCCATAGGGTTTATTCATCCATCCCATATACTCTTTTATAAAAGATATGCCACAACACACACTAGGTGTGTATGGGTGATGGTAGACACATTCCAGGGTTTCTTAGTATATTCACTTATTTTCTTCTATCTTATCCTTTTTTCTTGCTTCATTTTATTTTAACTTCCCCCTATTATATCATAAAAATAATATCATAAATATTCGTTCTTGCTTCTATCAATTTTATGTAGATTTCCATAATTTTGTGAAAAATGTTTTTTAAATGAATGTTTATATGGAATATTTTTTAGAACATGTATTTTCAATTCATTCATAGGTGTTTAATAGATATATGAAGCCCACGACTCATTATTATTTACCAATATTTTAAATCCCATACCAAAGAGATATTCTATTCCATTTATTTCATATTCAACCTTTTAAGCACTTTCTTGAGAGTCACAGTTGATGTTGATAATCTCAATATTTCCTTGTTTATAATTTAATATATAAGACAATAGTGTGTAACATTCATGAAATATGACATTGTTTATTGAAAATATCTTTTTAAAATTAATATCTATTTTTGACAACGTTGCCATTTTACACTTCGCATGACTTGGAGGCCATCAAATTCCTTTTAAGTAGACATATTACAAGATAATTTATCCATACCCACCTATCTATTGTGTAGATTCTTATTTTATTTTCATCATTTGTGGGGGATAGGGTGTTCTATGAAATTTATATGGAATGATTCATTGTAATGAGTGATTGAAAGGGTGACTACATTTTTTGGGGCAGTGGTTCCACTATCCCTATTATATTAGATTGTTTTACATGTCTTCCTATTCATCTTAAAAAATTTACATAAAAATAAAACAGTTATATACATAAAAAATAGAAAACAAAAATTAAAATAGAGAAAAGAGGATTTTTAACCATAATTATTCATTACATGGTTTTGAAACACAGATTACAAACAAGTGGGGTGAGTTAGAAATGGTACACTTTGTGAGGGTATTAGTGAGTAAATTCATTTTGAACACTTTATGAATTTTTAAATTCTTTGTAATTATGATATTAAAAAATAATCTTATACATCATAGTATTGATCATGAAATCCATCCAAACATTTAACCTGGGAACAACCTATTGGAAGTCCTCTTGAGTAGCATACTATCTTCTAATGATAGAGAAATTAGAATCATGGATAAAATTTGGTATGATTATAGGAAATTTGGGAAATGAGAGTATCTGTACTTTAATATGTTTCTAGTTTAAAGAGGAAATATTTCTAGGTGAGGTAGGTTGTGAAATTATTCATCGGAAAACAAATTTAATTGGATAGATTTGACTGTGAGAGAAGAAGAATGATTTGAAAATATATTTCACAAATGAGACATGATGGATTTCATTTAAAAAATATTTTCTATCTTTTATAACCATTTAACTATGAATGGTAATTTATTAGTATATGTGACTCTTCCTATTAGTGTATTTTCATTGGTGCGGGGGTGTGCTCACACTATGATTCACTATTTATTTCACAATTACACTGCTTTTTTAAAATTGTTTTGTATTTAAAATTACAACTATAATAACAAATTTCACTTCAAGATTGGTTTAATAATTTATATTTTATAACTATGAAAAGTGTAATTTCCATTTTTTGAGGATTTTATTATATGTGGAGGTGACATGTAGGGACCAGGTTGAATGTGAAGAAAAATGAACCAAACTGCATAAGAATCCATACATACTAGTGAACTTAACTGAACACTGAATATAAATAAGGAATCAAATTTGGATGATATTTTGTGTCCTGGTCCACAATTCATTGGGATACATATCTTCTAAAGACAATAAATCTAAATCCACTCAATAATGAGTCTACAAGGACAAATATTTTTCTAGGAAAAAGAATATGCATGATGTCAAATGTTTGGTTGCGTATTTTGTAAATATCTTCCATTTTAAACAATATGATGCCCCAAAATTTGACTTAGTTAAATAAGGTAAGTCAATAACTAAGTTATTAAAATTTAAATTTCATGATAAGGAATTTTTCTATCTAAAACTCATGGACCACGTGGTCTCTCTAAACCCATGTGTTAAAACCACCTCGCATTTTGAATATAAAGCGGAACAATGTACACCTCAATTGGGGGTTTTTCCCGGAATCAATGATCCTCCATTTTAATGACCCAGAGGAGTAATATCCTAATCGTAGAAGTGATAGAGGGTATCGGAAGTTACAATTATACATCTATTTATCCCTCAATTTCAATATAGTTCTAAACTCCTTGTGATCACCTAGGGTGGTATGTAATGTAAATCCCAAGCATTATGTTTTCAATATTTGAATGATATTTATAATTTGACAGTTTTATGTTGTTTTTAATCATCCAATATCATTATTTAATTCAATTATTTATTTTAATGTAACAATAAAATCATATTATCATGTTTGGGTGTACCCATTCATTTGATGACTCACACCCCATTCACCAATTCTTAGTTCCCCTTTCAATTATAGTGGTTATGTATTTCATATTTAGAAATTAAACTCTCATAAACAATTCCATGGATTTATACATTATTATAATTGTATCATGTTGAAATAATATACAAACCTGGATAGTACATAGCATGCTTTGACTGTTTCCTTGGTGATTTAAGTTATGAAGTCGACCACAAATCACCCAATAATCAGGGGTAATCGATGAATCATTGTGTGTTTTTTGACGGAACCATAGGAGGTATCCCAGTATAAAATAATTAACATTATTATTATAGGAATTAAAAACCATCTACTAAGATATATATATACCTGTTCCCTTGAAGATATGAAGGATGAGCATCATTATAGTTCCCTAGGTTGATCACACTTGATTTATTTTGTTAGTTTTCACTTGTTTTTCACTTTCCTTTTTCTATTGGCTTTTGAAATAATCAAACTCCAATTTTTGGAAAATATCATTACAATATTCATTTCACAGTCAAATAAATATTTTTTAATTAATGATTTAAGGCTCTATCAAAATATGACCAAGGGTTACTGTGATAGTAATAAAATTCTAGCAATAATACCTAACTAATTTGGCATTCTTGACCACGTGATCAACATAGAATACCATCAAGGATTCATCAAATACAACTATATAAATGTGTATTAAATTTGATAAATCCACATATAAATAATATCATGTAACCTACCAATGCATCTATGGGATATATTAGTTAACATCCACTATTTAAAAATTACAATACATTCATCATATAAAGTCGGTGAAACACGATGAACATAAAACATATATTGGAAAACAAAATAAAAATTATTTATACATTCTCCAATAATAAATTATAATCAGAAACCATTCTGAGTAACATGGTGAATTGTGAAAAAATATTCCATACTCAAATAAACTGATCGAAAATCATCCAAATAAAAAATCAGGACAATATCAAAAAACTTATTCCCATTGGATCATATGTAGAATAACGGTTTTATTTCATTTATTAATATAAATACCATAAAAATATCATTAATAACATTATTGAGGAAAATATCCATTTTATTTTGAATTAATCATTTATAAAATAAATTTCAAATAACATTTCTAAAGGAATTTCCCTAAAAATATCCTCTGAAACATATTACAAAATTTTTGAAACATTTTGTGGCTATGATTGGATAATTCTTTTGTAAAAGACGATTATGATAAAAAAATTATTCCATTCAAATATTCTGTAAAAAACTATTGAGAAATATTATTAAAATGAAAATATAAATCGTTTTATTAATAAAAATACAAATGTTTAAAAATTTTATAAAAATATTTAAAAAATGGTTATATTAAAGTATAAAAATGTTTTTTTTTGAAAACATTGGTTTGATGAAATGAAATTTATGATGACTGAGTGACATAAAATTAGATTATATTAAAGACATTATATATATTATTTTAATTACCAAATAGTGTAAAATGTTAATATTTCACCAAATGATTAATAGTAAATAGTACAGAATAAACTATAATGATTTCATGAAATAAATTTTACATAATTCCTCCAAGGGACCTTTAATCAAAAACAATTCCAAATAATGTTTATATTGTAAAGTAAACCCCGCCATCTTTTATAATGTTTTTGTCACAATCCCCATGAAATAAATAATATTAAATTAAATAATAAATTTAATGGAGATAAATTAATTCCATATATAAAATAATTAAATATAAATATATACAACACATAAATGACATTAGTGGTGAATATCGAAAATATCTCACAAAAATAAAAGTGTGATGAGAAAGGCGTACCTCAAGTCCAATTTTCTTTCGATGTTTCTGTACCTTATTTATAGAGTTTTATGTATTTTATTAATTTTTAATTGAACTATATTCATACTCATAATAGCATATATGATCCACATATAATTTTTTACCACCCGTTTGTTAATGATATTTCACTATTTTCATTTTTATGGGTGTTAATTTCTTTTTTTGTTGTGTACGTTTGGTCATTAATGTTTTGGCTCTAATGCATAGAGTATAACGAATAAATTTACATAATAATAATAATGTAATAAATATAATATTAACTCATAAAATACAGTACTATTACTATTTTAATAGTTGGGTATGGAAAATGAATCACATCACTTTAGGGGGATGGTTGGTCGTACACACACACGATCGATAGTATCATTCCCTTAATGAGTGAATGGGTAAAAAAGTTGGTGATATAATATTTTTATACAATCAATATTAATCCATATATATCCATAATATTCATTTATTTTATACAAATCTCATTTCTTGTAATGGGTTAGAGAAAAATGATTTCCATAGCTTCATGTGGTAGTAAAATGCTTTAGACACGAGCAACATTATCGTATTTCAAAATAATTAGAACATAAAAAGGTATATGTGATATTAAAATTACATAATTATAATAATATAATAAATTTTATTTAAATTTGGTAAATAAAAAATTATACCCATCAATTAATAGTGTTGAAGGAAAACAAACTAGAATGGTTCCCGAGGTAGTAGTCCGTCGTACATACCATAAATGATTTTATCCCTATTAGTAGGAGTGGAGATAGATAAATATTATACCATTAACAAAAAAATATCCTTATGTACAATATATTTGTTTTATTATATTTAATGTGTTTTGAAATTATTGAAGGTTGAAAAAGAAGAAATAAAAATAATTATCTTGGTTAAGATGTTGACCTTCTCAAAGAGAATCCTCCTTTGGATTTCATATTAAGGATCATAAGTGTGGTATTTTGGGAGGACCAGAAGTAATAGAATGTTTCTAAGGATGTTATGGGGGAGACTTCGGGAGGTATTTATTGATCAAAAGTGCTTTGGAGGTGTGAATTCATGATGAGAGGGAGTTCCCTATTATAAGTGGGGAAAGAAGACATCCATTGAAATTACTCAAAAATTTGAAAAATGAATTCAAAATGATAAAGTAACAGACCATAAAAAAGAATCCAAATGACCCTATATTAGAACATGGGAAGGATACAATGGAAATATATCAATTCGGTTGGATTTTTATAGGTGTTTTATCATTTTAACACATATCTTCTTGGTTTAATCTCGTGGTAAATCTATATTTACCTTAATAACAATAAATAATTTCAACTTTTTCTCTATTCATATTGGTTGAAATTATTTTCATATTAATAGAGAATATCAATTATTAATAATAATAATATGGAATCCATTTTTAAAATCACTTTCACATATGTGGAAAATGTAAATTCCAAATTAATCTCATGTACACGATGAGAAAGTGATTTTTCTAAAAGAAAATTTTTAAACGTTTACAAAATTTTTATATTAATATTAAATTATAAAAGTATTCATATGGATTTGATATGATTAATTTCTATAAAACTAAGATTATTTTAATTTAAAACTATTTTGAAATATTATTTTACCCACTAAATAATTTAAATGGAAATTATGTTTACAATTAAAATTCATTATTTTCACTCTTTAAAAAAATGAAACATTTCAATAAAATAAAAAAAAATCACTATATTCTAATTTTGAAATTACAATTTAAAAATATATTTTTTTTAATAAAATTCACTAAAAAATAAAATAAAAAATTTAAATTATGTGGGAAAATCATTAATAATTTGCCTTTTAGAAAAATGCTGGTTTTCAGAAAACATTTTTATTTATTTTAAATGGTAATTATTATATTTATAATTAATACATAACTAAAATGTTAATAATTAATGCATTAATATTAATACCACACAATTCAACTACTATTTCATAATGGTATACAATATTATGGTTCATTTAGATTTGGGGTTGTGTGTTCTGCAAGCTATCAAATAGATAAAATTTAAAGTTATCTATTTTATGGGTAGTTTAATATAGGAGTTATGTTTGTGATATGCTACTGAATAAAATGTTATTATTTTATAATTTTGGGGTGTTTAAGGAAATCCATGATTATTATGGTTTTTAACATATTTTATATTATATTATACAGTTATTATATCTTCATTTATGAGGTTTTCACAAGATTATGTTTCCATGATCGTATGGTGTCATTCTCTTATTCCATGTTTCAATTGTTATTATTATCCTATTTAATATTGTAAAACCCCAATCAAAACCATTGGGTTTGAACTACAATTCTATATGAACTTATGTCCACCTCCCTATATACATGAGGTTTTCAACAAGTAGTGACAGTCTATGTCTATTAGTGGGGAGAACATACCCTCATTATCATGACAAATCGTAAATAATAATATAACCTAATATAAATATATTTGTGTTAAAGAATATAACAGGAAGAAACCTATTTATATTAATCTAAAAATCACATACATTGCAATAAATAAGGCCTAAATTTTGAAAGGAATACCATAATAAATGTTCAGAAGGAATTAAATAAATTAAACAATAATTGTATATATTATGTTACTAAATCCCCATTGATTCCAAGCCTATATATCATCAACCCTGAGACATAGTTCTCTTTCCCTTCACTAATTCCTTAGTAATGAAATTTATACACAGCTTGATTACAATATAGGGTTTGATTAATAAACCCAGCAGGACACCTCAAATGTATTGTTAATAGTAGTGAACAAAATATATAATAGTTTATAAAATGGATGTTTCATCAGGATTTAAGATATGTAATGAATTTTTCTCATCAGACTCTAATTTTCACTTTTCCTATAATTCCCAATGGTAACCCCATCTGTAGCTGGGTATAGAACTTCTTTCTATAGGATAGAAGTAATTTTTGTTTTCAGGCCCATCAACTATTGGGGACACACATTGGTCGAGAGGATGGGAATTCGGGATTAACCCTCCCTTTTGGGGGAATTGTTTCCTACACATGGACTCTCTTTTAGATTTAATATTTTTTCGTGACTCTCCTCCTAACCTTGATAGATGACTGGTTACCCTGATAAAATTATTCATTGGATAATTATTTAGTTAAAATATAAAGGGAGCCTCATTGATTAACAATGGTAAGTTTGGTATCATTAGTCAGTCCATTTATATGTATCTGAGGTTCATCGCCGATTCTATTAATGGTGAATATTGGATTTATGTTCTGAATATGTATAACCAAATACATCAAAATATGCTACCAATTGAGGTGGAATATAATATTTCAAGGAGGTTATTGAGCCATTATGAGTAATCCTATGTATCATAGTTATTTCATGAATCAAAACCTTCATAGTTTCTACACATCCTTAAGACATACCCCAAGTTGAATGGCCTGATATGAGGGGTGTTCATTCCATACCAATCATCTAGGATTAGATTCATGGATATCTTTGGCTAGTGGAAATTTATGATTCCAAATGAGATGTTTATTGAATCTCCCTAATCCCATGTAATTTGATCTCAATGTCATAATGAAGTGGTAATAGATGTTAATCCAAATGGTATTTGGATATGAGAATTATTTACTCAGAAAGCCCTTATGGGTTTTGGTATAGTTCTAGGGCTTTAAGAGGCATCCTACATATCGTGTTTATGATATGAATTAGAGTCATCATATTATGGTTATCCATTATCCTTCTGATAGGCTAAGTTGGATTATCACACTCGAGTACATTATGACTATCCTTGATGTTTCATGAATTATTTGTGCTTACACTGACATGGATGCCTTATTTATTGAGGAAATACAATATGATTTTGGTAGATGGGGTGTACACAATGAGGCTTCCCTTATGACTCTGGGTGTATAATGAATATGAAATGATCAACACAACTCCCTAAGCCCACTGGATCGACACTCATTGTGAGAAACAAGGGTTACCATGTGACCAATTACATTTCATTGGGTGACAAGATTAAATACTTGGATAGCCATGGGTGATCAATATGGAACTCAAACCTCGATAACATCGCCAATGTATCATGAAGATGGAAAGAACCAGAGTCTTCGTAGTTCCCTTGATAATTTATTACACTATGTGGCTTCCCTTGTATTCTGGTATTGCACACCTGGGATGGTTGAGGCTCTAAGATGCCGGGATTCCCTTTTGACGAGGCCTCAATGGTAAGAAGGATGTCACATTAACCAGTGGACCTATCTTGTAATCATCAAAAGATCAAAATGGTTTCCTATATACATTATCAAATATTCATGATGTCATGTATAGAATGTGTCGCATGTCTTAGTTGACATCCCTGAAGGGAATCACGAGTCTTGTATAACATTCCTAAATGTCATCATGAGTATTGGACGATATGACTAGAGGATGTTGTGAGAGCCTATCAATATGCTATTATCCTCTCATTATACACATTTGACTTGTCTAGGGCATGTCACATGCCTTGGATGAAATCCCGAGATGTCATCGAGAGTCCTAGGTAATATTTATGGATGATTTCATGAGATCTTATTTTCATTCCATGGTGCTTTTTCAATACTCAATTTACATCAGCATGCTCCATTAATGAATCAAACGATTCATCTAAAGAACACTTTGAGACTTGGGAGGAAATTCCATATAGACTTCTGTGAGACTAAATTGATACATCCATTAGGTTCATGCTACTTTTCCTTGACATGAATGGGGGGGTTTGTATAAACCACTTAATGTGCTGGTCAACATATCATGATCCATCCATGTGTCTTTAGGAGGATCACATGAAGCACATGTGGGCCATCGATTGTGTTTTGTTACAATTATTCAATATTTATCATTTTTCTTCCATTTCCTTGTAGATTACAATATTTTATTCAATGTTATTTTATATCATGTCTCTCATGATCTAATGTTTATGCAAGATATTCTATGCATAACCCATTATAGAGCCTATGTGTGATCTATAATTGATCACACGTATTTTCTCATTCCTAGAATGTGACTACTCTGGCTACACATAGGTATATTACATGATGGAAGGTTGGCCGACCTCATGATCAGTTACTCTGAGAAATCAACTACAACATCTGCATGGGACACCATGTGATCTACCATGCATAGTCGCGGTGAACTCTTAGATCCGAAAATTCATCTACACATTGAGGTCAGGGTGGGAATTCAAAGGGCCTCTCTGTAGGATCATAATAGTGATGTAGATTCTAATTATACAAGAGGGGGAGAATTGTATACTTTAAAAATCCCTTTGGAACATTTAATGGTGGTTATGTTTAACAAGGTTAAACAAGGTAATTCACAAAACCTCAAAGTTCTAAAAAATTTATAGAATCCGGAAATATGATTCCGAGAAAGCTATTCTGGAAAAGTTATTCCGGAAAAGAAACTTAACAAAAGATAACAAAGATATAGATTCTACATTAAAGTGTATAGAATCTAACTAAATTAGAGAATATATGAATAAAAAAGTATTAGATAGTTATAATTTCATTCAAAAAAAAATGCAGCAGAAAAGTTGAAACAAACATGTAAAAAGATGTAAATATTTTGACCCAAAGAGAAGGGTATCCAAAAACCTTGGATAAAGTTCCCTTGATTTATACATTCAAGAAAGCCTATCTTACCCACTCTAGGGTAAGCCCCCAATACGAAAATTGGAGTCTGTATTGCTAACCCCGCAAGCCCTCAACATCAAGGTATTCGACACCTCTAACTTACTTAGAACAGAATCCCTCAACATCAAGGTAGTTGTAACCTCTGTCTTACTACCCCCACAAGTCCTTGAATTTACTCAGCAACATTCAGAGTCGCACGAAGCAGAAAACTAAACAAGAAGTTCAGTATGGGCTAAGCATGAGAGACTCTCTATAGAAATTACTTCTACAACGTGTATTCTCTAGAGTCATAGAAAAGTATTTATCTTGTTAAAATGATCTCCTATTTATAGGCATGACTTCAATGGTCAACTCACACTACATCAGTCATATTTTTCCTTAAATCTCAGAGGGTCATGTACATGTGTTACTCAAACAACGGTTTGTTATAAACTGAAAGCATGACATAGTTTTATATCAAAAAGAATCTAACTGAATGCACGACATAGTTTTATTTAGAATAAGGAAATCATTTTTTGTAATGTATGAAAATAAAATTTTAGAGTCTAAGAAAATGTAATTCTAAATCAACAAAGCATAGATATTCGTATTCTATTTTTCAGAGAACTCGTAATCAAAATTCGTCAAGAAAATTCGTAATGAGAATTCGTAATCAGAATTCATCATCAGAATTCATAATAAAAATTCGTAATTAGAATTTGTTATCAGAATTCATAATTAGAAATCATAATCAAAATTATTAATGAGAATTCATAATCAGAATTCATAATCATAATTCGTAATGAGAATTCGTATTCCGAATTCATCATCAGAATTCATAATGAGAATTTGTAATCAGAATTCTTCATCAGAATTCATAATGGGAATTTGTAAGCAGAATTCATCATCATAATTAATGATGAGAATTCGTAATCAGAATTCATCATCAGATTTCATAATGAGACTTCATATTCAGAATTAGTAATGAGAATTCGTAATCAGAATCCATCATCAGAATTCGTAATGGGAATTCGTAATCAGAATTCAGATCCTAAAACGTAATGCTTCACATTTAAGTATTTTATGATTCATAGGTTTGAGACATGAAACCAATTTTTACCCTAAGGCAATATAAAGAACAATGAAAAAACTGATAAGGAAAAATTTCTTTAGGTAAGGAAGATTTTCTTTAAATAAGTTAAATACAGGGTAAAATAAAATTTTCCTTGAGATAAGGTGTTTGTGAATTTCAAAACCAGAATGGATAGTGAAGTCATAAGGAGACCTTAAGGACTCAACAATCTACCCCATTCATGAAGGAATGGAAATGTCATAAGGAAAACCTTGTTGACTCAAAAATCTCCCCCTTTTTGGAAATCACAAACAACCATTCCAAAAAGAACATAAGGACTTTAGAAAATATTTTTCTAGACATGAAATAAAACATATCTCCCTTTACTCATGAGCAAAGATGAATAAAACTAACTCCCCCTTAGGATTTGGAACTCTAAGGATCGTATTCAAGATTTTTTGGGTGAGAATGTTCATTATCATGAGTATGAAAATCTTCATATTGAGAACTCCCCCATAGGATAAACCCCCCTTACATAAAAAATATTCCTCTTTACATAGAATTCATTTTTCCTTCTCCCCCTTTACTCAGAGTTATTTTTTGCTTCTCCCCCTTTGTGATTTTGAAAATGTATTTGAGGGAATGGAAAACAAATATGGTACCTGATATATTAGTACAAATTATGTAAAAGAGAAAAAAAACCAACATTTCATTATGATAGGAAAAATGTTTACAGGAAATGGACTACAACAAAAGATCATATTTGAACAGAGTTATCCTTCCTTTTCCTTTGGCATCATTTTCATGACTATTATCTTCATCATTTTCAGCTCCATGTGATCTTCCTCATCTTTCTTATCTAAGGCATTGATCCTATCATCCTGAGCCTTCAGAGCCTCTGCCTGAGCGATCAACAACTCATCTTTCTTGGCCAGCTTCTCTTAAATTTGAATCCGAAAATCCCTTTCATCCCTCCAAAACTGAGCAATTGAATTCAATTTCACATTCAGATGTTTTACTTGCTGAGTCTGAGTATTTTTCTCCAGGGTTATCTTCTCTTCAAAACTGGATGAGAGATCCAAGATATTTGTATATTGAGTATCAAAGGATTCCTTAACATCATTTAGAAAGTCATCAAGCTATATCAAATCTTCAACAACAATCTTCTACCAGCTCAACATATTCTTACACAATATTCTATGTGCTTCTCAGTGGATCAGGAATTTCTTGTAATCAGCCTCAATCTTTATACGCATATCAATCACCATGGATATAGAATCCTACTTCTAATTCATGCTATTCTAAAGCATCTCACATCTGGAGTCAATTGTTGGGAAGACCAGAATTGTATCAGGAAGCTTCTTCAAAGATAGAATAACAAAATCATGTCCCAGAGCTGATGATTCCGAATATGAAACATTTCTGGGTGAAGGTTCTTCTTCTAGCTCAACCATCTTCCTTTTCAAATTTCCACTAACCTCCTTCTTTCTTCTAACAAATTTACTGTGTCTTCCAACCACCACTTGTTTTACCTTATCAGTTTCTAGAACAGCTTATTTATTAGGAGACTCGTACTCACTATCAGACAACTGAACTATTCTATCCTCATCAAAAAATTGTTTCCCAGCTCCTACCTCAACATCTTCAGGATGTATAAAATCATGATTTTCACTATCTTCCTTAGAAAACTTCATTACTTCTTCTTCATCATTCTCCTCGTCCTTCCTAGGAGTAGCTATATTTTAAGACTTAGCTTGAGGAGTTATGATTAATGATTTTTTGGAATCACTTCCCTTCTCATGGAATTATTCAACTTACTTTATTTGATCAGCTGTTTTATCACTTCCTTCTTCATCTTCTTTTACAACTTCCACTTCTTCTTCTACTTTTTCTTGGGCTTTCGGTTGAGAGAAAAACTTCTTCCCTTGGGTCTTAGGTAATTCCTCATCTAAGAAGTATTGTGGCACCAGAATGTTCTCGGACGCAACTTCAGCTGCCATTAACAAATATTGAACTATCTCAACTTCAGTAATTTTCTTCTTCAGCTTCTTCTCCTTAGCTTGCTTCTCAAGCTCATCAGCAGCCTTTTGTTTCAAATCATTGGCTTCTGCAGGATCCAAGCTAAACCGTGGCTCCCCTGCTTTCTTTCTTGCCTTATCCTCCCTCCACTTTTCTACTACATCGTATAGAAATGTGTTTTTCTTCTTAGTCTTAGGAGGTGCGGATTTAACTTCTTTGGTTTTAGGGGTTTCACCTTCAACTACTATTTCCTTCATTTTTCTTTTCATTCCACGTTTTTTTTATTGTTCAGCTTCTTCTACTAATTTCAGAAGAGATTTTGTTTCTTCTACTAGTAGATCATAAAACACTCCTGTCTCTTTGGAAAAAGAAACATTCATCATCTTGAGGGTATTGTCACTAACTAACATAACCTTACAATTTTTTGGCTTAGAAGAACATGAAATATTGAAAGATTAATGACACCGATCAATTAGCTTGGAGAGTATAGCTAGGTACATGATGATCTATGCTCTCAAATTCCCGTTATTGATATTATCTATCGTGATGAGAATATGCCTCATCAGATTGATTTTCCTTAGTTTTACCTAATAATCTAAGATATACATATCACTTTTCTTTAGGGTTTTCTTATCACACATTCTTGGTATGATGAAGCCTTGAACCCATAATTCAAGGATCCGATGATTTGTAGAATGATGGGAAATCTTTGGAGTCTTGACATTCGAGAGTCCAAGAAACTCCATAGTTTTATCTTTAGTAAAACTTACTTTCTCATCCGGTAAATTGTAGGACCGAAACACAGCCTCACCCTCATATGATAAAAAAAACCAAGATTTCAGCCTTGGTGTAAGAAAGAGAGTATTTATTCCCATAAGACTTGAAAGAAAACTTATCTCTTATTTATTAATTGAAAAAGCTAATAGTTTCATAAAATTATATGAGATGATCCAGATACACAACATCCTGATTTCCTAGTTTTGCAACACATACATATTCCAAACCATTTAACTTAATATTCATGGATATAATAGAATCATTATTGTTGAAGATGTTCAGATGTACCAACCTCTCCCCATATACTTGCCACTCCGATATCGGCTTGACAGTAGACATTTCATGATATGGAGCTTCACCTAACATTTGGATTTGAAGAGTCTTTGAGAAATTTGAAATGGCCTTATGTAGGGGGTAAGATCTTCGAGAAAAAAAGGCTTGAGATTGATGTGGTACCACCGTTCGAGGGTACATTAAATAGGTATTGGAGGTGATGTTTCATCTTCCAAAATCAATCCAATAGTTGAGAAAACTTCAGAACAAATCTTATGGTTGATATGATAGCTGCAAGGATAAATTTGGTAGGATCCTATCTTTTGAGGTTTTTAAAGTGAAAAAATTGGATTTGAAAAGGAGAATATGAAAATTTTAAAATTAAAGAAAATACCAGAAATAAAAGGATGAGTACACAAACTTAAGTAAGAAAATCGAACCATTCATATTTCCACAAAGATTATTCATAACGGGTATCATTCTTCTTGATGAATTTTAAAAACGAAAAACTCCCTTGCCAAAAATTGAAGTATGAAAAATTTCCATTACGAAAATTTTTATGTACGAAAAATATAATTAAAAAAATTTGAAAAAAAATTAACACAAAAAATTTGAAAACATTAATACATATATTTTGAAAATTTAATTATGATTTTTTTTTGAAAGACCTCACTACGAAAAATTTAGAAAAACAAAACAATGAATTTTTCTGAAAAACATAACAAAACAAATGTACTCCCTCTATGAAAAAAAGTTTATTACTGTAAAGAGATTGATAAGAAGAGAAAGTTAACATGGAAGATTACCTTACAATTGTCATTCCTAACTTCTGTATAATGTATTTAAATCTATCAGGAGGTAAAGATTTTGTGAAAATATTAGCAAGTTGGTCTTGCTTTCTGATGAATTGAAGAATGATTTCTCTTTTTTGTGTGTGATCCCTAAGAATGTGATGCTTGATATCTATGTGTTTTACACGAGAGTGATGTGCAGGGTTTTTACTAAGGTAAATGGCACTAGTATTATCACACAAAATTTGTGTCTTTGTAAAACTCATGCCATAATTTGTGAGTGTGGGTTGCATCCAAAACACTTTAGCACAACAACTTCTAGCTGCTACATATTTAACTTCAACAGTGGAAAGTACTATTGAGTGTTGCTTCTTACATGACCAAGAAACTAATAAATATCCTAGGAAATGACTGGTTCTATATGTACTCTTTCTATCCATTATAAATCCACTAATGTCAGCATATGAAAGACTTTTAAAAACAAAATCATTTCCAGAAGAATAAAATAGTCCCAAATCCAGGGATCCCCATAAGTAGTGAAAAATTATTTTCACTACCTTTAAATGAGATTTCATGGGATTATATTGATATCTTTCACATAATCATACTACAAACATAAAGTCTGGAAGATAAGCTATCAAGTATAGTTGACTTCCAATCATCCATCTAATTAATGTTTTATCCACTAGTTTTCCAGCTTCCTGAGGATGAAGAGTATTTGAGGTATAGATGGGAGTACTAAAACTCTTAGTGTTGTCATATCCATACTTTTTGGGAAGATCATTAATATACATAAGCTGAGATATATTGGTTCCTTCTGGTTTTTGAGATATTTGAAAACCTAAGATGAATGTTGACTCACCCATCACACATATTTCAAAATCAGATGTAATTAGATCCGTGGACGAATTAGTTAAAGATTACTGATTTGAACCAAATATAATTTCATGAACACTAATTTGAACAATAAAAACATTATTTCTATCTTTCTTAATAAAAAGGTTTGGCTCTAAATTTCCCTTAATATATTTATTTTGAAGAAAAAATTATGTATGTCTATCATAACAGGATCTAGGTTCCTTTTTATGGCCATATAAATATTTTTTAAGTCTAAAAACATGGTCAGGATGTTTCGGATCATCAAATCCAGGAGGTTGTTCAAAAAAAATTCCTCTTGAATGTATTTGTTAAGGAAAGAACATTTCACATCCATTTGAAATAGTTTTAAATTGAAAAATGCTTCAAAGGCAAGTAGAATATGAATAAATTCATGTCTAGCTACTGGAGAATATGATTCTTCATAGTCTATCCCTTCTTGTTGGTTATAGCTTATCGCAACGAATCAAGCTTTATTCCTCACAATGATTCCGATTTCATCACATTTATTTTTGAAGAACCATTTTACACGAAAAATAGAAGTTTCCTTGGGTCTTTCAACAAAGGTCCAGACTTTATTCTTTTCGAATTTATTTAGTTCAACTTGCATGGATTTAATACAATAATCATCACCTAAATCTTCACCAGTTATTTTTTGTTCTAATTTGGAAAGGAATTCTTGATATTCTATTTCATTTCTTAAGTAACATTAATTCTTTATGGGTTGATTCACATCACCTATGATTCTATCACTGGGATAATTCTTTAGAAACGACTGATTTGGATTTTTTAAAACAGGTTCATCAACATATGGTATAAATTCTTCTTGGGTAAATGTCTGAGAAAATATTTCTTGAACATTTTCCTTTTCAGAAAGTTCTTTTAACAAGGGTTGATAATCAGTTTTTGAAAACACATCCGAGGATGTAGGTTGAGGGTGTTTGAAAACAAAGGGATCAGTTTCATCAAATTTTACATGTATTATCTCCTCAATAGTGCAAGTATTTTTATTAAAAACTCTATAAGCCTTAGAAGTTGTGGAGTAACCTAAAAAAATTCCTTTATCAGATTTTGGTGTGAATTTCTGAAGATTATCTTTAGTATTCAGAATGAATACATTGAAAACAAAAACCTTGAAGTAGTAAAGTCTCGGTTTTCTACCACTCGATAACTCATAAGGAGTTTTATTAAGAAAATATCAAACTACAAGTTGATTTATAGTATAGAAAGTAGTACTTAAACCTTCAACCCAGAAATGTTTAGCTATCTAATTTTCACTCAACATGGTTCCAGTTATTTCTTGAATAATTCTATTTCTTTATTTGACAACACCTTTTTGTTGAGGAGTTATTAGGGCTGAGAAGTTATGAGTAATACCTTTTCTACTACAATAAATTTCAAAATAAGAATTTTGAAATTCATCACCATGACCACTATGACTAGTTATCAAAGGAATGTTTTTCTCATTATTTACTTGGGCTCTAAATGATTTGAAATTAGAAAAATTATCAGACATCTTTTCTAGAAAATAGACCCATGTTAATATAGTGTAATCATCAACCAAGACAACATACATAATATTTTCCACTAATAAATCCATTTTGTGTTAGACCAAAAAGATCCAAGTGCACCAACTGTAATGAATCAGTAGTTGAGATTTCACTGATTGACTTAAAATTAGATTTATTTCATTTTCCATGTTGTCAAGGATCACAAACTTTTGAAGAATCAAATCTAAGATCCGGTAGATAATTAACTAGTCTGTTCGTAGAGGGTTTTCACAAGTTCCTAAGGTTACTGTTTCCTAACCTTCTATGCCATAAACAAGATTGATCATTCATTGCACTAAGGAAAGGTAGATCATAGTTCCTATGGTCTTCTTTGTTTAATGTGTTCACATTCTCTTGCATATGGGATGAATGAATAATCTCATCCTTGAAATTGTGTACTAAACACTTATCATTTCTAAAATTCACAAGGTAGCCTTCATCACATAATTGTCTTATGATGATGAGGTTGTGCTTAAGAACCTTTACAAATAAAACATTTGAAATCAAATTTTTTCCAAGAAGAATAATGTTACCTATCCCAATAATTTATCCATGAGCATTATCTCCTAATGTCACTTTCCCTCCTTTCATCTTGATAATATTTTCAAAATAGTATTTGTTACTAGTCATGTGCCGAGAACATCCACTATACATTTACCATGTATTGTTGTTATTGCCTTCCCTATTTTCCTGAAAGTAAGAAAGAGTTAGGTTTTTGGAATTTATACTTGCTTGGATCCAAAAATTCTAGAAAGACAATTTTTGGGAACCCACATTTTCTAAGAAAAGTATGATTTATGGAATCCTAAGGAATAAGTTTTATTTAAAGAACAATTTTTTGCCTAGGGTCCACCACACTGAAACTTGGTGCAGAAAGGAGAACTTTGTAGAACAAAATATTTTTTGCTAAAAATAGGTTTAGAACTAGTAAAACCAAAACTATAATAATTCCTTAGAGGTCAGAATTGAGAATACATCTTATCAAAATTTTCATTGCCTAAGGTAATGATTGCTAAACACATCCTCAAGGAATAAATTTCAGATTTCAGTTTGATAACCAAGTTCTTGTCTTCTAAAACATTTTATTTTGAACTAGAGTTAGGCTCAAAAACATTTTTCTTATAAATTACGTTTTCTATCTCTTTAGAAAGCTTATTCTTCTCAAAATTTACATCCTCAATATTTTTTAAATACATTCTAAATAAAGAATTTTCTTATCAAGATATTTAGAATGAACTAATATTTCCTTAGAAAGAAAAGTATTCCTAGAATTTTCCTTATCATGATTTGACATGAGTTTTGAATTCTCATTCTCACGATGTTTGGAAAACCTAGAAACTTCTTCATTTGTAGGTAAAGAGTTATCTTCATCAGAAGGGGATTATTCATTAGAAGTGTTATAATATTTACTTTCACTATAATTTTATTTTAATGAAACATTGGTCATGGATTCATTGTTGTGTACCATAGTCATCAAACAATGATTGTCAATAGGTAGTCTGGCTAATAGACCAAGTTTCTTCTGTCAAAATTATTCATAATCTGATGATTCATCTAAAGAGTTACCACCACTAGAAATCTATGTGTCATTGGATTTCAGAGATTTCTTAGCTTTGGATTTGTAATACTTCTTCATGTTTCTCTCAGAATTCCTTTCTTTTCATTATTTCTTTTTGAGAAAAGGATAGTTAGGCCTTATGTGTCTAGATCTTTTGCATTCATAACATGTGACTTCTAAATCTTTCTTATCAAACCTTTCCTTATTCTTATTTCTGTATTGGAAATTCATTTTCCCGACAATCTTGTTCATTCTCCGAGAATGATTGGCTAACATGTTTTTTGAAACATTACTTCCACTAGAATCAAATTGAATAAAAACCTTCTATGTTTTGGACCGAGTAACTCTCTCAGGAGTCTTAGATTTCTTATGATTTGAAGTAGTAGTAAAAGCAACACTGCTATTCCCATTCTTCTTCTTCACATTTTTATCAAGTCTCCTCATTATTGTCTCATTTTGAAGAAGAGTTCCAAAAATTTTGTCAATAGAAAATAGAGTAACCTTTCTATTCTCATTAATAGCAGTCCATATTGATTCCCACTCATTGGGCCTAAATTTATGATCTTATCAACTAGATCTTTATCATCTATCCCTTTATCTCATATGTATTTTAAGCTATTCAAAAAGGTCATGAATAAATGTTTCACTTTACAAATTGGTTCTCTGTAAGGAATGTTAAAACCATGATACATAGCTCTGAGCATGGATCTTCTAGTTTCAATCACATTAGAAGTACCAAAATGTGTGACCTCAAGTTTCTTCCAAATGCAATTTGCTGCTTCATAAGATGAAATTTGGCTATATATGTTCCTAGTCATTGAACAAAGAAAAATATTGCATACCTTATAGTTGAGTTGGTATTCTTGACTCTCCTGGTTTGTAAAAGCTGTGACATCCTTATTAGAAATTTTATAACCACCACTAAGCATAACAAATTTATCTTCTCCAGTATTTATAAAAAAGGTCTCACTACTAGAAATAGTATATTTTCCAATGGTTTAGAACCATTGAGATAGGCTGCAGAACCATTGGTATATCTTATACTAATGGTTCTGCCAACCATAGAGATGTAGGCCATTGGAAAAAAGTTTTCCCAACAGTTTACGTAAAACCGTTGGGATAGGTTAGATACATGAACCTATAACACTAGTTTGGTTGAACCGTTGGTATAATTGTTTCCAACTCTTCCACCAAACCGTTGGTAAAACCTTTTCTAGGAAGCTTTTCCAATGGTTTACAAACCGCTGGGAAAGAGTTTTTTCCAATGGTACTCATAGAACTATTAGTAAAAACATCCTACAAAATTTTTCCAACAGTTTGAAACCGTTGGCATAGGCTATGCTGTGAAAATTGCACAGAAGCATGCAATTTGGACAGCAGGGTCTACAATCCCATTCCTGCATGCTATAATTTGGTCCATTGTGCTATAATTCTCTATTTTGTCTCATTTACAATTATTTAACATATAATGTATACACATTTAACATTGCACCCTAGAACAAACCACATCCAGAATTAAATCATAATTCATAACGTAATTATAAACAAACATAATTAATTTAGAATTCAATTTAATACTTAGATGACAAATATATGTTGAATCCAGAATTCAATTAATAATTGAATACATACATAATTTAGTTATCATTTATCAAAAAAATACATAAAAATTTGAATATGTAATTAAATGTGTAATACACAATTAAGAATACCTACAAGTGGTTTTTACTTAAAATGTTGTCCATTTTAAACCTAATACATACTCTTGGAGTGATACCGGACACAACATGTCTCAGATTGAGGCAGGGTTGACTTGTACATGTCAGATATGACCCATAGATCGGTGTCCTAAAGTATCAACATATTCTGAATGTGTTTGGTCGGTCTCAAATGAGAGACACATTTAGTGGTGATGGCCACACCATGCCTTGGATTGAGGTGGGGTCGAGTCGCGCATGTCACACAAGACCCATTGATTGTTGTCCTGATGTTTCAATAGAATATGAATGCATTTGGTCAGTTTTTTGTATGCTAGCTGTACTTTCACTTAAAATGTTGTCCATTTCATATAAAACTGAGACACATCTAGTTGTGTCGGCCACACCACGCCTCAGATATAGTCGGGGGTTACACATAGATGTCATATATGACTCATGGATCATTTTACTAAATTTTCAATGGAATCCAAATGTGTTTGGTCAGTTTTTTGTATGTCAATTGTTGGTTTCACAAAATATGACATCCATTTAAACAAATAGAGACACTTTGAGTTGTGCCGGCAACACCACCCCTCGGATTGAGGCGGGGTTGACTCGGACACATCACAAATGAGACATGGATCATTTTCATAATTTTACAATAGAATCTGAATGTCTTTGGTCGGTTTTATGTATGTCAGTTGTTGTTTTCACTTAAAATGATGTCCATTTTAAACAAAAGATAGACACTTTGAGTGTTTCCGACCACACCGTGCCTTAGATTGAGGCAAGGTTGACTCATACACATCACATATGACCCATGGATAATTTTACTAAAGTTTCAATAGAATCAGAATTCATTTGGTTGATTTTTCATATGTCAGCTATTGTTTTCGATTAAAATGATGTTCTTTTGAAACAAAAGAGAGACAATTTGAGTGGTGTCGGCCACACTGAGCCTAGGATTGATGCGGGGTTGACTCGTACACGTCAAATATGACCCATGTATTATTTTCCTAGAGCATCAACACTTTCTGAATGTGTTTGGTCAGTTTCCATATGTCAGTTGTTCTTTTCACTTAAAATACCTTCCATTTTAAACAAAAGAGACATAGTTAGGGCGCCACCGGCCACACCGTGCCTCATATTGATGGGAGGTTGACTAGTACACATCAAAAATGTCCCATGGATCGTTTTACTAAAGTTTCAATAGAATATGAATGCGTTTGGTTAGTTTTCCGTATGCCAGTTGTTGTTTTCACTTAAATTGATGTCCTTTTGAAACAAAAGAGGGGCATTTTGAGTGGTGTCGGCCACACAGGGCCGCGTATTGAGATGGGGTTGACTCGTACACGTCATATATGACCCATGGATCGTTGTCCTACTGCATCAACACATTCTGAATTCATTTTGTCGGTTTTCTATATGTCAGTTGTTCTTTTCACATAAAATCCCATCCATTTTAAACAAAAGAGACACAGTTAGGGTGTTGTCGCCCACACCGTTCCTAGGATTGATGCGGGGTTGACATTTACATGTCAAAAATGTTTCATGGATCATTGTACTAAGGTTTCAACAGAATCCAAATAAGTTTGTTTGGTTTTTCAATTTCCAGTAGTTTTTACTAAAAATGAAGCACATTTTAAACAAAATACATACACATGGAGTGATACCGACCACATTGTGTCTCAAATTGAGGTGAGGTTGACTCTTATGCATTGCATATGAACCATGTAAATTTTTCCTAAAGTATCAACATATTCTAAAAGCGTTTGGTCAGTTTTCCGTATGAAAGTTATTTTTTAACACGAAATGATGTTTATTTCAAAAAAAGAAACACTTTGAGTGGTGTCGGCCACACTATGCCTCGAATTCAGGCAAGGTTGACTTGTACAAATAAAATATGACTCATTGGTCATTTTTATAATGTTTCAACAAATTCAGAATGCGTTTGGTCAGTTTTCCGTATGCTAGTACATGTTTTCAATTAAAATGTTGTCCATTTCAAATAAACGTGAGACAGATTGAGTGGTTACAGCCACACTGGGAATCAGATTGAGGCATGGATGACTTATACATGTCACATGTGACTCATGGATCGTTTTACTAAATTTTCAATGGAATCTGAATTCGTTTCGTTAGCTTTCCGTATGTCAGTTGTTGTCTTCACTTAAAATGATGTCCTTTTGAAACAAAAGAGATACACATTGAGTTGTTCCAGACACACCGCGCCTCAGATTGTGGTAATGTTGACTCATATACATCACATATGACCCATGTATTGTTTTCCTAAAGTTTCAACAAAATACTAATGTGTTTGGTCGGTTTTCCGTGTGTCAGTTGAACTTTTCAATTAAAATGTTATCAATTTCCAATAAAACTGAGACACTTCGAGTTTTGATGGCCACACTGCGCCTCAGATTTAGGTAGGGTTGACTCATAAACATCACATATTACCCATGGATCATTTTTCTAAATTTTAAATGGAATCTGACAGTGTTTGGTCAGTTTTCTGTATATCAGTTGTTGTTTTCACTTAAAATGATGTCTATTTTAAACAAAAGAGAGACACTTTGAGTGGTGTCAGCCACACCGTACCTCGGATTGAGGTGGTGTTGACTTTTACACATCACATATGACACATGTATCATTTTAATAAAGAATAAACACATTCAGAATGCGTTTGGTCGGTTTTCCGTATGCCAGTTTTTGTTTTCACTTAAAATGAAGTGCATTTTAAACTGAAGAGAGACACTTTGAGTGGTGTTGGCCCACCGCGCCTTGTATTAAGGTGGGGTTGACTCATACACGTCATTAATTACCCATGGATCATTGTACTAATGGTTCAATAGAATCTGAATGTGTTTGGTTGGTTTTCCGTATGTCAGTTGTTTTTTTTACTTAAAATGAAGTCCATTTTAAACTAAAGTGAGACTCATTGAGTGGTGCCGGCCACACTGTGCCTCAGATTGAGGTGGGGTTTACTTTTCCACATCATATATTACCCATGTATCATTGTGATAAATTATCAACACAATCATAATCTGTTTGTTGGGTTTCCGTATGTAGTTAAAATGTTGTCCATTTTAAACAAAAGAGAGATACCTAGAGTGATTCTGGCCACACTACAACTCGTATTGAGGCACAGTTGACTCTTACACATCACATATGACCCATGGATCGTTTTCCAAATGTTTCAACAGAATTAGAATGTGTTTGGTCAGTTTACGCTATGTCAGTAGTGGTTTTCAATTAAAATGAATTCTTTTTTAAATTATAGAGAGACACTTCGAGTGGTGAAAGCCACTCCACGCCTCAAATTGAGGCTGGGTTGACACGTACAAATCACATATAACCCATGGATCATTGTCCTAAAGTTTCAACTGAATCCAAATGCGTTTAGTCTATTTTCCGTATGCCAGTTTTACTTTTCACTTAGAATCCCATCCATTTTAAAGAAAAGAGACATTGTTAGAGTGCTATTGGCCACACTGCGCCACTAATTTAGACGAGGTTTCCTCGTACATGTTACTAATGACCTATGGATCATTTTCCTAAAGCATCAACACAATCCTGGTAGCCCTCACAGAGAAACTATAGCATACATCCATGACTTTCAAGTCAAAATTCCCTAAGCATGAAGAGTTCATCCATGAGTTCTTAGCATGAAACCCATGTCTTCTCCTAACAATTGAAAATTAAACCAAATCAAACAAGTCATAATTCACATAACATGGAGAATGTTAAACAAGGCGTTGTATTCAAATTAAATCATATCATCACATGCATTTGATGAGACTGCGCTAATAACCTTACCAAGACATTCATATAATTCAAGACATACAAAAATGGAATAATCCTAAATAACATTACATGATTAGAGAAATAAAAAAAGCAATGTGAAATAAAGGAGGAGGTTGGAGGGGCTGTCTGGGGGTCTAGGGAGGAGGGTGGGGGCTGTCTGGGGGGGGGGGGGTTGTCCGGGGTCCAGGGAGGAGGGTGGGATGCTATCCGGGGGCTGTTCGGGGACCAAGGAGGAGGGTGGGGTGGCTGTGCAGGGGGGGACTCTATGTGGGGTGTTCAGGGGGGGTGTCCGGGGGCCAAGGATAATGGTGGGGGGCTATCCGGGGGGTGTCTAGAGGACTTTTTGGGGACCAAGGAGGAGGGTGGGGGTTGTACGGGGGGATGTATGGGGGGTGTTCGGGGGGCTATCTGGGGTCCAAGGAGGAGGGTGGAGGGCTGGCCGGGGGGCTGGCTGGGGGGCTGGCTGGGGGGCTGTCCGTGGGGCTGTCTGGGGACCAAGGAGGAGGGTGGGGGGTTGTACGGGGGGCTGTCTAGGGGGCTGTTTGGGTGTTGTCCAGGTGGCTGTCCGGGGACCAAGGAGGAGGGTGGGGGCTGTTCGGGGGAGTTCGGGGGGCTGTCCGTGGTCCAAGGAGGAGGGTGGGGGCTGTCCGGGGGGCTGTCCAAGGGGGGTGTTTGTGGGGCTTTCCAGAGACCAAGGAGGAGGGTGGTTGGGGGGCTGTCCGGGGGGCTGAAAGGGGAGCTATCCGGGGTCCAGGGAGGAGGGGTGTCTGGGGGGTGTCTGGGGGCTGTCTGGGGACCATGGAGGAGGATGGGGGGCTGTATAGGGGGTTGTCTGGGGTCCTTGGAAGAGGGTGGGGGGCTATCTGGGGGCTGTCTGGGGGGCTGCCTGTGGTCCAGTGAGGAGGGTGCGGGGCTCTCCGAGGGGCTGTCCGGGGGGCTGTCCGGGGGGTGTCCGGGGGCTGTCTGTGGACTAAGGAGGAGGTTGGGGGGCTGCACGGGGGGGGGGGGGGGCTTTCTAGGGGCTGTCTGGGGCCCAAGGGGGATGATGGGGTTGTCAAGGGTCCATGAAGTAGGGGGGATATCCCGGGAGTTCCCAAACACACAAAAATCTATAAACATGCTCAAGATACACCGAAACCACTAAAAGACATCATAGTTCATGAATAAATACAACATATAAAAATAACTCAACTCCAATACTATACTACAGGTCTAGATAAAAACCAAAAAATAGAATATATTAAAAATTAAATCTCAGTAATATTAATAAAAAATGTAACAGATCAACTTGTCCCAAGTCACCATCACCATCAGCACCATCATCATCACCCTCATCCTCATCCTCTGCCTCCTCAACGCCCTCCTCCTCGCGCTCCTCCTCGCCCCCGCCATCCGCCTCACCCTCCTCCTCTTCCGCAACAGACACCTCGCCATCATCCTCGTCATGTTGTACATAATCTTGACCACAACTAGAACTGCCTCCTGGTTCACCATATATAGAATTCTTTGATGACATATATTCATCAAATGTTGGGATGGCCTCTGGTGGATGTGTTGGACGTAGAACTTTAATAAATTTCATAAATGCACTGTTTTCCCTAGCAGACTGTTATGCCGTCTCTGTGGCCCTTTTGTCAGTTTGTTCTTCCTTTTCCCTAAATTGTTGTAGCTAAGTGGTAGTACAAATCGTACCTGAGGAGGGCCAATACCTCGTTCGGGTAATCCAAGGTCGGAAACGTACTCTTCCAGGATGCTCCTCTCCCAACACGAGATGTAAGTGAAGATTTGGCCCAAAATTGTCTGGTTCTTGGGCATCTAGGGCCTCTAAAGCATCCTATTACAAATATAAATATATTATTAAGTTATAAAATAGATATTAAAATATTTAATAAATAGATTAAAACATACAATATGATGCTGAGTCACTTCGTTAATGACACTTCCATCCTTTTTCTGTCTACTTATGGAAAAAAAATTTGCTCAAGGCACACATCCTTCAATATTTTGTATTTTCATCTATAAAGACATTGAAAACTACAGTTATATGAAAACTTTAGCAAGATATTAAATAATTGAGGAACCAATAGAATGTGTAAGTCATAATGAAAACTTATAAACAGTTGTCATACCTGCTTCCTGTCATGATCTGGCATTGTAGTACGTCCCAGTGTGTGGAGGTATTTTTTTGCATCAATGTTTTTTTTATTTTTTCTAGATGATTCCTAAATAATATTCGATAATTCAAAAGATAGTATTAATGAAAAACATGAATGTTATTATTTAAATACCTCAATTTTAATTAATACAATAAACTGGGTAGTCGTCCAATGAGTAATAATCTGGTGATACTACTCTATAGGGAAATCAACCACTACTGGTACTGCCACTAACTCAGTGCCAACTATAGCACGCCATCCAATATATAACTCATGCATGTAGGATCTTCAAATATTTCCTAAATCTTTTCGATGTTCTGGTCATGCACCCTCACCATCGAGAAAATTAAATCGAAGCTAACATCAAAATATTAATTTAGATAAACAAAAAATTATTTCATGGCCTTAAATAAAACATATTTTTTTTACCCATATCTCTGCCCAAGCTCTATCCTTGACGTCATGGGGAAAATGTCTCCACGATAGTGGGATGATGGGAATGAAGTCAGAGTATTTGGCAAGTGTTGCCCAAAAACTATGACAATGCTACCCTGTTTTCTGAACCAATTTGTTGTCTTCATTGTAATCCACCATGACTTGTGTGCGGCGGTTCCACACCGCATGCATGCGTGTACAACGCTACCCCGCCATCTATCAGAAGATGTATTTTTCTTGAAAAAAACAAATATTTTATCAAAACATGTTATAATGAAAATAAATATTGCTATAGAAATTTGTTAGCGTTCTATTAATATACATGTGCCAGTCTGATCGTTGAGTGTCGCTGGATCCATAGAAACTGATGGAACACCTTGTGGTGGAACAGTAGTCGAAGACGATCGAATATAGAAACTCGGAGGGCCAGAAGTAGAAGGAAAAGAAGATGGGACAGTTGTTTGACCGGATTCTGACATGGGAGTGGGAATCATCAGAGGATATGAAAAATATGGGACAGAAGATGAAAAAGGTGGAGAAAACATGGGAGGCCTAAATATCCCATGTGTCACTAATAACACACCGTGATCAGAATGTGGGAAGGATGACATGTCAGTGGGAGGGGCATGGTCTAGTTGGGTACACTAAGCTGCTCGTCCACCTCTGTTATGAACCCTCCTCATACCACCGACCTGATTACTAAGACTAGTACTAGGATCCTCATCGAATAACTGTCGACGTATAGGTGGATCCCACAAATATGTTTACAAAAAAACTAATCACATGACATTATATATTATTCAAATATATATATTTGAGATAATTTACTCACTATAGGAACTAATGGTGGAATGCCCAACTTTTCCATTCGACGATTGTTCTCCATCATTTTTTCCTTCATCTCTCTCCAATTGGCTGCATTCCATGCTTTTTAAAACACATATGTATTTAATTATATAAAGGAAACTGATGTGTAACCCAAAAAACTAAATATATGAGGGAATAGGGGGATTCATTGGTAATTTTGCTATCAATTTTTTAGAAGATATTGAATGGATTTAATAAATCATACAAGTTGTAATGTTTACCATGTTAGAAATATTGTTTGACTAGGTTTGAATACAGTTCAATTCCAAATTAGAAAATGTAATTCAAATTAAACTGCAACCAATAAACATTGAAAATTCACATAATGGTCATGTCAGCTAAAACATATTTGTGATCAATACTAATTCAATTTGAATATTACCAACCATAACATCCCAAATAGAGGTAAACAAAACGAATTGAGTACATGGATGAATGATTCTATATATTTTAAACGACAACTTCAGGTTCACAATCAACTCTGAAAATTGAGCTATTGGAGTCATCAAAAGAAATTAATGGATTGGTTCTAATTGCACATGGGACATTGTCAATTCCATCATCACCATAATTAAAAATATGTCATGGAATTACATCAACTATGACTCAAAATTCAGGTCGAAGTTGGTCTTTGACATAAAAAACATGTTTAGACATTGATGCCAACTCATATGGTTCTTCGGTAGCAAGAGTGTGAGTCATATTAATTACTCGAAATCCACAATCATCAATAAATGTGCCATATATCATCAAGGATTCAAAGAAATAGAATTTCACCATTGTGACTCGTCCATGAGAGTAATAATCCAATATTATTATTTTCTCAATGACTCCATAATAACCCACATTTTCAAATCGCCGTCTACTATCTAACGCACTGTCCTAACAATCTGTTGTGGAAGTAACAATAACACCATCAATTTGTGTTCTCATGTTCTTTTCTCATTTAGTGACAATAAATTTGTACCCGTTGATAAAAATTGATTTACAGTCTCGAACAACGGTATTAGGACCAAGAACCAATGCTCTTATTTCCTCACAGACAGAGTCAGCATACAAACTCAATACCTGCAATATAAATTACTAATAAACATAATTAAATATTATAATAATTATTTAAACAGTAATATTTTTACGTTCTATTTTAACCAAGCAGAAAACTCTTTGCTATAAAAAGTCTCCCTCCTTCTCAAAGATAATGAACGCTGCTTCCTATTTATCATTGTTTTATGTTTCCTGTAGATAAGAAATATGAATAGTTTAACAAATATATTTGTAAGATATACATATTCAATTTAGTTACCTGATATAGTCATCGAACCAATCACATTTGAAAGAAAACTTTGCGATGTGACATCTCACGCTGTTCAAGGATTATTGTCTTCAATGTATATGATCCAGGAATTACTCCTCTTTAAGGAAGTGATGAAAACTGGGTTCAATATGCTCATTATTTTCTTCTTCATTTCTCATTGGTCTGTTTATTATTGTAGTAAGATCAAACAAATACATTGAGCATATATCCATACATTCTTGAGCCATGTAACTGTTCATGACAGAACCTTCAGGATGATTCATGTTTCAGACATAAGACTTTATTGTGTACATATTTCTTTCATTTGGATACATCAAATGAAAAGAAACAGGTCATCCGAGAAGTGTTTTATTGGGAATATGGGCAATTAAATGTAGCATGCATGTGAAAAATGATAGAGAAAATATTTTCTCCAACTCGCACAAAATTAATTGGGAATCTGTCAACATTTTTTGCAAGATAGACTTGGACAACTTCTTAGCACAGTGATCTCTAAACAAATGGAAAAAACCGAATAACAGTCACCCTTACATTATTGGAAATAATATGACTGATTTCTATTGAAGAAACTCATGTAGTAGAACATGATAATCATGAGTCTTCAAAGATTTTAGCTTCAACTCTCTTCTATTGACCCATTTAGATATGTTGATTGAATAGACATTAGGAACTCTAATATTCTCTAATACTTCTAGAATTTTTCTTTTCCATAGGAGTCATCACAGAATAATCACATGTAATTTGCAATTTATTTTCACTAATATGCACGAGATTCTACTTTTGTCTGATTCCCCAATCCACCAGGTCACGCCGAGATCGTAATCATCATATATCTTCCCCTTGACATTTAGAAGAACCTAAAGCAACATTTGCATATATTCTTCTCAATATGCATTACGTCTAAGAAATGACGTACCAAATTGGTTGACCAATAACAAAAATCAAAAAACATACTCCTCTTCCTCCAATTGTAACAGGTTTCAGTGGAAACATTCTTTCTCATTCAATATTTCATTTGACCCTTCCCGAATAAAAATCTGAAATCTTTCAATTTATTAAGCACATCAGTTCTAGACATACACTGAGGTGTATCATAAGTCTCTATGGTATTATCAAATCTTCAATGATTAATTCTATATGGATGATCCTTGGGAAAGAATCGTTGATGTCCCATAAAACTGAAACTACAATGATGTTTTAGTCTTCTGGATCGTGTATTCTTTAAACAAACTAGACATGATAGTTTTCCCTTCGTTCTCCATCCAGACATCATTGCATAAGCCAGAAAATCATTGATCATCCACATAAGCGTATCACGCATCTGAAATATGACTTTTGAACATGCATTGTATATGTGCACACCCACATCCTAATGTTGTTTCAACTCTTTTATTAAAGGTTACATGTATAAATCAATATCAATATCGGGATCAGAAGGACCAAATATGAGTATACTCATGAAAGTGAAAGGTTTTTTCATACACAACCATGGGGGAAGATTATAAATCTGTATTAAAACTGGTCTTGTGTTGTGCGAAGTAAGCATCGACCCAAATAGATTAAAACTGTCGCATGAAATACCCAGCCTCACATTATGCACATCAGCGGCAAAATCAGGATGTCGAGCATCAAATCTGTGCCATGCAAATCAATCTGCCGGATGAACCAACTCATCATTAGTCTTCTTTCTCTCGGTATCATGGCATCTCATTTTTGTTGATATGTCATCAGACATAAACAGATTCTAGAGTCTGGGGATCAATGGAAAGTGCCAGATTACTTTTTGTGGAACACGGTATGGTGTTCCACCATATTTTGACTTTCAGCGGGATGTGACACATTTTATACAATCATTTCGTTCAGCGGTTTCCTTCGAGAAAAAACTTTAATCTTTCGGTCAAGCATGAATTTTGTTTCTTTAAAATCCAAGTTCTTCAACTAACATCCATGCCATATAGTAGTTTCAGTGAATTTTTGCATCATCTGGAAGTAAATCATTCAAGAGGGTAAGAATTTAATCGATTACTGTATTAGAAATCACATACATAGTTTTCACAAGAAACAATCTGATTAAAAATTCTATCTTCTTCATTTTATCACATTGTAGATATACTGGAGTCGTGGTAGCATCATTCAATTTTTTGACCCTATCAATATAATCATTTTAACTTGATGCATCATCTGTCCTCATATCGAAGTCTTCGTGAGTCGAAATCCTTTCTTTTTCATGATGACAAATAAATGGAAACCGATCATCTAACAAATTATCCATTCCAATCCTTTTATTTCAATCATAACCAATTTTATATTTCATTTTCTCCCCATTTTGATTCCACACAAATTAGTTTTTTGAAAACCATATTTTGTTATGTGGTAGTTGACTTCTTCATAGCTCAACCATGGTCTACCGACACAATTGGAACATGGGCAGTGTATGCGACCACTATCTGAAGCAATGTGAAATGAAAAATCTATAATTCTCTCCAAATTGTTTTGAAAATCTATTGAGATCCGATTGGTTTCATACATCCAACTTTTTTCCATTTTGTAAAAAAGAATTTATATAAGTCATTTTGTCATAAACAGTTCAATAAGATTTTTAACTTTAATAGAAAATACATTTATGTAAACAATAATGGAAGAACTTTCTAGTTGATAAAGTGAACTATTAAAATAATGTAAAGGACAAGTACATAAAAATTAAATTAATATTTATTTATATTCATTTTCATTGGGTATATAAGAGGCACATGCCTCAGGTTCCATTATGTGTTATAGGAATCCCAAATCATTCACTCATGTTCAATAACTCATTATTGGAACCTCTTTGGCCATACCTTTCATTACACAATTACATCCCCAAGTCAAGCGCACCCCATGGGTGAATACATTTTAGGCTTCTACACTAATAGGTTGTTCATGTCTTGTACAATGATTTAATTTCATAAAGTATAGAAAAAACAATTATTTTTAAATTTGAGATTAATAATAAAGTATGTCAATGATAACAACATTACTAAATTAAACTTGTGACTTATCTAACATTTTTATGGAGGACTACACATGCCAGCATGGCTACTGAATAGCACCCCACCCTCATAAATGTGAGTATTGGACAAGACGGACACATAATATACAATTTACAATGAGAACCATATTTAATTGACCCTAAAGTTATATTAGTACAGTTATTTTGCGGGAAATGGAATATATGATCCTGGTTAACGGAAGATTTCAAAATCTCGTATTCCATATGATGGACACTATTTAAGGTAAGATATCATGTGAGGATGGGTTTACATCATTCAATTTCTTACATGCTAGTGACAATGAAGGCTTGAATTAATGACTTGAGTTCACTGAATAAATGAGGGTAGAGGTTGCATAGGCTGTATAAACAGAATGGTTAAATAAGGGTAGAGGTTGCATACACTGTGCATGGTGGAGGAATCTCAGCTGATCTAGAAACTAAAATAAATTTCATCATAGTTATAAATAAGAAACATCTGCGTCAAAAGAAACTCCAAATAAAAAAAGGACTACAAAAATCAAACAATTTTTATGTAATCACACAAAAAATGATCACGAATGTCCCTATATATTTTCATACTTCAAGAATTTAGAGAGAGTTTGTTTTTATGAACTTCATCCACCTTCACACCATCCCCACCCCACTTGGATAGCACTACCCCAATCCCACTTGGACTACCCATCCCCCCCACCCCACTTGGAAAACCCTACCCCCACCCCACTTGGACAGCCCTGCCCCCACTCCTCTTGGACAAACCAGCCCCCACCCCCAGTTGGACAGCCTAACCCCCACCCCACTTGGACATCCCAGCCCCCCCCCCCCCCACACTTGGACAGCCCTCCCCCCCGCACTTGGACAACCCAGCCCCCCCCCCCCCCCCCACATGGACTTCCCTACCCCCACCCCATGAGGAAAACCCAGCACCCCCCACCACTCCACATGGACATACATACACCCACCCCACTTGGACAGCCAAACCCCCACCCCACATGGACAACCCATCCCCCACCCCACCCTCCCCACTTGGACAGCCTTACCCCACCCCACATGGACAACCGAGCCCCCCCCCCCCCCCCCCCACTTGGACAGCCCTACCCCCACCCCACTTGGACAACCCCCACCCCACTTGGACAGCCCTACCCCCACCCCACTTGGAAAACCCAGCCCCCCACCCCACCTGGACACCCCAACCCCCAACACCCCACATAGAAAACCCAACCCCCCACCCACCCCACCTGGACAACCCTATCGTCACCCCACTTGGACAAACCATCCCCACCACCCTACCTAGACAACCTCTCCCCCACCCCACCTACACACCCCCACCCCACTTGGACAACCCTACGTGGACTCACTCCCCTACCCCACACGCACACCCTCCCCCACCCCAAACAGCCCTTCCCCCACCCCATTTGGAAAACCCAGCCCCCTCCCCCACCCTGCCTAGACAACCCCTCCCCCACCCCACTTGGACAATCCCTACCCCACCCCACTTGAACAGCACAGCCCCGCCCCACCCCACTTGAACAGCCCTACCCCCCACCCCACATGGACACCCCAGCCCCCCCCCCCCCCCACTTGGACAGTTCTACCCCCACCCCACTTGGAATCCCCATCCCCCCCACCCCACCGGGACAGCCCTACCGTCACCCCACTTGGAAAACCCATCCCCCACCCTATCTAGACAGCCCCTCCCCTGCCCCACTTGCACACCCTCCACACCCCACATGGACAACCCTTCCTAGACACCCTCTCCCACCCAACCTGCACACCCTCCCCCACCCCAAACAGCACTACCCCCACCCCATTTGGACAACCCAGCCCCCTCCCCCATGCTACCTAGACAACCCCTCCCAAACCCCACTTGGATAGCCCTCGACATCCTCCCCCACCCTATCTGCACACCTTCCCCCACCCCAAATTGAAATAGAAATTCATCCAAATCATTACATAAAAAAATCATAGATTCATAAATCCAAATCAAAATAGAAAACAAAAAATCATAGAATCATAAATGGGAAGAAAAATCTAAAATAAATGAACACACACTAGATTAACACACACGTATCGATTGAAACGGGAAGAAAAAATCTAAAATAAATGATCTCACACATACCGATTTAAACGGGAAGAACAAATCATTGGAAACTAGACTTTTTGTGTTGGGAAGTAGCGTTTGCATCGAGATTTAGAGGCAAACCTTCGATATGGTAGAGGTTTAGGGAAAAACTTTTGAGATGGTGCGTCTAGCTCCCAGTTAGGGAAAAATTTAGAGATCTCTAGAGATACAGATCGATGATATTTGGTGATTTTCATTCCCAACAGGTTTTTAAAACCTTTGGGAACATTATGTTATCCCAACAGTTTCAAAAAACCATTGGGAAAAACCTCTTATTTCCTACTATAGACAATAGTTTCAGTAAACTATTCGAAAAAAATATCTTCATTCTCACTATACCCAATAGTTTCAATGAAAACATTTGTAAAACAAAATTAGTATATGGATATAACAACGTCTCTATAGAACGTTTGGTATATGTTTCTTTGCCCAACGGTTTTCAAAACCATTGGGAATATTGCGTTTGTATGGCTTGCATTTCTAGTAGTGTGTTCATTCGATCACTGCAATACTCGTAGTCATTTCCATCAAAAATAGGTGGTCTTTTAGGATTTAGGATGTTTATGGAACCAAAATTGATTCCTACCATCTTAATGAAAAATAAATCATTCCACTCAAAAACTTTTTAATAATAAAAAATAGTTCGTAACAATAAATGTCTTCCTAAGAAAAGAAAAATAGAATAAGGAAAAAACAAATCAAGGATAACATATATGTGAGTATAAGCTTTTTAGGGAGCTGCTCTTATACCAGTTGTAAGATTTTATAGAGTATGAGGTTTCCAACCTCTAATACAAATTGTAGGATCAGAATAATGATGTAGATTCTCAATATACAAGAGGGGTTGAATTGTATACTTTAAAAATTCCTTTGTAACTTTTAAAGGTGGTTATGTTAAACAAAGTTAAACAATGTAATTCAAAAAACCTCTAAGTTCTACAAACTGTATAGAATCCGGAAAAATGATTCCGAGAAATCTATTCCAGAAAAGTGATTTGGGAAAGGAAACTTAACAATATATAACAAATATATAGATTCTACCTTAAAGCATATAGAATCAAACTAAATCAGATTATATAAGAATAAGGAAGCATAATATTGTTATACTTTCCTTTAGAAACAAAAATGAAGCAAAAAACATGAATCAAACAAGTAACAATATGTAAATCTTTTGACCCAAAGAGAAGGGTATCTGACAACCTTGGATAAAGGTCCCTTGATTTATTCTTTCTATAATGTTTGTCTTACCCACACTAGGGTAAGCCCTCAAAACGAAGATAGGAGTCTGTCCTAGAATCCCCGAAAGCCCTCAACTTCTTGGTAGTCAACACCATTTTTCTTCCTCAGCAAGGAATCCCTCAACATCAAGGTAGTAGGAACCTCTGTCTTCCTATCCTCGAATTTCCTCAAATGTACTCAGCGACATTCGGAGTCAAACAAAGTAGAAAACTGAATAAGAAGTTTAGTACGCACTAGGCATGAGAGTCTCTCTCTAGAAATTACTTCACCAGCCAGTAATCACTGGAGTTGTAGAACAATATTAAGCTCATTCAAATGAGATCATATTTATAAGCATGGATTCAACAGTCGGCTCCCACCTCCAATGGCCATATTTTTCCTTAAATCTCGAAGGGACCTGTAGATGTGTCACTCAAACAATGGTTCGTTAGAAACTGAAATCACGACATCGTTTTATATCAAAACAAATGTAGCTGATTGTACACCATCGTTTTATAAATAATAAGGAAATCATTTTTTACAATGTATGAAAATAAATGTTCGGAGTCTAAGAAAATGAAATTCGAAGTCTACAAAGCATAGATATTCATATTCTGTTTTTCAGATAAGTTGTAATTAGAATTCATCATGAGAATTCATAATGAGAATTAGTAATCAAAATTATTCATCGGAATTCGTAATTAGAATTCGTAATCAGAATTCATCATCATAATTCGAAATGAGAATTCATATTCAGAATTCATCATCAGACTTCTTAATTAGAATTCATAATCAGAATTCGTAATCAGAATTCGTAACGAGAATTTGTAATCAGAATTCATCATCAGAATTCGTAATGAGAATTCATAATCAGAATTCATAATGGGAATTCATAATCAAAATTCATCATCAGAATTAATAATGAGAATTCATAACCAGAAATCATCATCAGAAGTCACAAGGATAATTCTTAATCAGAATTCGTCATCGAAATTCATCATCACAATTCGTAATCAGAAATCATCATCAGAATTCGTAATGGGAATATGTAATCCGAATTCGGATTCTAAAACAGTATGCTTCACATCTAATTATTTTATGATTATGAGGTTTTAGACATGAATCCAATTTTTACACTAAGGCAATATAATGAACAATGAAAAAACTAGTAAGGATAAATTTCTATAGGGAAGGATGATTTTCCATAAAAATGTAAAATACAGGGTAAAATAAAGTTTTCCTTGGGATAAGGTGTTTCTGATTTTCAAAACAAGAATGGATAGGGAACTCATAAGGAGACCTTAATGACTCAGAAATCTCCCCAACTCATGGAGGAATGGAAAATTAATAATGAAAACCTTATTTACTAAAATCTATCCTCCCCGGTTGTTTTCTAATACATTCGGCACATCTAGTGAGAATCTGTACTGGAGTAGGAAAATGGGGATGGTTCCATGAAGCTTCATGAGTCAATACCATTAGTTTTTCTATGTTCATCGCCAAATTTTAATCTAACTTGAGTCTCTTCCCTCTACGTCTCATTTATTATATTATTTCCAATGGATGAGGAAATTCTTGATCACATGGGAATGTCAAATGACATTTCACCATTTCATTTGGATATTCCTGATAGCCTCCCCTAGAGATTGATGCCTTACCAAGAAGTATTCATTGTAAATGGAGGATTGATTAAGAATCTTAATGATGTCTTATTCACATTTCATGTGGTCTCGCAAGGCCATTCTATGGACATCCTGTCATGTTGCATGTCTTTTAGTGAATGAGAGAGCATTCACCTTCTCAAATTTTCCATCCTTTTTTTATTTTTCAATGTTCTAGGATTAAGAAACTTTTCATGAGTAATGTTAAGGATATTTACATGAATTTTTTATGATGGCTTTCATGACCAATATGTATCATATGGGGATGTTTGACCATGTTGTGGGTAAATCTATCAATTATTCCTTAGTGCGCAAAAGGTTATGTGTGGTGTTTTTCGGACATACCAAATGACTTCTGTGGGGTGAGGCTGACAGGAAAAATGCTTTCATGAGATGAGGAATACATGTCTTCGAGGAATCACAGGGTCTTTGGCATTGTCTGGTGTGCATATCATTCCTCTAAACAACAACAAGTACCTCTATCCTCATCCCCTCTATATCATTTATTTATTATATAATGTTTCATGGGTCTTGTGAGTTTTCTTATATATGATAAAAGTATTTTATTATTCCTAATGAGGATATGGAGATTTAGAATTACAATCACTATAGTTATATACCTATTTATATTATTCATCCTTCTTCTCAAATGAATTTCATATGGGTTTTCGTGACCTTTATAATGTAAAACCATATGGCCTTGTGGGGCTCATTCAGTTTTCGAGGGAGCATTTGTATGATCAGGAAGATTCTTTGAAGGGAAAACTCCCCACAGTTCATTGTAGGTCATGTGCTGTGTGTGGAGTCTTCACATAACATTGAAATAGTCAGACTATTGTGAGTCACATGGAGGCTCATGTGATCTATATGTTAGGGCTCCATTTTTTTTGTGGGGAAGGTAATACCACAATTCAAGTATTTATTCCCTTGTCATTTAATCTGATGATTATTCCAAAGGTGTAAAAAAATGAACCCCATCAGGAGTGATTCTTTCTGGGATAAGGGCTTGGTTCTGAAGAAACCTAATTCTTTCCTATGTCGTTGGTGATGTCGCGAAACAATTATTTTAGGTGACATATGTTCTATGGGTAAACATTCTTTATTCAAAAAATGTCTTATATATATAGGTATGGGTGGAAGAAAATTAATTCTTCTAGTCACCCCCACTCTAGGGGGCTCTAAATTTTTCCTCCATTAAGTAAATCTATCATAAACACATACCACAAACCCTAATTTGGAGCCTTCTTTGTGAGACTGTATGGAATGTTTAACCCATCAGATATTTTCTTCTAGACAATTTTTTTTCTCAGGTGATCACCAGATCCAACCACAAATCATACTTTGATAACTTATTGAACGTCATCTATGAGGGATGTGGTTGTTTTGAGGTCTTCCTCAAGGATATTGGAAAAATAATTCAATGATTTTTCAACTCATATTACCATGTTTATTTTATGTAATCACATTTCCAAAAGGGTTTCATGCCGTTTTTGTGATGTCCTGTGGGGGTTATGTGACCCGCAAATCCTCTAGTGGTCTGGTAATCTATGAACTTCTCTGATGTTTTCAAACCCCTTGCTGAGTCATGTGATGCACCTGATTATGATGGCGAGTTTTAATCTTTGGAAATTCCTTTTTATTCATATAATATATTCCACATACTTATTTTCAAATACATTCATCTTCTTATCAATCCTCTCAGATGGTTTTGAAGAAGGGGGCAAGGGAAGAAGTCTCCCACAGTGATACTATAGTGGAAAGTGTGGATCCCTCTTGCCGCCATTTAGTGGGATCATTCTAAAAAGATATGATGAGGTTGATGAGATCAAAAATCTCAAACTATCCCCTTTTATACGTCATAAACCTTTTCTAGTTTGTTGTCACTAATAACTCTCCAATTCCTCCATTGAATTCATCGCTCATACCTTCTTCGTAGACAATGATGGCCTAGAACACTATTTCATATAACATATCTCAAAGGGACAAAATATCTATAAAGGATACCATGAGTATGGCCACCTACAAAAAATTATGCCCACAAAATTTGATGGGACTAATCATGCATCTGATAAGGATGTCTATATTTATCATTAAATAATACAGTTGTCCACCTTTAATTAGACATATGGTTGGATCTTTAGATGGGAATTCAAATCAATGGTAGATTTGGAATAATTCTAGGATGGCCCTTCTAGGTTCAATATAGCATATCTGATTTTAGTAGGGAGCTAAAAGAAAAAGGATTATATGAGACTATATAGATATCACATACATTGACTAATTGCAATAAGGATTTTATGGTGGAGTTGGTTAGCCATGGATCCTGGATACGAACACATTCCTTATTTTGCATGGATAAGATAACCTCAGTCATTGAGACAAGGAACTTATATACAGTGTACTTATTCATAGTGTTATGTATGAAAAAATCCTTCCTCCTCAATCCACTTGGGATGATGTGATGATGAAATATCCTTTAATCTGCCAGCTGATTAAGTAGGTTGGGAACAGCCTCTTAATGTGGGTGCTTCCTGGGGAAGATATACATTTCGAAACACGGTTAGATTACTTCATTAAGAAGATCGGTTCTGATCTATAGGCTAGGAATTAAAATTCCTTAATCAAGAAGGACTCTCATAGTGAATTAGGTGCTTATTGAACAACAGTTGAAGGTGGGAAATTTAGAGATTGGGGATGGGATAGTGTCTGAGGAAGTTATCATTTAGTCCAACAAGATGGTTTCCTCATCATGTACCTAAGTGGGTACTTACTTATAAGGAAGTATAAAGTGGGTTTTTGGTTCTCCACTTTTACGATGGAAAATATGATTACTAGGGGGAGTGTGTTAGGCTATCGATACTTGTGTTAGAAAATCTATACCGCGTATTTTACCATGTTTAGAATGTCCGGTCCCCTTACAGATCTCAGGCCCCTTCCATGTATTATAGGATTTGATGGGGACTCATCAATGTCATTATGAGTAACAAAAAATTTAGGAAATCCTTAATAGTATCTTAGAAACATATATACAATGTATTATTGGGGTAAGACACATCATATGAAATGTTAAGAATAGTATGGATTGTATAAGACACCATGAATATTTCTCCTTAAGGACATATAGACCCATGCCGAGAAGATATTTTGTTAAAAATTGTGAGGCTATCCTTGATGAACATGCTTATATTATGTCACTCCGTGAGGGGGTTCTTACAAATCGAATCGATGGGGACTTTATTTGTGAGTGGTATGAACCATGTTGCTTTAGCTACAAATTTTTTTTCAATCAATCATGGTGTCCTAGATTGATTTTATGTTAGAGATGAGGAACACCAAATGGCAGCTCTCCGGTTTTGTTTAATTTTTACTAGAAAAGACTCTGTTGTGGAAATATGCCTCCCCCATGATGTAGCAATTGGCCCATCCCAAGGTTAAAAGGATATATGGATTCAATCATATATGAATTGAATATTATAAAATCTGGTATGTGATTCCTTCCAACCATGCATTGTATTAAAACAATATCAAGCCTCAAAATTAGTTGTCTTCTATGAGGTCAGAAGCTCTAATTGTGCCTCACCATGAAATCAAACATTTCCCAAAACCGGTTGGGGGATCTACTTACAAGTCTAAAAGATAGGCAAATTTCCTAATGATTCCAACCACATCCCATCATTGGGAGATGGGGAAGGTGATGTATTCTGAAGTCGTTCAATGGGGATGATTATAACTCTCATATGTTTTTTTGGAAGATTTTTCCAATATCATTGTTCCTCCTGGTGTCACCTATAAAGAAAATATTGAATAATTGACGTACATACTCTAATATATACATATGGTTTTAGTGTGTGACATTGGTCATATATTTTTTACTTCACGGTTACACTAAATCGTCCTCCCATTCAGGCATCATATTCCTTTGCATGAACTAGGTTATCCTATCACTGGGGAGGTAGTGTGTATGGGCCTATGATGGCTCTTTAGATGCCATAGTTTCCTTATATCATTACTAATATTATTAATATGTTTTGAAATAGGTGGAAGATACCTAAGATCACTAGACCCTACTTGCTCTGAATATACTCCAAATGGTATGACCCTAGTAGTTGGAATTTTCAATTATGAGGGAAACCATTACGAAGGGTCCTCAAGATGACAGGATCAGATGAGGGTCTTTATTTCCACTTCTAGGTTGATGGAACCAGCTTCGAAACCACCTATAGTCCCTTCTTTAGAAGGGGTGACGAAAAATAAAAGGAATGCATTTTTAGTATCATATCCTTCTCTTATAGAATCTCCACGTAAGTGGGGTTTGTCATTTACCACTTTTTCGTGGATTATCCTAGAATCTGATTCAATATTTTCTAAAAATGTGCAAGTCCCCACTAGGCTCATTTAAAAGAGAATTTTTCTATTTCTATGGATCGGAATGAGGATTTGGTGGCTCCAACAGATCCTCCATTTCAAGACATAATCCACCAATAAGGTGGTATGGCCACGTGAGCCATTAAATCATTAAATTGGCATACTGTAGACATTTTAGTGATCGTTCCTTCTAATATGGAGTGGATAGGTTTTTTTAGGGTACTAATGTAGATAAATATTTTTTTGTTGCATTATCGAATATGGATATGGAATTTGATGAAGGTAAATGCATATTCAAGGCCAGAATATTTAGTTTACTTGTTTATAGCTTCCAATATGTTCTTATATTCATTAATTCCTTATGTGTTTTTAGGAAATTACTTCAACAAAAAATGCATTGGAGGTACCATAATGTTGTTCACTACAAGAAGTATTTAGATATTATCTTGAGGATGGGGTTGAAGTAGTGGATGACTTTAGTGATGTGATTGAAAAAATTATATATATAACCTTAGTCGCATCCACTAATATTTAGTGATACCACCTGATTCATGCTATAACTGACACACTCTTACACCACATACTCCAGTTTTCATACCCCAATGTATAGAGGCTCTAGTACCAGCCCATCTGAGAGTTTCTATGACAATGTCTTCCAATGTGGTGGCTGGTTCTCTCCCCTCATCATCAAACATAGTGTGTACAACCCCATCTCTAAGTGATCTTATTCTGGAATATGTTCCTATCCACATTAAAAACCTAGAACAAGGTCATGGGACTACATAACATTATAAATCAACATGATGACATAACAAATGGGGGAACTGGATTTTAGTGTTAGAAACCTCATTGGATGAGTTTAAAGATTCATTATGTCAACTTTGATTCAACATTCTCACCCATAGCTATGAATTCATCAATTATCTGTTCCTTCATATTAATGTAATGGTGGGGATATGTGTGAGAGAAAATAAGAGATCCCACAAATTGAGGGTAGAAGCTAATTATACATCCTCTTTAGTGAAGAAGAATTGGAGAATATATAATAATGAAGATACCTGACATGAGAAGGAGGATACTACAAACTAGTATTAAATTAATAATTTAAATTCAAACTGATCATATCCAGTCTAAAATTAATTACCTTCAGAAATAACTATACTGGTTTAAGTATTAATTTCATATTTTGGAAAATATAAAGTCTGAGCGGCAAGGACTACTATACATGGGAGAGAAAGACAGAATTGGAATCATTTCTAATCCATTGGAACTGTAATGTGATGTTGAGGCGATGAATGAACCTGTTGATCAATAGCGCGAATTTGTGGATTTATTAGAGTGATGTCTTTCTTATATTAAAAACTAATACAAGAATGTGTTGTAATGGAGGAAAAGGTATTTCTTCTCATATTATCTCATATGTTCATGGGATATGCTCTTGCATGTGGAGATCCCTCCATTTATATGGTATCAATCAATATGTATTCTGATGTAAATAATATATCATTATGTCTAATTTTTTTAATAATGTGTATGATATTTTATTTTTCCAATATTATGAGAATCTCCAATGCTACCTACCAATTGAATGTAGTAAAGAAAATATGAATGTATACATTTGGATTTTTTTAGGAAATGCTCACGAATACAGAATAAAATGGAATTCCTTATTTATAAATATATTACAGTTATATTTTAAAATATACACCCTGAATGGATAGAGCTCCCTTGTTTTATAAATTTGATAGACTTGGTTAGAATAGATTAATTTTACTAAGTCTATATGGTGATCTATAAAATCTATTTGATACCAGATTGTGGTCGTGATATAGTATATGTTATTTCAGTTTGAACCTCGTATTTATTTAGTTTAGGGACTTTTTTCTTGAACCTAATGATTCTATTAGATGTGGGTATTTAATCTCGATATTGTTATTGCATTAGTTTAATTTCTTTTAGCTTAGACCTGATGTTTATTGTATTTTATGGTATTTTGGATCAGACATTATATTGATTTAGTTTAACATGTTTTCTCTTGGAACATACATTACTTCAGTTTATGGTCATTTAGAATAGACATAATATTTCTTTATTTTAAGGCCTTTTATCACATACACGATGTTGCTTTATTTTACCAACTTTTAGCTTAGGCAAGATGTTCCTTTAGTTTAAGGCCATTTAGCTCAAGCCTAATGAGTATTTTATTTTATGGTCTTTTTTCTTTGACCTTCTATATTATATTGGAATATGGTGAAGACATTATAGAAATGACTTAAAACACTCTGAGGTGTTGGGTTATACTATAATGTTGTTGAGGCTCATGAGGATCATAAATCCCTTTCTTTATAGTAACTTGTTTTGTTGATAGTCATAGACACATATGAATCCCCATTAACATGCATTCTAAGTAAAGAGAAGTGTAATTGAAGGCAGGAATATTTTCTTGGGGGGTACGGATTATTTATAGATAAAATATGTTCAAGTTAAAAAATTTAGGTATGCTAGGTTTTCCTTGATAGTTGTTGTATGGTTTATATAAGTCATAACCAATAATATTGAGTCCACAAATATGATATGGGGTATATTTGTCTGGTGTTTCCCATAACATTCTGAAATTCTAGGTTCATCCATGGTATGTCTAAAGCTCAAAAGGATTGAGGCTCCTTTCTAGCAATAATAAGATCTCTTTAATTGGAAATTAAATTCCATGATGTGTTAGTAGTATGCCAAGCGACATATGTTCTCTACCACTCTCTGAGGGACATGGATGGTTTTGAAAGACTCAAGATCCCAGATGATGTTGATGGGTATGGGAAGAAATATATCTAGGAAGAGATCTGTAACCCTAGTGAAATGAGCTCTAATTTCATGAATCTTGATCCCTACACCAAATGGTTCTGAATCACTAGGGGTGGGATATCTAAGTATAGGGAATAATGAGTCATGTTATATCCTTGAAAAAATGTATAAAACACGGTCATGTTAAGTTCGATTATTTCAAATCTTCATGGATAGTTTAGTGAAGGTATTTTAATTTAGAACCAAGAGCCCTAAAGTTAGGAGAATGATATGGTATAATCATATATGGAGTAGTTCAGACACTATAAGGTGTTGAGTGTTTCCATGATGATGTTCGTGATCATGAGGATTAGAATGCCCTTTTTCATAGAGATGCATTTGGTTGGCGACCACATGCACATATGCAAGATCCGTGGGAATGCTTTCATAGAAATGAAAAGGGCCCTTGAATTCAAATATCCTTTCTAGTGACCATGGATGGTTAAGAAGAATTGATATTCCCCAACATAAAAAGTTTTATCTGAGGAAAGTGTAAAATATTAGGAGGGTTTTAATCACCAAATGTTTTTTTGTAACCACCTAGAGAACATATTCATGCGGTAAGGATATGTCACAAATTAGTACCCTACATTTTTCTTAGACCAGGGTATCCAGTGATCATAGAATAACCTTTACTAGGGATACAATATAGGCCCTATAATATTTATACCCTATCAGTATATGCCCAATCATTTTATAAACATTGAGAATGATGACTTTAGAGGGCGGATACTTGAATAGACTTTAGGATTCCCCTTGTGGGTTTTTAGCTGGTATGTTTTGTGTCTCTTTCATTAGCATTTTAAGGTCATGATATTTTTTTCATTATTGAATTGAGTTTCAAGGTCATATAGATTTGACCAAATAAATTCAGTTTATAGTCATGATGCACATAGACCTAATATGGGAAATTTTACAAAAACTCTTAATAAGGTTATGCAGGGTCAGGAGTACTAGATTATCCATATAAACAAAGGTTGGAAGCCTTTTATATCGTGGATCAAGGTTCATAGTTTATGATTGATTATATGTTAAATTCATACCAGGGAGTAGTTCAATTAAACATAGTTATTCTGTCATGGCATAGATATATCAGGGATCACAATGATAGAAATGTCCTTTTTGGAGAGAGGCACATTTGGGTGACAACCACAAGAACATATGATGGAGCCATGCGAATTTATGTATACTAAAGAAAAAATTTCATGAAGTCGGATAAATATTCAAAGGGTTATGGATGATTGTGGTGATATGAGACACATGAGACATGATTTGTGGATTATGGATTTAGTTTCACTAAAATATGGGGGAATCACCCCATAATCTAGTTGAACATAGTATGTATCTTGTGGTCATTTTATAAGGAATTAAAAATGGGTGATATTTTTTCCCATTATTACATCATGTAGAGAGGACACACATTCCTCCATGTAATTTTAACATCATTTAGAAAGGGTGAATTTCCATCTAGTTTAACGTCATGTGGTATGTACATACATCCATTCAGTTTAAAATATTTTTTAATGATCAAATTCCATGTCATTTATCTTTTTTCTGTAAGAAAATATGTCCATGGATTCGAATGTCTTGCGGTAAGGATGTACTTCCAAGTAGTTTAAAATCCCACGGTAAGGATGTTCTTCCATGAAGTTTAATGTTAGGTGGTAAAGATGATGGAAATGATATTAATGTTTGTAAATGTCATTAATGGTCCCAAATATATATACTTAGGCATAACTATGTATCTCGTGAGGATTTGAATCAATAAAAAAATATTTCAACATTAAGTCTCCTTCGTAGCTTTGACCCATATGCAAGGAGGCGGTCATTTTTATATTTGTTTGTTGTGACAGAGCTCAATGTTATAAATTAAATAATCAGTACAAATCATGTGAGATAAGAAGTTACGTAATATGTAGATCATGGATGGGAAATAATCTAGACATGCTTGACCCGTATGTAGAGATGGGATTTAATTCCATTGACAATTGTAGCTCGGCAAATGATTAAAGATCCATGCTTCACTACATATCATGGACTGATAGGAATAAAACTACAAATAGATTGTGATATTCCATTCAGTTTAGCATAATGTTGTGTGGATGAGGGTGAAGTAACATGAACAAATTGAAATGTTTTAGTTGGGAAATACGATGGAAATATTTTGTCACTCTGTATCTCATGAGGATGAAAATAAATCCACATTTAGTTCATCAAATCACAAGCATTTTAGCATCATGTGGTGAGGATTGAGGTGAACTAATGTTACTTGATAAGAATATTGTGGTTGGGATCAGAGTTGGGAGCCCAAGAGTCACTACATATCTCAGGATAAATGGAATCAAACAACACATAGATCTGAATAACCATGATGTTGAAAGTCATGTGGCATGTAAATTGGCCATGTAGTTTAATATGAAGTGGTGATGACTCATGGTACTCCTTTTAAGGTCATGTTTTTAGGACCATAATGTACCTATATTGTATGTTTATTCATTTATTGTTAGGGTAAGTCCCTACTACAACTCCTAGGCTCACATGATCTATGAGAAGTTTGAAAATAATGTAATGGCAAGGGTATCCCTACAATGTAGAGACTGTGGAGGGTAAAACATTGGTGGTTTGAATGAATATGTGGATGGACCAATATAAAAGATCAAGTTATCTCTACATATGTCCAGGGAAATAAGAATCAATCAATACATAGTTCTTTTAGAACCGTGCATTTTAATTTTATGTGGACACGATGTAGGTTACTCGTTGTGAGTAAAGATGGATATCACGGATCTGTTCGATTTTATTTCAAGTATTATGGAAAATCAATATGAGTTTTTGTAACACCCCAAGATTTCATAGGGTGTTACTTATTCAAAAAAATTCAATAAATTTCACTACACGCAACACCGAGGTCAAGCGCACCAGGACTTACCAAACAAGCCGTTCAAAATAGGTTATGAATAGTAGTAACTAAATTTTGAAATTTATATAATACTTAAAATTTTATAATCCATATTATGATTTTCTTAGATATAATTTATGAACAAATTCATTTTTTTCAGATAAAAGATGTATTTTTCAAAAATTGCACTTTTACCAACTTTTAATAGTGCACCATTTTTAAATCCAATATTTTAAACTTTTATATATTAAATTTGACTAAATAGATTTATTTTTTAGAATGGGGGCATCAAAAATTTACAAGGTAACACCCCAAGCTTCCACGGTACGCTTCTCTTTGAATAATACAGTAGCGTGTGTTGTACGCAACTCCGAGTTCTAACACACACTACAACTAATCAAACTAGCCATTATGAATAGTAATACCTAATTTTTGAAATTTTATAAATTTAATCTCTCAAAATGGACTTCATTTTTGGATTCAGAATATCGAATTTATCCTAGGGTGATATTTTGGTACCTTTCGGATAACTTTTATATTTTGATGAATAGTGAAAATTACTAAATTTAAATAAAAAACAACTTTTTAATAAAAATAATTAATAGTGAGAGATTATGAATATGAGTGGCTTTAAAGTATACATAGAATATATTTTTACCATTTAATACAATTTTTTTCATTGGACATAATTTCACAATTAAACAGGACATAAACACGTGTCAATCTTTTGATAGTTATTATATCTTAAAAACACTTTTTTTGTTTTGATAGCGGGAATTAATTTTAAATTAATTTCTGCCACTTCTGTGTTTTGAATTTGGAAAAATGGATTCTATATTTGGAATTAGGATGTCCAAATTGTGTAAATATATATCTTTTATTTTTCGACATTTTGAATAATTACTTTGGTAAATATTTTATGTACTATGGTTAAAGGGTAAATCTGGTAAATAAGGGTAAACAATAATTTTATAATAATAATAAATTACCCTAAAACGTGTCATAACCTTATTGGAGGATACATGTCCGACCATGGGCATATTTGGGGCGATTTTGGGACCCCATGGAGCCACTTGTAGGTGATAGGGACACTTTATATTAATTAAGTTAAAGTAAATACAAAGATGACATAAACTTATATTTTTTAGAAAAACAATTTTACATAGGGTTATATATGTTTCATTTTTTATTATAAATATTAAATAGAAATCTAAAAATATTTCTTACATATTTTTTATTTATTTATAATTATTAGACATTGAAAAATTAAAAATATATATGACACAATAATGATGTAGTATTTTCCTTATTATTGAAGGAATCAAAATAATTTGTTTTATAAATTATAAAATCAATATAATTTAAAATTTTTATGACATACACGAATTTAATTGGTTAATATCCCATGTTATTATTGCATAAATTAATTTGGTTCAAATTAATAAATTTTTTAAGACTTTAACAAAAATAAAATATTGAGTAGTGTCAAAATTGACATAAATGAGTTTTTAAAACAAATATTATATTATTAATTTATATTCTATTCATTAAAATATAAGGTTCTGCCAAAGGACATATATCATTATTGGTGTATCATTAATGGACTAATTTGGTGTTGCTTGGATGTATATAGTATTGTTATTTACTATATAATATAAAAATATAAACTGACATGGTAAATGTAAATCTAATTAACTAAGAGTTAATAATAAATGATAAGGTTAATATAATGACCCAAACCTGTCTAAAATCAATTGGTTGAACATTTTTCGACCCATACCCAGATTATACTTTGAATAATCCACTTTGGAGCCATTAGAAACCGAATTTGAATTTATTATAAATTAATACTTTATGTTTTTTAAAGAGCCCCTCCTCCCCCTTATAAAAGGACCCAACTTCTAACCAATTATTCACACCTTCAAAGCCTTTTGGTTTGGCCAAACCCTACCCAAATACTATCTCAACTTACTTAACGTCATCAAAAATGCCTTATTTGTATCATAAAGTCAACCTATGGAGCCCTTTTCATCAAATCAAAAGGAAGAACCCAAAGAAGAGGAAATAACTTCACGACCCTCTTTAAAGTTCGCTTCCTTTTCAAACTCTTCATTCCTTGTTATTTCCATTATAAAATAATAAATCCAGTATCTTCTATATACTGTGATTTCATTATAATTATGGAACAAACCAATTCATTATTCTATCCATCCCTTGAATGACATGTCATCATACGTGCGTACGTAAGGCCTACAGTCTCCACATTGTGGTTTAATTGTTATTCAATATATTATTATTTAGATGGTTATAATAATGATGTATAATTAATTTAAATAATAAATATAACATGATAATTATTCTTTATATGTGATATAACATCCAATTATATATTATTTTAATATCAAAATAATGATATTTTTGCTCGTGCGTACATACGGATTACTCTCTCCACGACGTAATGAGATTCATTTCCAAGTTCACCATTCATCGACGATTATAAAAATATATATTACTAATAAGTATGTCATATATGACATAATAATGCTAATGGAAAAATATATATTTATATATATAAGTATTTCTGTACTTACATATATCTTATTCACTTACTTCCGAACAATACTATATGAAAACAGAAATAGCGTTTATGCGTAGGTACGGACTACCATCTCAATAAACTATGTTTTCCATTTCATATATATGTCTATTATACATATTTATATTATAAATATATATGATATATTTATCATTTTTTATATTTGAAAATTATTTAAATCATTATCTAAGTGATACAATCAAGAGTAACAAATTAAAACACGTACGATAAAAAAACAATTATTACCCAAAATATTAATTTAACATAGAAATAATTATTAAATGGGTAGTATAATGTCTTAAATGAATCATGTATGATATCATAAATATTAATATGGTTTTTTTATTATATAATAACATACTACGATCTTTGTACAGAAGGATAAACGTACCCTCGACTAAAGGAAAGTGTGAGGTAAGGGGTTTTCATCTCACTCCTTATTCCCCTGGGATTCATGCCATATTGCCACTATAACCTTTTTTTGGTGTATGTAATGACAATAATTGTATTCATTGTGTAATACACTTTAATTTATGTGTATTTACATATTCATTGTATGATACATCTTTCATGTGGTGTATTTTTTGTAAGTTACCAAATTGGTATTGGTTAATTTCACAATCTCTTTACTATCTGAGGTTGATTTTACATAAGTATATATTGGGACATATTTATTATCCATGTCCATGTTTTATGAAATAGTTTTCATATGGATTATTTTAAGTGACTTTTTTTGACGATAACATAATTTCAAATGTTTTAAATATTTATTAATGTCTATGTATTCAAAATGGTTTTTATGGATTTAGTTATATGGACATGAATGATTTTAAAATGATAATTACTTTCAAACGTTTCAAAGTGGTATGGGACACATTGATTCAAAAATTTCATTAAATTACTTCTTTTCTAAATTGTGGGACTTTTGAATGTTTTCTTGAAAAATGTGTATTTATCTCAAAGAGTTTTACAACTATTTTTCATCTATGTTAAAATTCTTTAATGGATTTTAAACTTGTTTTGCAGTTGATTTATCATGATACAAATCTTCCATATTCTGTTGAAGGTTTTGTGATATGTTTGATTGTGGATGTGTTATTTTTATACCATTCATGGTTTATGGATAATTATTGACGTTTTGTATGCTAGTTTTAATATGAATGTTTATGTTATATTTATACCTGTTAATATGAGGAATGCATTGGACTTAATAAGTGACGGGGGGAGCCCGCTAAAGCTCCTTGATGCATCGGTAGGTCTCGTGAGACAAACTAGTGTCTTGGTACGAGGCCTTGAGAAAATATTATTTGTAGTCTTGGCATTAGGCCTTGTATACGTGGTTATGATAGTCTGGAATTATGCATTCCATCATTAGGAATGTGGTTAGTGATATTTAATTTGATTATTTGACTAGTAGAATATCCATATGAATAATAAATGGCATTATTTGATTTTATTTTTGCTATATTATGCCGAAGTTCAAGTTTAAAAGGATTTTGTTTTATTTTTACATTTCCTTAAATGTTTATGCTTATTTATGAAAGTTTTTGTTGTATTCCTTACCCTTACTGAGTGTTTGAGCACACCCCTTTCTATGTTTTATTTTTCCCAGGATTCCAAGAAGTGTATTACGAGTGATATGCAGGGTTACGACAAGGGAATAATGACATTCATTAATGATTATTTATGTTGTTTTGTATGTTATGAAGTGTAATGTAACATTCATGTATGTAATATATTTTCCCAGACTGCTAAACTGATCGGTCCTTCAGGACTTGATTCCTTGTAATCATGTCAATGTATTAAAATAAATTACCGACTCTAGGTAACTAGGGTCGGGGCGTTACAGTTGGTATCAAAGTAAGTTTAGCAATAAAATTGAAATCCAGATTTAGATAAACTCTGATTAGAGCGCATATCCCTAAGATATAATTTAGGATTAGTATAGAAGAACATCATAGAATTTTGGTTTTGTAGAGATTTTGTGAGTTTTCCATGCAATACATCCTTGTCTTGATACGAGCAGGTAGAGGCGGATCTGGAATAGATGTACCTAGGGGTAAAACCCAAAAACATCGCTTTGATCTAAAATTGAACGAGAACTGGTGCAAGACAACGGTCCTTGCTGCAATCTTGGTTACGACACTCTCGGGGGATATGATTAGGATAATTCTCATTTTCTTTACAAACCATTATGAAGGGTTTATGAGTATATACTTCCTAAAAGAAGAACTTTTTTATGATTATGTATTATATCCATAAACTATTTAATTTATGTTAAGTTTTTTAAAAGTTTGGGATTAGGTATTGTTATTCATTAAATAATCTAGTGTATGCCATTGTTTATAAATGGTGCTCAGTAGAAGGAATGAGAACTCCAGCATTGCACATGATCCAAAGAGAAAGACGGATCATATCTTTCATGTTCTTAGGCCATAATTTATAAGATATATATTCTCCCATGTATTATCATCATTTGAATAAATAATATCATATGTTGATAAGATAATTAAAGAGTTTACTGAGTCCTATGGATTTGAAGGAAAGCAAGAGAAGAAAAGGATGGAAGAGAGAAATATGGGTAAAGGGAAGAGGGAAAAAAAGAATTTTTTCATATGTGATAACTGTGGGAAGAAACACCCTGGAAATTTCCTGAAAGGAATGGGAGTTTGTTATAAGTGTGGAGCAAAATGGACCCATGTACGTTACTGCAAGGGTAAGAAAATGGTTTCAAATGTACAATGCTTTATTTTCAAGGAGTTTGGACACTACGCGAACCTATGTCCCAGTCATCTGACTATGCTGCAAATGATGCTATTTGATAATAATCAAGTTATGATACTTCCACAAATGAAGAGGGATTATTAGAGTTCTTATGTTGATTATGTCATTTGAGTGTTGTATCAACAATGTACTTGTTATAATAATTATGGAGTATATAAGGATTATACTGCAGTACTATTTCATTAAGGACTTGAGATTGTGTGGAACAAAGAAAAGTGACTCAATAGCAGGTTAAATTTCTGGAAAATATATGGTTGAGAGAAAGATAAACCATAATATGGTTCTGATTCCAATGTAGTGATTTTAGAATAATACATGATTGATTTGGATAAATTATATTGGATATTCTGGAATACATTGAAACTAATAAATGATTTGTATATTCCATAATTATTGGGGTTTACAACATTTTTGGATCGAAGGAGTATATCCATTATTCTTTAAGGAATAACTGATCATGAATGTAATCAATATGGATTTATGGTAATTCAGGATGTTGCAGTGTTTTAAAAGAATACACGATGAAGGTGTTCACATGTTATTTTGTGGAAAAAAGGATCTTAATTGTGTTTACCTTCCTTATAAATTTTTTGCTGAAGTATTTTGGATAATTCTAGTATGGATTATTTTTGGATTTCCATAAAAGGACAACCTGTAGGTCGGACGACAACACATCGCGTCCGGCAAGGCCGCGAGACTTGAACCCACAATCGAAGGGCGACAAGGGTGTATCACCTACCACTGGCCCACATGATGTCCTGGATTAAATAATGTAGTTTTTTAAAAGATCTGGTAGATGAATTATAAATTCATTTTTTGGAACCCTATACTAATAGGATAAATAGAATATATATTTTATGTTCTATTATCTTTTAGATTGAAGGATGAATTTGTGGTAGAAATTAGTTAAAGGATGTAACTCTAATTGTCAAGAATAAATTTTTCTTCTTCTTTTATTCTATGAATAAATTAATTCTTATACTTTATTTAAGGTATCTTAAAACCAAAAATGTGTAATCCTAATACCCTATGTTTTGTTGAACCGATGGTATTTCAAATCATCATAGATTGATGAATTTAAGGACATCAATTTTACACTTGTTTGAGATTGATGACCTCAATCACTACCTATAAATATTTACGTCTTTCCTCCAATTATATGTCTCTAATTGCCACAAATGTTCTCCTAATAGAGATCATAATTTGTTGGTAATCCTTTCATTTCTCATTTCCTATTATTAAGACTAAATTTTGTTAACCCAATTTCCGATGTGGGTTTTCCCACAAAGATATTTTCTATTTTCAATCTTTTATTATCAAAGAACAAATTCAAATTGAGAGGAAACAATTTATTGAAGGAGGGGATAATTTCACACCCCAATATTTCATAGTGTGTTACTTCTTCAAAATATTTCAATAATGTGCACTACACGCAACACCATGTTCAAGCGCACCATGACTTACCAAAAAAGCCGTTCGAAAGAGGTTATGAATAGTATTAACTAAATATTGAAATTTATATAATTCTTATAATTTTATAATCCATATAATGAGTTTCGTAGACATAATGTATGAACAAATTCATTTTTTTCAGATAAAAGAAGTATTTTTCAAAAAATGCACTTTTACCAACATTTAATAGTGAACCCTTTTTAAATCCAATATTTTAAGCTTTTATATAATCAATTTGACTAAATAAATTTATTCTTTAGAATGGGGACATCTAAAATTTACAAGGTAACACCCGAAGCTTCCATGGTACGCTTCTCTTTGAAAAATACAGTAGCATGTGTTGTACGTAACTTCGAGTTCTATCACACACTACAACCAATCAAACTAGACTTTATGAATAGTAATACCTACTTTTAGAAATTTTATAAATTTTACCTCTCAAAATAAATTTCATTTTTGGATTAGGAATATCGAATTTATCCTAGTGTGCAATTTTGGTACCTTTCTGATAACTTTTATATTTTGATGAATTGTGAAAGTTACTAAATTTTAATTAAAAACAACTATTTTAATCAAAATAATTAATGGTGATAAATTATGAATTTCAGTGGTTTTAAAGTATACATGGAATATATTTTTACCATTTAACAAAATCTTGGTCATTAGACATAAATTCACAATTAAACCGGACATAAACAAATGTCAATATTTTCATAGTTATTATATCTTAAAAACACGCGTTTTATTTTGACAGCAGGAATTAATTTGAAATTAATTTCTTCCCATTTAGTGTTTTGAATTTTCAAAAATGGATTCCATATTTGGAATCAGGATTTCCATATTGTTCAAATAGGTAACTTTTATTTTTAGACATTTTGAATAATTACTTCGGTAAATATTTTATTTACCTTGGTTAAAGGGTAAATCTGGTAAATAAGGGTATCAAATAATATTATAATAATAATAAATTACCCTAAAACGTGTCCTAAACTTATTTTGGGATACATGTCCGACCATTGACATCTTTGGTTCGATTTTGGCCCCCATGGAGCCACTTGTAGGTGATAGGTACACTTTATATTAATTAAGTTAAAGTAAATACAAAAATGACAGAAGCTTATATCTTTTAGAAAAATAACTTTTACATAGGGTTATATATGTTATATTTTAGATTATAAATATTAATTATAATTATTAAAAGATATCATACATAATTATATTTTATTTATAATTTTTAGACATTGAAAAATTAAAAATATATATGACATAATAATGATGCAGTATTTTGTTTATTAATGAAATATTCAAATAATTGGTATTATAAATATTAAAATAAATATAATTTCAAAGTTATGATGACATAAACGAATTTTATTGGTTCATATGCAATTTTATTATTTCTTAAAAGAATTTGTATTGAATTATTAAAGTTTTTAAGACTTTAACAAAAATCAATTATTGAGTAGTGTCAAAATTGACAAAAATGTGTTTTTAAAACAAATATTATTTTATTAATTTATATTCTATTCCTGAAAATATAATATTCGGCCAAAGGATTTATATAATTTTTTGTTTACCATTAATGGACCACTTTTGGGTCTCTTGGATGTATATAGTATGTTTATTACCTATATAATATAAAAATACAAAGTGATATGGTAAATGTCAATCTAATTAACTAAGAGTTAAAACTAAAAGATAAGGTTAATATAATCACCCAAACCTGTCTAAAATATATTGGTTGAAAATATTTCGACCCATAACCACCTTATACTTTGAATTATCCACTTTGGAGACATTAGAAACTAAATATGAATTTATTATAAACAAATACTTTATGGTTTTCCTAAAGAGCCCCACCCCCCTTATAAAAGGACCCAACTTATATTCAATTATTCACACCATAAAAGCCTTTTGGATCTGCCAACCCCTGCACATATACTCTCCCAACATACATCAATTAATCCTAGAGGCCTTATTTTGATCAGAAATCTATCCTAATGAGCCCTTTTGATCAAATCAAAAGGAAGAACCCGAAGAAGAGGTAACGTTTTCACCACCCTCTTTAAAGTTTCTTTCTTCTTCAACTTCTTCTTTCCTTGTTATTTTCATTCTAAAATAATAACTCCAGTATATTCTATATATTATAATGTTATTATAATTATGGAACAAAAAAATTTATTATTCTATCCATCCCTTGAATGACATGTCACCATATGTGCGTACGTACGGCCTACCGTCTCCACGTTGTGGTGTAATTGTTATTCAATATATTATTATTTAGATGGTTATAATAATTATATATAATTAAAGTAAATAATTAATATAATATGATAATGATTCTATATATATGATATACCATCCAATTATTTATTATTTTAATATGAAAAGAATGATATTTTCGCTCGTGCGTACGTACGGATTACCGTCTCCACGACGCGACGAAATTCATTTCCAAGTTCACCATTCGAAGACGATTATAAAAATATATATTACTAATAAATATGTAATATATGATATAGTAATGCTACTGGAGATATATATATTTATATATATAAGTATTTATGTACTTACATATATCTTATTCACTTACTTCCATCCAATACTATATGAAAACAGAAACATCGTTTATACGTATGTATGGACTACCATCTCCATAAACGGTGTTTTCCATTTCATATATATGTCTATTATAAATATTTATATTCTAAATATATATTTTATATTTATCATGTTTTATATTCTGGAATTATTTAAGTCATGATCTAAGTGATACAATCAAGTGTAACAGGTTAAAACACGTACGATAAAGAAAACGATTATTACCCGAAATGTTAATTTAACATGGAAATTATTATTAAATTGGTAGTATAAAGTCATAAATAAATCATGTATGATATCATAAATATTAATATGGTTCTGTTATAATTTAATAACATACTACGATCTTCATACATGAGGCTAAATGTACCCTCGACTAATGGAAAGTGCAAGGTAAGGGGTTTTCTTCTCACTCCTTATTCCCGTGAGATTCATGCCATATTGCCACTATTATATTTGTTTTATGTATGTACTGCCTATAATTGTATTCATTGTGTAATATAATTTAATTTATGTGTATTTACATATTCATTGTATGATACCTCTTTCATGGGGTGTATGTTTTGTATGTTCCCAAATTGATATGGGTTAATTTCACAATCTCTTTATTATCTGAGGTTGTTTTTAAGTAAGTATCTACTGGGACATATTAATTATCCATGTCCATGCTTTATGAAATAGTTTTCAAATGTATTCTTTTAAGGGACTTTTTTTTATTAAAACATAATTTCAATTGTTTTAAATATTTATTGATGTCCATGTCTTCAAAATGGTTTTTAAGGATTTATTTATAAGGACATGAATGATTTTAAAATTTTAATCATTTCAATAGTTTAAAAGTGGTATGGGACACATTGATTCAAAAATGTCTTAAAATGGTATCTTTTCTAAATTGTGTGACTTTTAAAAAATTTCATGAAAAATGGGTATTTCTCTCAAAGTGTTTTAAAAATCTTTTTCATCTATGTCAAAATTATTTAATGGATTTTGAACTTGTTTTGAAGTTGATTTATCATGATACAAATCTTCTATATTGTGTTGAAGGTTTTGTGATATGTTTGACTGTGGATGTGTTATTTTTATACCATTCATGGTTTATGGAGAAATTAGTGACATTTCATATGATAGTTTTAATATGAATGTTTATGTTATGTTTAAACCTGTTCATATGAGGAATGCATTGGACTTAATAACTGATAGGTGGACCCCGCTATAGCTCCTCGATGCATCGGTAGGTATCATGAGACAAACTACTGTCTTATCATGAGGCCTTGACAAAATCTTATTTGTAGTATTGTCACAAGGCCTTGGCTATGTGGTGACGATAGTCTGGCATTATGGATTCCATCATTATGAATGTGGTTAGTGATATTGAATGTGATTATTCGACTAGTAGAATATCTATGTGAAAAAGTAAATGGAATTGTTTCATTTTATTTTTTCCATATTATGCATAAGTTCAAGTTTAAAAGGATTTTTTTAGTTATACATTTCCTTAAATTTTTATGCTTATTTATAAATGTTTCCATTGCATTTTTTACCCTTACTAAGCATTTGTGCTCACCCATTTTTATGTTTTATTTTTCCCAGGATTCCAAGAAGTGTATTGTGATTGATATGCGGGGTTAAGACAATGGAATAATGGAAATCATAAAAGATTATTTATGTTGTTTTGTATGTTATGAAGTGTAATCGAACATTCATGTATGTAATATATTTTCCAAAACTGCTAAATGAATCGGTCCTTCAGGACTTTATTCCGTGTAATCATGCCAATGTATAAAAATAATGCACCGACTCTGGGTAACTGGGGTGAGGGCGTTACAATTTTAATGTAATGAGGTAAATAAAAAACGTAATATGTAGTTTAAATTCCTTATTGCAAGATTTATTTATACATTTTAATGTCTTATAACTAGGATATGTGATGATACTTACATTGAAGTGGATGACCTTATGTTGATAGCTACACAATGTACTTCTTGGAAAATCTTCCATTAGTGGGTGGTGTAGAACGCACCTTGTCCATTGTGACTATTGAGTAGGACCTATTGAGATAGACATAATATATGTTATAAGGTCCCTCCCATTTGGGTTCCAGCTTTGGGGGATTCATGCATTGTATCATTGGGGTTCCGAGGACCAACACTGATTCCCCTTGACTGAATGAACAAAGGTGAACCATTTTGTTGAAGGATTGTGAAATCCAATTTTTCTAGACCTCAAGGTTGTGCAATTTGTGAAATATTTTCTCATAAATCCATTCCAATATATTTATTAACTTTTAAAATTTCACATCATAAGTGATATTTGCACACATGGATAGTTAGAATGAGGGTATCTGGAGCTCCATGGGTAACACTGCCTCGGTCTTGTACACTAGTGAGTATAGAATTTATTTGGTAGTATTAAACAAGGTAGTATGGTAGTATCATAATGAATAATGGGATTTATATGGACAGAAAATATTATCTATTTCACCATCCTCTTGATTGTATTTGATAGATTTTTATTGAAAGACTTAATCTGTCCATTTTATAATATAGCATAGTGAGATGAGTGATAGGACATGATATTGTACTCCTAGTAAAAATTCTTTAATTCCTCATTACCCAATATGGAGTTATTTTTGTCAATAATTTGCGAGGAACCCCTAAAATGGTAATGATATAGGGCATTAAAAACTTGATTATTTATTTTTCCCAAATTCCTTGAGGGGTATCACCTCAACCCATCTAGAAAATAATCTATTAGCTATAAGGATGTACTTGAACGTTCAAGATGTGGATGGGGGATATGGACCCATGAAAACCATCCCCAAATATAAGTGGCATTGAATTTTTAGTAGTATATAGAAAATATAATGTTTGATCGATGATTTTTTCATGGATTTGGAAGACATTAAATTTCTTGTTCAAGTCCACATAGTCCTGTATCATGGGTTTGTATTAATATCCTAACCATTTTATCTGGTGGGAGAACCCTGCCACAGATTGATGGGAACCACAAGAACCTAAATGAAATTCTTCCTCAATGGATGAAATATCATTTTATTTCTATGAACCTAAGGAGGATATCATTGAATTCATGCTTATGGAGGGGTTTCTTCTCAATTAGGACATCATGCAGGGTAAATTTTCCTGTACGATGCCAAATAAGTTCTCTTCCTTAACTATTAATTTGGAAATTCCCATTTTGTATATAGCCTAAAATAGGATCCATCCATCTAGGGGTTATTATTGGTTCATCAAGATCTGAGAAGGTATTGACCATATTTATCTCTACTATATCACATAAAATGATTTTCGAGACAATTCTCTAATGAGTAATACGAAAGATTCTTTTTTCCATACTAGGGTAGGATTGTATTGTGGCCAAATTGACTAATGCATCATTGTGAGCATTATTTAATCAGGGAAGAAGATAAAATATGGTATCAAAATGTATTTCTTCAATTAGTACTCTGAAATGGCATTTGAGTTGGGCTAATTCATCCTTTTTGATAGAATATTCTCCATTTAACTACTTTATAACTAACTCTGAATCCTCTTGGATGTTTAGGTAGGATATTTTAAACTGTAACTATAATTCTAATCCATTTATGAAGGATTCATATTATACTTAATTATTTTTTAAGCCTTCAGATAGTGAGAAATGTTTTATCAAGATTGAGCTGTCTAGAGAGACGAATACAATCTATAGAACAACCCAGTTTAGCATTGGTTTTTCTATCGTTGTGTAAATAGTATTCCTTGATTTATCGTCAAAATACATCTCCCATGTCTGGTGTGGTATCATGGGAATAGAAGAAATATTCATATAGAATTATTGTGTCTTTTTGTGTAATTTCAGATGTTAGTTGTGCTTCATATAAATTAGCAAGGTCTTTTCCTTTCATTGATGTATGTGACACAAACTGAATGACATATTGTTTATGAACATTCACCCACAAATCCATTTGACCAGTCCAAATCAAATGTCCAAGGATTTACATTAGTGGATCGATATGAGATACCAAATAGACATCCTAGTGTTTTATGTAATGCCTTATCCTTTTTACTACCATGAATACTGTGAACCAGTTCCTCTCAAATAAGTGTATCAATTCTCAATACCTAGCATAGTCAAGATTAGGTAATAGAGACTATTCATGCTTCCCACACTGTTCTTTCTATTTGAGGAGGGAGCCCAATGATCATTCAATATAATACAAATATAATATTAGTGTCCTCCCTTCCACTGGAGGCATCCAGAAGAGTCGGTGCAACAGGTACTACCAAATAATTTTGAAGTATTCTTGGAAACAATCTTCCCATTAGTATGTGATTCCATTATGCATTTCCATAGTAGATGGGATAAAATTTCATCCTGGTTTTTAGTAAACTATTGAATGTAATCAAGGTTCCAATTATGTCTCTTCAATTATTTGATTTTTTTGGGTGGTTCCATTACTACGATATTACTAGTCTTATCCGAGTAGACATTAATATCGCAATGGAACTCCAATAATAAAATGAATATCCCTAATTGTACACTAAAAGAACATTTCATTAGATTTATCATCATATTGTCCAATCACATCATGATGAAAATTTTTTAATGTTCCATAAAGTTATCACATATCCATTGTGATTTAACCACCAGGTTGTCAACATAACATTTGTTTTATTAACTAGAAATGATATAATGATATGGTGCATGGCGCGTTCATTTATTTTATAACATTCGTAAAACTAAAGTTCATGAAATGATAGAAAAATATCTTCTATGGTACTCTAATGGTAGTAGATTCTTCATCTTCAGGGGAATATTTATCTTATTTTACACTTATTACCCATCCATGAACAAAAGGGCTTGGAAACCAAGAGTTAAAACGATAAAGAGTGTTGTGATTGATAAGGAGAAGTAGTCCCTTGATACATAACGATTAATGTAAGTGAAAGCAGGGTAGACCCTAATATTCTCAATATTCTTCTATAAATGTATGATGTTGGCATGCCATAGCAGGTATTCCACTTCTCGGACAATGTTGGATCTGATCAGCTTATCGCCCGCTTATTCTATATTGGTGGCATGATAATGGTATTATCTCATTACTACATTAATGAATCCTCCATTATCATTTGGTAACTTGAAGTGGTGTGTATCCACATCTTGGTTTATCCCAATAATTTTTGTGTAGTTTCATGCTAACACATATATTTTTTATTCATAAATGTGATATACATGTCTTTCTTTTTGAGGGCCATGGAAGCACTAATTAGTGTAGTCAATCGGTCTACCTATGTTATAAGACTTATCATCCTTAGTTCTTTGATGGTGGTGGAAACACATTGATCAAATTATAGATGGGAATTCCCGAGGCCAACATCGTCTTCCTCCCTCATAGAAATTGTGGAGGCTTTTTAAAAAAAAGATAGCAATATGTGGGGCCTTGCATTCATTATCAGGGTGGGAGAGGCCAGGAAAAGAGACACTATTATACCCAGTTAACATCTTTGCAGATAAGAGATGAAAGGGATGATAGAATATGATTCTATAACTCAGGACAAGAAGGTCTTGGACCCCTGAGACTATATTTGTGACCTCATGTATGTTTATGGGGAGTACATAGTCATTGTCGAACATACTCCAGGGATTCACAAGGGAGGTCTCCAAGATATTATGAGTGACATCATATACATCATCATCATCCATTAGTTGTTTTCCTCCCTTTTTATATAATCATGTTTCAGCATATGTGGCCCCAAAAGTCTCAAAGGAAGCACTATCACCCTTTATTATGGAATATTTTCCCTTAATGGGATACTTCATACACTGATGGAATATTTAAGGTATCTCAAGGGGGATATGGAGGCAGAATCATCTGAGTTATAAGTTATTTTTTTTTCAGATAACCATAACATAATCATATAATACAAGATCCCCAAATTGTTCTTTGACCATGATAATCCTGAAATTTCTTTACTTACTCATATTGTACATTTGGATTGTTAGATTAGTAGGATACAAATTCCCATCACCATATCCCAAACACATTAGGGTTCAAACTTTCATAAGATTGATCCTACATCCACTATCAATTAGATCCCTTTAGAAAATGGAATTTTTTAGTCTTTCTGAGCCATATTGGGGTACGATGTGTCTTTTATGGGAGTCTTCCTGATCTTGATTAGCAATTGAGATGGCGCCATGATATTCTGATGTCATTTTCTCCACTCGATAGATCTCAAATTCAGATACTTATATCCTTAACTCTTGTGGGATCTATAACTCTTGAACATGTGTTTCCCTACGTTCCTTTGAAATAACATGTTCATTAAGGATTGGGTGTTTGGATGGGACTAACATAAACTGTTTCATTATGTCATTACTTTGTGCCAAAGGTTGGGGATTCTAGATATGGGGTTAGTCCGGCATGTGCGAATGTGGAGTAGAGGCATTTCGTATGGTCGAACATGTTGCTTGTACATGTGTCATGGGAGAATATACTACTCAAAGTAAGGGTCATTTGAAATTCCCCTTTTTGTGGGCTGATCAGATGATTGAACACCCACTAAGAGGTCATGCAAGACAATCAGGCATAGATAATCACTAGATATTTTTTTGATTCCTCACTTCCATTACTAGGATCAGTAGAGCACTTGACCATGAGTCTCAGATTCATGTTTATTTTCTATGGGGACATGGCCGATATATTGTGTATGACCATATCTATGTTTCCCTATGTACCATCAGTTCCTTATCATGTTTCCATATGATCCCCATTTTTGTGTTGGGAACTCATGCTTCGTGGATATATCATCATCGACGAAGGGGAATCGAAAATGTATTATTTTGAGAGAACAAAATGCTTGTTCTTCATCAGATGAGACATCCATTTGATAGGGAGATTCCAATACTTTGGATATTGTAGGGAAGAACTCAATGAGAGTTAATTGTCGCATTAGAGGAGAATATTACTCTTCATATTCAATTTATTACTACTTCTGGTGGTCAGACCCACATTTTGGTGGCACATTTTATGTTCTATCCTTGGGTTATGGAGCTATCATATATCTGTACAAATGTACCTTTAGAGTGGTGTGGTCTCAATCAACTACCTTCGAAGTAATCCAGTTGTCGAATTTTCATGCATGGTTGGCCAATAAATTTTTTCCAATCACCATCTTCTTCTTTTTAGATCATGATTTGGAAAGACATCAGCTCTAGGGAGTAATATAACACCACATATACAAGAATCAATCAAACTTGAAAGGGAATCTTTAATGATGAATCAGTTATAGATATTTTAACCAAATATTCTATAGAAAGGTTATAAATCGTGACGGTCAGTGAGGTTGACCTCATTTGGCATACTAGGTTTTCAGAGCTTTAGAAGGTTATTTTCCATTTATTCCAAAAATAATCGGTGACTTGTTCATTCTATAAGGCTTATACCATTTTCACACATTCTTCAAATCCCAGATGACCCTGATTTCATAATGCTTTTTGATGAGGTTGATTATGTGGTTTTCACAACTCAACAGGAGGTGCTGGGCAGTTCGGGGGCCGCCTAGGTATTTGGGCAGTTATTGCAACTGGCTTATGTGTGATGGTTGTGGCTTCTACTATGGATGGTCTTTTTTTCTATACGTTGGGAATTTTTTTAGTTTTGAATCGGGTCTATTGAAAGGACTCTTCTAGATGTTGGTCCATTTCAGCAAACTCACAAAATCCACCAAGATATTTCATTAGAATCAATGGTGTCTTTAACTCATTCATGTGATTTTCACCACAGAGTTCCATCGGGTGATCTTTTTAGAAAGTGATACTGAGTGATTAGGTTAAAAACATCACCTTGCTATGAATTTATACACCCTATCATGCTCACATTGATTTCAGTTTTTCATGTCGACAATCATTGTCTTCCTCAGTGACGAACTGAATTAATAATGGACTTAATGATGAAGGTCTTCCCATATTGAAATGGATCTTGCTAACATACTTCTATAAAAAATAATGGTAGGAACAATAAGTGTCTATAAAAAAACACCTCATCTTTTTTCCCTCTTGTTGAACTATTATTCCAATCATCATCCCAGATTAGGTCATGAGGTTCTTAAGATGTTGTTCAGGGTTCCCTACACCATTAAATATAGAGAATATAAGATTTCCAAAATATAGTGGAGGAAACATGTCATCTTCTTTTTCAAGATATGGATTCCTATATGGCTACAAATGTGTGGGTCTCCTTAACATAGATTCCATTGGATTATATCGTGATTCATGGCTATTAGTAATCTCCAGGGGAACCATTTCTTGAGTAGTCACCCATCCATTGGGAGATGATGGGAGTGGACAAGGTGTCCCCAGTTTTATCTCATACTGAGTTTCAATTCATCCCAAGATTGAATGGTTGTATGAGCGAGGTAGGGTCTAATACCATAATAGAGGGTAATCATGATCATTTTTTACATCCAAATTTATGTGGAACAAATCTCTAGATCGAATACCAATTGTATTCAAATATTATGCTCATCTTGGAGGATCAACCATAGGAGGGAGAAAAATGATCTCTATTTAAAGATGATGCCCTAAGAGAATATTGGGTTTGATTAGATCTTAATTAAGTTGTACGAGAGTATTTATTTTGGTCTCATATTTTAGAAATCATTACTCTAGGGATGAAACCCTATTTATTTTGGTTGGTGATCAGTATTTTGATGTACCATTCCCCTTACTAATATTCCACCATGGTGGTGACAACTGAATGTTTGGAGGTGCTATGATTTGGATTTGTCATTGGTTCCCAGTTCAAGAATCCTCATTTGTTTCATCTAAGTCACCCTCTTGCCGATGAATGTTTTCAATTTCATATCTCTCTACATTTTCATCATGATCAATATCTCCCATGTTGATAGGGATAATATTCCTAAAGTCATATCGGTAAATGGTTATTGTTCCATTACTTTCAATAAGACAAGATGATTATACAATATCTTCTTTAAGGCCATCATTGAAACTTGTATCCATATTGAGTCATTTAGGCATGCATCCATGGCAGGGTATGATTTTCATCACCATAGGTTCCTCTTATTTCGGCAAAGAATAGTGAATACGAGGGAGTATCCACTCATGGTTTCTAATCATTCCCCAACCAGCATGGGTTTCTATTATGGTCTTAGGATCTAGTGGAATACTAACTAATGATTGGTTCCTCCCAAACTAGAGATGACATATTCCCTTTATGGTGGCAGAGATGATGAGAATTCCCCTAACCTTGTTTAGAGTTGGTCATTTGGGGATGAAATTGTCAAGGATTGGCCCAATTGTTGGGGATCCGTTGACTCCAGTCGGGGACATGATGATTCCTAGGATGGAAAGGAAGATAAAAATTCACACAAACTAGTGGGGTGGGTGCGATATGGAATCATTAAAGATGTATTTAGGGTCTTCAGGGGAAAAAATGAACGTGATTATGATGATTGAGTTATAAATTCTCTAGCCCCGTAGGTTAAGGTTCACCTGAGGCTTCTAATGGTATATTCTGAATCCTTTGATGAATTGATTATATGAGTGGTGGATGCAGTGTTGGATATTCTACAAGGCTAGGGGAACTATTCTTCTCCTAGATATCTATTATGACAGCTACATTCATGGACCATTATATGTGTCATAGTTTCACTTCCTTAGGATCTGGGTACGATGATGACCCCTGATGAGAACCATTTCTTATGAGATGTTGTTTTGGGGATCGCAACATTGGTATTCGTGTTCAAAATTCATTCCAAATGCGTTTGAGGTGCCTCGAATGATTTATTGTTGGGAATCCTAACTCTTTATCTCTAATGTCTTGCCACTGTTACATTGGATGCATTCTATTTATGTGAAAATCTAGACCAATCATTACCTAGTCTCCTGATATCATTTGAGGCCAAAAAGTTGTAGGATGATTTTTAGGGGTATTATTATTCCTTGGGAGTGACAATGTTCTACTATCTATATTTTCCCCATACATGAATATAAATATATGAAATGACATCAGAGATCATATGTTGATTATTTTTGATGAAATGGTGGAAATCATGTTGATGATTTGTGATGTGATCTTATGTTTTTGGATCCCAATCCAATGAGATAGTATCAAAGTCTAACATAAAAGAAAGCATATATATATATTTAAAGGTGAAAATCATATCGTATATAAGGAAGATGCTCAAACACCAGTCACTGATGAGTATCCCACTTTTTCTTTCATAGATGAGGCATGAAATCCTTTTCTATTTCATAAGAGATCTCATAGTTAGTTGTATAGAGGTGAAGAACATGTTGGGTGAATTTGTTTCTAGATAACTCTCTCTAGATGTCAATGTAATCCTCCTTCTTATCAGACTAATATGCCTCCATCCAATCATGACATAGAATATGAATTTAACTGTCGGTTGCAAACGGTAGTGGGGTGATGTTGGAATTTGATGAGGAACCATATACAGTCGACCTTGATGATTATAGAACCTCTCTATATTAATCGTTCAAATATTTGAACACCTCTTCAACAGAAGTGTCTGGGAAAATAGTGGATTTCATTATCCTTATGATATATTGGCATAGAGAGGTTGACCATGGCGTATGTTAGGAGAAAATTACTTATGATACATCTCCACAGTACCACAAGGATTAATATCATGGTAATGAATTTATTTTACGTCCACATTGATAGAAGATTTGACATAACCTTTTGGTGTTGAGAATATGTCTCAATAACCATCATGGATGTTGGAATTGAGAAATTTAAGAACATAAAGCGTGTTTTGAAATGTGGTTGGACTATGATGACATGGCTTTTAGGAATTTTTAGGGGTATTGGACTACAGTATGACAGTTATAGGGACTTTTATATATCCATTGGGTGCTGTGAGAGTACGAATATGATACTGATAAGATGATGGAATATACCAATGAAATATATCATTATTGATAAGAATGTGATCTTATCCCAAGGAATGTGCTATTATCAAATTGTTTGTGTCAGTTAAAAATGGAATGTGAGCCTAATCAGGAGCCTTTTAGAATATGATGATGGTCTTTCATAGAAGTAATATGAGCCAACCCTAGGACGTGTTCCCCTATCACAGGGTTAGCCTTTGATGGATCAAGAATATTAGCCTTATCCGAATATGCATTCAACATCAGGATACACCAATAGAGCTATGGATTGGGAGAAGGAATATAAGACTCCCCTTATGTTTCCTTATAATGATGTTGGTGTAGTCATTTTTCATCAGAAGTCAGAATATGCACCTTTCTTTCGTGATCTTCTGAAATATTTTTGGAAGATTCACTGAATGGACCCCGTCTCAAAGTTTATTATTTTCTCACATGGTTAGCCCCATCTAGAGAAAGAATTTGTTCTGTATCCTAGGCCATTGGAGTATTTCACTAGACTTCAATGAGAGGAATTTTCCCCTATCCCATGTCACATGCCACTCTCACGTGGTGAGCCCAAATTGGAACTCGAATATGATCGCGATCTTATGCCTTTACCTTCATTGTAATATGCTGATAAACCTCTTGTATGGGAGAAAGAGTGGGTGATTTCGCTTGTACAACCACTTATTTATGATGATCAGAATTTTTTGTTGTCAGGGATATAGGGATAGGAGTATGTGCATATCCTATCATCTGTAACAGTGACAGTATATTCCATTTTAAATTTTTAGTTGTTTCTAAAATAAATTGGAATTCTAGAAATCTAGGTGTTGGTATATGAGCATCAAAATTTTATATCTCTATGATAAGATGGGAATATGACCAAAAACACACTCTGAACAAGGTGGGATATGAGCCTACTTGCGAGTTCCTACCCAAATATGCCAGAATATATCATAGGTCAAAGCAGGATTAGAAACTATCTATAGTACATAAATTGTATCCCCTATTGATGAGACTTCCTTATATCCATTTCATGGTAATCAGATATTTTTTTCTGTCAGATGGTACCCTTAGTAGGAAACTAATAGGTACTAGTGTTATTGTGTTAGTGAAGGAAATTGATAGGTGACTTCTCAGTGGCACCTGAATTGTATGGGATTGTTATTTAGACTTCTAGTCCACCTTCATCAGATATGGAATATGGATTTTTTCACACTCTAGGGATATGATCATGATGATATTTGTCATAGAAACAAGGTATAATGGCATAGCATTGACCTTTCCAATGTGACGTGTACTCACCAGTCAGTGTTCTTGCAGGATGTCAAGAGTTTCATCCATGGTAAAAAGATTACCAATTTGGTGGAACTCCATGACCATTATACATTACTCTTTTCATTTTAGTTAATGAGCTAGTGAAGTCATTTTGCGACCTGAGGGGGTTGCAGTCGCAGATGATTTACCAGATAGAATTCTAGATAAAGAATAAATTGTCTCGCATCGGGCTGCTAGAAGTAGTATTTACAATTACACAGATGGAAAAAACAGGGTAACTGATTAGTGCAGTATCATAGGAATAATATTATTCATTAGATATACATGGATAACTCATTTTTTATTTTATCTAGATTCATCAATTTCAATAATTTGGACTTGTCAAAACGAGGATGGACTTATGAGAACCCTAGTTATATAGGATCATTCATAATAATGTTTTGGACTTACTACTTTGTTCATAGGGTTTTAAATAAAAGGATGAATGTTGTGTTATATCCCAATATGTCTTTTATTATTGAGAATCATGTCAGTTGTATCATTTTGTCTTCATGTTGGGGATAATGAAATTTCCCTATGGATAATATCCAATCATCTTGTCATTAGACAGATTCACATCTGGTTCACCATTTATTTTCCATCAGGTTTTAGGTTTGGTAATGGGTTTCTCTTATCACGACCCCATTGTTAATTTTTTTTAAAAACTACCAATGGTTCCCCCATCTATTTCCGTGTACATACCATCTATACAATGGCCAATGGTAATATGTGTTTTTAGACCTAGTGACTCTTGGGGACTTTCATTGGTTAAGATGATGGGATTTTGGGCTCAACACATCCTTTTGGGGGTAATTGTTTCCTTCTCCAATACTCTGTTATTGATTTAATATCTGGTTTTTAATCTATTCATAACCCCAATACAAGATCATTTACCTAGAAAAAATGATTCATTGGTTAATTATATTGTTAAACAAAGAAGGTGAGTCTCATTGAAGAACATAGGTATGTATAGTATCATTAGTGAATCCAGCTGTATATATCTAAGGTTCTTCACCACCTTTTATAAGGGTGAATGGTATCTTTATGTGTTGAATTTGTACGACCAAAGGCTTTTGAATGTGATACCATGGTAGGAGGCAGTTAGTATTATGAGGAGGTGATTGAGACATTATGAGGTGTCCTATGTTTTTTTAGTGATTATAGGAATCAGAACATCTATACTTTATTCATAGCCACATGATAGAACCCAAGGTGAATGACCTTATATATGGGGTGCTCATGCCATACCACTCATCTGGGATTACATTCTAGGATTTATGTGGTTAGTGTAAATCCATGATGCCGAATGATTAGTTAATCGCATCGCTGAAATCGTATGTCAGCTTTTCTCGATGTGAGAAACTAGGTGGAACAAATGATCTCCTTCCTGGCATGTAGATATAGGACATGTATAGTGGGTTAGTCTTTAGGGTTTTTGGTATAGAACTCGACCCTTGATGAGGCGTCCAACATATCGTGAGTATGGAAGGAATCATAGTAATCATTATTTGGCCATCCCTTAACCTACTACTAGGATAATGTGGATGATCACACTAAGGGACATTGGGGGTATCCTTTAGGTTCAAGGAATGATATGTGATTACACTAATATGAATTCTATATTGATCAGGGACATACTATAATGTGTGAGATGATGGGGACAACACCCCAAGCCTTACCTTATAACCTTGGTGTGTTTAGAGAAGAAGACATGATCACTTAAACTGCCTCAGCATGCATGCGCAATGCTAATTGTGAGAAACAATGTTTAGAATGTAACCAATTCAACTACTTTGGGTAAGGGGCTTAGAAACGGGTTACCCCCTGGGTGGAAAAAATGGCACTCGATCCATGAAGAGGTGGACTATGTATCCTGAATATGATTGGAATTAGGATCTTAGAAGTTCCCTTGATTGAGGATTACAATCTAAGGTCACCATTGTATTTGGGGCATTCACACCAGGGATGGATAAGGCTATCACATCCAATGATGACCTTGTGATATGGCCCCACTAGTTATGATGGTGTCACATGAACCAGTTGACCTATCAATTGGGCATCCCAAGATCTAGATGGTTTCCTCCGAAATCTGTCACATATAATTTTTCACATGTTTAGAAGCTGTCTCATTTGTTTTATAAAATCCAAGAAGGGAAACAATATTCATGGCTAACACGCCAATAGGGTGTCGCGATTCATGGAAAATGTTCCCAGATGATGTCACCATATATAGTTTATATGTAATGATGATCCCACGATACATGGTTTTCATGTACAAATGATGTATCATGTCATGGACAACATCCCTGGAAGGAATCATGAGTCCTGGTTATTATGTTTGGAGGACATCAGGAGATCCCATTTCAATTCCCTTGTGTGTTGGTGAGACCTGGATGACATGAGTATGTTCAATTATATGAGTCTGACGATGTATCTGAAGAAAATCATGAGTCTTGTGAGACATGTCCATGGAGAATTCCAAGAGACTATAGTGATACGTTCAGTTGGTCATGTGACTTTTCCTTGACATGTTTGCAGGGAATCGTATAACCAAGGTAACATGTTGGAAGATTTGTCTTGGTGATGTTTTGTATATTTGGGAGGCTCACACATGGGTCATCTAGAATGTTTTGATTTTATTATTGCACATTTAGTATCTCTCATTCCTCAGTTTTATTCAATTTCAGTTAATCTCATGTATTGAATGATTTAGCGAACAGGTGGGATGTTCTTCTCATAGCCCATTAGAGGCCATTCACTTAATGTATGAATGATCATGTGAAGTAACTGATTCCTTTCACATGACTAATCTGACATTCTATATGTACATTACCTGACAGAAGGTTGGTCGGTCATGTGATCATTTGCTCTGTGAAGACCTCTCTAGTACCAGTGTGAGACCCCATGAGTTCTTTGTTGTGTAGTCATAGTGATCTTAGAGATCCAAATATTCTACCCCACTTTGAGGATGTAACATTGAATTTATATGATTATACTCCTCTATTGTTCACCGATTCATGTGGTGTATGTAGCATGAATCAATACTAAATTCAGTGATGGGGGATATCACCATACGACTTAATGAAAATTTTTGGTTGGTCATTGCGAGTGTGTTGACTAATTTTTAGTTATCACGAGTCTATTCTGTCAATGTATCTTTTATTGGATTATTTTTGATTGTTGAATACTTTCTTAATCACACATGTTTGACAAAGGAATTTTAACATTGTCTCATGGACATGCTTGAGGGCCTTCGTGAGAGCTCAATACCTTGACTGGAATACATATTGGGGAAAGGGTGGCCTATCCATGTGTCTTCATTATATATTGTTGACATCTTTGGAATTCTCATGGGGGTATGCTGTGGATGTCCTTTTTCATCACATGACTTCTAGTGACCTTGAGATATCTTTCCTCCTCCATTATCATCACCTTTTATGTATTTAACAAAGGTTATAGATTTTGTGAGTTTGAATGAGAAATATCAAGGATATTTACTCAATTTATTGATGTTGCCTCACCTAACCAATATGGGTCATACAAGGATGTGAGGGAATGTTTTAGACAAATCTACATATTATTATTAGATCATCGAAGGGGATTCATGTAGTTAACTAGACATATATGATGACTTCTATGAATTAAGGCTGATAAGGCGAAGGGAATTCGCAAGACGAGGCGGACATCTCATCAAGGTCTCGTGATATCCTGAGTTTCACCTGGGGTCCGTAACATATAATTTAGTGACCATGAATACCTCTCTCCTTCTCCCATTTATCTTGTTTTTTATTCTAAAGATGTTTAAGGTTTTTTGAGTTTTCTTTGATATAATTTTTTAATTTTATTATTAATAATGATAATATAGGGAATGTGATTTATGAACATTGGGGTTACAACTGTTTGGATATTATTCTTCCTTATTCTATGAAGAATTTCAGTTGGATTGATAGGAACTTTCTAATGAAAAACCATGTTTCATGGGGGGACTCATTCAGTTTTCTAGAGAGCCTTCACAATAGAAAGATGTTTTGTTGAGGGGGGGGTCTATAGGTTTTTTTTCATATTTTATGTGTTATTCTTGGAGTCTTTACATGTCCTTGAAATGTATATTTGATCAAATGTCCCTTGCAAGCTCATGTGATCTACAAGTATCGGCTAATTTTATTTTGTGGGTATTTTAATACCCCTATTCTAGTATATCATCCAATTATATTTTTTCCCATGCTTATTTGGAGAGCATCAACAATGATAAAAATAAATCACCAAATAAATACACATCCACCCACTGAAAAACTCATCATATGGTAAACAATCCACTATTAATTTGGCCCCCACCATTTTTGACATGATGTGGGTAAGGATATAATTTTTTTTAAACAAAGCACCACATTAAGGGTAAAATTTCACAGCCCTCCTTGATTTTGATTATTATTAGGTACACTACACTACCCAAACTGAAAGTGGTATTTTTTCATGTTAATGGTATGTCCCACTTAATATGTTTACTTAATCGAATAAAAACATCACCCCAACATGGAAATTTTCTACTTCGGTAGTTAGATGATAGATTATTTTCCCATGCATGTTCCACTCCCATATCAAACGAATATATTTCATCCAATTCCTAACATTAATTAGTTATTGTATATATCCATCATCATGTCATCACGATCCTTCTCTAAGGGGTCATCTAGCTGATATATGGAATGTTTTTAATCTTAATTCCAAAGAAATAGTCCACTAGATATGAAATGCCACAAGAAATACATATTATTTCCTAGATCAATATATAAAACCATGAATAGTTCTGATGGTTACTAAAAATTACATGAATATAATCAATAATGTATCAACACATTGAAACACTTTCAAGAAATATATATCAGCATGTGCTATCATGAATAATTATAATTTTATAGAAACATATTGAACATGGACCTAAATAAAAAGGTACTTCCAACATGAAATTTTAGATGAAGAACAATTATAGGAATCGTGAAAATGAAGACTAAATCACATCACACCCCTATGGAAAAATATACAACATTCATGGATATCTATTTCAGTTCTGATTCAATAAGAAATTCTTTCATAACTATCCTCAAGAATAACCAAATTCAATAAGGTGATTCTAGAATCACATAACTTATGTTTTCCATCAATAGATTCAATTACAAGGTATTTAAATTAATGAAATTCCATTTCATCTGATTTACTATAATTTGAAGCATGTATCATGAATATATGCCCAATTCTATAAGAGGAACTTGATTTTAACCAACTATCATCAATCCTTTAAAAAATCATTAACAGATAATGGATTCAAGAAAGAAGAAGGTTACATTATTTTTTTTATAAAATTACATACCTGGAAAAGAGTACCACTCTTGGATTTAATTATTCATTAATATATATTGTAATTGACACATCAATTTCACTAGAAATATAACTGGAAATCATCAAAGGATTATGGTTCCATCAATAGTCCATCTTAAATAAGAGTTATAGGATGGATATTTCATAACACATAACCAATGAATTGCCTTTATCAAAGGTGGATATCATTTTGAATGACAAAAGGTTACAACATAAAAGACCCACAATTGATCTATGAATAAAGTATGAATTCACCAATACATCATCAAGAAAACCATAGATCTGATATAGGTTCATGCGCTTCTCCCAAATAGGAAAAATTATTTGTCCTATATCAATAGATATTTCACCATAAACTTGTTGATTAATCATTCGAAGAGAGGAGATACAATGGGAGATGAAGGGTTTTACAATAATAAATTGATATTATATAATACTCTAGTTAAGACCATGGGGGTTTGTATTTGGGAGTTAAAGGAGGAAAAATATAGGTGGAATTAAAATCCAACATGGTGTATTTGGTACTTCGTTAGACTAGGTGCATCGACTATTATGTGGGCCTCATTAGATAACTTATGAATCCTACAAATCATAGGTTAGTGGCCTCGGTAGGAAGGTGTTCCCATGAAACATCCAAGATTTCTAATAAAAACCCCACTTGACAGATGTGGTCTTCTATATCCACAAAACCCACTAGAACTCTATCATTTGGTTAGTAGGTTTCACTAGCAAAATGATAGTAGTTTTCCAGCAATCTCAAATCCATTAACACAATGACTTTTCCACCTGTATTTCATAGAACATTATTCAAAAGATCTATCCTCTTCATAACCATAATATAGAAGAACATCTTTTCACAATAGAAGTTCATGTAATTTACAATCTTATACAAGAACAAAGTTTATATGTTAAAATTCTACCCCTCTAATGAGATCGCATCCTTGAGAAGTACCTTTAATGGTTTTGTTCAAAAAAATCAGGCCACTAATCCACAACCTTAGCTTTATACTCAAAATTATCACCATGAATATTTAAATGATGATATATAATCCAAAATAATGTTATCATGTTCCAATGTATGGCATTAGTGCTAATTATAGTCCCCACCAACTGCTCCACATATGATGTGTAAATACTTAACACAACATCCACAAAATTGATGACCTATATAGAATCAGGATAGTTCTTCTAGAGATATGAAAAATGAAACATATAATTAATCCCTTGGTAGTGAGAAGGAAATTATGATGGTGTACCACTATCTTAACCAGTGCATTGACCTCAAAGTGTCCAATAATGAATGACAGTGTGTTCCCATGAATTATCAAATGTTAATAGACTAATAATGGAGTCACTCTAAAACGGATTTTATTTACTAAAAACACTAAAGTTACTCTATTAAAGATATTATATGACTCATGAAAACCTTATGATGTGATCATCCTCTATGAGATCAGCGGCAATTTATTAGAGGTCTTCTATACCATAATGTGTCCCATAATCACTGCCTCTCCAACCACTTGGAAATAGATAGGTGAAAAACTTTCCGTACAATATAGAGATTCAGTATATACCACATGAATCGATTATTGGTAACGTTTATAGTATATTAACCCAAACAATTAATGTTGATCATCCCACTATTCACAAAATACAGGTTCATAATCCCAAATCTTATCCTCCAATATATGAATCTTCCACTCGGATTGTCTATCAGTCTGGGTATGATACACCATGTTTTATTTCTGATGAGCCCCCATGGATTTATAGATTATATTCAAATAAAAAGAAGTAAAATATGGATATATGTCACATATATTTATAATTCTAACACCATGAATGAAAAAAATATCCGAGATATATTACTTTCCCATCTCATATACTAAGTGAGTCTCAATTATTAAATGAGATACATTCATCAATAGATTAAAAATAACCTAAATAGTGTCTTGAATACCTAGGGTCCTTGGAAATGCAATAAAAAATTATATCATGAAGTCCTCTAACTTCTATAAGGGTAATGATGATGTTGGAGTACACCACCAGGATGCTGGTTCATACTTTTTACCCTATGATAGGAAAGTAATTGAAAAAAAAACTATTGTTATCTCTCTTCATTCCTAGAGACCATAAATATATATAAATGTTATAAAATATATTTTTCACAGTAGGATTTAACACCCTATAGAGGACAATAAGACTTTCAAGAGATCGTCTTTGAAGGATTCATGGACTACCACTCTCCTATGTACCATGAACACATCATCTCATTCATCAACCATCCATGAATTATGTCAGCAATGGAAATCCATTCAAACATCTATACACACATAGTGTTTGATTAATTGCTTGGCATTAACCAAACCCGATTAAAGGATATGAATACTATTGTTGAACAATTCATTGATCCTAGATAATTGGATTCATCCATCATCCACTCAACCAAAAATGTCATCAGGGGAACTACTCCTCAAAACGTCATTCACCATTATCTTACTGTTCCTGAGTTGTATTGTTATGATAATATTCGATGATGTTACATGTTTTTGGTGAATACTAAATCTCAAATTTAAACATATGTAGATAAAAAATCCAACACCAACATTTTATATTTAGGTCCCACTATATTAAGATATAAGACTCTTATGGTCAATATACACAAAAAAGGCCTCCTTGAAATGATATTTTATCCCACACTTCATAGTGTGGACCACATTGTTTACTACCATTGTATGAGAATGATAATTTTTCTCATGGGGTCATAACTAATGTGACTCATAAGCTACTACCCTCCCTATATATGAGTAATTCATGGAAAATAACACCTAAATCATCCCAGTATATAGGATATCTGATTCTATGATCATTTAGGATCAACTATAATGTTTTATTCAACCTCCTATTCATCTCATGAAATACTTATTTATATAGTTATAAACATGATAACTTCACTCCATTAATCATTAACATATTCATGGGTGGTTATATACATGATAAGTCCTAGATAAATGTCACTAGTATCATGCAAAACTCAAGAAGCTCTCAATATCAAATACATTATAGCGGTGTATCGAAGACATCACAACCTACAATATCATTGGGTCAAAAATTATTACACTCTTATACACCACATTCCTCAAGAACATCAAAACATGGATCCAAAATTTTATCTTTGATAGATTTTTTATAAATATAATGTGCTCAAATTAGACTATGGACTATGTCATGATGTCTTGATTGATCATCTATTTTCACTGAGTAGATGAGTATGTTTTCAATGAACACCATAACGATTGAGTCTATATATTGGATGAAGCTCTTATTCATGTGAGATATAAACTATCTAAGTGAATTCATAAAAACAATTGACATCACAATATACTCATAAAAACCATATCTTATCTGAAACAATGACTGTTGGATGTCATCCCATCTAACATGTAACTTGTGATATCCGAGTTGAATATAAATTGTGGATATCCACTAAGCTTTACAAAACTAATCGATGAGATCATTGATCCATAGAAAATGGTATCAACACCAAAACATCACCTAGTTCAACATCCAATAATTAATACATATTCAAATTCCACCATTCTCATTCTCAGTTAATAGAAAACTTTCACACCCTAAGGTTTTAATCAGTCTACAAAATCACTTGTCCTCTAATTCATAGAGATAAAATTTTACCTGATTCATTACAGATGGTTATACATGATAATGTATTATATAAATGGGCTACACACCTAACATGGTCACTATCTCATGGTCAAATCCTCAATTAGGATGATGTCATATGATGTATTATAGAAATAACCTTTGTTATATATCACTTACTATAGGAAATGATGAATTTTTTCATTGATCCTACCAAAATCTCCAATCACACAATATGAATCATGTTTTCCTATGATGATTCATGCTGGGGAAGACACAACAAACATTGAGTACTTATTTTCAACACATAAATTACTTATATCCCTTAGGTGTTGTAAAATATATGAATATTTTATAGATATAAATGTTATATCATAACCTAGTAATGTATTCTATTCTGATAATTTCATTGTATTTCATCATCTATCAAATCAAATAATTTGATAGATTCATATAACCTGGTATGAATATATTAAACATTGGGCATCATTGATGATGATACATATTTTTCCCAATTTTGAATGAATATAATGTAACACAATATATATATTTACTAGTAATACATATATAATAAAAAAATTGTGCATATATGATGGATTGGTAACATTAGAAACATGATTTTCGTTAGCTTATCTTGGAGGTAGCTTTGGAATTTCTTCTAGGTTGAGGATTCCCAAAATAATTTAAACTCATTTCTTAATATCCCAGTGGACTTTTCTTCCATAGAAATAAGAATAAAAAAGGTATTTAAATTCATATAAGATTTAACCATAGTTTTTAACTCATATTCTTGTAATATACACTAATATAAAGACTATTGAATGATGTGTACCTTCTGATAAAACCATAGAGCAGCTACGGGAGCATTCTCGTCATTATATTATGACATATTTAGTGATAGAATAAGTGCATACTCCATCGTAGGATCATTTTAGTTTCACATAAAAATTATTCCCATCATACCAAATTGAGGAATAATCATCATTAACATGAAGATTGCAGTTAGAACATTTATGACATGTTATAATCACTGTATGTGATAACATAAATGATTCACTTAGAGGATACCCACATGAAATGTTATATCCCTACTCGCAATGACCATGGAAAAATATTAGTTACAATAATCCAAGAAATAAATATATATATGTATAAAATAATATCATATATAGATTTATATAATTAATTGTATCAAAAATATATCATAATATAATGAATATATATATATATATATAAATGACATTGTAATATACACAAGTATATCCCAAAAATATATCACACATCAAGGTATTAAAATATAGAAGACATTTTCGAAAAAAAATTATATATATGAAATGTGAAAATATGTGCCTAATCATGATCCAAAAACAAACAAAATAATCTCATAAAATTAATAATAATAATCCCATCAATGGTAACATAGTGGTCTATTATGCATGTTCTTCCTGAGAACATGGAAACTACCATATCTGAGTCCCCAAAAACTATATCTATTCTATTGTGACCCATGTTATTCAAAAATAAAAGAATAAAATTATCCATTATCATATTTTTTTAATCCTTCACCCAACCCACCTTGTTTGAAGCAAACTTCCACATGAGCTCAAGTACACCTCCCCATATGTAAGAGGCTACAATCTAATTACAGTGTTTTCATATCATCAATTGGGAGGCTATATCGCTAGTATCATACCATATATCAAATAATAGTATAATATAACATAAAAATATAAATTATTAATAGATAAACGTGTTGAAACTAAATGGTCAAAAGGAACACAAGGCATACATGCAATAATTGGGATTCCAATGTGGCGAGAAAAACTAGGGAAACGTTTTGGTAGGAAAAAGATAAATGTATCAATGGTAGAACAATGTATTTAATTCCATTACCTGTAAATCTAATACCCTGTCTCTTCATATTCTTCTTACGGGTTCTTTTTTCCTTTAATAGTCCCCATGTTATGAAATCTACACATGCATTGAGTTACTCGTACACATTGTGAGTAATACACCCTATAGGGAACCTCCAATTCATCCTTAACATATGTAAATATATTATTAACTATTGTATATAATGACAAAATTAAATTCAAAAATTAACACATGACAACAAAAATTATGATTCATAATGTGCTAAACTAGCCACCGTGAATATCAATTCCACATACTTCATCATGATTTTGGTCAGGATGTTGATGTGTGTTGAAGAAATTACCACCATTGTAGAAAAACGACACACCCCACATTGATGGTGTTCTTTATTAGATACACAAAATGACCACACTAACCATGGTAATTATCCATTATGATGACAATTCCTAGATAACATGATAACATAATTGTAGGAAAACGTCACCCATGTATGGAATTCTCCCACTTCGATTAGTTGTATATGAATTCATATTCCATGCATGGTCTACTATTGAATCATAATAATTTCAATGAGATAACTAATACCATCATTGAATAATGTTCCATATCCATCAACACATCATCACTATCCCCCTCATAGGGGGGTGTCATGTCAATAAATAGAATCTTATTTTCATTGATACAGGGAAAAGGTTTCATCAAAATGAAATTATCACTACAATGACTTTTTATAGAAATAATAATTTTTTCATATCTAGAATAGTTCTCGAGTATAAACCAAATCAAATGATCATACCAAATAAATTCACAATAAATCCACACACTCACATGATACACATATCATCATGGTTCATCATGTATAAACATTATGTCATGGACATTTCATATACATTGAACTAAATGATAAGGAAGTCCCTACCTCAACGTTATTAACAAAAAACTACAATGTTCAACTATGAAATGAACACCAAACCATGTCTCAAACTAATAGAGAATGATTTAACAAATCATGGATGTCTATTTCATTCTCGGATTAATAAGAAATTGGTTTAGAAAGGTGACACTAGAATTACCAAAGTCAATAAAGTGATTCTAGAATCACACACCCGATGTTTCCTATCATTGGAGTCAATTCCATTTTATATAAAATAGAGAAATATTAATTCACGTGATTCATTATCTCACATAGAAGAAGACTAAATTCATTTTTGACACTATAATTAGGAGTTGATTATAGACAATGATCATCCATCCATAATCACCCCATGAAAATAGGGAGGATTCAAGAAGGAATATGGTACCATGAAGATCATTTTAAAACTAATTATCTAAGAAATGTATCCATTGGTAAATTTAGTCTCCGTTAAAGAGAGGTGGTTATTGATGGGTTAAAAACACCACATAACTAGCATGATTTTTTAAATTGGATATGGTTTCATCGTCATAAAACATAGAAGAATAGGTCTAGGATGATGATTTAATAAAAATTTCACAAAGAATTAACATTATTTAAGGAAAATCTCGGTTTTACTGAGAAATGATGTCAACATGATAGATATTCCATTGATCTACCATTAATGGATCAAATCACCAAATAATCATTAAGTAAACCTCATATCCCAAATAGATCCTTTCTCTGATCACCAAGAGGAAGAGAATGGTTAATCAATCTTGAAAAATTATACCAATAAAAAATCTATATATTATTTAAATGGAGTATATGAAATGGGAGATAAATTATTATTCCAGAAAAATGGAGGGGAGCATTAATATTCGAGTAAAGACAATGCGATTGAGATTTGGGTGTAAAAGAAGGTAAACTAATTGATGAATTATGTTACTCTCGAAAATAATAAAGTCCTAAATGACTAAATAAAATGACTCATTTAAATATGGTGAAACATTATTTATTTGGATCCTACTAAATTATAAGTCCCCAATTATTCATGGATGGCATGGAGTAGTAACCATGATGGGTAGAATTTTGGGATGTTTCCAAGTGTGTGTGTGTGTAAGTGATTAAAAAGCACGCTTGAAAGAACACGTGTTTTCCTATGGGGATAGTCATTAGCCATATGACATGTTAAGACACATGGGTGGGGCCCATGAAGGGGAATGCATGTCTACATGGAAACTGGTGGTACCCGGTTGGCAAAGACCCGATGGCCAAGCAAAGGCAGGGTGTCTATTCCATCCGCATGATGTAGTTTTTTCAAATTAAAAAATCATGGTGTGCATTGATTGTATCCATAAACCGGGAACACTAGATGGATGGTGACTATACTTCTGTTGGATGGTGTGCATGAAAGAATACCCTACATTTAGCCTCGACCACTAATAATATAGTGGAACGCCGCCTGTAAGATGATAGGGTCTACTGTAGCTATCAAAAATAATTGAACTCTATGGTATGGCTTGTGGTTTTCAATGGATAACTGATTAATATATTTTATTCACCTCAAATAAATTCCATTAAAAACTCTTCCACCTTTAGTTCCCAAAATCTTAGAGCAAAAAATATCCTCTACATAGCCTATAACAGAGAGGAACATTAAAATAAAAGATAATTTCATTTAATTTTTCATTTTATATATTGAATCGTAGAGTATATGTAATAATAATGTTATGTAATTCATCACGACTCTCATATTTTACATTATTTCAATGATTATTCACTTATTAGACATTCTAAATCTCCCTTTTTAATTATGTATTTTACCCAATATATATTATGTATATTTGGAATATCTATGTAATCTAGGATCATTATGTGAATTTAAAAATAAAATTTATTATTTATTTAAGATGAAATAATAGTATGTTTAGTCTTACAAAGACACATGACCACTCGATCCATGATTTTAATTTTAAGGTAATGTACATGAAAAATTATGAAATAGAGTTTGTTTGTAGAAAGGGTCACAATAATTCCCATCTAAATAGATTAGAATACCTTGAGGTTACTTTTTGTTCTCAGTGATTATCATATTTAATTCATTATTTGTGAAAATTTCATAGAATTATTAAAGATGATCCACATAAACACCTCTATGAACATAAACATACTCTTAAAAAATTGAAACATGATAGTGTTAATAATGTTCAGATGGAATTAGGCGACATTCCATTTTCTTTAGATGGAATATCTAGGGGATGGTTTTACTACTGTCAATCTAATCTAGTAATATATTTTTATGAGCTCCAAAAAATGTTTTTGGAAAAATAATCTTCCCATAGTAAAACATCATTTATTGATGAGATTTGTGGGGTTAGGTAGATTGAGGATGAAACTTTGCACAAAAACTATCAACATCTCAAGAGACTATTCAATAATTTATCTCATAGTTGGATTAGTGAGTAGGTAATTATTTTTCATTATAATGTTGCTTTTTTTTAACCGACATGAGAATGACATAAGCTATCCTTGGAATAATTTAGAAGATAAACACCAACCTATAACGTCCTGTTTCCAGAAGCCACCCAGTGGTCCCCCGTACCCGGTTTGTCACATGGCCTCAAGCGGATTTCCCCGAACATTAGAGGATTCCGACTAGCAGTGAGGGATTTCGGTGTGATAGTGGGAAAACCATGCCCTCATTGGCAGAGTAGACATCGGAAGAGAAAAAAATAGATAATAGTAAAAGTATTAAACATTCCATACCCAAGTGAACATCGGAAGACTACATATGATAAATATAATGAGCACACACACACACACACATATATATATGATTCAGGACAAATCTTTCTAGGAAAACATCCAAACAAGTCACAATGATGGAAATACAAATAGTACTGAAACAAGTACAAAGAAAAAATAAACAGCTCCTCAACATCGCAAGCCTAAGCATCGTCACATGCTCCACAGCTCCATAACAATCAAGTACCAGAAGTATAAGGGCACTTTCCCCTGCCTATACATTCAACAACATAGTCTGTTTGGGGCCAAAATCATGACCCAAACAGGGTGTGAGACTAATTCCTAGTAGGAAACCACCCGATGATCTGTTCCTAATAGTTAGGGAATATATGGTAAGTAAAAGTACAGGAAACAGTAAATGGGAACATGCTGAATAAAAAACAATCCACAGTTCCAAAGTCAACTAACAACTAACAAGTAGTAAAGATAAATAGGTAACCCTCTAGGAAGTACTCATAGCCATCCCCTCTTATTCTACCTATAGTTACCAATAACACTCTGGGTAGTTCACTCATCCTAACCCCTCTAGTTTGGTCATACAGAAAAATAAAGACTCTCTAAGGAAGCTCACATAGTCAACTCCACTTATAGTCTAGGGTAGTGAGCAAGACTTTGAGGAAGCTCGCACAATCAATTCCCTTTATAGCCCCAATGTCAAGGACTCTCTGAGAAAGCACATTTGGTGAATTCCATTTTTATCCCAGGTCATTCATAGAAAATATGAGGAATCTCACAAAATCCATATCTCCTATAGCCTATGGTAAATAGGTGATTCAAATCAATAGAATAGATACTCTCTGAGTAACCTCACACTATATATCACCCTATAGTCTGAATCAATCGAGAACACTATGAGGAAGATCTAACGGTCTATCCTCTTATAGCCCCAAGTAATCCCAAACTCTATGAGGATTCTCTCTCGGTCAATCCCCAAAGAACCTAAAGATCAAATACTCTCTAAGGAAGCTCACTCAGTCTATCCCCTTATAGTGTTCTGCACCCAGTTCTCACAGCGCTCTATGGGTTGACATCATAGCAGTACAATATGACCAATGTAGACTCACAGAACTACTTGGCTAACAGTTCTACAACATATCAAGAATGTCAGAAAACATTCCCCCATCCTACTACAACATGCAAGGAAACATTGAAAGAAACTAAGGAAAAACAGGACCAAACGGTTATAAACATAATGTGCATGGGAAAAACCTCCAAAGCATATCAGTTCAACCATATTCATAATAAAACATCTTCTACACAGGCATACTATCAAGGCATGTATACAACATGGGTAAAACGGTAAATGCACAATACCCCGTTCAAGGGTATTGGTGGAATTTTTACATAATATTCAAGGGAATTCAACTGAAAGGCACAAACCACATACATTGATGTTATGAGATCTATATACTTGAAATACGATGCTTGAATCTCATTAGAACGTCATAGATCTACAAAAACGCATAAAACATTCAACCCACAGAAACATGGAAAATAGGAGGAAATGAGAAACAAAGCTCTAGGAGAAGGAAGAGCATACCACTGTGGTTCCAACGCAATCGACAGAAGTCGATTCGGAAAACGGACAGAGGTTTGGGGGTTTGTCGAAGATCTATGGTCGTACGGGTTCTCTCGAACGAAGATGAACTAGAAGAAGAGTGTTCTTTCCGTTAGATGCGACCCTGGTACTTTTAATTAAAAAAATTACACAGTGTGTACTTTTGGAGTACATGGCGTGTACTTGCCTTATCCATACACCGATTTAAGCGGCCTTAAAACACATTTACATGACCGTGTGTATGGCCCTTACATGGCCAGCCCATGGCCTCTAGAGTCAAGGAAGTTCATGGCGTGTACTTAAAAAGTACACGACGTGTACTTTGAAAATTTTCAGAAATTCCTCTTTTTCCAAAAAACAACCAAAAATGGAAAACATACCGGAATAGAAGGTCCGAGTTCTTACAAACTTCCCCCTTAAAGAAATTCATCCCTGAACTTCCCTAGCGAGGCGGAGAAGAAGAAACACCGAACAGCTCTGACCACTGTGATCACATGTCTACCTCCCTGTCCCATGTCTCATCTGGTACCCTTCCGTGCTACCATAGCACCCGTACTAGAGGGACAGACCGGCCATAGAGAACCTTCGTGTTGCGATTGACAGTCTGAATAGGATTCTCCCAAATGACACATCTACATCGAGGTTATCCACCTCGTGTTGAAAGAAATGAGACGGGTCTGAAATGTAATGTCGGAGATAAGAAACGTGGAAGACGTCTTGCGTAGCCCGATACCTCTGAGGTAACTTTAACAGATAGGAAACTATCCCAACTCTCTCTAGAACCTCAAATTGCCTGATGTACCTCGGTGAAAGCTTACCTTGTCTCTTAATCCTCATGTTCCCCAACCTCGGTGCGACACACAGTAAAACCTGATCCCCGACCTCGAACACCAGAGGGCATCTCCACTAATCAGCATAAGACTTCTAACGAGACTGTGTAGTAGCCATCCTCTTCTGAATCAACTATATATGCTCTATGGTTTCCTGAAAAATACAAGTTCCCCGCAAAGCTTCCTCTCCTCTCTCTAGCCAACATAAGGTTGATCGACATGGCATACCGTAAAATTCCTCATAAGATACCATCTGAATTGTTTCTTTAAAAATATTATTTTAGGAAAACTCCACAAGATTTAAATGCTTCTCCCAAGAACCTTAAATGTCCAGAATGCAAGCCCGGAGCTTATCCTAAAGAACCTGAATCGTACGCTTAGACCGGCCATCTACGTGGGGATGGTATGTTGTACTCAAAAGTACCTTTGTACCCAAAGCCTTCGGATGCCCCGGCCTGACCTGAGAAGTAAAATGTGTGTCCCTGTCTGAAACAATGGAGTGTGTAACTCCATGTAGACGTACAATCTCACGGATGTACAGCCACCCTATCTCATCAACACTGAAGGTCTCCTTGATCGGCAAGAAGTGATCAAACTTTTTAAGTCTTTCGATGACAATCCAAATCGCATCGTTCCCTCGAACGACCTTGACAACCCGGTCACAAAGTCCATCACGACATCCTTCCACTTCCACTCGGGAATGGGTAACTGCTGTAAAATCCTTGTTGGTCATTGATGCTCGACATTCAACTGATGACATGTGGAACAAATCATGACGAAACCAGCAATGTCCCACTTCATACCTGGCCACCAATACCAACAGTGTATATCGCGATACATCTTGGTGATGCCAGGATGAACTACCCAATTTGAGGAATGAAAATCTCACATCAGCTCCTCATGTATGTCCGCTGGCACCCATACGCGTCCTAGGAAACAACAGATATAATCCTTGCCTATGGTCTATCCAGGAATAGGGTCCTCTCCTGACACACTCTCCCTTAGGAATAAGCCTTCAGAATCTAATATCTACCTCATTCATACCCGGTAATGAAGATTAGAAATAATAACTACATAAGATTGAAAATTCTGCCCCTGGCTATAGTTCACTTCTAAATGCATCTTAGAGAATAGAGCCATAAGCTGCCACTCACTGATGGCCTCCAGAATTACTTGTATCTGAGTCCTATTTCTGAACGCATAAGCCACTTCATTACCCTTCCCAGGCATATAGGCAAGCACGAAATCAATGGACTGTAGGTACTCAACCTACCTTCTCTGTCTCAAATTCAAATAACACTGAGTGAAGATGTACTTGAGACTTTTTTGGTCTGTGAAACCCACAATATTCTCTCCTAGAAGATAGTGTCTCCAACAGCGTAAGGCATGAAAAATAGCTTCAAACTCCAGATTGTGCATTGGGTAGTTCCTCTCAGGTGGCTTCAACTACTGAGACCCGTACACAACGACTCCAACTCCCTACATAAGAACAAATCCCAGGCCGATACTTGATGCGTCACAGTATACGGTATAGATCTTGCCTGGCTCTGGGAATACTAGTATCGGTGCTGAAGTAAACCTCTCTTTTAGCTCCTGAAAGGCTAACTCACAAGAATCTAACCATAAGAACTTCACACCCTTCTTAGTCATACCAGTAAATGGTGTTACTAAGAATGATAAGTCCTGTATGAAAAGTCTGTAGTATCCATCCTGCCCTAGAAAACTCCACACCTCAAAGACGTTGTTTGGATCTTCCTAAGAACTAAATCTCTCACACGCTTTGGGTCCATTGATACATTATCCTATGATATGACATGACCCAAGAAGTGAATCTGATCCATCCAAAAGTGTCACTTCAAGAGTTTAGCATAAAGCTGATGCTCCCTGCATATACTCAAAACGATCCCAAGATGGGTAGCATGGTCGTGTCAAGTGTTATATTACCCCAAGATATCATCCACCAAGACCACAATGAAGGAATACAAGTAAGGATGGAACAATCAGTTCATCAGTGCCATGAAAACTGTAGGCATGTTCGTGAGACCGAACAACATAACCATATACTTCTATAGACAATACCTACTCCTAAAGGAAATAAGATGTTTACCTGATGGTATAACGCACAACTGATGATAACCAAACCTCAATTCAATCTTCAAGAACAATCGGGATCCTTGAAGCTGATTGATGAGATCATCAATTCTCGGCAAGGGATATCGGTTCTTGACTGTCAACTGGTTCAGATTCCGATAATCCACACAAAGTCTAAGGGTACCATCTGCCTTCTTCACAAACAGGACAGGTGAACCCCAAAGAGAAGTTTTGGGTCAGATGAAACCCTTTGCCTTCAACTCCTCCAATGGATTCTTCAGATCTTGTAACTCAGGTTTAGCCATCCTCTATGGAGGAATAAACACCGGTGCCGCTCATAGAATGAGATTAATAGAAAAGTCTACCTCACGCTCCGGAGGAAAACCTGAAAATTCATCTAGAAATACATCTCAGAAAAGATCTACAATTGGAGTAAATTCCAACAATTAAGTCCACTGGTCATCCAGATAATGACTTGCAATCTGGGCTATAACTCCTCCTAGCCCATGATTCTCGGGTCCTGCTCTACTCGCCTAGTCATCCCACTCGCCTCTATGAAAAAAGATCTTCGCTAGGGTGATATGAAACTCACCCTGTGGTGATAACAGTCGACGAATTATTGAAAGGGAACTAACCAGTCCATACCATGAATGAAAGCATAGCCTGTCATCTATAAGACACAAAGGTCTGATAAAATGTGACACCCCACGACCTATAGAGGGCACTCTCTGCGCTGGCGTATGCTAGATTTCCTCATTCCTAACAGTGTGTCTAGTGTTAGCATGTCAGGAAAAGAAAAGGTACAGAGCCCAAGGATCTCCACAACAGCAATGGATATAAAAATATGGGAATCCCATGTATCAAAAAGAGTAGAAGATAAAACTGAGGCTATTAAGAACATACCTCGAACTATAGAGGGTTCGGGATCCTTCTCTTCATGGGTCTGCTCCACAGCAAAAGTATGACCTGTACCATGGCCCTGTGACCCTGCCTGACTGCTCTAAATTGATCCACCCTACTATCGATGAAAACTGAGTGATTGGCTACCATGACCACAACCTCCTCCTCGGCCCGAATGGCTGGAAGAACTCTAGGTCCCAGACTGGTGATAAGTTGGTGGTGCTACTCTTGGACGTGGGGTCATAGAAGAACCTATGTCACCAGCTGATTGTGAGAAGAACTGCCTAAAACCTTTATGGTGGCCCATCTTACCGCAAGATTGAAACACCATCGGGTCTCTCGGGCAACGTGGCATCGTATGCCCATGCCTCCCGCACTGGTAGCACAACACTTGGCTTCCAGAAGATGTATCCCACCTGCTCTGATATCCTCATGCAGCCTCCCTACAACACCTCATACTATCAGCTAGTAGAGCACTACCTCTGGATGTCAAATTGCCCTAACTCAGAGCTCTAGAATCCCTTAGAATGCACTCTGTGATCAGTGCCTGGTTGACGATAGAGTATATCTTACTCAACCTGAAGATGTTCACCTTGGAACGGATCTCCGGCCTGAGACCATCCTCAAACTTCCTAGCCAGGAACAACTCATCACCTGCTGGAATATGGGTCATACAATTTAGCTCCAAGAAGAGAGAGGAATACTCCATCACAGAAAGAGTACCCTACAACAGGCTCATGACCTCTCGAGCTCAATCGGCCCTCAATGTCTCTGGGTAGAAATAACCGTAGATGATAGGCTAAAACTCCTCCAAATCCATTTTTGGGGGCCTACAACCTGAGAGATGACATCCACCCATCTCTTGGAGGAGTCTTGGAGCATATATGTCGTGAGCTTCACCCTCCTTTCTGGCGGTACCTTGAGATGCTCGAAGATTGTCAGAGTGGCTTCGATCCATGACTCTATAGCTTGTGGTCCTCCTCCCCCCGGACAAGCTGGGATGCTACTGTTAATGGAGAACCCTCGTCAAATCAGCCATCGACGGGGCTAGAGGTGGTGCTCCCTGGAAGGTCTATATCATCCTCAGAAAACCTTCCCTAAACTACACATCGGCACCTGAAACTGGTATAACAGCTGGTGACAAGGCTGGCACGATGTTAGGATCTGCAGGAAGCCCCTGATCAGCCATATCTGGTGTCTGATCATTGTCCTGCAACAGGAGGACAACAGGAGGACATCTAAGTGGCATGATTTTGCATGGTCAAACACACACCTTAGATTCAGGATTACCAAAGGCTGAAAACTAGAAGGACATGAAAGGAGTAGAAGAATAAAAACATTTATGTTTTTCAAAACATGACTAAATGGTGTGTAATTTTCCTACATGGTGTATTCCCTTATGTCATTAAATGGGAATGTACGTCCCCTTAATTAGGTCGTGTAACACCCCAAACACACAGCATGTTGTCCACACACACAGCGTATACCTGAACTCTATTCCCCTTCCAGAGTCTCCTAATATGGATAACCCACACGGTCCTCTTAATCCGAGACTACACTGTGTGTTGACGAAGAACACAACGTGTACTCGATGAGATTCAACAACTCGTGTTGTTAGTTACACGGCTGGCTACACGGATGACACCACACGGCGTGTTCCAAACAAACACGACATGTACATGAAAAGATAACACTGATAGTGTTGTTCGTGACACTACCGGGTACCTAGAACAAGGCTACACAGAGTGTTCTTACCAAACACAACGTGTACTACATGAGATTCCCCAACCCGTGTTGTTAGTGAAATGGATGGGTACACGGCTTAGTATACACGGCGTGATCCTGGTGGGCACGACCTGTATCTCTCATGTTTCATCCATCTGCGTCGTTAGTCACCCGGGCAGACCAATGATCACAACAGTACAGTGTGTACACCCAGTACACGATTTGTTTTTCACAATTGTTCCACAACCCCATCTCCCCACCCACATAGTTAGTGACATGGTTAGAGACTACAGGGTGTGTATTCGTAAAGTGCACGTTGTGTATTCTAGGTTTTTCTAGACAGTATCCTCAGAAACTGCTCCAGAACCCAGTAAAACACATAATACGAACATTAAGGTTCCAAATTCTGATCTGTGATGGCCCATACTCCACACGAATCAAAGAATGGAATATTATACATGTCGTATACAAGGAAAACAAGTTATTCATCCACAAAATTCTGATCCATGAGGGCCCATATCACCTCATGAACCAAAATTTGTTATTCACTCATACATAACTTTAAAATCAAAGCTCTAACAAGCAGCATAGATTCTATCATAGCTTCTATCACAACTGCATTAATTTTATATACAATATCAATCACAACAACATGAAATTGATATTGCATCTGAGATGACATGGTAAGAATTAATGGCATGTGATTTCTAACAAGTGCCTATATGATGCATTATATCGAATACCCTCATCTCATCAGGTTGCGACAGAAATAGAACCCCAATAACAAAAACAGTAACCATACAAATAATGTGAGTCACTCTAGGTGAAATCAAATCAACTATAACATAGAAAACCCAGAAAACTGTAATAATAGAGGTAGATTGGATTTTCCCTATACACGGTTTAGGTAATCTAGGGAACATCTTAATACTGAGTACCCAATCGATCATATCACTAGCTAAAGGCTCCAAACAGTATGTCAAGAGATAGGATATCCTCTGATACCACATTGTAACATCCTGGTTCCAGAAGCCACCCAGAGGCTCCCCGTACCCTGTTGGTCAAATGGCCTGAAGCAATTTTCCCCAAATGCCAGAGGTTACCGACTAGCTGTGAGTGCCTTGGGTGTGATTGTGGAAAAAATATTACCTCATTGGTGGAGTACACAGTGGAAGAGAAACAAATAGATAATAGTGGAAGTAGTAAACCATCCATACACAAGTGAATAGTGGAAGACTAAATATGATAAATTGTAGAAGTACGCACAAATATATATATATATATATGATGCATGATACATATGTCTAGGAATGCAGCCAAACAATTCACAATGTTGGAAATACAAACAATATTGAAACAAGTACAAAGAAAAGATAAACAGCTTGTTAGCATCGCATACCTAAGCTTGGTCGCATGCTCTCCATCCCCACAATAGTCATGTACTTGAAGTAGAAGGGAGCTTGCCCTTGTCTATACATGCAACAACATAGTCTGTTTGGGCCCAAAAGCCTGACCCAAAAAGGGTTTGAGACTAAATCCCCATAGGAAACCACCCAAAGCATTGTGCCTAACAGTCCGTGAATATATGGCAAGTAAAAGTACATGAAAGAGTAAACAAGAACATGTTGAATAATACACAATCCACAGTTCCAAATTCATGCAACAAATAACAAGAAGTAAATAACAACAGGTAACCCTCTTGGAAGTACTCACAACCATCCCCTCTGGTTCTACCTACAGTTAACAACAACCCTCTGGTCATTTCACTCAGCCTAACCCCTCTGTTTTGATCATATGGGAAAATTAAGACTCTCTGAGGAAGCACACGCAGTCAAATCCTCTGACAGTCTAGGGTAGTCAGGAACTCCCTAAGGAAGCTTTCATAATAAATTCCCCTTATAGCCCCAAGGGAAACAAATCTCTAAGGAAGCACACTCGGTCAATTCCCTTTATAGCCCAGGTCGTTCATAGAATCTCTGAGGAAGCTCACATAGTCAATCCCTCCTATAGCCTATGGTAAACAGGTTATTCAAATCAACAGAATAGAGACTCTCTGAGGAAGATCTCATGGTCTATCCCCATATAGTCTTAAGCAATCAAGGACTCTCTGAGGAAGCTGTCATAGTGTATCCCCTTATAGCAAAAAGTGATCCCATGACCTCTGAGGATGCTCACTCGTTCAATCCCTATACAACCTAATGCTGAAAGAATCTCTAAGGAAGCACACTCGGTCCATCCCATTATAGTCTTCTACACCCGGTTCTCATAGCACTGTGTAGGATAACAGCATAGCAGTACAATATGACCAAAGTAGACTCACATAAGTACTTGACTAATAGTTCTACAACATATCAAGCATGTCTGAAAAAATTTATCTATCATACTAGAACATGCATGGAAATATACAAAGCAACTAAGGAAGAACAGGACAAAACGTTCATAAACAGAACGTGAAAGGATAAAACCTCCAAAACATAGCAGTTCAACCATATCCAGAATCAAACATCCGCTACACATGCATTCTAGCAAGGTCGGCATACAACATGGGTAAAACGGTAAACACACAATACCCCGTTCAAGGGTATTGGCAGAATTTTCACATAATATTCAAGGAAATACAATAGAAATACACAAAACACCTACCTAGATTCTAGGAGATCGATATAATTGAACCGCGATTCTAGAATATCCATATAACATCATAGATCTATGAAAACGCATAACAATATCAACCCACGGTAATTTTGAAAAGATGAGAAATTGGGAAACGAAGATCTAGGAGAAGGAAGAGCTTACCGCTGCGGTTCCAATGCAATCGACGGTAGTCGATTCGGAGAACCGACGAAGGCTCGGGGGTTCGTCAAAGATCTGTGGTCGTACAGGTTCTCTCGGACAACGATGACCTAGAAGAAGAGTGTTATATCCATCAGACATGACCAAGGTTTGTTTAATGAAAAAAAGAATGTACAGTGTGTGTACTTTTGGAGTACACAATGTGTACTTTCCTTTTCCATACTCTGCTTTAGGCGGCCTTAAAACACCCTTACACAGCCGTGTTTTTTGGCCCTTACATGGCTATAAAATGGCCTCCAGTGGCAAGGAAGTACATGATGTGTACTTATAAATCACACGGAGGGTACTTTGAAAAATTCCTAAAATTCCTCTTTTTCCCAAAAATGACCGAAAAATGAAAACATACCATAAAAGAAGGTCTAGGTTCTTACACAAACAATCCTAGGAACCTAATTTATTATATTTATTAAAATTGAAACTATTTATGGACTAGGGAGATTATCAATAGAATAATAAGTGACTACATTATGTTTTGAAAAAATAATTATTTTGGGAAAAATAAGTTATATTACCACAATGTTGATGTCCACAATGTTTGATATTTATTCCAAAATTTAGACCTAATATGAAACCAACATTCATCCCCATGTGTACAATTGTAGTTATGCTTCAGTAGACCATTTTACTAAAAAGTTTCTTAAATGTAACGAATCACCTAAATAATGAAATGTAATTTTTATTGGGATAAATTACTAGTTAAACAATCAATCCCATACATTTTAATCAAACCATTATTATGCCAATGGATAAAATGACCAAAAAAATATTATATTTATGCTTAATGAATAACAATATGTTCTACCAAGGGAAATTAATTAAAAAATATCCTAAACACTTATAGGGGAATCTGAATGCACCTCATGGTTGGAATTTCTAATTATGTCAATAAAATGATAATCATACTTCTATGATTTTCGTTCTAAGATAACAATGATAAAAATTTAAATAAAACAATGATTAATTTATTAAAAAAGAAAATTAATAATTTTTTTAGAAAATGGATAGTTAAATACTAATATTAGTATACTAAAAATCCATAGAGATAGGGATTACATAAATAAACATGTTAAACCAAACGGAAAATAAAATATATGTAATTTTCATAAGAGTGGAAGAGAAACTAATTACTCAAGGATCATTGAAAAAACAAATTTAATAATGCACAATGTGTTGTTAAAAATTTAATGAAAAACCAAAAATAGGATTGTTGATAAGCATGCTACTAAAAAAGACACCACCAATAGTGTATATTCTATACCTAGTGTAAAATTAGAGAACATGGAACCCACTGTCAACCCAAAATCACATTCAAAAGAGAAAATAAAAAATTAAGGGAATCTTTTTAAGTATCAAAAACTTTTGAAACATTAGGATGGTATATATAAGGTTGTGGAAGATAAAATAGTACCATAACCCCCTTCAAACTATAACCAAATCCATCATGTAATTAAAATTTTATGTAAGACTATACCAGAGAAATAAATTCCTAATTTTTTTGGAATTTAAATACTAACATTATTATCATTTATTAGTAGTAATTTTAAATACATGTTTAAAATTTATCAATTAAATGAGTACCCATAAAAGGAAATTTATGATAGGATAATAAGTTAATCATTGAAAAAATGTTTCATCCTTAAAAAAATGATATTATTATTAAATTTAAGTGTCTTTGATGAAATAATATTCCATTAATAATATAATAATATTAATTAAATTACAAAATTATTCTCCCATTAGATTCTATAAATTCATGTAGAATTCCGATTTATATTCTTTACATTTATGGTAGCATCCTTCAGGAATAGCGATTCAACTTTTAAATAAGATCCTTTCTAGACCTACAAGAATTTCATGGTTAAATATATATAGATTCTTATATCTTTTTTGTATTTTAAAAGAAAGATGATAGACTTAACACTAATGTGCCGTTAATTTTTATTTAACCATTCCTTAAAACTATGAAAATGATCATTAATGTCCACTAAGGAACACACCAAATGGGTATTGATAGAAATATGACTCATTTTTATATATTTAATCTCTTTATCATTCATTATAAGATCATTAAATTTTTTAATACAACATCATAGTCTTTCTCTCTACTAAAATGCTTTCTAATTACACACGATGTGAACTATCATTATGTTAATATAGTAACACTGTGTTCCATGATATTGACCTATTCTTGAATGTAAAATACGTTAACCACATTTTAAGTTAAATTAAAATTTGAATTGTTGTTTTTGAACAATTTTTTGCTTTTCATATTTTTTTTATAAATATGTTAAATACTTTTTTTATCAAAAACATGAAAATTTGTTTTCTATGATATATAAAAAGTTACTTGAAATTGTTTTTAGTATTCATGAAGCTATAATAGCTTAAGATATTGACTTGTAAAAAATTATAATTTAGCATTAGAGGCTAATTTTTTTTCTAAACAGTATCCAAATTCTAAAAAGTGGCATACAAATGTCAAAAAACATAAATCTATTTGTGAATATGTTGGAATTGTTAAAGAAATTGATTTTCAAAAATGCCCCATGACACTAAATATATCACAAAAAACACATGATTATAAATATTTTTTACTCAATTTATTTAAACGAATTTACTTATGATTAGTGTCTAGATAAATATGTTTATGATTTATTGGATCTTATCAAACCCATGATATCCATAATGGGAAACCCAGTCACATTTGAACTGAAACCATTACATAAAAATTTTAAATATCCATTCATAAAAGTTAATGAATGTATCCCTATTAACATGAAAATGGGTGTGAATTTATAATATGAAAATTAACTTCTATGAATTTCTTGAAAGAAGAATAAACCCATTAGATGGAACTAGTTTGAACTTTAGGGTATAATTTCTTCGACATACATGCATCAAATACTATTTGTGTAATATTTATAACCAATTAGGTAATGAAAAATAATACTCAGCCCAACTCTCATATATGTTGTTATAAAGGAATTAAATTTTTTTACTAATGAAACCATCATTCAAATATTTCATATGTAATGGGTATGTATATAAAAAATTCATTCTAATAGTAGTTTTTTCATAGTTTCAAAAAACGAATTTGGGGAACTAATTCCAACTGAGCTACCTAATAAATGTAGAGTATGTGTTAATTTTATGAGGTTGAACCTAGTGACTATAAAATTCCCCAGTCTATTATATTTTTTGAAAAATAATATATTTTTTAGTTGGAATAACTCATTACCATTTCCAAGACGAATTTGTAGGTTATTTAAAAATAAATATTACAACAGATGATTAATAATAATTATCTTTCACATTCTCTTTTGGTAACATTTCATATTATAGGATACCATTTTGATTTTGAAATACTCATTGTACCTTTTAAGGGTTATGGTTAATTCCAATTTAGAGTTCTTTTAATAGTTAATCGAATAATAATGGAATAATTATTTCAGTTATAAAAATTAATTAATGAGTTTTCTAAAAAAATTAATGACTATCCTAAAGATTTTTTTTTAAAACTTGTTTTTAATATTTGAAACGTGTTATTTTATAATTTATAATGGGATGTATTAGAATTTTTTCCCTAAAGATGATTTTCATGTTCAAAAATGAAAACATTACTTTATTTCATCACATACTAATTCTAAGAAATTTAATGATGTGAGATCCTTTTTGGGACCTTATAAATTTTACAGAAGATTCATTATTATTTTTTAAAAATATTCATTCCCTTTAAATGATTACTTCAATACGGTAAACTATTTATAATTGATGAAGTTTTTAAAAAGTAATTTTGAAAACCTAATGAAAAATTTCATAATTCTTCTAATTATTAAACCTCATATATGTGAAATTCATTTGGTTTTAATGACTAATTAATCAAATTATTGATTAAGGGAAATTTTTTCCAAAATAATTGGGATAAAATGACACGTTCTAGAATATTATTCAAGAACATTATATTCTTCCTAGGATTATCACTCCACTAAAAAAATTATATGTTATTTATTAACTTTATCTTGAAAATTTTAGGTTTTTTCTTTTAGGATCTAATATATGGGTTTCAACTAAACACCCACCCATTAGATATATCATGAAAAATCAAGGCTCCAAAAAAAAGAATTTTCAAATGGATTTTGTTTCCTTAAGAGATTGATAAAAGGATTCAAGATAGAAATGTTTGTTAGATTTTATTATTTATAAATTGATCCGATTACAGAAGATAAAAAGTTAGTTCTTCCACCCATTAATGAGATATTTTCATGTGGGGAACTATATGATATATATTATATAAAAAACTAGGGTATTATGATATTTTAAACATCCTATATTCTCATGAAATACACTCATTAGATAAATTAATTTTTTGTTTTGAAGAGACTTGTTGATACCATAATTATATTTGGCATGACATTTTTATTTAGAACATAGTGGGTAGTCAAATCATAGAAATATGTGTTTGAAATTATGATTTCAACATAGTTATTTATTTATTATATACACTTTTCAGTTTCATTATTTTTATATAAAATGTATTAGAAAATTCAATTACAAATAAAACTTTCAAAAATAAATTTAATATCAAAATAACCACATCAATTATGTATTGTAATTTATGTGTGTTGAATGGTATTGATTGGATTATTTAAAAATAAATTGGGTTTCATTTAAATTTTTCTTATCAGGGACTATGTTTCAAAGTGGTTAGAATGAATTCAAACTATTATAGTTGACAATAAGGGTGTTCTTAGATTTATTAAGAGTAATATTTTTGTTTATTTCATCTTTATATAATCATTTAAATATTTAATGGACCAAATTTTAAATATATATTTTTAAGTGATTTTCAAAAAATATGGACTGAAATAAAAAGATTCCATGTATTATCATTCCATGACAAATTTAATTGATAATAATTCTAATATACTAATAAAAATATTGTTGATAATATTTTTAACATAAATATGAAGGACTGGACATTCAATATTTATGACTCTCGTTGGTCTTATATAATATCCTTTAAAACACCATTAATAATGTATCCTTCTTATTGAGTTTCTGAAAGGTAATGTCATTTCATAATTAAGGTATAACATGATGTATATTATGATATGAATAATTGAAATCAGAATTTTTATTGAGTATAAAAAAAATAACATATTGAGTTCACTTTTTGGTTGGGTTTATTTGTTAGAAATAGTAAAGACTTGTTTTTTAAGAATATTTTAATGTAGATAGGTATGAATGTAATTGGAGTTCCCAGGATTGATAAATAATATATTCCCAATAAATTTCAAACCATGAGAAATGAATATTTAAGATTATATGTGTTTTTATTAGATAACTTCTTTGTTATAAATGTTGTTTAGTGTTCCAATTGAATTGTTAAGGATAAACTCAATTCATTGAATTGATGATGATAATTATGATTTTGTTAATAATGATCTCTTAAGGGTCAACAAATATACCTGTATGAAGATTATGATTAAATTATATAGGTGATGGATGTATGTTTAGATATTATTTAATGATTTTTGGCATATTTGAGAGAGAATTGAGTTTAATGAAAATGGTTATTGTTTTATATAGATAAGTTTAGCATTTATGTGAAAATATAACATGAATTGAATTCCATGTAAATATATCCATAATATTCTAAAACCATTTTAATTGTTAATTTGGATGTTTCTTGGATTTATAAAGGTTGTTTTTTATATGTATGAACGTTATGTAAATTTTAGTGACATATTTAAGTGTGTTACCATGAGTAAGAAGCGATGTAAGAGTAATAGTCTTTTTTAGAATAGAAATTTATAGTTTCTTTATACTATATAAATGTGATACTAGAAAGAATTATTTAAATATAGAAAATATATATGATCAAACTATGAAATGTAAGGAAAAACTATAGTGAAATGAGCCATGTATAGTTAATATTCTTTTTAAATTAGTTTCATAATGGTAATAAAGAGTTTATAATTACAAATATTTATTTAATGAATACTATTTAACAAATTAAAGAAAACTGGATATATATTTAGAATAAATATTGTTATTAAATAATAAATCCTATCATGTTATGTAATTTTTATTGAATTAAAAACATCATAGTATTGGGAGAACATCACAATTATAGATATGTTATAGAGTTATTAATATCTACGATGAAATAAGCACATATAGGTTGCAAGATAATGACAGAAATAGATGGATAAAATGAATGGGAAATATGAAAAAATGATAGGATACAGAATTTTGGAAATAAGGATGATAATGGTTATTGTAGAACATGAATAGAATTTTGACCACACCATAGTGATGGTTTTGTAAGTTAACATTTTAGGGGAGATGGTTCAAAGAGTTTGAATTATACAGCTATGAGTTAGAATACAAAAAGAAAATTGTTGACCCCCAGTAATGGTGTTACCAAAAAAATGTAAATTCAAGGGAAGAAATAGTATTAGATTCATATACACCAACTTATTATTGAATGAGGACTATCATATGTGTCTCAATTAAGCATTTGTGTGACCATGTTGGATAACAGTGTGGTTTGATATAACATAGGTGTCATTGAGTTGTTCTTAAATGTTATAAAAAATTAAAATAAATATATTGATTATTTTATAGATGATAAATATTAAAAATTACCAAAATATTACACATGAACCTTTATTTATGTCGAATATAAAAATGATAGGATTCGTTGAGAATCATATTCCATTAATAAAGGATAGCTGATCAATGTTTTCTTCTGTGTATTCATGAATTTATGAAGATATTAAAACATATGAATTATATGAATTTGTTGTGGAGGTAAATAATGGAATTAAGTCCCTCATATTTCATAAAAATCATGAAGAATAACTATAAATCTACTGTAGGATTATGAAAAAGGAATCATATGTGATGAATAATGAAGAAGAAATCATGGGATTATTGAATCATCAATTTAGACTTTTTTATATGAATTTTGAATTTTATGAGGAAGATATTCACACAACACAGTGAATATTAAGATCAAGTGAGTAATGTTGAGGATGATGTTTGAATTTTTTATACAATATTATTTTGGATGAGAGAGAGAGACAAGGAATTAATAAATGATAAACCCATTTTTTGTAAAAATTGGAATTTATGAAATAGAATACCCCCAAATTTATGTTCATATATACATTCTATAATGCTGAATAATGTAAAATTTAAAGTGTTTCATATAGAACTAATTTATTATACATTGATGAATTATAAAAATAAATTGGAATACATTTATTGATCATATTCATGTAGATGTAATTACGAAATATATATATAAACATTATGATTTAAAATTATGAGGAAATATGATTCAACACTATATACTATATAAGATAATGTTAGACCATATAATTATTTCTAGAAAGGAAGAATTATGATCCAAATTGTCCAAAAGGTACCTGATCAAAAATAATTGATATTACTTTAGGAAAGTTAAAGTATCTTATCTTGATTTAATGGATAAAAACTCATCACATTATTTGTACCTAGATGGTTCCACGAAAATGATTTCATAAAAATACAAACTCACATGGTTCAGTTGACAATAATAATGAATTTGTTTTTTAGGGAATAAAAACCACAATACAATGGAGATATATGTATCCTTATGGAGGTGAACATATTCAACAATTCACGTGTTCTATTATGATACATTACTATTCGATGTCTAATTTCATGACAACCAACAGAGTGGTAAATAGAAGTAGTGAATAACTCTGTTATTATGTTAAGAGATAAAAATGAGTAAAATTTAAAATCATGTTAAATGATTACCAACCTAAATTCACCCTCTCTCATTGTTAGAAAAATGCATATTTGAAACAAACAATTCATTTCCAGTCCAATCATACCTCAATGGGATTTTTTAATAATTAAATTTTAGGTTAAAAATTCCTAGTGAAGTGATTACTTGTAGAATCAATTGTGATTCATATCAAATTAATCATGTAATATCGATCTATAAATACCACAAAGAATATTATGGAATGATATGAAAATATTTTGTGAAATGAATCATTTATTAAAGAACCTATTGATGCCTCTACAATAAACAAATGTAATAATATATATTGCATCCTGATATATCTATTGATAATTCACCTCCTAAATAATATTAATATATGTAGAAATATCCATAAAATAAAGATAAATAAAAATTAGTTATCCCCATGAAAAAATCACAATAAAAAGAAATCAATAAACAAATAAGATGATATTAAGGTGCAATCGACTACCTGCTAAATGGGAAAACATTATATCATGTAATATATCAAATATATAAAATTAAGAGGTGATAATACTCTATTAACAAAACATTTTTCTATAATAACCAATTATTGGTGTAGATGCCCATAATTTATAGGATTTAAAAGATTAATTACTTGTTCCTTTGAATGACATAATATATAAATTCCCAAAATAAATAGTCAATTATTATTGTGTTATTTTTAGAAATTAGATGTGGAAGTCACCCATTTAGATGATGAAAAAAAATATGGATAATCATTTAAATAAAGGATAAACAACATTAATTTGATCTCAAAATAGGTAGTATAGTTATTTATCATAAATGAGGAGGTTAGATAATGATTCTACCATTTTGACAATTGATGGTTAAAAAATATTCATTTTAGATATGAATAAAATAGAATGATATAAGAAAAAACCATTGTTTTGAATGTAATTTCATTGTTCATGGGCAATCAATTAGAATTTGAATGAAAATAATTTTTTTTTAATATTTTCATTCCTATAATGAACCAAATTCATTATGTCATACATGAGAGGATCCAAAATTGTTGAGGATTCAAAAATAAATTAAATGGATAATTATAAATATATTATTATTATGAAAGTATGAGAAATAGAATTGAAATTTAAAAATATAGAAGTTACTCAATACATGTTCTCAAAGTAATTTGAATCTAGAGTTGCTACATCATATACTTCAATGGGGGATTATAATTCTGAAAGTCCTCTATCAATTAGAAAATACATATTTATATCATCTAATGATTATTATATTGTATCCTCCAAAGGAATTTTCCCATGAATTACTAAGTACGATAATTGTTATAATTTTATTATGGACAATGAAAATTTAAAATTAAAATATATATAATGATATATGATTAAAAATGTTTGGGATCACATCACTATATACATAGTATTTATAAAACATTTTAAGAGTAGTATTTCCCAAAACGTATCCCACTAAGTGAATGAAAAATCATAAAAACAATAAGAAAATAAATCTGGGAAGATTGGAAATAAAATATATGGATCATGATTTATGGGAATGTTTTTTTAATAGGTTTTAGATCATAATCACAAATTTTTATCACAAAATTTAAACCATGGGAAGTAAAAAGGACCCAATATCAAGGGGGAGAAGATGAGCATAAAAAATCCATATGAGAATTGTAAAAATATGTATATATTAAATATATTTAAAAAAATTACAATATATATGATAATTGAAATAAGTGTTTTAATATGATTGATAAATTATAATGTAACCAATAAAAACATATTTTAATATAAAATTGAAATGGGAGACCATATAAACTAACAATAGAATGAAATTCTACCTTCGAATGTTTTAAAATAATATAGATATAATGAACATTTCCAAGAATTATTTGATGAATAATACACAAAGGAGGATCATTTGCTTCTATTATGGGAATGGAATCTACACAATAGATACATGTGTGATGTTTGAATAAATTAAAATTAATTAAGGAAATCTGATGAAAAATATGAAATCTCTCCTAATAGAAAATAAGAATACTAATTTGGTGATGAACACTCATAAAAACCAATGTAGATACAAAAATATTGATATCAATATAAAAATTGATAGGTTTATTATTTATACAATTTCTTTACAATAAAAATGATTATTGAGATGATAAAATAAAAGGAAATTGTTAATAAATTAATGTGTTGGAGGATCAAGGAAACTGGACATAACCTGAATGATTGTGTAATAATTATTCCAACATAACATGAAATCATGGAGAAAATGGAATATAATCCATGTGATTCAAATTAATTGATTAACGTTGTAAAAAATATGGTTCCACATATTGAGAGAATAAATGAACCCATTTTATATAGAGAAACATCAGATATGGATAATTCTTGTTCAAGAATGAATATTTCACTCGAACATGGTGTCAAATTGAAAAGGGAAGATTGGTTCAGAATAAAAACTCAACCTTGTTACATAAAATTATTATAAAATGAAATTCTGGTATATTCAAAGAATAATTTCAAATGTATTTTCATTATAATAATGTATTTAGTTAAAGTTTATGGTAGATCTTATATGGAATCTAATAATGTGAAATATTACATTAAAACGTTTCTAGATATAAAGAAGTCACTATCATATTTTTATTTTTGAATCAGCCTCTAAATTATATTTCAGAATATATATATTTATATACATATATATATATATACCTTGATGAAGTGAAAGATGTGATCATCCCCTGAGGGATATTTTTTTAGAATCTACTTGATTCATGCAAATCAAAGAAATCATAATTTTTTTAATGTTGTTTGACATTTGGTCACTAATAATACATGAATTTTCATTATCACATATATTTTATTCAATAATATATCAAATCATCATGGGGTTTTCATTTTATAAATTATAAGAACGAATTTAATGTTTGGATATCATAGAGTTAATTTCTAAAACTATCCACATATAATTGATTGTATTTAACATGTGTGAAGATATGAGTGTATGATCTATGTATTTTCATAAAAAAGGAATACATTTATCAATTCTAAGTACTAATATTATTTTTAAGGATACATAAATAGATCTCAACGACTTATGGTATTTTGTATTAGTTAGAATAATTTGTTTTTTGACCATTGGAAAACTTTGTTGTTCTAATATGTCCCTTATTTTTTTCTACACATGGAATGTATCATATATATATTTTGTTGGATGATTAATGGGAGATTTCTTAAGTATGAAGTGATTTTATACTTGTTCATGTACTTTATATATTTATTCAATAAAAGTGATATAGAAAAAAATAAAAATACAAAGGAACTATATAAACATACTGACATATCATTTTTTGTTTTATACTAGAGACAAATAAAAAGGGGAAGATTATTGATAACATTTTGTTATTATGTCGCTTTATTTATCATTATTTAAAGAGTTATTTCACATTAATATGTTTATGGATAGAGGATTATAAGTTGTCGGAGTTACCGATATTTTTAAGGAATATTTTCCCAAGAGAGATATTATGATAATCAATGAATTGAAAATATTACATTGGGATTGATGAGTTAATTTTTGACTTTGAGGTAAATTTTTGTGTTTTTATTGTATAATAATGTATCCACTTACATGATGGGAAAGGAATATGATATTTAATTTTTTAACATTTAATATCTCCTGACAATTCCTAAATATATAAAAAATTATAAGAAGATCCATCAATTAATGTGATGGAAATATTTTGGATGATGCTTGATGTTGTCTATAGTACTAGAGAAGGACATGAGCTATGTGTAAAAAAAATTTGATATAGGGAATTTATGTGGTTTTGTGAAGGTAAATACTGAATTGAATGAAACATAATGGTATCAATAATATTTTGTAACATTTGTAAAGGTTGTTGTTTATGTGTTGTGCCTATAGAAACTTGATGTATACCCTATTTAATGGTTATATAAATTTCATTAACCAATGAAAAGGTAATTTTTTAAATTATAAACTATGAAATAGTGAGTGAAAATTATGGAAAGGTAATTATTCATTTCAAAAAAATTGAAAGGTATGACTAAAAATAATTATCTTTATAATAGTAATATAGAATACCGAAATGTGCTATATATGGGTAAACATAAATGAAAATAGATATATAAATGTAACCTTATCGTGTAGTGATTGAGTAAGGTTAATGAAGATATATGAATTTTAAAATAAATATTCATTTAATATTATGATAAAACATGATGAATAAAATATGATACAATCAGAATAAATATTCTAAATAAATAGAAAATCCAAGGATTATATTAAATGTTCATCTATATATGTACATGGTGCTAATCATGGGAAAATAATGTTTCTACTTATGTTATAGAGGCATTGTGTTCTAAAATAAATGAATCACTTCAATTTCACAATCTATTGAGAGAAGAAGATGAATTTCATGAATAATAAACATGTAATGGCTAAAATATATGATGATATGGTGTCTATTGAAGGAATTGTGTTTCAAAATGTAGAAAAAATGATGAAATAATAATAATTTTGGTTATTATAATTTATATTTGAGGATAAATTGTTCAAATTAAGTGAATTATGGACTTCACATATTGGAAAAGAAAATGGAAAGGTCCATTACTATATTTGACAACATACAACATCATATTTCTGAGTGAAAACCAACATTTTATTTCTTAAAAAAATGAATAAATTAGGACCATTATTTGTGTGATTTATAATAATATGTGTGACCATAAAGAGAGTAGTTTTGGATTAATAATGTATACATTTTATTGAGATGATAATATGTTTCATTGATACAATTCAAGAAATATATTGATTCTTTATTGGGATTTTATGATTCCAAATATAGTAAAGAATTAATTTGAACCAAGACTCATGTAAAATATGGAATGATGAGATTATTGGTGATCCATATGTAAAGAATAAAGGATTCAATATTAAAATGTTTTTCCCAAATTCATTTAGTTATATGAATACAAATCTTTGCAGATTTTGTGGAGTTCTAATAAGGATATTGTATTTTAAAATACAAATATCACATTTTTTTAGTTTAATATTCAATACATTTCATAAACACATTATTGATGACTATAATTATTTAGTTTTTACGAGACATTAAATAAATTACTCTTATTTCATGAATGATCATTGACATCACCCATAAATATCTTCTCATGTAGTAATCCTCGTAGGCATACAAAAACTAAAACTTTCTACAAGACCTGGGGAACGAAATAGAGCAAAGAGTGATATTATATTCCCAATAAGGGAAAAAAGACCAGACATCAACCAAGTTCATATGAAATCATAGGATAATAATAAGGGTATATGATGCTAAAAATAACTTTCAAATATATTACCAGACATATCATGGATCATAAAATTTACTGTTTTTATAAAACATTATCATTTAATAAAACATGTCCCATAAAAGGGAAAAATCATCATAAATCCAGCATGAACCATAAGCTCATATAATAAAAATTTGGAACCATAAAAAAATAAATAAAACCATTTCATATGTAACGGTTAAATACCAATACAAAAAACATAGTGGTTTCAGACATACCACATATTTGCTATAGTGGATCAGGTGGCACCTATTCACCAAAGTGGATCAAGACTGACCAATTTCCAATAATTGATAAATTCAATCATCTTTTTTTCCATTTTAATCTCAAATGATATAATGATTTAGAAATGAATCTGAGGGAGATTAAAGACCTCCCTATATCATAATTAAAACCTTACTTATGTCTTATATAATATCACAAAACATTCATCATATCATCACATCATAACACATGTAAATAAAAATAGTTTCATAAAAATTCATCAATTGAATATAGAATAAAGCATGAAAAATTAATGTGTTTTATAAAAAATTCATCAACATAAAAATTAACCAATCAAAGCAAAGAATAAGAATCATATCATTAAATATTATCCCCCTAAAATAATATGTAACATCTATGGATGTCATCATATATAGAAAATGATTTTGATGTATGACATGGAACATTTATAGAGAAAAATATCCTTTCATATTGTTTTTTTAATGTTAAATATTATATATATACATTACATTGAAAGACATTGGAATATTATAATGGATTTACTAAAATGCCTTTCAAAAATGTATTGAGTGTGATATCCATTACATGTTAAAAATAACAATAAATTCAAAAAATATTTGGAAAATCATTTTCTTATTAAATAAAATTTGAAATTTATATATGAATTCTTAATACATTGAGTGGTCATGATAGATGAAATTCAATTCATTCCATTAAAGTTAAAATATTATTTTCATAATTTCAATAAAATCCAAATAGGTATTTTATGGAAAATTATATGAAGATTCATTTGAAGATATTTTGTAAAAAGGATAGTCATGGTTTAAAATTCCATTAATAAATTATTTGAATAATGTTAAAAACAGTTTGAAAACATTATTAGAAACCATATTTTTGAAAGAAAATAGATATTTGACTATAGTGAAAAAACAAGTAGTATTTTATTAAAAATATTATTTTGAACTATTGAGAATATAAAGAGAATAAATTTAAGGGAAACATTTATTCTCATTAAATAAATTAATGATATGAATTTTCATGACTTACTCAAGGTATGGATCATAATATATCATCCTAATAATAATAAAAACCTAATCTTGATATGTAATGAAATTGTAACATAAAACCATTTCCATTTATTGAATCTATAGAATCATAATCACAATTAAATACTAACATCAAATGAGACATTTAATGTCATGAAAATATGAATATTTCTATATCAAATGTCAAATAGAAAATATATACACCTTAGAGAAGAAGTTAAGTTCATAATATAACAAACTAGTTCTTCCATAATCAAGTATTATAACCATGTATTAAAAATAAAAAAAAAGTACAATGGTGGAAGATGGGGTCAAACAAACAAACACAACCTCACCCCAATGAATGAAATTTGAAAAAACAAACCAATTTCCAAATTGGTAACCATGAAACTATAGAAAATATGAAAGGAAGAAAATAAAATGGATATGTAAATACCTATAATTTTAAGATATGAATCATAAAATACATTCATAAGAAGTATAATCACCACTTAAAGGAAACATGTGATGAATATGGAATTTATCACATTGAAAATAAAAGTAAGATGTAAATCCATTACTATAATCCTTAAATTCCTTCATATGAATTAAAAACTACAATATAATTATTATACGTTTATAAAGAATCAATTTATGGACCATATATATATATAATAAAATATATTATTTAATTATAATATTTTATTAAAAATTTGTTAATAATTCCAGGTTTAAATCATGTTTTATGTAATAACTAATTTGTTTTGATATTTTCTGTACTTATGATTTTTTAAAGTTTGTATCATCTAAATAATATAAGAAACAATATAAATATCAAATATATTTATTATATATGGTTTTATAGTAATCAATAAAATATCGATATATAAAATAAAATAAACCACTCATGGAGACGGTGTTCAATATGTACACATGAATACCATGTCCATATTATCAATGTGAGATTTAAAAGAAATGAAAATAATATATTTAAAAAATAGAATCATCATTATATCACATCTATAACATGGGAAAATTTAAACCTATCCTTACTACCATCCATGTAATTCGTAAGTGAATAATGAATCACATCACCTCACGAAAGGGGAAGTTCATCGTACACACTGATGACAATATCATATCTACCTATGAGTGGAATGTAAGAATGTATATATAATATCATAATTAAAAAATTATTATTTTTTAAAAACATTATATTTTTTAATTTAATCTATCATTATTACCATCCATGTAAAGATGGAATTTAAAGCACATCCCATCAGTTCATCAGCCGGTAGTCTACTATACACAAGAGTGACCTTATTGTTTCCTAGTGGGTTCAGAGGTAATAATGTTTGTGACAAATTTTAATTCATCTTATATAATTATATCATATATATTGTATATGAATATTAAATTCAATAAATATATCCATTCATGGTGGTTGGGGATGGAAAATGAATATCATCGATTTGTATGGGGGTAGTCCTCCATATATAAGAATGATTATTTCATATCCAGTTTGATGGAATAAGAGATGAATATAGGTTATAAAATTAACATAATAAAATTTTAGTATTTAGGATATAATGTTTTTATAATTTTATAATAGATAGGATATATATTAATGTGTTTGATAAAGAAGAAAATATTCTTAGTTATAAATCCTACCTATTATTTGGAAAACCGCTTTAGGTTAAACATAAAGCCTTTTTATATTATATTTTTAATTGAAAAAATGGATCTAAGACTTGGGTAGTGATTTATGGAATAATTTTAGGTACGTAATGGTCTAACTAAATATTTATTCATCTGTGAATATTTGAGGAGTGGTGGTGTTCTTTTTTAAGTGTGGTGTCTCACATACTTGTATTTTTTTAAAAAATTTGGTTCCCATGTTTTTTGTAAGAAACAATGATCCCAAATTTAAAAAAATAGAACCTAAGAGGTGATAAGGTCAAAATATGTATTGAAAATTAGTTTTGGACATGTTTCTAGGCCTCTTCTCATTATATTGTAACCTTTGATAAACCTATTTCTACCTTAACTATGATAAATAATTTTGAAAAATATTACTATTCACAATGGAAAAAAAATATATTAAAATTTTTATAAAAACTAAATATTGATCATTTAAAATATGTGATAAATTTTTTAGAATTAAATTGACATAAGTGGATATTTTAATATAAAATTAAACCCACATAGTTGATGATAAATATTGTTTCCAACGTGAAATTCCTAGAATTATAGAATGTTTTAATATCCCAGTTCAACATGAAATTGATTTTAATTAATTAAATTGGATTAATAAATATAGAGATGACTAATATTACATTTTAGTTATTTTTAATTTTTTTTAAATATTAAAATTCCTTAAAAGATATTACAATTATTAATAAAAACAATAATTTATTACTATTCGTCAAATAAGTTATCATTTCTTAAAATTATTTGAAAATCACACAGAGATAATTTTGATCGCATGAATTACAAAATAATTTTTTTCAAATATATTTTTAGAAATATATAAATTTTAAAAAAAATATGGTTTCAAAAAAAGACATAACGATTTTTAGAAATATATAATTTGAATTGTAAAATTGGATTTCTAAATGTCTAGATAATTTGTTATATGAATGTTAAATGTTTTATTGAATATATAATATGAAAATTTCACAAAAATAATTTAATAAAAGTTATTTATTTAATTCAGTGAGTTTAACTTATTTTGTTAACAAAACATTATTTTTCACAAAAACATTTCCTTTATTTTAAAATAGTTATAATTTTTGTTAATAATTAATTAGATGTGGATGAATTAATTATACAAAAATGTATAAAACATATATTTATAAAATTTATTTAATCATAATCATATCTTCCATTTTGATATTTAGGTGATAAATATCATATTAAATAACAAAATTTCAATATTATTTCATGTTTCATTTAAAATTGGGTTTCTGTGTTTCACAAGATAAACATGGTGTTGTCATTAATATAAGATAAATTAGGTGTTTCATGTAATGAAATAATTCAAATGAAATAAATTTATCTAGATTTTATTATAAAACATCAGGGTGTTACACTCAAACCCCTTAAAAATTAGAATCATGGAAATTTTAACTAATTCGCTATAATCAATGGATTAGTGTTAAAAAATTCCAGTATAAGAAACCCACATCATAAAATGGGATAATAAAAATTCCAATTGAAAAGGGAAAAATGGGCGTGAGAATCTCATCTAAAATAACTCATTATAGGGATTACCTGTCGAAGATCATTTTTGGGAAGTGAAAACATTGACATATAAGATAAAACTAATATCCAAATACTAAAGTAGAGTGATGGAGAACGTGGTCTAGAGATTATTTAATGACCAAAAACCAATAAATAAATGATCATTGAAATTACTGTCCATTCATCCTAAATGAAGGCATATATATGCAATATTATTTCAAGATGTGTTTCTTAAATTTTAAATTTTTTAAGGGAATATATACATTTTTGATTTCACTCCATTTCATAAGAATACTATCATCCTTTGGTTTTGTTTTGATTAATTTTTAGTCTTTATCTCTTAATATAAAAGATGAAATATTCATGAATTAATCAATAATGGATAATAAGATTCATAAATGACTGATAATGCAATCCATTTATCTATTGATATTATTAAAAAATGGTTACCTAAAGTTATCCCTCATGAATAAATCCTCATATATTCAAAAAAATCATATTTCTATAAAACCACATCAAAAGTTAAACATAAAACATTCCATAAATGTTTAAACATATGAAGCGTCATAAATTCCAAATTTATGAAAATTGTTTAGTAATTTTCCCAAAGTCAAATTATGATTTACCCCCAATTAAATTTATGTTTGTCGTAATGGTCAAATTCCAAATATGTGAATACCTTCCACATATATACTCATGAAGCATGGTAATGAAAAAAATTACCATAAATACATAATGATAACATTCATACATTCTCATTTCATAAATAAAACCACATATTATGGAATGACACTCTTAAATCCAAAAAAACAGTCTAAAATCCACAAATGATTAGATAATCTACTTTTTTAAACAACAATTAATCAGTTTTGAAGGCTTTAATAGTATCCAATATACATTATCCATGTAAATAATCTCTCTCTAGGAACTAAACTCAATTTTATCATCATCACGAACATGTTAAGGGTGATCAACCTTTATTCATGTGTCTTCCATTAAATATTACCATACAATTATATCACATATCATTCACATCATAACCATTGATCATATTCATGGAAGTCCATAATGAAATACTTTTATAGAACATTTATTATATATTTTGTGATTTATATAACCTAATATGTTAATTCCCCCACACAAACTCATCATTCATTTCACTTCATTCATATTCCATTAACTATACTTCTGTATCTTATTCATTATTAGAACATTCCAACAATAAAAAATATGAATCATGTATTAAAAATATTCAACCTCAATTTATTAATGATTCTTACATTTAATATAAAATATAATTTAAGAACATCCCATATATTTCAGATGTCATTTTTAGACTCCTCATCATTAGTTGTGTAATAATTACTTATATGCCATTGTTGATTATCTTCACATGCTTTCCCAATAGGTTACTGATTTTCATAATTCCCATACTTATCTCTATTAAAACATTAATCCATCTATAATATTTGTTAACACTTATTTTGGTCAAATGGCGGTGAGATGCTTCAAAGTAAAATAAATTAATAAATTAAGAGGTAAAGGGAACCAAGTAGAATCATCAAACTCACTAGGAATTACTTTCATGCGTCAATAATGTCTGAAAAGAGGCTTGGGATGGTCCATCCTCCACTTCCCTGGAAGAGAATTTGTTCCTACTCATGGGACCTATATGAGAAACCAACATGACATACCTTTCCAGGTGACTTCCCTCACCATGGGTCTTGAATGCTTCAATAAATAGGACCCTGAGGATCCTCTTTTTGGATGACTGGAAGATCATAAGAAGCCCTGATGCAATAATCACACCTGTATTTCTCCCATTCCATTGAAACCATCAGTGTATCACATCAAGACCCAAGAGAATATGAATTAAAGAGAATAGTGGGTTTAATGTCCCTCGAGGGTGTGAAACACAAGATACAAGTTTTAGGAGACACTACCCCTTGTCAAAATGTACTAGTGAGAACCTATCCTCCCAAACACATAACCTAAATGAGAACCTTCAACAGGAAACTACGGAATCCCTGGGAACCTTGAGAAATGCATCACCAATGTTTAATTTACAAGGCTATCTTCCATCATGATACCCCTTTGCTCATGGATGTTTACCCTACAGTAATCACTTCATCTCTTGCATGCCTACCCTACATGGGGCATCCTCAACTTTCCCACATCTCCCCTTAATGATCCACATTATTCATACCCCATCCCTCACCTATGTTTTCTAATATATAATTCCTATCCTTCTCTATTAATTAATGGTAATACCTCCAAGATTAATAATTTATTTTTTCAATAATTTCATATCTTAATGGTTGTATATGTCCAATCATGGGGCATGAAAACAAGGGAGGATATAGTCACACCAAAGACCATTATCTATATGCTATCCCTAGCCTTATCCACCAGTGGATGACGAAGATCATGTGGATTTTAATACCATCATTTTCCTCCTATTTCTCACAATGATCATGGATCATGTGATATTAGAGTTTAGTGAAAATCATGGAATAAAAATGATAGAATATATGTTACAAGGGCATCAGAGGGGTGGGTCCTCAAAACCATGTATCCATATGGAAGGGATATATAACCTTTGAGATTATACTATAGTGGTAATCCATATGCATTGTTCCACAAATTAATGTATCAATATTATAAATAAATATACCTAGAAAGAAAAACCTCTACATACCCTCCATATGTGTAACCCTTAACCCTTACGAACTATATGGGATTTGATTCACATCAAATGGGATACATATAAATACTCCTTGTGGTTCAAACACATCACCCTAACTCACCCTAATATCATCTAGGACATATCTACAGTATTTTTAAAACTATTATGGAAGGATACATACTTTACATGCCTCTTGGGTTGCATCGATGTAAGTCCCACCCCAGCCATTGACTAGGAACATTTCAATAGAAACCCTTTCTGGATGTAGTTAAACTGCATGGGTTGTTCCTTGTCACATGACCATAAAATGTATGAGTATTCATTTTATGTGTCCTTGAACTATGTTGGTTCTAATTATTTTCACATGGATACATAGGGATGTCATCTTACAAGACCGATCCCGACATCAAAACAACTCTATTCATTCTGGAAGATGATAAATTTTAGACTTATCCATAGTGTGCATTAAAACCATATTCATAATAATAAATTAATAGATAATATATAATGAATTCTAAAAAGGTTACCATTGAATGATAACCTCATATGCATTCATATATATCCCTTGATGAATAACCATATATACATATAGATGATTCTAATGAGGATATATTTTAATGATTGAATATTAAATTAGGGGAGACCCATGTGACATTTGGGATTTAATAATGGATTCTAAAATATGTATTAAATATTTCAAAATTTCCTTCATTATGAAAAATATACCCCCTAAAAGGGTGAGTTGATACCTTCCTCCCATCCTCTAGACAAATAAGACACCCTAAGATTTATTAGAGCCAATTCACATCGATAGCATACCATTGGATGGAATTTTCATGAAACATATCAAATAATGGAACAATTGGGTGTTTCTTGTTCCAATAATTAATCCCACTTGAATATACATTGAATGGATGTAGAAATTTGTTTTTGACATAAAATGTTTTTCCACCATAAACAATAAATGTTATTCAATACCCATGTAGTTATTTGTATCAAAACAAATTGGTGATCTCAATTTGAATGGCTGTGGAACCATACAAAATTACCCAAAATCTATTATATGGGAGCCATATAATTTGATTCAAAAAAGAATATTGAACCTAACATTAATATTTAATAATATTAAAGTTGTCTCCCCCATTTCATGATTATTTATACAAATAAATTATAGAGGACCAAACCAGAATGCAAAATAATTGATTATGCATGAGTTATTTTATTGAGATGTTGTAATGTGATTGTTTATTTTTAGGTGTTTTTTATATTTTCCCAAGAACATTCAACCAAAACTCCCTTAAATCCATTGAAATCCTTCTATCCATCACAAATGTACACGTCAACTACTATACAAGCTTGGTCATATTCTAAATATAATACATCATCGCTAGACCATTATCATCAAAACCAGGTATCAAATGTTCTTGTTCATGAGTACCACATTAGTGGTACCATCCAAACCATAGAGGGTGCTAAAAATCCCTTAATATCATGAATTCACTCAAACCAAACACTTGATGAGGCATTAGGGCCCTTCAGTAAACTACCCACGTTGTTTTTTTAATAATTTGGGATCCTATCCCTAGAACATAGAAACATGTTCCTTACTTTTATCAGGGGAATTGATAAATAGGAAAATAAAAGATTCATAAAAATAACATAGAGGTCCATCCAAAGGGATCATACAAAGAGTTTCCACCACAAACACTATACAACAACAAACAGTCAACATGATGAGGGTGTTTCCTTTAAGATTTCGACCCGTCACACCCATAATCATGAACTCAGGACAGCTCACTGAGGGTAGTGACCAATCAACATCAAATAACATCTCACATATTTTTCCACTAGAGAAGGTTTCCATAAAAATATGGTGATAATCCATGAGTAGGGACACACACATTCCTATACATACCAAACCTAAGAGTATAGTTAGGTAATATACTAAGAAACCATCCATCCAAATACAGTGGAAAACCATGAGTAGGCATACTCACCTACCTACACAAAACAAGAAAACAAACATAGTATTGAAATATTTAGAGGATCTGTCCAACTAAATACTATATAAACTCATGGGGAGACACATAGTTCTTCCAGCACATAATAACCATTCCATTATATTTGAGAAGAATACATAGAATCCAATTAGTCAAATATTGATGAAAACAATGAGATGTTTCACACACCTATACCAACATCTATGATGCCTTCCAACCTAATATTATAGCATTCAAAGATACTAGTCATAAAATTTTATAAAACAAAAAGAGGGAGACCCATATCTCTTCATTTAGACAAGATTAATGTCATTATATAATGAAATTAGATGGATAGTTTGAACTAGAATACACCCCTTATCTAGAAAAAGAATATGCATATATTAACATTCTGACTGGTAAAGTCTACCATCACATCCTGGAAATGGATTAAAGAAATTTAAAAATTACTTCCCAATTCAAAAAAATATGGAAAGTCATAATAGAAATAGAAAAATTTGTATATGTGTGGAAAAGAAACTCTATCCCATAATTGGGATGACTCATCATCAGAACCAAAGGGTCACTACAAATTAGAAATATATCTTCAGTCTCATACAAGAGGTTTACGTACCAAATTAATTGATAAATATATAATTTGATTGGTTCTATACCCCCATTTATACCTAAAGACATCATGCATACCATGTGGACCTCCTGTATGGAGACATATCCATGTAAAAATTTTAGAATCCAATCTATAAATTATTTTAGATATAAAAGAGCTAATCAAAAAAGATTCTATATATCAAATCCATTATCTGAAAAATGAAACAATAGTCACCCCAAAGTGGGAATACAAACGAAATACGCATGAAAGGTATTAATAAAATTAAGTGATGGTCGAAAATATCTCTCTACTTAATACTAGAGTTTTTGAATACCTCATATGATTATTTATGGTGGATCCGGATTTGACTCATACATTAACAAATTACACAAATACTAGTTTTAATTGAAAATTCCCTCTCAGTAATATTTTTTCCTAGTAGTTACATAGAAACTCCTCAAAAAAATTTATAAGAAGGCGTAATTCTTTTGAATAATCATATCAATGACGGGATCCTATCTCGATATGATCCCCATGAAAATTATTCATGCAACCCAAAGATCATAGAGTAAAGTGTTCCTCACCTTGTTATTTGACACCTTGAAAGTCCTCCCATGGTTATATGATTCAATAATTTCGCTTACAGTCACATTCCAAACCGTGATGGTAGTTCTTCCCACGATGTCATTTTTCTATGATGGCCTTTCATGTAGTGAAACATCTCACTACTAAGAGGTCCTCACATAGCGGAATTAATTATGAGAAATACATGCCATCATAATGCTCATGGGAAAATTAGGCTTCCTATGCTTATTTCATCTTCATTTATAAGTGAAATAGATTTTATACTTTAATATTTCACTAGAAAATGGTCATACATGAAATCAAACTTATATCTCTTTATTTCCAATATAATAGAAGAAATCCCTACTGATCCAAATATTAACAATAAAGAAGATAGAAAATTTATATTAATGTCTAACATGGTTGAGGATCCTCCTATGAATGATGAAGAATACATTTTTCTCATGAGGGGGCATTTTGAGAAAGACAATATAATAGTAATTTTCTATTGTTTATCAACTTCTCAATATGTCATTCTAGATGCATTCATTGAAAAATGTGTAAAAGATATCTTCCTAAATATATGGGATACTCATTATCTCTTGAAAAATATTATAAAATTATGATAAATATCTTATCCAGTACAAGGTAATATAAAGGATACCTCCCCAATTCCAAATAGAGACCATCTTAACCGAATAAAACAAGAAATTGGGAAACAATAAGGATGCCTTCAATGCAAATGTCTCAACACGTTAAATGATTTTTATCAGTTGGTCTTTGAACCCATCTACAATGTTTCAATTAGAGGATGGGTTGAACCTAAATCATTTCACATCACTTCACTTCCTGATCTGTAATGCTGCTAAAATAAACATCATGTAATGTCATAGCCCTAAGGCGGCTTAGACAATCAACCAATTGGGATATTGAATAGGTATAGCCCCAACTAATTGGGATATGGTATTTTTACACCAACCTCTTTCTCGATGGAAGTTAGTATTATCCCATTTTGGGGGAGAACCTCCAAACTCATCCTCCCAATTCATCATATCCTATAACCCTATGTACTCACTCATAAAATGCATGACAAAAATCTTTTGAGATTCCATTCACATCATTATTTTTTAAAAAAATTCCAAGTAGACGAGTGAAAAAGTGGAAAAGGACTCATGGAAGGAATATTCAAGAGAAAATACTCAAGGATGTTGATGAAATCAATGAAATGTATTATTTATTAGTGAATGTCATTAGAACCACCCTTGAAGAAGATAGAAAACATGATTCCAATATAGAGGAGTGGGAGGAGGGAGTTTCTATTGATAATATGGTCAAAACCAAAATTATAGAAGGAGTGTTTTCTACCCATACCTATAGAATTGTGATGAATTTTTGGATTCCATTAACCACTCCACAACTACCTCCTCTTCAAGAATATCTAAATGAAAAATGAAATGTTAAGTCCATAAACCCTAATCTTGCGAAGAGGATGAAACCCTCACACATGAAGAAAGATTTACATAGTAGGATGAATAGATAACAATGTTGAGAAAAAAAATGCAAGAGTAATAAATGTAAATATATGAATCATTATTTTTGTACATATAGATCCTCAACTCATTCCCCTAACCAACATACACAAACAATAATGGTTCACCCTAACAATTAAAACTGATATAGAAAATCTATTCAATGTGGGGGACTATAGAATAATATATTTGGACCCCACCATAGTATGATATGATTTGTTACATACCTTGAGAACACAACTAGGGCTAGGTCAAACACATCCTCAGGAATCGACCCCTATAAGATCGCCACCAAGGGTTTAAATAAAGCTATCATAGATAGACATATCAATTATTTCCCATGTTTGAGATCATGTTCATCTTGAAATCAATCAATGTATTATGAATGTTGTTGAGTCATTTGAAGATGGATTAGAATCCATTTAATAGCATTGTTCAACAATGTAGACTGAATGGAAGACTTACCCAAAATGGGTGGTCATGAACCCTAACCTTATAAATTTTTGGAATCGTATATTTTGAATATTCAATTGCCTAGGGGACCTTGAGTAGAATTTGATGCATTTTGTGTCTCACTATGATCCCAATATGGGTAGCCTAGTATAAAGAAATTAGGGAACACATTTGTTTCATAAAAACATTTCATGGTCCAGACTTTTTATGGTACATCATTTCTCTAGTGTAGTAAATCACATGATGGGACGATCTCCATCAACAGTTACTCTTTCAATTAGGGTCAAAACTTTAGAACAGATGTTCCTCAACCTCTAAACTAAAAAAATGAGTGAATAAAAGGTTATTATATTTTATTACTCAGTGAAAGAAATTTACTTACTCCCTAAACACACAACATCCCCATTAGTATTGTTTCCATTGTTATAAATAATCATTACGAAGAGATGTGCATACTGTTAATCCCTATAAAATGTATATGTGAGTTTTAAAATATATTCAAATTATCCCAAAGATTGGATAATTCAATTTTTATAACCAATTTAATGTCCTTTGTAATTCCATCAGCTCAAGGTAAATGAACTGGGAAAGTATAGGCGACCAATATCTTGCTGAAGCCATCCGCTGCCAAATCTCTATCATTGAATCCCACACCATATCATGTGAAACACCCTCCTAAGCTTCAAAAAATTTATGAATCATTAATATGAGTTAAAATATAGGAGATAGAAATTGTTTAAGGATCTAACGAATAATGATTATTCATTCCGTGATGACCATGTCCTTGACTACATCAATGCTTTGTTGGACAACAACTTCTTAAAATTCCCAAATCCCACAAGTCTCAATGAGGATGGGCTCAATGTTCTCAATAAATCATTCAACTTTCATTAGAATTTGGGAATACTGTTGAAGATTTTATTTCTTTCAAACACATCCTAACAAAATAGTGTAACATAAGAAATTAGAGAGGGGAAATCCTCATGTGAAGGTAGAATTTGTTTTTGTATCAAATATAGATGAACATGATGAATAGAGATAAGTTCATTTAAAAAGTTATTATAAGCTTAGTGATTTGATGAATATAAAAACAATGAACCATATGCATGATATAAACAATAACAAATTTGAAATAACCATCAATGAAACTAGATTGTTCCACTATGGCACTGTTGGCTCCATCAACAACACAATTCTATAAATTTTGATCTTCTAAAAACAATATGGATTAGAGGGTGAGAAATAAATAGAAGAATATGAACTTCTACCAAGTAAAAATTTATTATTGATCACTTAAACATCATGCCCTTATTCTGAAAAGCATAGGCACCACCGCATGAAATGGTAAAACAAGATTTGACACTGTAGATAGAGTTCTCATCAAATGAGGAATTAATATTTTTTCCATTTATTTCATAAATATAATGGATCCATTATCTAATGATAAATATGAACATTGAATTATGTTTTTAACATCTGGTTTGGGAATTAGGGGAAGATGAAATATGGGTCAAGAATATAGGGGATGATTCCATCACAACATAAAGCAATACCCCAGCCGAAACCCTTTCCGAAATGTCTATACATTCAAAAAACATTGGAGACCCCTCAAGTGAGACTATAATGAGTGGTAAATATCTCCCAAATATTATAGGAATAAACCTAAACTAATCATATTATAACATAAATTGTAGGGGATGTAATTATCTGATCTACCTTTTTGAGTAGGTATACCTATTCAGGCTAACACATTGTCGATAGGAGTGCCTTAAACTAAAATTATAGGGGTCAATCTACATATTTCATCTTCATTAGTCTCTAATGTACCCATGAATGAGAGGATACATTTAGGGAAGTATATTACTTTACCATATATGTATGACATTCAAAAGAAATTATCCCCAGGGTTATCCATGTTTCCAATCAAGGATTCTCTATGTTAATCACAAGACCACTATGATACACGCATAGTGTTATTAATTATCCCTTTATAGCTTGAAGATGAGGTTTCTCCTCCTAAAATATATCTTTATTTGGTCAATATATCATAATTAAAAATGATCATCTCTTTCACAGAACAAGATAATGATTCCATTATTCAAGAACACATTTGACCATTTCATATTTTTGGAAGGGTAAATGATGTGAATATCCAATGGGATTTTATTCAAAATTTCTCAAGAGATAGCCTCATTCAAATATGAAGAAATTTTTAGCTCGAATAAAACAATTCCCCATTTTCTACTCCTACTCTAACACTACAGGGTTACAAATAGGGGATGCAAAGGTCTCAATTTGGGGACCTCATATCTGACCCAAAATTTATATTTGTCCATATAGATATAACATTCAAAGTTATTCAAGGGAGTCCTTAGTTACCTTATCATGTGATAATCCCCGCTTCATACACCTAATTACTAAAATATTGATTTAATTGTTAAATTGAGGTGTATCATGATGATAATTCCCTATTTGAGTCCAGAATTTCACAATATATTAATTCCTTATTTACCAGATGCATGGGAAAAAACAAATGAATGATGATGTTTCTCGACTAACTATAATGGATGGTTTTTAAGTGACCCCATAAAATACCTTCAGAAATATAAATGAATAATAAATTATTCCTATCAATTATATTAATATAAAGGAATAAAAATCAGGGCTTTATTCAACAATATTCATGAAATAATTCTTGAAAATAGATCCCAAAATAACTGAAGAGTCCATAAACACTCTATAAAACGGTAAAATCTTGCGGGGAATTCCCACGTACATTCCATTGATATTTAAAATATCTATTCCTAGTCATATTAATCTATATGAGATATCATTTTATAATTTGGGTGTAGATATAATTTATATACCCCCTTATCTACCCTTTGAATCTTCAAAAATACCCCACATCACTAGTTGGGTTGGAGGAAGATACTTCTCATTACGAATGTCAAAATGTGGACAAAAATCCCCACTCGCATTCATTGAATAATTGCTTAAGTGTATGGAATAAGAAGAATAAGAATATAGAATGTAATAGTAATATGAGGAAGGATTGAGGGATTCCTCACCAAAATTTGATGAAGGTTTATCTACCATGACTAATGAACTTAAGAAAATAGATATAGGTATTGAGGAGTAGCCAAAACCCACATCGATATGTGAATCCTTATATTATAAAGAATAAGAGGTATTTAAATATTTTATGGAGATTAATCGGGACATGTATTCATAGAATTACATTGAAATGTTATCCTTCAATCCCATGGTGGTGACTCAAGACCATGGATTTTCAAACAGTCATTGGGGAAAACTGATAGCCTTAAGGAAAGAACAGACTGCTGCTTCTAAAATTAAGGCTGAATATGATAATACTCTATATGATATTTTTTTCGGAACCGAAATTATCTAAAATTCCTAGAAACATAGTTTCCATAAATAAGAAGAATATAAATTTTTAGATATACAAATACATTATATATCTCAACCAAAGATTTCTAAAAGATAATCTCAAATTTTTCGATGACCGAACATCTAATTGATCCAATGACTTGTTGTTAAGTCATCTCCGTCATGATTTGATAATCAGGGTAAAACAAAATCTGGATGGCCACTATTGATAAGTAAGATATTTCTTTCTATGAAACCAAGGGTGTATATTTCTATCATGTAATTCCTTTTTTCATGAAGAATTATTGTGCTACATTCCAACATTACATGAATCACATCCTCAAATATTTCATAGGGTTGTCTGTAGAAAACAACATTTATGATATGTAGGTTATGTGTTGGATGGTTTTTTTACCCCCCTGGTGATTTTGATATGATATTCAATAAACTATGATAGGATAAACTGAAGATAAACCCTATGAAATTCTATTTAGGAGTTAAATTTTGAATGTTTATTGGCTTTATAGTACACCTTCATGGAATAAAATTTTCCCATGTGATGAAAAATACTATTCTTAATGGGCCAACTCCTCTAAACATTAATGAGTTGAGGGTATTACAAGGATACCTTTCATATATTCAGTGATTTAGATAAAACCATAGTGATAGGCGTTTTTCCTTCACCATTTAGTTGTAAATCATTTTGCATGCGTGTGGATGGATGAATGTTAAGAACAATTTAAAAACAATAATATGTATCCCAATAGTGTTAATGAAAAATAATGGGAGAAATCACTAATTATGTATGTTAAAACTCTATAAAAAACACTCAATGTATTCCTCAACCAAAAAATGATGATGGGAATCAAAACAGCCTTTATTATGTAAGTCTAACCATACTTTATGATATGACTCATTATACATATATCAATAAGGGATACCTACAATAATTTTTTTCGTTTGAGAAGATGAGAAACTACCTAAAACACCATGATTCCTATTTAGTGTATATTAATAACTATCTCAAATAAATTATATGACATTCTACATTTACTAGATGATTTGAATGGTGGGGATTAACTTTTACCATTTCAATATCCATTTCGGGCCTCAAAACCATTAAAAGTAAAGGTTTTGGAAGAAATCATTGAAGAATATCCAAATTTAAAAAAAATTCTTAAATATAAAATTTCCTGAATTATAAATACATTAATATCCCATCAACCCCATCACATGGGAAATTTATTTTAATGATTCATATATAAGACCTATGGGGAAGATAATGAAAGACCCCAAACTCAACAAGGTCGGGTAGGGAGTTGTAATAATCTATCTAGCCATGGAAGTCATTTCTTAACCCATACTATTGTGAGAATATTTTCCAAAAAATGTGGAAGATAACCAAGCCATCATCATAAGAACATAATTAGTACAAAAAATTCCAATGGACCACTTAGTGGTAAAATCAGATTTGGAGTTGGAAATAAAGTAGATCAATGTGGATTATTCTATCATATAAGTGGAGATTATCTCACCTCTTGATAATGCTTGAGGACAAGTAATATCATTAACCTTTGATATGATATTGAAAAAATTCCCATGATTGAAGAATTATTTTGAAGATGAATAAGAAAATTTGGATTCAACGTCGGATGATCCAGATCAGGTTGAAAATTTCATTACAATCACTCACTGTTAAATGGGTCACCTTTTTCTTGTGTTGAAATAAAAGAAATAAAAAAATTTAATCCAATTCCTAAAATAGGATTTCATAATACAGGGTAGATGATTTCCATTACGGACTACCTCCCAAATTTAGTGCACTCCATGAACAATTCCAAAAAAGAGAAAACCTAAAATTGATAATCCAACATTACACATTTTGATGGCCAAAATCACTAGTAATTCATCTATAATTGTGACAATTTTGGATTTATTTTTAAGTAATTAATGAAAAGGAGAATATTTTTCCAAGAAATAAGTTTATATAGTAGCTTATTGTTCCCACATTTCAGGGTTCAGGCATACCCATAAAATATGCTTTCTTGGATACTATTAGTCATCAATGAAACAAGAATGAAAAACATCTACAAGAAACTATCATTCCAACCAAGTAAACTCCATCTTAATCCATCCACCCCCATAGTTTCTACACATAGAAAAATAATCCTATCCATTTTATATATGGGGACTCTATATTGTTTGGCCATATATTCTCTCTATGACCTATCAGTTCAATTACATCAACAATACTACAAAATATTTATCCCAATGGGTTGAAGCTGTAACCCATAATGAATTTTGGAAAGAATCATTTTAAAATTAATGAATTCGAACATAATAAATAGAATCAATGTACGTCATATGATACTAACTGTCAATGGAATTAATTGTCACAATGTTGAGTTGGATAATGAATATTAAGAGTAAATACCAAATTCAACCATTTGTCTTACTATCATGTAGTGGATAGTGGATACATAGATTTAATAGATGAGAACATATCAAACATACCTTATATGATTTTGGATAATATTAAGAAGGCTTGGCCTAATAAGACTATTCATTCCGTGTGGGCTAACATGGAAACAACCTGCACAGCCACACATGAAACCCCATATATTATTGGTATATAATTTAGAAGGCATCCTCCCCATTGAGGTATAATTTCCCTCAATTCATGGTACCATCTATGATAAACTATATCAAGATGATAAATCCCACAAAAAATTTGTTGAATTAGAGTGACACGATGAGAATAATCTTGAAAAATATTTAGAACTCGGATGTCCATCAAAACTGATGATCATATAATTTTAACATAAATGTTTTACTATACATGTTCCTCTTAGGAGAGATAGTTTTGGTCTTTAGTACCCCAATGATACCAGTGATGAAACCTCCAAAAATGAACCAACGTGTTAAGGAAATTATCCCTTACACAAGATCCACCATAATTGGGCTTGCTTGTTGATCTCAATTTATTATGTTCTTTGGATGACCCCTACCATTGTATCATTCCTAAAAAATACAGCATGTGATAATGTCATATTCCCACGACATTTCTAGATTACATTAATCTGAAAAGCACATTGGTCTTTTATGAATGGATTTAAAAGGAACACATATCGTCCTCATCACATGAAACTAAATTTCACGATATATGGTCCTAGATGTAACACCTTAAATGGAAATCTACATGGTCCTAATCATATGATATAAAAACCACATGGCAATATATTTCAAGTTGTAATAAATTATTGGAAATACCCTAATGTCCTAGTCACTTGTATTTAAATTTTATGAAAAAATACTTTCTCTGTGATGTAAAATTGTATGGTTCACATCCTTATTGCATGATGGAAAACATTATAAACCTTTTATCCTTGATTGAGACGATAAAAAATCTTCTTGTAAGTCTTCCACCACACCTCAATCCAAGAACAATGTGTGGAATGGTTATTGTTTTTATGATATATATAGTGACACATAATTATTATGTCATGGGATGATCCACGATGTAAATAAATTTCCACCACTCTTATATATAAACAATAAATTGTGTAAGAGACCATAATTTAGGTTCCAACAATAATGACCCATCGCAGAAAAAATAACTCTCATGCATAAAAATAATGGTCTATTAAGGGGACTTCAAACTAAATGTCTAATTCCACACTAAATGCTTCCTTTTTTTCATGGATGTATTCCTTTCACACGTCATAGTCCTTATCTAATGATATCGATATCCCCATACTCATTCCTTTTACATTGATAATAAAACGTATGATACCTGATGATATCTTTTTTTATTATGCATTGTTACACTGTTGTTTGGATTTTCATAAGGCATTCACAAATTCCATATAAACCATACAATACTATTGTTTTACTAGGAATTAATACATCCCTATTTTGAATATATTATGTTTTCCACAAAAGGAAGGTCAACCAAAGGCAAATTCATCCTTAACAGAAGCCGCTTCAGTCCACATATTCCCTGAAAACATCGTAATGGAACCCACTTTTCTAACAGGGCTTGCATTCATTCATTTTATTAATATCTTATAAGACTTATACTGATAATAGAAATCCAATGATCTGGATCTATAGTTTTCTTCTTCAGACATAAACAATTTTAAAACATCCTTCTCCTAGTAGTCCTTACACTTGTTTCCATGACATGTGTTTCAATTCCAATTACCTAAAATTTAGAAACACATTCATCATATCTATATGATGATAAACTATTGTGTTTCCATGAACTATGTATTAATGATTTGGTTTCCTATGATATATGTAGCGATTCTTAAAAACTACATCTTATTCAATTCACCACATGATAAAAAGTCCCCTTTCCATTATTTAAATCTCCTCTATATGGTGATAGAAACTATTATCACTCATTTTTTATCACATTATACATTTCTCATGTGTGATTTAGATTTTTGGTGAGTATTCCCAAAATGATTTAATACATATTAATTCATTTTATGGATTGAATGGTCCTATATATAAGAACATAAATGGAAGACCAATATCCTTACATCAAGATGTTAAAAAAATATTTGATGTCTTTTACATGACACAAATTTAAGACCATCATGTACATTTATATTCACTTTAATGAGATAAAAAATTACTCTTGGATCCTAAATAATTTTCTTGTTGTAATATAATATAATTCTCGTACCCTCATATGTATGTTCAATATATGAAATAGAGAGTCCAGTATGAATTTTCACCACATTAATGAGATCGTATTAAAAAACGTGTGGCCCATTCTGCAGACAAGAATTCAATCTATGTGTGCAATCTACTAAAATAACTCATGTGGAATGATTCTTTCTTTGACAAGGTATGTAGTGATTCCTGGATCCTACATCATGGTCCATCCATAATTAAAAAAACCCTTCCATTTGTATGTGTTAAACCTACATAAGAAACATTTATCTCTATTAATGGCCGATTTCAACATGAAATTCTTATTCTGTACACAATTTCATTCATTACACAATCAAATATATGTAGCTGGGGAAATCAACATCTCTATAATATGTCCATGTCCACTAGTAATAGAATTTGTGATACCCGATGAAACCTTTTTCAAATATTCATTGATATTACCTGACATTTATTTTCATTACTCACCCAATAAGGGGACTTTATACTATATTATTCAATTTTTTTTAATATGCATTGATACTTGTTTAGATCTTCATAAGTCACCAAAAAAAGGGTCTATCAACTAGAGGCATGCTTTCCACTAGAGAATCGTATTCATTATCCATAAGCCACAAAAATATTATTATGTAAACCCGTTTATAAAAATTTTCTATAATCATTCCTTCAACACCAATCCCATATAATGTTTTGGATCTAGATTCCCCTATATTACAACTTTCACCATACCCACATAACACCTAAAAAAATGATTTATCATTCAAAGTAAAATCACTATGAAATGGAAAATTTATAAAACACTGGATAATTATATATGCCCATAAATATTATCTCTCAACATTCTTAACATAAGAAGTTAAACTGGATGATCCATGTCCTGGTCGTATGAAATTTGACAACATGATTCTTAAACCTTCATCAGGGATGATCATTTTAAATTTATTTTTGTAATCCACCTCGTTACTCAAAAGATATAAACACAACATAATGATCATTACCTCACGACACAAAATGGTTTCTAGATTATACAGTTCAGTCCTTGATATTATATCATAAAAAAATACTTTTCCCCCATTCATGGACACGACCCCAATATTATAGAGAGGTTTTAGATTTATCCAAAGACCCATCAATTCCATGATTGTTTTCTTAACAAAAGTTCCCTCCATTATACATAAATAAAACATGTATATGAGTGGTTACTCATTCACGCTCAGTGCCAACCCAATTGATCCATCAATTCTCTCACACAATCCCTTCAAAAAATACCCTCCATGGTTTCGAGAAATATATATCATCATAAAAATCTCTTCCACTGGTAATAGAATTATTGACACTAGATGAATAATTTTTTTAATATAAATTGATATGTCAATGTCTTTTATTTCATATGTTTCCTCCAAAAGGGATAGTAAAACAAAATTACAATAATCCACAAGAGAAACCTCTTGTATCTATCTATTCCCTAAAAATAACATACTGGAATAACCACTATGCAATGGTCCATGTTAATTCCTTTTATAGTTTTATCATATCATGTTTCGGGTCATGTAATAAAAAAACATTACTCAAAATTCCAATTTTGTGTATCTAATGAATTTTGGAATATTAAAATCCCACACACCTTATATTTGTCATCATCCCATAAATTATGATCAATGATATTTGAACCAAAACAAAATGTGCATCAGTTCATCTTGATGGACTCTAATTATCACATGAAATGAGATATATTTATTTCTAGTTTGAATACCACAAATTGACCCATAGGAAAGTGTATATCTTCATCTGACTAGATATGCACTCCGCATGGTTTAGGAAAAAAATAGCAAAGAAAAGAAAGTATTATAAAACCTATTTGGTTGAAAACCAGTGAAAGTATTCCTAAGGAAAATCCTTTTCACACTCCCTAATTATTATTCTTATTTAACTTGTGAAAAAATATGGGTGATGAAACAAATGAAACTAAGTGTATATGGTATTCTATATGACCATAGAAACTATTGAAATGTGCTCGTTGGTTCTAAATAACTATGAATAAATCACAGTTATTTTATTCTTTTCATAGTAATTATAACACATTGACCCAAATGAATTAAATTAATTGAGTAATTTTGTATATAATATTATGATTATAACGAGGATAATAATAAAAATATATTGTTGATAAAATAATCCATTCATTCATACACTAAAATAAAATAGGAAATTCTAAATTCTGGAGCCTCTACACCACGTTTTAAAAGTGATCCTTGATATAAAAATTGATATACTGGAATTTGGATCAAGATTTATTCATAGTTTTCTAAAACCCCATTAAACTATGTGAATAAATACACCTCAGGGTGATGATGTTCTTCCATCTCTACAATAACCAAATCTCCTCCATATTCCATGGACCTCTTCAAGGATTGGTGGTGTTAGACCCTCTATTCCTTAATAAAATATAAATATTATTAAATATGCACCATTGGGAGATATTTATCATCAATGAAACACTAATTATATTCCTACCTGATGTCATGGTTGAGCTCCACTTTAGATATAATAGATCTATGATCTTGAAACTGGATAATAGTCTCAACTCCTCTTGGTATGATCTTTTTTCCTCATACAGTTTCTGAAATATTGAATTTAAAAATGGTGGATAATTTTATAATCAATAAAACATAACCCAAAATTTAAGACTTGGTTGGAAGTCAGAGAATTCATGATGGAAGTTTATTAAGTTGTTTCATTGAGACAATGAATCAGATGTCATACCTAAAGAATAACATGAGGTGAGAAAGGCATTCAATTATTCTATTCCTAACATTAGACCACTTTTATAGGGAAAAATGTTCTCTAGGATTAATTCAATCAATGAATAAACCTTATCTACTCCCTTCAATGAAGTATTAGATTTTCTTCCACTATTGGCTAAATCTTCACGGAAGATTCTCCCTCAGGCTCAGCTGCAAAAGATGATTACACTAGGTAGCTGATGGATCCCCTCATTAATATTAGGTTCTAACTAATAGAAATGTAATTAACAACCCAAATTTGTTAATAATTATCCCAAATTTATATATCAACATGTTGGATTGATGTTCCCCTAACACACTGAATCTTCCTGATTTGAAGATGGATATCTGGATTGGGAACATCCACTCATGTTTCCTAAAAAACTGTGATAGTGGCTCTCAAGAATCTCCCACTTTAGGCTTGTCAACTCGTGTTCCCTTACTAATGGTGGTAGGATATAATTCCATTTTGATCATGGATAAACTTGGAAATGTTTTCTATATATAATGTATTACAATTAAATCTCTAGTGTAAGTTATCAAATGTGTGGAGGTCGACTGTGTTGGATAATATAAGAAAGAGAAAAACTCACTTCCATTAAACTCCCAATCAAATTCCTAGATCTCCTCCAGATTGGATGGAATATTCATATTTTTTAAAATATATTCATTGTCCATTATTACATCATATAAGGCCTAAAATATCTCAACATTGTTACTGATATTGGTATCTGATTCGCATGGATCAGGATGAAAATTGGCCCCACCATTTATTTGGTTCATTGAATTCTCTATAGAGATGAACTTATTTAGACCTTATGGAGTCATTACCAAAACTAAAACCTGCATAGGCCATTTAGGATCCCTATCCACCACTTTTAGAATGGATATCGAACTAGTGGTGGTTATTTTATGTTAATCCAATGCATGCATTGAATTTTAAAAATCACGGGGATTAATGTCATTGACCAATACCAAAAACCTACTGACACAAATATGAATCTTCCAAGAGTTCCCAATCCCTCTATAGTAATTGGAAATGACTTGTATTCATGTCTTGGAGCTTCTTCTCTCAATGTGATTGAATCACCACCATCAGTCTATACATCATCCGTGATGGAACTATTAGTACAAGAATGATTATGACCCATCTCTTTGAGGGGGTAATGTGATTCAAATACTTTAAAAATGAACGAATATTAAAAAATTTATGTTAGCAAAGTCATAGGATTAATTCACAGTGAATATAATTCATGCAACACACACAAATTACAAACTACATTCCCATTTTTTTATTCTTCCCATGAGTTTCTAAGGGGCCTAAATTTGGTCTCTTAGTTATTGGTAATAGGGATGGATGTTGAGAAACCACCCCCACTATCTTCTTCTCCATCATCCATAATCTCAAGGAAGACTCTGAACACTCTAGAGTCTGTCCACCCACTCTGATGGGGATTCCCTTCAACTGATATTTTGGTTACTAAGCCTACAAAATTGGTGCCCCTTTTTCTCCTCCAAATTGAAATTCAAATAACCTAGAAATTAATTATGATGGATGAGGGAGGGAAAGGGTAATGTAACCTAGATATATCTCAGTAGTTGTATTTAATTAATCACATTATATCGGCTAGATATTACCTCATTTTATACTTTTGAAAATATGTCTGTTAAATCCATTGTGTTCGGGATTCATTCATAAATTGTATATATTAATAACTCCAGCCCCAGAATATATTTACCACCATATAAAAACATCCTTCAAGGTGATGATTTGAGGGTGATTGGATATCCACCACGAATAAGATATGTATTCCTTCCTTTTGAAACATCAATAAATATCTAATATCCCGAGTTACACATTAACAAAAATGAATTTACAAAAGTCACACATAATATGATGTTAATCCATCCATCTGAGAGAAATATCCATTATATCATGTTGTTGAGGAAATTTCATGGGTTTTTACTCAAGAAGGTGGCTCGGAAAATAGAGTCAGGGTCTCTTCCCGGTGGTGATGATTAGACCACATTGACCTATGATATGTATTATTTTTAGCTCCATCTTGCTCAATGGACCATTGTCTGTAATATTTTTAAAAATTTGTATCACTAGAATCATTAACACAATTGTGAAATTTATTATCATGCTTTTATTTCCCTTCATTTTTTATGGCCACAACTCAACTGATGCTTCCTATCAATTCCCCATGAAGATTGGATGAAATCCATGCACTCTCATACCCAGAGTTTAGCCAAATGGATACACCTATGATGTGTAGCTAGAGTAACACTTGGGATAAAAATAATTAAAATGGATTAAAACTCATTTAGGATACATATAATCTTCCTCAAACTGAGCATGTTACAGGGAGAAATTTTAAATTTATAGAAACATGAAGTTTATTGAAAATTATAATCGAGGATAGGTATCACATTTGATCCTGCCATCAATATGGGATGCATGTATAATGTGACTGAATGGAATCATGTATAATCATAGTACACCATTACCATGGATATTGTTAATAAACCTTATAGTTGTTAGATCAACATATGGGATGAAGTTAAACTCTCCCAACTTATTCAGATTCGTTAGGGAATCACATTATTTAGGAGATACAGGTGGGATAGTAAATATTGCTATAATAAATGTGTGAAAAGGAATTTTATGAAAATTAACTCCAATAAGCATGGAATAATAACTAATGTGTACTACATTTCACCCCCAAATAACATGAAATTGTCTGCAAAATATGATATGGGTTCTTATTTTTGTACAATGATGTAAAAATAATGATTCATTATAGAATAGGGACAACAAGCCTTATGTTGTTCCATTTTTCTAATTTGGATGATATGAAGAAAATCACTATCCTCATACCACAATTGGATTGATTTATTGATAATAGGTAGGTTTTCAACCATATAAAAATATATCTGAAGAGACTGATACATTAAGAGGTATTCAACATGACCTTATAACCTAATTAGTTTTACTAGCCTCCCACCAATGTATGCTAAAATTATATAGGAATATTATGGTTCTATAAATAGGGGAATCTCATTGTGAACTATCAAGTAAGAAATTCTCCTTATGGATCATGTCAATGCCTTATCCATGATTCAAGATAGACAGTTCCCCTTGGGAGGGGGTCATCCACCTTAATCTTCAAGCCTGTCTCCAATAGGTCATGAGCTAAAACAAGAATCCTTTCTGCGTTATCCCTCATCTATTTTTGTGGGATAAAATCATTATAAATTGCCCCATTAATGAGTATACCTATGATATTATGGAAATCCCATAGGTTAATACTGACTTAACAAAGCATTAGATAGGAATTATTTGTCTAAGAGCTCCATCAGCTCAATAGTTGGGGAAAATTTTCCAGGTTCTTATAAAAATACATATACACCATCCAAATAGCCTCATAAATGGTGAAATTTTGTTCATAATTCTAAAATTATCCTCTAGTATGGTACAAAACATAGGAAAAATACTATTCATGCTTGACTTACCATCTAGAACAGTATTCCCAGTAATCATTCTAGCCTTGTGATTAGTCTACCTGGATGCATGAAAAATTGACCAGTATGTGTGTGTTTCTCATTCAAGGATGTTATTATTTATTTCATGGGAACACATGTTATAGTTCATGATGCATGTAGTAAGAATTGATTCATTTTTATATATTTTTTTGTAAGATAAATACTAATTGAAGGAAAATTAGGATATTCCATGAACCTAGACATTGGAAGAAAAATACTGAAGCATCATAATATTTGCATATCTCAAAATTCCATGACTATGAAGAGTTAGATAATGAATTTGTGGGTACTCGAACTAGTAAAAATTCAAATAATTCTCTACATATTGGAGGATGGAGTTTCACATATCATAGTAATATGTGGAGATGTTTTTATAAATTTCAAATGCACGACTGTAATCTTTTTCATCAAATCCCTTATATCTCCCAGTGGATATATTAAATGTATAGTTTATATTATCATTAATTTCAATATGTTTTTTATTAAAAAATTATTACATTTTTTTAAATGGGATACCTCATCTCAGTCACTAACCTATCTGACCTCTTCTATGTAACTTTTTTTCACACTCGGATTTATAAAAAAAAATTCTTTATTAATTTTATGGGATTTTTCAATTATTTGTTGAAGTGTGGGCTGAGCCTGATTGAAATATTACATTCTGTTGATAAATGAATATTTTAGGTGTGGCAGTATCTGACACACGATCAGGGAACGGTCAGAGCCATTTGAATATTCCTTGGTCACCGCGTGACCTCACCTGGTCCACTGCACAACCTTCCCGATGATTAAGAAATATGAATAAAATGTAATAAATAATAAAGTGGATGTATGATAAAAATAAGAAGAGTGAAAAATAAATTAATGAATTGTTTTAATGATAATTATAATAATATTTTTTGAGAATATTATTATTCTTATGAACAATGTTAAAAATAAAAAATTTTATTAACATGTACATAAAATAATAATAATTAAAATTATTTTTAATATTATATAATGTTACAATCACTTCTATTGTTATTGTTATTAAAAAATTATTAAAACATTCATTTTATTATGATTATCCCAAAAAAATATTTTAATTATTCTAATTATTAATTATTATCATTATAATTGTTAAAAATTTAATTTACAATATTATTATTATTATTAGATTTAAGGGTATAATGTTATTATGCTTATATTACAATTCATCTTTTCCAATTTTTATTATTAAAGCTAATGTTTGAATTTAATAATTATATAATTACTATCATAATATAATTATTATAATTTTTGTTCTTGATAATATTATTATTAAATTATTATTATTATTTTATGCATTTTATTTATTTACTTCATCACCTTTCCCCTATATTTAATTAGTCTTTGCCCCTCCCCCTTGAGTCGGGGGTTGCACCCCCTTACCCTTGGTGTCAATCGCACCTCACTCCCCCCATTTCGGTGCTCTCATTCCCTACCTTCCTGATCGAACCCCCTACTCAGTGGTTCCCTCAAGCCGCCAGCCCCTATCCCTATCCACTCCGATGAACAACCTCTCCCTCTCTTGTCTCAGCCAGCCTGCTCCATCCGCCTTCCCCTTCACACTCCCACCTCAATTGGCTACTCTCTCTTGTGCGCAGTTCCATCCATCGCCGGCTTCCTACAGTGCGATGCACTTACCTCCTCAACTTTCGGATTAGCATAGCTGAACACCCTCCTGTCATCCATCCTTGTCATGCTGCCCTGCTTCCAGGCATGCAACCTCACTGGCTCCAACTTCCCCATCAGTGCCTTTCCCCCTTTTCTATGCGTGGAACCCATTTCGGTTGAGTATCCTCTTTGTTTTTCCTCTTGAGTTTTGTTTCTAAGTGGGTATGGGGGTCATTTGAGGGTTTGATCTTGAATTTATTTTGGTTTTAATTCTTGTTTTTGGTTCCTTCTTGCCTCTAGATTGTGCAAATAATGTGCGGTTACATTTTATCACCATCATCTCGCAATTTCTCCAACTAAGGTAGTTATTTCCACATCCAATAATTATATATTGAATTAATATTCTAGCTTGATTAATTTATACTATTCTTTGATTAATTCTTATTGGGTGTGGATTTGGTTTTCATGATGTCTTCTATGTGCTAGATTTGTTTGGTAGCATGTTCATGTGGTGTGGGTGTGTAATTAAAAAAAACATGAATTTATTCATTCATTAGTGTTTTAATAATTTGTACAGTTAGTTTTCATATGTGAAAGTGGTGTTAATCATGTTTTTGACATGGTGTTTCATGTTCTTCGTCATAAGTGAAGGTGTTGTGTGGGTTGAGTAGGTTGTTGTTGTGAAAACCCACATTGAACTATTTACTAATGTTTTATAAATTGTGCGTTTGTTTTATGAAAATTTGAAATGTGTGCGGTTTATTTTTTAGTGTAGCGTTCATATGAATTTTTTCTAAAAAGATGGATTGAGTGAGCCTTTTTCATTTAAATTCATGTGTCATATTATGAAATTTCTTAATAAAATTTTGTGTGTCTTTTTAACTGGGAAAATGGTCTCTTAACTATGCAGTTGGGTTTCTAAATGATGTATGTGTTGCCTCTTGTGTTCTTGGTAGGATTTTGTGTTGGTTTTGGGTGTTGTGCCCTGTTATGATTCTTTTTAAGTATTTTTTTTCTAAAATTAGATATGTTTTAATAAATATTAATTAATGATGAAAAAATTGTTTTAATTGTGTTCTGTGAAGTCTTTCGGAGTGAGTGCTATTTCAAATGAATTTTTTGTGTGGGAAAGTGTGGCATTAGGTTTTGGTAACACCATGTTTGTTTTTGTTATCTGATTATGACATGAAATGTGAAATTAGAACCTCTTGAGAATAAAAGGGGAAGCCTTTGTACAAGGTGGGAAGACTAGATCTTGCGTGATCATGGTACGTAAGCGGCTCTGGCCGGGTTTCACTTAGATGGATTGACGATTACAACACTAACTAAACATTGGATGATTATTGGAGGGCATTGGGTTATGGATGTTTTTTCCCTATTAGTGGATCATGCACGGGAACACATATTGTTGTGATTCCTAATCTATTTTTTACCGAGACATGATGTTCTAGGGTCCCATAATTTTTTCTAGTACCGGTAGGGCCTCCCCATCATTCCGTGCTCCTGGACTAATTTACACTCACCATCGTCATATGGTGTATCATTTGGGATTTCATGAAAGTTTCTGTTTTCTTAATGGCAAGGGTGTTTTTTAATCTAAGTTGTTTTCTTTGAAATTGTTTTTTATAGAAACTATTTCTTTAAAACCATTCAAGATTGGGTATCCTTTCATTTATTAAGCCTTTAAATTTATTTTTCATATAATATTTATACATGGAACCTTTATATTTGGAGACATACTACTGGGATTTTGGATCAAACCCTACATACACCTTTGGGTGTATGAAGACCATGTTCCTTGTGTTTTCTAGGTTTATGGAAACCAGCCTAGGGATACTGGTTTGAGTTATTAGTTTTCATCTCTTATATTTTTGGTGATGGTGGCTTGAGTAGGGAGCCCTACATGAATTTTTCCGACACTTAATGCAAAGGTATCTCAGTAGGTATCTATCTTTTAACCGAACATAGGTGAAAGTCTATCGAGGCATGTTATTGTTAATAATCTCTTTGGTTATATATAGAAATAGTTTTTTAATTATGGCCTAGGGAAATAACATTGTATGTGACCAATATTTCAAGGATTTCCTTTATTTGGATCACAGTAAAATGAAATTCTCAATTTTCACCCCATCCTATTATATGAACACTAGACGGCATCTCTGCAATCAATTTTTGCAAACTAATTAATGTATCAAGTCATTAATATTGAAGGGATCACTGTTGCTTCTCATTATATAGATTTTAGGAATCTATGGGAGAATATAAGTAAATTTTTCATTCCAACCATTCTATTACCTTGACATGAACATTATTTTCATCATATAGTAATACATTGGCTTTAAAATAATGAAGAGTATTCTATATGTTCAGGGAGATATCATGATTACAATCCTCTAATAAATAATTATAATATGGTTTTGAGAGGTGGACAGAGTAGAGAACATGAAAGGAATTTCAGCTATTTCCAGTTGCCTCCTCATGTTCAACATATCCTCTTCGTCTATTTTGAGAGGTTTCGATACTTGATCAGATCAATTTTTTCATTTTCCTGTCACTTTCTTAGAATCAGCAAGATCTGTAAAGAGTTCCTCTATTGTATTGGAAGATAAATGAAAAAAGGGTGGTTTATATAATGAATGTCGCCTTAGGTTGTCTTTCAAATGATGATGTATTTCAACCACTAGTGAAAAGGAATCATACATGACTTGCCTTGTATTTGTATGTGCCTCATGTTAAAAGGTCATTCTCATCAATATACTATCATTTGAAAAATTATCTTCACAATGAGAATCATTACTACAGAGAGAAATTTCATACATAATAATATTATAGGGAGGACCATTATTTTGGATTATAGCAAGGGGAAGACCGATTTTCTCCTCAGTCTTATCGGCATACATAGGATTTCTGTGGAACCCATCAATAGATAATACCTCAAGTCTGATAGAATTTTCATAAAGGTGGACTTCATGAAAAAGTGATTGAAGTGGACCATTAGTGTTACTGGTAATGATCCGTTAATTTGTTAATTGGACTATAGGATCTTGAGTTGAAACTGATAAATGTATGAGGTCATCAATTACTCCAACATTGAGGGGATCCAGATCACAGTCTGGATCCTAGTTTTCCAACATTATTTGGTAATCCTTTTCATTTGATTCCTTATTCAATGATGTTGGGGACACTATATGGGAATATTTATATTCATGGTAAGAGGTATGTGCCTACCTTTGAGTGGACATCTAAATAGACCAATTACCTTTAGTTGGAGCCAGTATATGTTTTGAATCTACTGATCTGTATGATAAGGTGGTGTATAGACCCTATCCATCCTAGATTGGAACATAGGTACATATCTGTTGTTGGGTGACATATTGATAAGTCACCCTACATGTGGGGATAGAGTTACTCGTTTTTCCCATAGGTACTGATGTTATATCTATAATGATATATTGGAATGTCTCAATGATGTGAAAATGAACTTGTGTATGACCTTTCACCATTTCCAATATGTTCTTGGTGACATTAGTAGACAAAATAAGAAGATACATCCATTCTATTTCTTGGGTAGGGGTATCTCTCATATTAGTGGATACATTCAATACTCGTGTGTTGGGGCATAAATTTTATCAATCCCTCTACATGTCATCAAGAAATTCTAACTTAATTATCTATGTGATACAATATGAGGCTACAGGTAGGATTTATGGGTGTAGGTAGGTGTATGTTCCTACTTACATTAATCTATTATATTATGATTTTAGGATTCATTGGATTCCACCAGATGAGTATGTTTGATGGATTAGGGATGTTGAATCGGAGTATATGACGGTTCATTGTTTTCCACCAAACTGGGTTGGTGGGATTATCTAGAGGGGGAATGGTAGAAACCTTCTTCTTATTACCCATTTGTTACCCCCAGCAGGCCATCTCGTGTGTACGAGTCTAAGGAACTTGGGCTGGATAGACGAAGGAACCACCCTCATCATGTTTAGGGTTTATTGTCGCACGGTGTTTACGATAGTGATTTTTAACATGATTCCTTACAAAGGACCCCATGTCTTTGGGAAAAGGTTGTATGTGGCCTATTGGTAAACCTATAAAGAATATTATTGGGAATGGTGATTGTGTTTTGTGGATATTCTCCTAAATAGTTGAAGATGGTGATTGGAACCATCTACTTTTGGACAACCGGTCATCGCTAACCGGATGATCGAGGTTATTATTGTTTTGGTGGGCATATCAGGATGCTTCAAAAGATGGAAGTGTACCATGTTGATGGTACTCATGAACTAGTGTGTTCGAGATACAACATTGAAGATGATGAGTGAGTTCTGGAATCCTTTGTGTGGATGATGATCTGACCTGAGTAGCAGCCACATCGAAGTCACTCTCACTGAGGTCACTCAAACATGGCGAGATGGGAACATGGTTCCAAACTTCTTAGAGTCCATGGATTAATTGAATAAAAGTATGTCCTCATTCACTATGTTAGGATATTTCCCTCGAGAGGGGCTCAAACATGTAGTAAATGACGCCATTGGCTTGCAATGTTTTAGACCCCGGTGATCCTTTTGTATCTTTTCTTTTCTAAACATCAATAAAAATGTTATATTTTAGTCAGTCATATATATATATATATGAAAAAACACAACTGATGAACTCTATAATCTTCATTTGATTCAACATATGAATGATTTATATCCTTATCTATACATATTTTATCAATTGATATGGGCTTGAAATATGGGTAACACCATCATCTTGGTTAAGGATTCATGTTAGATTCACAAATTTTTTGTTTCCCTTAGTACACATGTTCTTGTTAGGAATCACTATTTCTAAATGGTTTCCAAAGAATTATGTTATGGAACTGAAAACACCCTCCAGTTATGTATCCAAATGGAATTTATTTCAAATGGTATGTTTTTAAGGTTTTTTGACCTATGATACATAATAACACACATTTGTCAAGAGGTTGGGTTGTTGGGATCATCACACCCTTTTGGAAGAATTATTTCCCACTTCGATAATATCAAATAGATTAAATATATGTTCATGAATCCTTAATTAATTCTAAAGTATGATATGATTTTTCATAATATTAGTAATCAATTGTTATCATAAGTGAAATATAGAATCTTACATTAGTATTCAAGGATTGCTATCAATAATGATATTTGTGTGTACCCAAGATTCTAAATTGATGGTATCCTATTATATATGACTTAGAGAATATTTTTTCATTGCCATGATTATTATAATGGTTTTTAATCAACATAGTGGGTTATTCTGGAGTTTTTGGTCATCCAGGTAGATGAATGTCACTGGGGAATTTATCATCATATATGGTGATGGAAGTTTACTCTAGATTTTAAGGTAAACTATATAAATGGAGTTCTCTCTGATGTTTATCATCATCTATAGAGAAAAATGTCGTTTTAATGTTGGGATCAAACCCATAGGTGTTCTACTTACGTATCCTTCTCAAATGAATCAGAACCCACATTGTTTGATGTTGCTGAAATGGGAACATCATACCTTTTAAGGTTGTCAGATAAGGACAAAACCCTATAGTTTAATTCAATGTGGTAAGGACATCTAGGTGGAATGTTCCTAATCAATTATTTGTATCAGACTTATTCCAAAGTAGACAAATGAACATGGAATGAATACAAGATTCCATATTGAATTACACCATGCTCAGGATATGACCCAACGAGAACATGGTTGATTTGGATTATTGGGTTTGAACTATAGGGATGGTTCCTATGTATTCAATTTGGATGGGAATCAATTACAACATAGATTGATAAGTCTCACAAAGGAGTATGAACCATTGAGATACATAGGTGAGTGGTTACAAATAAGGAGGATTCCCTTGTAGTAGTGTATATGAGATGTTTCTTCATTCATATAGGTTTAGGGTATCTCAATTTAATGCTTACTCCTAAAGAGAGTGTATTAATTAAGGGAATTATGATTGGGGATTTCTATTGAAGTGGTTACCCAACAAAAAGTGGGTATGATTTCTCATTTCATGGATATGATTTTATAGAGGTTGGTCTATAAGAAGGAATCATATTTATCACCATTATGGTGAGAATCGATGGTCTTGTTGTTGATTTCTATAGGTGTACTTTATGGGTGTTGTGATCATTAAAAACCTCTAATCCCACAAGATTCATGCTTTGTGTGAGAATCAAGAGGTTGTGAAATAATAAACAAAAAAAACACATTATTCATACTTCACTGGTTGAATAGGTCGGTACTATGATGAAATTTGTTGGGGCTATGATAGAAGAGTCCATTGATACAATTATTACCTATCTTAAAACTACATTGAACATGGGTCCAATGTTAATATGCAGTGCAGACGAAGGGTGTAGAGAGGACCAAGAGTAAATACTCTTACAAGAAAGGATATGGGATTTATCCTTGATGGATTACCATTTATTGGTCTAGGGAGAGGAGGGAAACATCTTATTTGTCAATGTGAAAATCATGTGTGATCCCTATCATCCCTAGTTGGAACTGGAGGCTCCAGGTCCAAGATATGAGAAGATGAGGATAGAGAACTATCCTCAAAATCCAAGATTGAGAACTACTCAACCCTATCCCTAGGGGAAGGGGTCATGTTACCATATATATAGAATAAAATAGATTCCCAATGTATCCTAACTATCTTGTAATACAGGTATAAGATAACACTAAATATATAAATACAAAACCAAATGGGAGACACATATCTAGAGGTCATGGTGGTGGTTTCAATGCGATCCCTTTTAGAATAGGGAGCTAATAATAGAGAATATCTTCCATGAATGGATTTGAATGTGTCTTTATGAGAGGCTCATGTAGGCTGAGATGATGAGGTGAACTAATCAGGGGTATTCAAGTAAGTGGAGCACAAGTAGTCTGGGGTGAAAAAGTTTCAAGTCTAATGATGAACAACTTACATGACTATACTTAGGCGAGACTTGACTATAGCCTTCATTATTCTTCAAAGGTATTCCCAGAAGTGAGGTTCGAAAATTACAGTCTAAGGAAGGGATATTGAAAAAGTCTTATTAAATCATGTGGATGAGCAAACTGGTCGTGCAAGTGTTGTTTATTATTAACACAAAAAAGGACATATATCTCTCTATCTTCCTTTAGTTTTCTCTATTTTGGTTTTATTAATCTACCTTAGAGGTTTTGATGACTAGGGCAAAGCACTAGGGTGGTCAAAGTAGAAATTGGCCCTATGAGATAATTTTCTATACAAATGAATGCCCCATGGGTCTATTTATAGGCTTATATGGTACCCTAGGTGAAGAAGACTATTCGCAAAAGAGGTCCATAATGTATGTACTTGCATGTGGCCAGTGATTTTGAATACATTGGGAGAACCAATTCTTCACCCACTTCAAAACATGATATACTCTATCTATTTTCTCCTTCTTTCTCTAAGGCATTTTCATTTTTCACTTTTTATTCCATGTGATGAAATAGAGTTGCAAAAACAATTCCCTCATAACACATGTTCTGGTTAGGAATCACTATTTATGAATGGTTTATAATGGATATGTTAATAAAAATTTAAACACCCAATAGTTCAATATCTAAAGGGACCTACCTTCCAAAAGCAAGTGTTTATTATGATTTTTGACCTATAATACTTCAAAACTAGCATTGGATGACAGAATGGGAGGTCAGGCTAATTACAACCATTTAGGTGGAATTATTTCCTACCCTGGGACTATCTTATGTATTTATGATATGTTCATGAATAATTAATTATTTCCTCATTATGATGTGAGTTATCCCAATATTAGTAGTCAACTATTATCACATGTGAAATTTATAATCATCCTTATGTATTCCTGGATCTCCATCAATAAATATATCTATGTGTATCTTGGATTCTACATTGATGGTATCCTATTTTACACTACTTATAGATTTTGTGTTCGTTATCATGATGATTTTGGTTTTTATTTCACATGGAGGGGAAATCTGAATTTTGTGGTCATTAAGGTATACTAATGTCACTCTAGAATTTATCATCATACAAGGAGATACAATTTTACTGTGGATTTTATTCTAATCCTGGTAAACACAGGTTCCTCTTTAGTTTAGCAGCATCTAGGGAGACGGATGTTTTTTTTATGTTCAGATAAATCCCATAGTTAGGATTCATAAATATACATATAAAAGGAATTAGAACCCATATAGGTAGGTCCCACTTAAAAGGGCACATCATACCATTTATGGTCAGGTGATAGGGAGCCAACTATATAGTTTACTGTCATGTGGTAAGGAAATCTAGGTGTAATGATCCTAGTAAAAGCTTTGTGTGGGACTTATGACTAAGAAGACCATGGAATGTGGAATGATTATGATATCCCATGTTGAATTACAACCTATTGGAGATATGACCAAAAGATAAGAAGGTTGATTCTGAATGATGGGTTTGAACATCAAGGGGGATTCCTACACATTAAATTTGGATGGGAATCAAAACCCAGCTAGTTTGATAAGCCTCATAGGGGATTACAGACATTTGAGTTACATAGGTTGGGGATTACATATAATGACCCATACATTACATACATTTTTATTACTTCAGAATTGAAGCATAATTATTACAACATATAACAAAACCATGGTAGGACTATATAGTTATAGTGTCTTTAGAAACTGGGAAACATAAACAACTAGTTCATAATGTATCTACGTTGTCTCCCGTTTATTTCATAATATCTAGAGTCCCTTTTGGCATATCTTACTTAATAACCTTCTTCCTGACATGCGGAAGGAAAACATACAAATGGGTTATCTCAAATTCTCATTAAGGGTAAACAAAGGAGATATCATATTCATAAGAACATAGGATTTCAAAAAATCATAACCTACAAAAGATATCATAATATCATAACATGGGATAATATCATAGTAGTGAAATATAATCTCAATAATCATAACATAAAACATGAAACTTTGTGTCATACACACATAATAATGGAGAATCATTTCTTATTATTCAAGACTCCTTTCCAAGACTATCTTAGCGAACAAATTCCATTTCTGAACCGAGTTCACTCCTTGTTTCAGTCCTGTATCACTGAACCAGATTAGCCGGCCGATCCAGCCATGTCTATCTCATGAGATATAAATCTTTACCCAATGAATTGGAGGGATATATATGTCCCACCCATCTCATAATGATACCATTCTTATGTGTTCCACAAGATCATAAATCATACATCATAGCATAAGCCATGTAATAAAAATAGGATTCTTAAACATCATGCCATCATAACATAATCCATATAAGATAAAAGGAAATCATAAAAAAAATTCCATCACAACATAAACAAATCAATGTAAAAAATAGTGATAGAAATAGAACCCCACATTATCTTAGATGGAAAATAATTTTGATAAAACACTTGAACTCCATTCATGAGTAAAATATCATTTCTACTTCAAAAACATTTTTCCTTTCTTAAAATGTCATAGAATTTTAAACTAATTGAAGTTGATTAAATATAAACTTGAAAACTTATAAAGGAAGCTTCATGGAAATAATTCTCTAAAAGTCCATTCACCTTATAAGTTAGAAAAACATTATTCTCATACTGTGGCCGGAAAAGTCAAAAAGTACCACGTAATAAAAGCGAACAAAAGATTCATTTCATTTCTTTTACTAAAAATTCACCAAAAAGTAATATTGGATTTAAACAATTTTAGGAGGATAGAAATAATATTACATATTGATGAAACATGGATGTGGATGATAAATACACCCCATTAAATACCAAAGTATAAACAATCTCGGATAAAAATGAGATTGTAAGATTTTCCCTTACCTTAGGTCCAATATGATTTGTATGTGTCCGAACCTCCTGTATAATGATTTAAATAATTTCATTGACTTATTAAAGAATAATATTCATTGTTATTATATCATATATGGTCATATTCTTATCTTCTTATTAGTAATATTTTATTGCTATTTATTATTCGGGTGTTCATTGCTTTATGTTCTTATGCATGTCTTGTCGAATCAATTCTTATTCCTCTTTTTAGGTTATATATACCTCATTTAAAAAATGTTATTATTGTAACATATATCATATTTATTCATTCAATGCATTTATATTATCATTATTCAATTAATATCATGTAAAACAATTCGCATCACATCGTAGAGACGGTAGGCCGTACGTACGCACGAGCGATGATATAATTCCCATGATCGTGGAATTTTATTTATGTGTATGTATACTATTTATGAATAAATATCACTTTAAAATAATCATATATAGTTATTCCTTACACCATTATACACATACAAGTAAGGTGATGGTGGAAAACAGATTACACCATGGCGTGGAGACGGTATTCCGTACGTACGCATGCGCGTTGATTTCATTTTCCATAGGATGGATAAAAGCTGAAATATGGTTGTTTAATATTTATAATAACATATTAGTTTGTGAGTGATACTGATTTTATTACTTCATAATTAAACAACTAAAGAAGAGGAAGTAGAAGAGGAAATAAATTTGAAATAATTGGTAATGGACACTACATCTTCTTTGAAGCGCCTCTTCTAAACCTCCTCTTGGGGAACTAAAATTGGTCTTTGAATAATACAAGGACCTGTAGAATGTTTCTATGGAAGTGTATAAGTGAAATGGGCAGGGTTTGGCTGAGCTTAAATACTCAAAGTTGTGTAAAGAGGAGAGGGCGGAGGTGCCCTTTTATAAGAGGGGTGAGGGGCACCTTAAAAAAACATAAAACATTCTTTTATAATAAAGTCATATTCGGTTTATAATAGCTCCAAATTGATTTATTTTGAATATAAAGAGGGTATGGGAAGAAAAAATCTCAAACAATAGATTTTAGACAAGTTTAGGTAACTACTTTTACCTAATCATTTAGATTTAACTCTAAGTTAAATAATTTAACTTTTACCGTGTCTTCTTGTTTTCTTCACTATATGGTAAATAAACTTACTATAACAAGCCAAACGAACCCCAAGTGGTTCATTATTAAAATATATATCCTTATCTATGTTATTTTTCTGAATCATAGATTTTTAGGAAAAAAATAACAATTAATAATATAATATTTGTTTTAAATACTATTTTATGTCAATTTTGACACAATTTGGTAATTGAATTTTGTGAAAATAATAACAGAATGATTAGTTTGAAAAATGTAACACCCTAGGTAAATATAGAATATGGAATTTTTATATTTTATGCATATTTGTGAATGAAATATTAATATTACTTTAAAGGGGATTCTATGATCGATGGCGTACCCAATACGCAACAACGAGTTTCTTGGGAATCTTACGCTACACTCTAATAATAAAATAATATTATTTTAAATGGTAGTTAATGCCTAGCTATTTTGATGGCAGGAATGAATAGAACTAACTAAAAAATGATTATATATGTTTGTCAAATATTTTTACTTTTTACAATAACTTTTTAGGATTAAAAATGCGAATGAATCCAATTTTAAGCGTAAACATTCTAATATTCTTTAAAAGGTCGATTAACCGCCTTCTGATGGAGAACCTCTTTTAAATCCACTTTTTGACAAATTTATGTGTTATATTTGACTAAATAAAATTCTTCTTTAGAATTGGGACATCGAAGTTTACTTTGTGTAAATTTTTGGTATTTTTCCGAAAAAGTTTAATTTTTAATGAATAATGAAAAATGATGTATTTTAATTCAAAACCTCCGTTTAATCTAATTTATTTATATGATTAGATTATCCTTTGAATTGGCTTTAATGTGAAATTAGAATATATTTTTAACATTTAATAAATTATTGGTCATTGGAATTTATTTCACTTTGATATTTGACTTAAACTAGTGTCCATCTTTTGATATATATTGTTTCATAAAAACACACTATTTGTTCTGACAGCGGGAATTAATTATTAAATTAATTAATTTAACTTATATGTTTTGAATTTTTTAATATAGACATAATTTTTGAATTCGGAATATCAAATATAGCATAGGGTAAAGTTTTGGTATTTTTTTGAAAAACTTCAATTTTTGATGAATAGTGAAACCACTAAGTGGTACTTAAGAAACTGATTTTTCATTTAAATGAAATTTTACCACCTATGTGGTTTGAATTTAAAAAATCCAACTTAAATGGTTGTCATTTAGAAGTAAAATTTGGTTCAATGGGATTAAAATAATTTTTTGGTGAATAGTAACTTTTATGTTTTTAATCGCGATTGGAGATAATTAGTGTAGTTTAAGGTAAAAATAATGTTTTAATAATATGAGATGAGCTTGACACATTTCCTACCCTTATTGGATGTGTCATGGACGACCAAGAAAATCCATGGGTCAACTTGGGGACCCCATGGAGCCAATTTGGTTGGGAAATGACATAAATATCTTTTTATTTAATGTTAACGTAAAAATGACACAAACATGAGATTTTTTACAAAAACAATTTTTACATGGGGTTATACAAGTCATATTATTGACTATAAATATTAATTATAAAGTTAAAAATATTTCCTACATCATTATATTTGTTTTATAATTTTTAGACATTAAATATATTAAATTATTTATGACATCATGATGATGCAGCGATTACCTCATTAATAAAGGATTTAAATAAAATGAAAAGATAATGTAAAATCTATGACCTAAACATGTCCAAAACCTATTGGATGGTTATATATCGAACTCTTATCACCTTATACTTGAATTATATCAATGTGGGACCGTTTAAATCCGAAACTTATTTTAAATTAAAGGAACATTTCTTTACTCTCCAAGAGTGCCCCTCCTCTCCTCTTATAGAAGGCCCCCACCTCTACCTCCTTACCCACACTTCCAAAGCCTTTGGCTCGGCCAAACCCTACCCATTTTGTATCTAAACATCCCTTTATAACTCTTTGAAGCCTCACTTTGGGCAGAAGTCTTCCCAAGGATGCCTTTGGGCTCAAACCAAAGGGAGTTACCCGATTTTAAGGGAATGTCTTCACTTGAGTCCTTTTGTTTTATTTTGCTTCTCCAAACCCCAAACTCTTTTTATTATTTTCTTTTGTAACAACACCAGTATCTTAAATATACTAGGATGTTTTTTTGTGATGGATTCGAGCTACACTTACACACACCTTCATCTAATGGTTAATGAACATACTGTTTCTTTGGTTGGCGATTTTCTGCCTCACGAAACGATGATTATTCAATATTATTTTAACACCTTTAAATGTGGCCATTATGATGTCACTGTATTTTATATATGATATATATGGTATTTATGTTTACTATATTCTTCTGTATTTTATATTTAAAACATACCTTTATTCTTTTCATGTTGTGTAAATGCGATAATTTCATATGAGGAAGTGTGGACTACCGCCCCCTCAACTGATGTGACTCGTACATGCAATACATAGAATGTATAAAGAATGAAATTAATGAACATATGTGACCTATATAACATATATATTATACTGTAATTATAATATATATATATATATATATATCATTTTTTTTTAATTCCATTAATATGACAAAAAAATGAAAGTAGCGTTCATGCGTACGTACGACCTACCGTCTCCATGAACGGTGCTTTTTGTTTTTTATCTCCAAATGATATGGAATAGTATAAAATGAATATGTACTGATATATATGATATTTTAATCATTAATACTATTCTAGAAATTATTTACTTATAACTACATGGACAATCATTTTTCAAACAAGTTCATTTTTGACTCATGTACCAAACATCGGAAAAAAACGTCTGATATGAACTAACATTATTAAACAATAAATATAACATTATAATATGTGATATGAACTGAATAATAATCTCTAAAGGAGGTCCTTAGGCAATTATAAATTGAACAAAGTTTACTATTCAGGAATATAAAGAAACGAACAAGACAAGTCGGACTTGAGGTAAGGGATCCGACTCCTCTCTTTCTTTTTAAGTACACTCTTTTATGTCATTCCTTTTAAAGCTCATATTTCTTGTTATTGGGATGTTATTCTATATTAATATTACTATAATTTTTATGTTCATATGATTAGAGACCCTATTCTCTCTCATAAATCCATTTTGGAAGTTTTGAGTGGCGCCGTTAGGCTGCCAAAAATTTGTAAGGGATCCAACCTCTCTCGTTCTTTTTAAGTAATATCTTTTATGTCATTTCTTATAAGCTCATCTTTCTTATGTTTGAGGATGTTCTTTTATATTCCTCATACTGTAATTTTATGTTCATATTATGAGAGACCCTATTTGATATCATAAACCCATTTTTGGAAGTTTTAAGTGGCGCCGATAGGATGCCGAGTTTTCGTAAGGGATTTTTCATCTCACTTTTATTCCCGTGAGATTTATGCTACATTTGCCACAATTTCATTTTATTGGTTTATGTACTGCCCATTATTTTACTCATTTTGTAATATACTTTCATTTATGAGTATTTACATCAATTTTTTATTGTCCTTCTTTCACGGGGTGTATGTTTCGAAAGATACCCATGTCGGTAAGGGAACCTCTCACCCTCCTCTTTTTAAAAGTCTTCTTTTGGTATGTAGTTTAATTCACATAACATTATGTTGGGATATATTCTTATATATCCTTAGTGATTTAAATTTTATGTCCAAGTGATGAGATACCCTTTTTTTCTCTCATCAACTCATTTCTAAATTTTGTAGTGACGCCGTTAGGCTGTCAAATTTTTGTAAGGGAACTTCATAACCCGATTTCCGCTCTTTGGGTTAATCTCCTACTTTCAAATTATGTCATGATATTATTATGTACTATCTTGTATTTGTACTTTCATTATGGGTACTTATAGTGAATACACATAATATATCTATTTTATTTAAAAAATTGTCTTTGTATGGGACTTCGTCTCAATATCCTTTCATTGAGGCATATTTTGTTTTATACACAACCTACTTTTATACGGTGTATAAAAACCTTTAACTTTTACGTTTATCCAAAAGTAATCTTTTTTATATGAAGCGTTTTACTAAATGACAAAAGGGAATGTTTATGTCGTATGTATTTGGCGACAACGACTTCTCCGCCTTCATGAACATTATTTGAGTTTCGGCTTCCTCTACAAGACATACCTTTTTTTAAAAGAAAAATAAATACCTTGTTTTAATTTTCTTTTATTTTGGTATTGAAAATGGTTTTCATAATGTTTTTATATCAATGTGTTTTATTGATATCTTGTGATTGAAAAGTGGAAATGTTATGTTTCCTTTCTGCATGTTTTATGTCATATGATTATGTTATGATTCTTGGGCATTATTATGAAGACAGGTGGTTCCGTGATAAACTAAGGGTGGGTGAGCCCGATATAGCTCTCCAATTCATTGGGTAACGTGAAGGAGTGAAACATTAAGGTTTCTCCGAAGAGATTTAGGGAATATACTGTGGTGGGTATTCCAAACGTAACCAAGAGGGTTACTCCCTACGTAAGAATGTTATGAATGCCTCAAGTTACCTTTATGTCTTATGATTTCTATGATTTATTAATGTTTTGATGAGGTATGGTAAAGTACTTATTTTTTATGGGTGAAGTATTATTTCATTCTTATGTATGTATGAACTCATGTTTCTTTTCCATATTTTTATAACCCTTACTGAGCTTTTTATGCTCATCCCAAGTTTTTTGAATTTTTTTTCACAGGTCAAGGGAAAGGTACATGATATGATGATAATGTCAAGGAAGTGTCAAGAAAGAATCCATGATTTATTTTTAAATATGTTTCTATTGATGGGAAAAAATGAATACTGTCTTTTATGTAACCACGTTGTTTAAATGTAGAATGTAATGCAAGTTTTATGATCTAATTCTCTAAAACTCTAATCCTGAAAAGATCCTCAATGTGTAATCTTGTAATAACTCAGGATTAAGTAAGGTTTAAGGCAGGGGCCTTATAGTTGTTATCAGAGGTCGGTTTAGACAACTTTAGGGATTAGGAGTTTTTGTTAGACACATGATTAGTCCCTATATCTATTATTTCAGTTAAATCCTTGTTTTATTACTTTTTTCAAGTCAAGTAATGTCGATTACAAATGGAAGGAGACGGATCTCAAACAACATTCCTATCTCTTCCTGATGACATGCTTGAAATAATTATTGAAAAGTCGTGTTTGGATGATTGTGAAACTTTTTCTAGAATAAAACTCACTTACAAGCAGTTGTTTGAGATATCAAACACCTCCACTATACCTCGTTATCATCGTGGATCATGGGTTGTTTTTAAATAAATACTATTTTCCCAATATTATCATATTTTCAAGAAAGGTAAATATTATCAAGGTAGTTTCAAATATTTTACCTTATCACAAGAATTTGAAGCATATTATGATTTTAAAAATGGTGTTGAGGAAGGAGACCCTTGCACAGCCTATTTATATTTTCATTTAAAATATATTCTCTCAGCACATACTTATGGTATTTTAAAAGGACCAATAATAGAAAGTTTCAACTCAAATTATGTCAGACTATTTTGTAGAAATCATGTTTTATCAGATGTATTGGAATTATATGTCATACATGATTATTTTCGAAAACTGTTTTTCTGTGAAAACCCATATGACCCATGTTGTACAAGGTGTATTTGGATGGAGGAAGAAAATGATGTTGAAAGATCTCTAAATCATTGTTGTAATGCATGGGACTTATACCTACGTGAGCAAGATGATGATGAAACCGAGTGGACGCCTTGATCAAGGTATGATGTTATTCATTTTGGGAATCGTTTTATTTTATCTAATGGTGGTGAAATAAGACTAAAGGGAATTAAGATGTTGAGATCGTAACAAATTTGGATGAAAATGAGAGGTATAAGGAAACTATTGAGGTTAAAACATGTTAGGGTTATTTTTGGAGTTCTATAAAAAGGAAAAAACGCAGACCGTGTGACAACCCGTCACGTCGGACAATGCTGCGGGAATCGAACCCACAACCAAAGTGTGACTGGTATTTATCACCTACAACTGGACTATGTGAAGTCCCTGGTTAGTTTTACTGATTATTTTTAGTTAGATGATTTTATGAATTAAGAGTAAGTTTATTTTGGGTTATCTATGGAAATTTATTAACCTATCATGGAGGATATGTGATTAGGTTAATTACTTTTCAATACGAGACATTAAGAGCAACTGATGTTGTTTGGAGATAAATCATACGATTTACCTTGGAAGACTATGTGACTAAATCCTTCAAATATTTGGGTTTCAATCTTAGTTTGGTTTACTTTGAAAAATTATATGGACAAATTGTTTATCGAATAGTCCTCATTGAACTTTGGGTTTTGTTGGACAAATTTTGGAGATTAAGAATAGATTTTCTTTTTATAAAGGGTTATCCTTTTCTGGATTATCTGATCTTATACCAAACTTTTTGGTTTTGGTATTGGTTAAAGTCTAAATACATGGGAAGTATATAGTTCTCTTTTGTGTATTAGGTGATTCTCTAGAAATTGATTATAGTACTCTTAATGTGAACAAGTCTTCCTAAATACTCGTCTTTTGGAGAAAATATGAGTTTGTGTAAGGAATCTAATAAAACATGAAAGTCAACATGATAAGTGATTATGTTTCCTTATGAATAAATTCCTCACTAAAAAGTAACTTAAAACAAAAATGTTTTCTATTAACATTTCCAACTGGGGAATCGAATACCGTTTAACCCATCACAAGTTTGTGATTTTCTTGTGGTTAACTTTCTCTTAATCATGTTTTCTATCACTCTCCATCAGAACATGACCCTATGTTTTCTCCTATATGTCCATGTTTTCCTACATGGAATCCTATTATGGGTTAACTCAGGTGACCTCTATACTTATCTTTCTTTATTTTAAAGTGATTGTTTTACCGACTCTTGTTCCGATGTGGGACTTTCAAGGATGTTTCCAAGCTCAATTTTAACATTGTGAGGACACAATTCCCAAAAGGGGGGAAGGATGTAACACCCCAGGTAAATAAAGAATATGAAATTTTTATATTTTATCCATATTTGTGAATAAAATATTAATATTACTTTAAAGGGGATGCTATGCTCGATGGCGTACCCAATACGCAACAACGAGTTTCATGGGAATCTTACGTTGCACTCTAATAATAAAATAATATTATTGTAAATGGTTGTTAATGCCTAGCTGTTGTGATGGTGGGAATGAATAGAACAAACTAAAAAATGATTATATATGTTTGTCAAATATTTTTACTTTCTACAATAAATGTTAAGGGATTAAAAATGCGAATGAATCCAATTATAAGCGTAATCATTCTAATATTCATTAAAAGGTCGATTAACCGCCTTTTGATGGAGAACCTCTTTTAAATCCAATTTATGACAATTTTATGTGTTATATTTGATGAAATAAAATTCTTCTTTATAATCGGGACATCAAAATTTACATTTTTTAAATTTTTGTATTTTTCTGAAAAAGTTCAATTTTTAATGAATAGTGAAAAATGTTGTATTTTAATTCAAAACCACTTTTTAATCTAATTTATTTATATTATTAGATTATCTTTTTAATTGGTTTCAAAGTGAAATTATAATTTATTTTTACCATTTAATAAAATAGTGGTCATTGAAATTAGTTTCACTTTGAAATTTGACATAAACTAGTGTCAATCTTTTGATATATATTGTTTCATAAAATCACGCTATTTGTTCTAACAGGGGGAATTAATTATTAAATTAATTAATTTAACTTATATGTTTTTAATTTTTTAAAATAGCCATCATTTTTGAATTTGAAATATCAAATATATCTTAGGGTGATGTTTTGGGATTTTTCTGAAAAACATCAATTTTTTATGAATAGTGAAACCACTAAGTGGTACTTAGGAAACTGATTTTTCGTTTAAATGAAATTTTACCACCTCTGTGGTTTAAATTTAAAAAATCCAACATATATGGTTGTCATTAAGAAGTAAAATGTGGTTCAATGGGATTAAAATAATTTTTTGGTGAATAGTAACTTTTATGTTTTTAATCGCGATTGGAGGTAATTAGTGTAGTTTAAGGTAAAAATAATGTTTTAATAATATGAGATGAGCTCGACACATGTCCTACCCTCATTGGATGTGTCATGTCCGACCAAGAAAATCCATGGGTCAACTTGGGGACCCCATGGAGCCACTTTGGATGGGAAATGACATAAATAACTTTTTATTTAATGTTAAAGTAAAAATGACACAAACATGAGATGTTTTACTAAAACAATTTTTACATGGGGTTATAAAAGTCAGATTTTTAACTATAAATATTCATTATAAAGAGAAAACGATTTCCTACATCATGATATATTTTTTTATAATTTTTAGACATTAAATATATTAAATTATTTATGACGTCATGATGATGCAGCGATTACCTCATTAATAAATGATTTAAATAAAATGAAAAGATAATGTCAAATCTATTACCTAAACATGTCCAAAACCTATTATATGGGTATATTTAGAACTCTTATTACCTTATCCACGTATTATATCAATTTTGGTGCTTTTAAATCCGAAACTCATATTAAAATAAAGGAACATTGCTTTACTTTCCAAGAGTGCCCCTCCTCTCTTCTTATAAAATGCCCCCACCTCTACCTCCTTACCCACACTTCCAAAGCCTTTGGATCGGCCAAAACCTACCCATTTTGTATCTCCACATCCCTCTATAATTCCTTAAAGCCTCACTTTGGGCATAACTCTTCCCATGGAAGCCTTTGAGCTCAAACCAAAGAGAGTTACCCTGTTTTAAGGTAATGTCTTCACTTGAGTCCTTTTGTTTTATTTTGCTTCACCAACCACCTAAACTATTTTTATTATTTTCTTTTGTAACAAAAACAATACCTTCAATATACTAGGATGTTCGTATGTAAAGGATTCGAGCTACACTTACACACACCTTCATCTAATTGTTAAAGAACATACTGTTCATGTGGTTGGCGATTTTCTGCCTCATGAAACGATGATTGTTCAATATTCTTTTAACACCTTTAAAGGTGGCCATTATAATGTCACTGTATTTTATATATGATATATATGGTATTTATGTTTACTATATTCTTCTGTATTTTATATTTAAAACATACCTTTATTCTTTTCATGTTGTTTAAATGCGATAATTTCATATGAGGAAGTGTGGACTACTGCCCCCTCATGTGATGTGACTCGTACATGCAATACATGGAATGTATAAAGAATGAAATTAATGAACATATGTGACATATGTGACATATATATTATACTGGAATTATAATATATATATATATATATCATTTATTTTTTTAATTCCATTAATATGATAAAAAAATGAAAGTAGGGTTCATGCGTACGTACGGCCTACCATCTCCATGAACGGTGCTTTTCGTTTTTTTATCTCCAAATGATATGGAATAGTATAAAATGAATATGTAATGGATATATATTATATTTTAATCATTAATACTATTATGGAAATTATTTACTTTTAAATACATGGGCAATCATTTTTCAAACAAGTTCATTTTTGACTCATGTACCAAACATTGACAAAAACATCTGATATGAACTAACATTATTAAACAATTATTATAACATTATAATATGAGATATGAACTGAATAATAATATTTAAATGATGTCCTTAGGCAATTATAAATTTAACAATGTTTATTATTCAGGAATATAATGAAACAAACAAGACAAGTCGGACTTGAGGTAAGGGATCCTACTCCTCTCTTTCTTTTTAAGTAAACTCTTTTATGTCATTCCTTTTAAAGCTCATATTTATTGTTATTGGGATTTTATTTTATATTAATATTACTGTAAATTTTATGTTCATATGATGAGAGACCCTATTCTCTCTAATCAATCAGTTTTGGATGTTTTGAGTGGCGCCGTTAGGCTGCCAAAATTTCGTAAGGGATCCAACCTCTCTCGTTCTTTTTAAGTAATCTCTTTTAAGTCATTTCTTATAGGTTCATCTTTATTATGTTTGAGGATGTTCTTTTATATTCCTCATACTGTACTTTTATGTTCATATTATGAGAGACCCTATTTGATATCATAAATCCATTTTTGGAAGTTTTAAGTGGCGCCGTTAGGCTGGCGAGTTTTCGTAAGGGATTTTTCGTCTCACTTTTACTCCCGTGAGATTTATGTTACATTTACCACAATTTCCTTTGAGTGGTGTATGTACTGCCCATTATTTTACTCATTGTGTAATATAATTTCATTTATGAGTATTTACATCAATGTTTTGTTGTCCATCTTTCATGGGGTGTATGTTTCGAAAGATACCCATGTCGGTAAGGGAACCTTTCACCCTCCTCTTTTTAAAATACTTCTTTTGTTATGTCTTTTAATTCACATAACATTATGTTGGGATATGTTCTTATATATCCTTAGTGATTTAAATTTTATGTCCAAGTGATGAGATACCCTTTTTATCTCTCATCAACTCATTTTCTTAATTTTGTAGTGACGCCGTTAGGCTTTGAAATTTTTGTAAGGGAACTTCTTAACCTGATTTCCGTTCTTTGGGTTAATCTCCTAATTTCAAATTATGTCATGATATTATTATGTCCTATCTTGTATTTGTACTTTCTTTATGTGTAAATATAGTGAATACACATAATATATCTATTTTATTTAAAAAATTATCTTTGTATGGGACTTCGTCTCAATCTCCTTACATTGAGGCATATTTTGTTTTATACACAACCTACTTTTATACGGTGTATAAACCCCTTTGACTTTTACGTTTATCCAAAAGGAATCTTTTTTATATGAAGAATTTTACTAAATGACAAAAGGGAATGTTTTTGTCGTATGTATGTGGCGACAACGACTTCTCCACCGCCGTGACCATTATTTGAGTTTCAGCTTCCTCTACAAGACATACCTTTTTTTAAAAGAAAAATAAATACCATGTTTTAATTTTCTTTTATTTTGGTATTGAAAATGGTTTTCATAATTTTTTTATATAAATGTTTTGTATTGATATCTTGTGATTTAAAAGTGGAAATGTTATGTTTCCTTTATGCATGTTTTATGTGATATGATTTTGTTATGGTTTTTGGGCATTATTATGAAGATGGGTGGTTCCGTGATAAACTAAGGGTGGGTGAGCCCGATATTGCTCTCCAATGCATTGGGTAATGTGAAGGAGTGAAACGTTAAGGTTTCTACGAAGAGATTTAGGGAATATACTATGGTGGGTATTCCAAACGTAACCAAGAGGGTTACTCCCTACGTAAGAATGTTATGAATGCCTCAAGTTACCTTTATGTCTTATGATTTCTATGATTTATTCATGTTTTGATGAGGTATGTTAAATTGATTATGTTTTATGGGTGAAGTATGATTTCATTCTTATGTATATATGAACTCATGTTTCTTTTCCATATTTTTATAACCCTTAATGAGCTTTTTATGCTCATCCCACGTTTTTTGAAATGTTTTTCACAGGTCAAGGGAAAGGTACATGATATGATGATATTGTCAAGGATGTGTCAAGAAAGATTCGATGTTTTATTTTTAAATATGTTTCTATTGATGGGAAAAAATAAATACTATCTTTTATGTAACCACTTTGTTTAAATGTGGAATGCAATACAAGTTTTATGATCTAATTCTCTAAAACTCTAAACCTGAAAAGATCCTCAATGTGTAATCTTGTAATAACTCAAGATTAAGTAAGGTTTAAGGTAGGGGAATTATAAAAAAAATTTAATTACATCAATACTAAAATGTCTTATTAACCTAAAAAATTATTTTAAATCATAAAAAGTCTCAAATTACATTTTTTTGGGTATTTATAATATCAATTATGTTAATATTTCATTAATTTGGAAATTACAGCATAATAATTATGTCATAAATAAATTAAATTATTTAATTTCTAAAAATTATAAATAAAATAAAATTATGTAGGAAATATTTTTGTCTTTCTAATGAATATTTATAGTATAATTTATCTTATTTATAACCCTACATTAAAAATGTTGTAGTTATTAAACATTGATTTTAACTATTTTAACTCTTCATTAAATAAAATAATAATAAATGTCCTAATCTAATCCAAGTGAAACTAAATGGGCACATTTTATCACTATGGATGTTTTTGGTCTAATTACACTCATCCAATAGAATTAGGACATGTTTTAGGGTAATAATAATATCATTTTCAGCATTAATTACCCTATTTACTTTTAATCGTGGTAAATAAAAGTAAAAAGATACAATTCACCAAAAAATTATTTTTTTCTTATTGAACCACATTTTACTTACTGATATAAACCGTGTCTCTAGGATTTTTGAAATTCCACTCACGTATGTGGTAAACTTATGTTTTATGTAAATTTCCAAATTCTCCTAGGAGGTGGGTAAAAGATGGTTAAAAGTTCAATAAAATTTTTATATATCTAAATTTATTATAAAATGACTCCAATGAATTACACTTAACTTATATAGGTAATATGTATCAATTTTTACATAGAATAAATATAAATAAAATAAATAATTATTTAAATAAAAATTCAGTTTTTAAATAGAAACCTAGTGTTTTCAGTGTTCATCAAAAATTGAAAGTTTTATGAAAAATTCCATAAATTCCCCCTAGGTTAATTTTGATATTTGGAATCCAAAAATTAAGTCCATTTCCAATGATAAAATTTATAAAATGTCAAAAATTGGGTATTACTATTTATAATGGCTAGTTTATAAAATATTTTAATAACATATCGTTGTTTATTGAAACTCGATATTGCGTACAACCCATGCAATTGAGGAAGGTTACTCTTGCTTATAACGCAAGCCAAGACAGTGTTGTGTGTAGTTAAAGATTCTTTTATATATCATTATACATAAAAACAAAATATTTCACATAAAATTTCAGGTGTTACATTCTACCCCCCTTAAAATGGGTTTTGCCCTCGAAATTTGTCAGATTGAATCAAACAGATGAGGATACCTCTCCCTCATCATATACTCAAGTTCCCATGTAGATTCATTTAATTTTTGGTTCCTCCATAAAACATTCACCATGTGAGTGGTCTTGTTTGGTAGGACTTTTTCGCTATGATCTAGAATCTCTATCGGTTGTTCTTCATAAGAAATATCTTGCTCTAGAAGTACAACATCTGAGACGAGTACATGTGAAGGATCGAGTATGTACTTTCTCAGGAGAGATTCATGGAAAAATCATGAACTTGAGAGATATTTGGTCAAAGCGCCATTTGGTAAGCTACCTTCCCATCCTGATCCATTATTTCAAAAGGAAAAAAGAAACATAGGGCTCAACTTTCCCTTATTTCAAAATCTCATTACTCTCTTCCAAGAAGATATTCATAAGAACACTTTATCACCCACTTCAAGCTGTAAGTATTTTTTTTCCGGTTATCGACATAACTTTCTTGTCGACTCTAAGTTTCTATTATGTGTTGTTGAATACGTCTGACCTTTTCTGCCATCTCATCAACAAGATCAGGTCCAAATAGATTTCTTTCCCCAACTTCATCCTAGCAAGTTGGAGTCATGCATTTCATTCCATAGAGAGATTCATAAGGATTCATCTGAATACTGGAGTGAGAGCTATTATTATAATAAAATTCCGCAAAAGGTAGGTGTTGATCCCAATCACCTCTAAAATCCATAGAGCAATCTCTTAACATATCTTCTAGAGTTTGAATTGTTCTCTCAGACTGACCGTCTGTCTGAGGACGATATGCATTGCTGAAACTCAGCTCTGTATCTAGAGTATGCTCAAGAATTCTCCAGAACATCAAGGTAAACCTCAGATCCTGATCAGATATAATAGAAAGTTGTACTCCATGCAATCTTACCACTTCCTTCACATATATCATGGCAAGCTGATCCAGAGAGAAATCTTCTCTAATAATAATGAAGTGTGCTGACTTCGTAAGATGATCAACTACAACCCAGATATCATTATTGCCTTTGGATGTTTTAGGATGTCCAGTGACATAGTCCATAGTGATGTTTTCCCATTTCCATTCGGGTATGGGTAATGGTTGTAACATCCCCTTATACTTCAGCCTCTCAGCTTTAACTTGCTGACAAACCATGCATCGAGAGACATATTTAGCAACATCTCTTTTCATGCCATCCCACCAGAAGTACTCTTTCATGTCCCTATACATCTTTTTTCTTCTTGGATGAATAGAGAATGATGAACTATGAGCCTCATCTAGTAGCTCCTTCTTTAATTCCGGGATGGTAGTAACACAAACCTGATTCTTGAACCATATTATCAGATTAAAATCAAGGTTGAATTCAAGAACATTTCTCACCTTATTTTGTAACTCTACATCTTCTTTTTGTGCCTCTTTAATCTTCACATATATAGATGGTTGAACATTCATTTTTCAATGATAAGATTTTCCCCCTTCCATTATAATTCCATGATCCATCCATTGTAAATCCATAAATATTGGATCTTTTGTGATCCTCATCATGGATAAGCTGGCATGGTATTGTCGACTTAATGCGTCTCCCACCTTGTTTGCTTTCCCAGGGTGATAATTAATTGAGCAGTCATAGTTCTTAATCAACTCCTACCATCTTCTCTGGTACATATTCATCTCATTTTGTGTGAAAATAAAATTTAGACTTTTATGATCAGTATAAATATCACATCAATCACCATTAAGATAATTCCTCCAAATCTTTAATGCAATGATTACCGCAGCTAACTCCAAATCATGTGTTGGGTAATTTTGCTCATGGGTATTCGATTTTCATGAGGCATAAGCTATCACCATATCATTTTTCATGAGAACACACCCCAATCACTTCATGGATAAATCACTGTAGATGAAAAACCTTTCTCCACTACAAAGCAATGTGATCACAGGTGCACTAGATAATCATCTTTTTAACTCCTTTAAATTCCCTTCACATTCCTCTGTCGAAACAAACATAACTCATTTCTGAGTCAATTTGGTGAGTGGGTTAGATAATCATGAAAAATCATTTACAAAACATCGATAATATCCAGCCAAACCAAGAAAACTTCAGATCTCAGTTACTATTGTTGGTCTCGACCATCTTTTGATAGCCTCTATTTTTGATGTATCCACAAATATCCCCTCTTTTGAGATTACATGACCCAAAAATGAATCTTTTTGAATCCAAAATTCACACTTGGTTAATTTGGCATAAAGCTTATCCTTTATCAGGGTCTTCAATACAATTCTCAATTGATCTTGATGTTCTTCCTTTCTCTTTGAATAGACAAGAATATCATCTATAAAGACTACCACAAACCGATCAAGATAGTCTTTAAAGAATCTATTCATCAGATCCATGATGATAGTAGGGGAATTAGTAAGACCAAATGGAATCACTAAAATTCATAGTGTCCATACCATGTACGGAAATCCATCTTTGGTATATCCTCCCTTTTGACCCTTAATTGAGGATTCACTGAACGAAGATCAATCATGGAAAAGTATTGAACTCTGCGTAGTTTGTCAAATAAGTCTTCAATGTGTGGGAGAGGATATTTGTTCTTGATAGTGATATTGTTTAGTTCTTGATATTCAATGCAGAGTCTCATTGATCCATCTTTCTTCTTAACAAACAGAATAGGTGATCCCCAAGGTGACGCACAAGGGCGTATGAATCCCTTATCAAGATTCTCTTGGATTTCCTTCTTCAATTCCTGAAACTCAATTGGGGCCATTCTATAAGGTGTCTTTGAAATGGGCATAACACCCGGTATGAGTTCAATTTAAAAATCAACCGCACGATTTAGTGGAAGACCTAGGAATTCCTCTGGAAATACATCCTCAAACTCCCGTACAATGGGAATATTCTTAATCATGAGTTTCTCACCAACCATTTGAAATAAATAACCTTCAATTAGTGGAATCAAGGCCCATAATAAGGAAGAAATTTCCACTAGAAGGTTATGTTCATCCTTGCATTGATAGACGATCATAGATTGATCTGGAATATGAAATCTGACTTACCTTATCTGGTAATTGATATGAGCTCCATATAATGAAAGCTAGTCCATGGAAAGAATCACATCAAATTCTACTATAGGAAGGATCACAAGATTTGCAGGAAGCACATTCCCAAAATCTTCAATTGGAGAAGAATTATAAACTTATGATGTGACTGTTGTGCCATTAGGGGTTGTCACAGCTAACTCAACATCTAATTGTGGAGGTAATACGACGATACCCTTAGAAAAGTATTCAGAAATAAACGAGTGGGTGGATCCATAATCAAATAAAACATTTTATACTTTAGAGTGGATGGTATGTGTACCTTTCACCACTTTTTTATCATACTCTACATCGCTGATAGAAATTGAATGTGAATTTCTATTGTCTTTATCCTTAAGAGTTTGTTGACATCGATCATAATAAACAACCCTTGGATTAGAGAATTGTTTAGAATAATGCCCCATTTCCTTGCACTTGTAACATTGAAGTGTAGGAGGTTCACTCTGTGTAGCCTTTTCTTTGTTTGCATCTCTGGACATATTCTTCCCATCATTGTGGTATTCAAATACTCGATGACCTTCTTTTCCACATTTGAAACATTTACTTTTCCCTTTAAAAAAACTCACCCCATGTTTCTTTCCACACATTGAGCATAAGGGAAATCTCATCTTATTTTCAGTGTGCTCTTTAGATTTTCATTTGAATTCCATTTACCTCTTCTTATCAAACACATATGACTGATGGGTTACTCAAATATCCATCTCAACCTTGAGAGCACATTGAACGATTTCTTCATAGCTATTAAAGTCTCTTATGGCTAAACCCTTTCGAAGACTTGTTTTTAATCCACTAAATAATCGATCGATCTTACTCTCATCTTGGACAATAATCCTAGAAGCGTACCTTGAAAGTCTTGTAAAATTTTCTTCGTATGTACCAATAGATTCACCATCCTTTTTCTTCAGTTCAAGAATCTCCTTCTCCATCTTCGATGGAAGAATATAAGGGAAGTAATTATTGAAAAATCAGTTCTTGAACTCGTCCCATTCCATGGACTCAATTTTATCCTTTTTCCTCATATTCTTAATAAGATTCCACCATTGATCAGCTTCACCTTCCATACAATATACTGCTAAGATGAATTTATCATGTTCAAAACATTGTAGAACAAAAAATATCTTTTCAGTGGTACTGATCCACTATTTAGCCACTGATAGATCAGTAAACCCACTGAATGAGGGTGGACGCTACCTCATGAAGGATTCAACCGAATGTTGCTCCTTTCTTTTCTCATTTGGAAGTCATGCGTGATTCATTTCTTGAATAAGTTGTGTGAGCATGGCCACAAGATTTTTCATTCCATCTCCCATAACATTTGGTTACTCACAGGGACAATCATTGCATTTCCCATCGCATTCTGCATTGACATGGTTCCTTCGGGTTCCAGCCATTGACTAAAACCAAGAAGAATAGTTTGAGGAAAACTAATTATAATAGGAAAACAACATAATATGTAAACAATGTTCACACTTTAGGTCTTATCATAGGTTACTAATGGCCATTTCTAAAACACTACTATTTTGTCCTATGCTTAGACATATACATTGGGTTTTTACTAAGGCTTTCACATCCTTGTTTCCAAATGTTGACTATACCCTCCCTCTGATACCAACTATAATGACCCATACTTTACATACATTGTTATTACATCAGAATTGAAGCATACTTATTACAACATATAACAAAACCATGGTACCGTATAGGTATAATGTCTTTAGAAATTGGGAAACATAAACAACTGGTTCATAATGAATCTAAATTTTCTCACGTTTATTTCATCATATCTAGTGTCCCTTTTGGCTTTTCCTACTTAATAACCTTCTTCCTGGCCTGGGGAAAGAAAACATACAAAAGGGTGAGCTCAAATGCTCATTAAGTGTAAACAAATTAAATATCCTATTCATAAGAACATAGCATTTCAAAAATCATAACATGTAAAAGAGATCATAATATCATAACATGGGATAATATCATAGTAGTGAAATGTAATACCAATAATCATAACATAAAAAAATGAAACTTTTTGTAATACACACATAATCATAGAGAATCATTTCTTAGTAGTCAAGACTCATTTCCAAGACTATATTAGCAGACAAAGTCCATTTCTGAACCGAGTTCACTCTTTGTTTTAGTCCTCTGTCACTTAACCTGATTAACCTACCGATCCATCCATGTCTATCTCATGATATATAAATCTTTACCCAATTCATTTGATGGAGATATAGGTCCCGCCCATCTCATAATGATACCATTCTTATGTGTTCCACAAGATCAAAAATCATACATCATGGCATAAGCCATGTAATAAAAATGGGATTCTTAAACATCATGCCATCATAACATAATCCATATAAGATAAAATAAAATCATAAAAATAATTCAATCATAACATAAAAAAATCAATGTAAAAATAGGGATATAAACAGAACCCCATATTATCTTAGATGGAAAATAATTTTGATAAAACACTTGAACTCCATTCTTGAGAAAAATATCCTTTCTACTTCAAAAAAAAATTTCATTTCTTAAAATGTCATACAATTTTAAACTAAAACAAGTTGATTAAAAATAAACTTCAAAACATGTAAAGTAAGCTTAATGGAAATAATGTTCTAAAAGACCATTCAGGCCGTATAAGTTAAAAAAACATTCTTCTCGTACTTTGGCCAGAAAAGTCAAAAAGTAGCTCGTACTACAAATGAAAAAATATTCCTTTCATATCTTTTACTAAATACTCACCAACAAGTAATATTGGATTTTAAAAATAGTATGAGGATAGAAATAATATTTCATAATGAGGAAACAAGGATGTGGATGATAAATACACCCCAGTAAATACCAAATTATAAACAATCTCAGATAAAAATTAGATTGTGAGATTTTCCCTTATGTTAGGTCCGATATGCTTTGTATATGTCCAATACTCCTATATAATGATTTAAATAATGTCATTTACTTATTAAAGAAACAAATTAATTGTTATGATATCATATATGGTCATATTCGTATCTTCTTATATGTAATATTTGATAGTTACTTATTATTCGGGTGTTCATTGCTTTATTTTCTTATGCATGTCTTGTCGAATAAATTCTTATTCTTCTTTTTATGTTATAGATAACTCATTTTCCGAATGGTAATAGTGTAAAATATATCATATTTATTCATTCAATTCATTTATATAATAATTATTAATGAAGATCATGTAGAACGAGTCGCATCACATCGTGGAGACGGTAGGCCGTACGTATGCACGAGCGATGATATCATTTCCATAATCATGGAATTGTATTTATGTGTATGTATACTATTTAAGAATTAATATTACTTTAAAATAATCATATATAGTTATTATTTACCCCATTATACCCCTCCATGTAATGTGGTGGTGGAAAACATATTACACCACGGCGTGGAGATGGTATTCCGTACGTACGCACTCTCGGTGATTTCATTTTCCATAGGATGGATAGAAGGTGAAATAAGATTGGTTCATATTTATAATAAAATATAGTTATATGAGTGATACTGATGTTATTACTTCTTAATGAAAAAACTAATGAAGAGGAAGTAGAAGAAGAAATAAATTTTAAAGAATCTGTAACGGACACTACCTCTTCTTTGAAGCGGCTCCTCTTAACCTCCTCTTATGGCACTAAAATTGGTCTATGAATAAGACTAGGACCTCAAGTAGGTTTCTATTTAAGTTTAGAAGTGAAATGATCAGGTTTTGTCCGAGCATGAAGGCTCAAAGTTGTGTAATGAGGAGAGGGAGGAGATGCCCTTTTATAAGAGGGGTGAGGGGCACCTTAGGAAAATCTTAAAAATATTATTTTATAATAAAGTCATATTTGGTTTATAATAGCTCCAAATGGATTTATTTCCAAGATAAGGTGGTAATGGGTCGAAATTATCTCAACCAATTTATTTTAGGCAAGTTTAGGTTACTATTTTAACTTTATCATTTAGATTTAACTCTAAGTTATATAGTTTAACTTTTACCATGTCTTCTTGTTTTATTATACTATATGGTTAAGAAACATACAATAACAAGCCAAAATAACCCCAAGTTATTCATTATTAATATATATATCCTTATCTAAGTCAGTTTTCCGAATACTAGATTTTTAGGAAAAATATAACAATTAATAATATAATACTTGTTTTAAAAACTATTTTATGTCAATTTCGAAAAACTTTGGTAATTGATTTTTGTGAAAATAATTACATCATGATTAGTTAGAAAAAAGTTAATTACATCAATACTAACATGTCATATTAACCTATTAAATTTTTGTAATTCATAAAAAGCCTCATATTTCCTTTATTTGTGTATTTATAATATCAATTATCTTAATAATTTCAGTAATAAGGTAATTACTACATCCTCATTACGTCATAAATAAATTAAATTATTTAACATCTAAAAATTATAAATAAAATACCATTATATAGGAAATATTTTTATCTTTCTAATTAATATTTATAGTCAAATATATCTTATGTATAACCCTATATTAAATTTTTTTAGTTATTTAACTTCGATTTTAACTATTATAACTCTTCATTAAATAAAATAAAAATAAATGTCCTAATCTAATCCAAGTGGAATTATTGGCCATATTTTATCCCTAAGGTTGTTTTTGGTCGAATTACACTTATCTAATAGAATTATGACATGTTTTATGGTAATAATAATATCATTTTTACCCTTAATTGCCCTATTTACTTTTAACCATGGTAAATAAAATTAAAAAGTTACAATTCACCAAAAATTATTTTTATCTTATTGAACCACATTTTACTTACCGATATCAACTGTGTCTCTCAGATTTTTGAAATTCCACTCACAGAAGTGGTAAAATTATGTTCTATATAAATTTTCAAATTCTCCGATGAGGTGGGTAAAAGACAGATAAAAGTTCTATATAATTTTTATATATCTAAAATTATTATAAAATTACTCCAATTAATTACCTTGAACTTATATAGGTGTTATGTATCAATTGTAACCTAGAATAAATTTAAATAAAATAAATAATTATTTAAATAAAAAGTTGGTTTTTAAATAGTAACCGAGTGTTTTAACTATTCATCAAAAATTGAATGTTTTCAGAAAAATACCAAATATTCACCCTAGGATAATTTCAATATTCTGAATCCAAAAATGAAGTCCATTTTGAATGATAATATTGATAAAATTTCAAAAATTGGATATTACTATTCATAAAGGCTAGTTTATATAATATTTTAATAACATATCGTTTTTTAGTGAAACTCGGCATTATGTACAGCACACGCTATCGAGGAAGGTTGCTATTGTGTATAACGCAAGCCAAGACAGTGTTGTGTGTAGTGAAAGATTATTTTATATAACATTATACATAAAAACAAAATATTTCTCATAAAATCCTGGGTGTTACATTACACTTATAGATTATTACCATGTTATTGGGTTAATTAGGATTTCATAGCTCATGGAGGTTTAGGGGGGTGAATTTGGGGCTTACTACAAAGAAGGATACCCATATTAATGGAATTGGGTTTGGGTCTAATTGATGTGGATGATACCATGTCAAAAGGGGGTATGATTCATAATCTCATAGATGAGATTCGTTGGATCCTGATCCTTAGGAAGGCTTCTAATATTGAAAAGTTATAGTGAGAATCAGATTTGTCATAGATCATTCTTTCAGATGGATTGTATTGGTGTTGTGATCCTTACAATCCTATAATCCCACAAGATTCATTCATAGTATGATAAACTAGAGGATTTTCAATATTCAACAAACCACACAAAAATATCCTTTTTTCATGTGGATGGAGATTGGAAAATGATGGAATAGGTCATGTATATGACTGAAGAGGTAGTGGGTATGGTGGAAGAGGTCACAACTATGGCACTCACCTCTCTTAAATTTACATTGAAAATGGGTAAAATGTATGAAATTCGTAAATTTTATGGATGTAGAGAGTTGAATAACGGAAACCTCTTATATGAATTTCTAGGGGTTTACACCAAGATTTTTTCCCTCTGATTGGTCTTGGGAGAGAAGGGATACATCTCCTTTGTCAAAGAGAAAATCATGTGTGATCCTTGTCCTACCTACCAATAACTGAAGGCTCCAACTCTTAGATATGATAAGTGAAGGACAAAGTCATATCCCTATAATCAATGAATTGGAACTCCTCAATATTATCCCAAGGTTAAGGTTTAATGTTACCATAGATATACAAACCTATAATCATCCCAAGGATATTTCCCCTCTTGTAGGATTGGTGCTGGAAACCTATGACCATAGTAACACAAAACCAAATGGGAGACATGCATATGTGACTTTCCACATGGTTTTCTAAATCATGAGTTCTTAGTGGAGGTTTCAAAGTTATCCTTTTCAGACAAGGGATCCAATGAATGAAAAAATATTCAATGAATGAATTTAATGGAGGATCCATGATATTTTTTTATAGGCTGAGAAGTTGAGGTGAACCATGAAGGGGCATGCCCTTAGGCAGTGCACATGGGAGTGGTGCACAAGTAGTCTTGGGAGAACTGGTTTCACAATAAGCGATAGAAAACCTCAATGAATGTATTTGGGTGATTCATGACTCAATACTATAAGGGTCTTCAGAGGTTTTCCTATAAGTGAGGCACACAAATTCCGGTTTGATGATGGGTGATCACAAAAGTTTTCATAAATCAGGGGTTTGGGTGAACTATTCATGCATGTGTTTTTTTAGTAACACTGAAAGGAAATAAGTCTGACTATATTACTTTATTTCCCTTTATTTAGGTGTTATAAAACAACATTAGTTGTTTCGGGGTACTATGGAGAATCAATAGGAAGATTAGAGTAGCAATCAGCCTTCTATAAAATTGTTTCGTACAAATGAAAGCCCCGAGTGTCTATTTATAAGTAATTATTGCACCCTTGGTAAAGAATACTGGTCGTGCATGTGTGGTGGAGTGGAAGTACATACACGCCAAAAATGATTTGGACAACCTTGGGAGAACTAGTTTTTTTATCCTTTGAAATTAATGAAATTCTCAATCTATTATCTCCTCTTTTTCTAATGCATTTTCCTTTTGCAATTTTTTATCTATGTGATAAAATAGAGTGTCAATAATATTTCCCTTAAATAAAATATTACTATAACTATATCACGTTAAACTTTTTCAATTCCAAAATTTCTATATCATCATATTCATTACTATTTGTGTTCAAATACCACTATTGATCACTATCTCTTTCTAAATAGTATTATATCAAAATAAACATTTCCATTTCATTACATCCTAAATCCATGAATATATTTTAATGGACCTTTATTTATTATTTAGTTACCAATGGTTTAGTAGTTACATTAAATAATTAAGGCTTCTTCAACATAAAATAATCCAACAAAGGATCATCATACTTTGGAAAAATGGGTTTTTTCATATGGGAAATATTATTTTTCATAACCTACATATGTTTCTCCTATATGGACATGAACTTGTAAGCTCTAAAAACCAATGTATTTACATTCTTTTATGGGTAATCCATAAATTGATAATTGGTGTTGATATTATTCCCCAAAATCCTCTATAACCTATATAAAAACAATAGATCAAATATAATTATCTCACAACATCATAAACATTAATAGAAAGAAGAAAAATCAACAAAAGTTATTGAACCTTGTATATTTTCATCTAAACTCTCTTATTATATATATTCTTCAGAAATCTATTCACAAAATATCATACTAAACATACTTTCCTAAAATCTATAATTATCTCAATTTTAGTAACCGGCCATCAATGTTTACATTATTACAATTATTATAAGATAAATGGATTGTAACATTATGTGTCAAGATATTAATAAATCCTAGGATACTTGATACATAAATTATTTCGATATAATTTTATCAAAAAAATACAATTGAAAACATTATTCCATCATTGAAAATCATTCGAATATTACATAATCATATCCTAAGTAAAAGTAAAAGTAATATATTTTGAAATCAAATTTTATATATGGGAATGAATATAAGGGAAGAAACAATGAGTATATAAGGAATCAAAACATGTTAGAGTGGATAATTAATACACGTTTCATTTAACTCAAAATAAGAGAATTAACCTATTTACATTGAAAATATTAATATAAATATCACATTGATAAAAATATTTGGAATTTTATTCATGGAAATTAATTATTTATTATGTCATGATCCTTCTATAAAAGCCTCATTCAATGAAATCGAGAACATTACATTCAATGAATTTTTTTATAATGTTTTAGTGATTATGTAGTTATACACTAATCACCCAACCAAATTTTTAATTAGTTTTCATCGTATGACTTATCAATGCATTGATGGAATGCCTATAACTGGCCCCCACATGTCACTTACATACGTCCAATTAATTCTTGATATATTGAATTAATAATATACTAATGATTAAGTATGTATTATTGATAAATAAATTTCATGTATATTAATTAATTTCAGATTTATAACTAACCAAATAATGAGGTGATGAAAAATTATTTACAACACTATGTGAGGATGATAATATGTATGTAGATGCGAGCAATGTTTTATTTTTCATTTGATAAAATAATATATAAATGGATGTAAATTTAAAATTAAAAAATCTTAGTACGGTAAATACTGTTATAAAATTGTGTAAATATAGTTTTAATTACTTAGAGGTGGTTTATGAAGTAAGAAACATGAAAATTATAGGTAAGAAGACATAAATATTCTATTGGTAATATCTAATGGATTACACCTTAATAATTATTGAACTGGTTTTTTTGTGATACCAAAACCCTTATGACATGGGTAGGGAAACTGGGAAGGTATTTCAGTAGGTATTAGTATAGATAAGTGGCTCATGAAGTGTTTATATGAGAGGATGCTAGGCCCCCTTTTCTAGTTAGATGGGTTGAAATGTTATAAATAGTATGAAAATTAAAATATAACAAACTCACACTCAAGGGAAATGGTCTAAAAATTGGATAAATATAAAATATAAGATAATATTGGGTCAAAACACAATCATCAAAAAATATTTATAAATGGTTCAGCTTATTTCAACACTTTTTTGCTTTAATTTAACCCTGGTTAAGACTTACAAATAGTTATAAATTTTATATAATGGTAACTAATAATTATAACCAAACATAATGTTCAAATAAGTATCTACTATTAATTATTATTATTCCAAATATTTATTTAAATTGACAATATTAAATTCTTATAATTTATCAAGTTTAAAAAAAATTAGTAAAAACACAATGAAACATCAATTTGAGAAAAGTGATATTTTTCAGTATAATATTGGTTTTAAACCAAACTAATTTATAAATTTATGTCCGTGGAAGTAATTTTATTATTTCAAAGCGAATGATAAATATTTAACTTTAAAATTGATCAAAAACCTATTCAAACCTATTGAATAATTGACTAAAAGAGGAGAACCAAAAATAATTATTCATTAAATAAAAACAATACTAATATATACGGAAGGTAAATCATAGATTTCTAAGTTATATACTATATTTTTAATAAATCTTAATAATTAATAAATTTATTTTTGGAGTATAAAAATGATTCATAAATGTAATACCCTGACTCCAGAAGCCTAGAGTCGGTGCATTATTACGTATCCTTGGTATGATCACAAAAGATCAAGTCTCGAAAGACCGATTAGTTTAGTAGCATTGGAAGTACTAGATATATCCATAAGGATTACATTATATCATAAAAAAGGAAAACTACAAAAGCATTGTTTCCATATACCACACTCAAATCCCATAGACTATCCCTGCAGGTCAGTCATAATATACTTTTTCACATCCTGGGAAAAATGAAACATAGAAAGGGGTGAGCTCAGATGCTCGGTAAGGATAACAATATAGCAAAAACATTCATAAAAATCATAAACATTTAAGTCAATGTATAAAATTACAACAAAATCCTTTCAAACAAGAACTTCAGCATAATATGGAAAAGATAAAATCAAATAATTCCATTTACATAGTCACATGGATATTAAACTAGTCAAATAATCACATGCAATATTAACAGACACATTCAAAATGATCGAATGCATAATTCCAGACTTCATAACTATATAGTCAAGGCCTTGTTCCAAGACTACAAATAAGATTTTTTCAAGGCCTTGTTCCAAGATACTAGTTCATCTCATGAGACCTACCACTGCATTGAAGAGCTATAGCAGGATCCACCCATCACTTACTAAGTCAAATTCATTCCTCATATAAAAAGGATGAAATATAATATAAAAATTCGTATTTAAATTATCATATGAAATGTCAACACTTTAAGAACAGTCAATGAATGGAATAAAAATAGCACATCCACAGTCAAAGATAACTCATTGAATATGATATGGAATATTTTATTATAATATATTAACCTCAATCGAGAATAATGAAGAATATTGATATAGACTAAAATAATCATCGAAACTATTTTAGAGAAATATCCCCTTTTTCATGAAAACATTTAAAAATATCACTATTTATTATGGAGAGGTTTAAAATAGAAATTTGAATCAAAGATTCCCATACCAAATTGAAGCATTTAAAAGGAATTTAAATTTTAAAACATTAATTTCCTTATAAATAATTTCTTAAAACCATTTTTAAAACATGGACATTGATGAGAGAGATTTAGAAGAATAAATCATTAATACATTTAAAAAATGATATTTTAGTAAAAGTTTCTAACCAAATAACTGAGGTAATGAAAATCATTATAACATCATGATAATAAAGTATTTCATTATATACTATGTTAAAGGATAGTATATAACCCATATAAAAGTGAGTTGGTGCATAACAACGAAGAAGTCTCAATGGAATGTAAATTGTAATAAAGTCCCTTATAAAGACCGCATCCTTAGGTTAAGGATAAATCAATGAAACAATTATGTGTAAAAATTGTAAATAAACTAAATAGTATTGGATATTCAGTGTAAATAAATTAGAGGAAATTCACACATATTATTTTAAATACAACACCAGTGACTTGGATGTTTAAGTCAATGAATGGAAATTGAGTTAGATTACTCATATAAAGTTCATATCAATGACTTCAGTAATTATCAAGGGAGTTATTATGGGTATCAATATTTATCCACACAAATGGTTGTGTAAATTAATACATAAACAATAAATAGTTAGTAAACAAGTAATCTTGGAGTAAAATAATCAATGAAGTATGCGTAAGGCCCAATGAGTGGAAATTGAAATTAGAAGTTCCCATATCGATTAGGTAACATATGAACATAAATCCCATGAAAGAAGGATCATACAATGAATATTTAAATACCCATAAATTAATGTATATTACACTATGAATACAATCATGTGCAGTACATACACCACACAAAAGGAAATAGTGGCAATATAGCATGAATCTCTCATCAATAATAAGTGAGCTGAAATCCGCTTACAACATTGTAATCAATCAAGTCATATGGAAAAAAGTTAATAACCACCAAATTATTCATATAATACCATGAATATAAAGAGAATCATGATAATATATATCAAATGGCAGTAAACAATACACAACATGCAACAAAGAACTACTGAACAATGGAAATCTCATTAAATTAAAAGTGAGATAAGAAACCCCTTGCCTTTAACTATTCCTTGGTCGATGGTAGGTTAACCTATTTTATAATGGTGAAATAATTTTTATTAAATTATAAAATAACCATATAAATTAATATGATACCATATATGATCTTTTAATATTGCAATCTTAATAATATTTTAGTATTATCGTCATTTCGGGTGTTAAATGAATCTTTTTCCTTTATATGATTTGTTACGTAAGTAAAGTTTGTTATGAATAGGATGTATATTATTAATTTTTAGAATGATATTAATTTATTAAAAATTATTTTTAATCATCAAATTAAAATTACTCTTTAATGGATATGATGGGGAATGTTTCTCATCGTGTTCGTGGAGACGGTAATCCTTACGTACGCACGAGCGACAATATAAACCTTTTGATATTAAAATAGTATATAATTGGTTGGTATATCATATATACAGAATAATTATAATGTTATATTTATTATTTACATTATTTATACAACATTATTATACCCATATAAATAATAATGTATTGAATAAAAACTACACCACGACGTGGAGACAGTAAGCCGTACGTACGCATGTATGGTGACATGTCATTCAAAGGAGGATAGAATAATGAATATGGTTGTGACATATTTATAATAAGATCACAATATATATAAGATAATTGATTTATTGTTTTATAATGTTTAAAACATGTAAAGAAGAAGTGGAAGAATAAAATACATGAAAGAGGTGGTGAGATATTTACTTCTTCTTTGGGTTCTTTCTTTTGATTTGATCAAAAGGGCTCCATAGGATGGATTTACGACTAAAGTAAGGCCTCTAGGATGAAGGTAGGACAGTTTATAGGATATTTGGGTAGGTGTTGGCTGAGCCAAATGTCTTTGTAGGAGTGAGTTTGAGAGAAGTGGAAGTTCCCTTTTATAATAGAGGTGAGGGTAACTTTCAGAAAAGATAGAAATATTATTTTCTAGTTAATTAATTTTCGGTTTATAATGAATAAAAATTAGGTTAGTTCTAAGATAAGGTGGAAATGGGTAGAATTCCACTCAACCAGAAGGTTTTAGATAGGTTTGGGTCACTACATTAACATTATCTTTTTGATTTAACTCTTAGTTAATTAGTTTGATATATACCATGTCTCTTTGTATTTTTATATTTTATGGTTAATAAACATACTATAACAAACCCAAAGAACACAAAGTGGTTAATTATTAATATATATAACCTTATATATATAATTTGGCCGAACATTATATTTTTTGAAATATTATATCAATTGATAATATAATATTTGTTTTGAAAACTCTTTTATGTCAATTTTGACACTATTTTGTATGTTTTTTTCTGAATTCATAACAACATTATTACTTCGAAAAAAATTTTATTTAACCAACTCTAACATGTCATATTAACCTATAAAATTATTTTAATTGATAAAAAGTCTAAAATTAAATTTATTTTGGTATTTATAATGTCAATTATTTTAATATTCCTTTAATAAGGTAATTACTGCATCATCATTGTGTCATAAATAAATTAAATTAATTAATGTATAAAAATTAGAAATAAAATACCATTATTTAGGAAATATGTTTTTATTTCATGTGAATAAATATAGTCGAATTTATATTGTGTATAACCCTATATTAAAAGTTTTTCAGTTATGCAAACTTGAATTTAACACTTTTAACTCTTCTTTGAATTAAATAATAATAAATGTCATAATCTAATCCAAGTGGATCTAAAGGATCATATTTTATTCTTAAGGTTCATTTTGGTCGAATAACACTTATCCAATATAATTAGAATATGTGTACGTGAATTATAATATAATATTTACCTTTAATTACCCTATTTACATTTAACCACGGTCAATAAAAGTCAAGAGTTACTATTAACCAAAAATTATTTTCATCACATTGAACCAAATTTTACTTACTGATATCAAACAAGACTCTCATATTTTTGAAATTCAACTCATATAAGAGATAAATTTATGTTTTATACAAATTTTCAAATGCTCATAGGAGGTGGGTAAAAGATGGTAAAAAGTGCAATAATTTTTTTCTATATTTAAAATTATTATAAACAGACGTCAATGAATTACATTGAACTTATATAGGTATTATGTATATATTTTTCCTCAATTAAAATAAAATAAAATAAATTATTTTTTAAATAAAAAGTCTTTTTTTAAATAATAACTCAGTGTTTTAACTATTCATCAAAAATTGAACATTTTCAGAAAAATACCAAAACTTCACCCTAAGCTAATTTCAATATTCTAAATCCAAAAATGAAGTCCAATTTAAATGATAATATTTATAAAATTGGGTATTACAATTCATAAAGTCTAGTTTGACTGGTCGTTGTGTGTTAGAATCTCGATGTTGCGTGTAGTGCAAGCTATTGAAAATAACTTACTATGAAATCTTGGGGTGTTACATTCTCCCCTATTTCAATAAATTGAGTCCTCTCAATTTGAAATTGTTTTTCGAAAATAAAAGGTTAAAAGTAGAAAATACCATTGTAGAAAACAGACAACGAAAATAGGGTTAATAAAATGTAGTCTTAATAAGAGGGAAAGGGAGATGAAAAAGTCACCACTAAATTATGATATCGATTAAGAGAATATTGGTGGAAATTATAGACACATAGTTGGAGGAATAACGTAAATATTTATAGGGAGTGATTAAGGTCATCAATCACAAAAAATATATATCATTGATTGCCTCAAATCCATCATTCTATGACGATTTAAAATATCATCGATTCAACAAAACATAAAGCATTAGGATAACACATTTTTTGTTTTATAATCCCTTACCTAATGTTTAATATTTAATTTATTCATAGAATAAAAAACAAAAATATACTTGGAAATTAGAGTTTCATCCTTCATCTAATTCTTACCACAAACTATTCTTTCACTCCAAAATATTAGTATTAAAGATGACTTCGTCACATCTGAAGCACTAGAATCAAATTATAGTGAATCACATAATCTGCAATGGATGAACTATATATATCCATTTTATTTAAAGATTATCCAAAACTGAAATGGTTAGTAAAACATTAGATGATCCTAAAAGGATAATACTTTAGAGAAAGAAATACTAATGTTAATTTCTAAAATAAAACCAACAATACCCAAAGTTCAACAAATACCATTCAATAAATAAATGTACATAAAATCCTTCAATATAATCCAAACTAATATTCAAACCCAAAATTTAGAAGAATATTCAACATAGTCTTCCACATTAAATTGTATCTCCAAATAATATCAACTACTCTTAAAGTCACATATTTAAAAGTAATTAACCTAATCACATATTCTCTCTTGTAGTTTAATCACTTCCATAGATAACCCAAATCACTATAAATCCAAAATAAAATCATAGGTAAAAAAAACACCATTACTCTTCAAATTTAGTCCCATAGTATTATATTTTCCTTGGGCATATAGTATTCCCAATAGAGAGAACGTATTCTAAATAACATTAATCACTTAATCAGCAAATCATTTTCCTATACTAAGGATATCCATTTGATTAGACATAAGATCTGGAATCAATTTCTTATTGATCAATAAAGTCATTTAACTAAAAATAATTAGTCACACTAACCAGGGACTCCACGAAATCCATTGGTAGGCGATATATACCAATCACATTATGGTTGTGGGTTCGATTCCTGCAGCTTTGTCTGATGCGACGGGTTTTCACACGGTCTGTGTGTTGTCCTTTTTCAAAAACAATATAATTTTATAATAGTCTAAAAAATGAGATAGACTCCTAAAAGTAACTATAACATAATTTCATCACAATGTTATCTCATACCTCACATTTTCATCCCAGAATTTAATAACTTGTAATTTCCTCAAACTCAATGATCGTATAAAACCAAAGGGTAATTTATAACTATATCCACATGAGAAAAATAATTATTCCTCAAATATCATTTTCACAAGACAAACAGCTGGTTTAAAAACACAAGAGAAATGTCTTCCAAATTAATCCCATCAACAAAGAGAACTAGTAATTTTTAATCATTTCCTTATCCATTTATTTCCACATAGCTTCTTACTTGACCAAGAAGATATCCTATAGAATATGGCATTCACTCGGGTAATGTATTGGTGCCCTACAATTACGGAAAATGACTGTAAATGGATTCTTGTAACCATTTTTTTCTTCCATAGTACTCTTAACTTTTTTCCTGGAAATTCTTTACATTATGTACTTCTTTCCCACACATAAAGAATTTCATTGTTTCATTGAAACTCTTTCCTGGGTGTCTCCTTCCAAATTTCTGGCATGATGGAAGTTGAGCTTTCTTCTCTCTATAGTCTCCACTGCTGGAGATCCTCTCATTCACCACCATTCTCTTAATTGTTGAGTCCTAATGTTAGTTAATATATATTTTGTAAATAATATTTTTGGAAAACTGATTTAGAACGAACATGATATCTTTTACACCTATCAACATTCAATTTCGTTTCTCATTTCCAATATTGTTACCACCTTGTAAATCATATTCAATGTTACTATGACATCCTTAGAATCGAGCCACTGACTAACACTAGAAAACATTGTGTGAGTCATAAAACCATTTTGAGAATCTCATAAAACCATATTTTTAATCTAAAAGACTTTAATATTAACAAAAGTTATTTCTTCTCATCTTATATTAAAATATTTCTAATCATTTTAAAAATAAAATGTTAATTATCCTAAGAATATCCCCTGGGAGTGTCGTAACCAAGAGTGTGTCTAGGCCCATTGTCGTGTACCATGATACCCCAGTTCAATCCTGAAACTCCTTGTTGGAGTTTTCACTCCTAGGTACATCTATTCTAGAGCCACCTCTACCAGCTCGTATCTAGACGTGGATGTATTTCTTGTAAAGTACACTAAATCTCTACAGTACCAAAATTCTATGAAGTTTTTCTATACTAATCTTCAAAGTCTATCTTATGGGTAATTTTCTCTAATTAGAGATTATCTAAATCTAGTTTCCAAGGTTTGTACTAAACATCCTCTGATACCAACTGTAACGCCCCGACCCTAGAAGTCCAGAGTCGGTGAATTATTACGTATCATTGGCATGATCCCAAAAGATCAATTATCAAAAGACCAATTAGTTTCGAAGCTTTGGAAGTAATATATACATCTATAATGTTTACATTACATCATAAAATGGAAAACTAAAACAAAATTGTTTCTATAGAACACACTCAGATCCCATAACATATCCATGCAAGTCAGTCATAATATACTTCGTCACATCCTGGGAAAAATAATACATAGAAAGGGGTGAGATCAGATACTCAGTAAGGATAAAAATATAGCGTAAACTTTTATAAACAAGCATAAACATTTTAGGCAATGTACAAAAATACAACAAATGTCTTTTAAACATGAACTTTAGTATAATATGGAAAAGATAAAATCAAATAATGCCATTTAATTATTTACATGGATATTATACTAGTCGAATAATAACATCAAATATCTATAGCCACATTCAAAATAATGGAATGCATAATTCCAGACATCATAACCACATAGTCAAGGCCTTGTTCCAAGACTAAAAATATGATTTTGTTAAGGCCTTGTACCAAGACACTAGTTTGTCTCATGAGATCTACCGATGCATCGAGGAGCTATAGCGGGCTCCACCTGTCAGTTACTATGTGCAATGCATTTCTCATATGAAAAGGTTGAAATATAATATAAACATTCGAATTAAAATTAGCATACAAAATGTCAATACTTTAACCTATGTCCATGAATGGATCAAAAATAGCACATCCATAGTCAATCATAACTCATTGAATACAATATGGAAGATTGTATTATAATATATTAATTTCAATCAAGAATAATGAAGGATATTGTCATAGATGAAAATTATCATCAAAACTATTTGAGAGAAACATCCTCCATTTTCTTGAAAACATTTGAAAATGTCTCTATTTATTAAGAAGCCGTTTAAAATATATTTTTGAATCAAAGTTTCCCATACCACTATGAAACATTTAAAAGGAATTTTATTTTTAAAACATAAATATCCATATAAATAATTCCTTAAAACCATTTTTTAAACATGGACATTGATGAGAAACATTTAGAAGAATAAATCTTTAAAACATTTAAAAAATGATATTTTAGTTGTAGTTTCTAACCAAATAATTGAGGTAATAAAAAAATTATAATATCACGATAATAATTTATTTGATGATACACTATGTCATAGGATAGTATATACTCCATATAAAATTGAATTGGTGTAAAACAATGAAGAAGTCTCAATGGAATGTAAATTGAGATAAAGTCCCTTATAATGACTGTATCCGTAGGTTAAGGATAAATCAATGATATAATTATGTGAAAAAATTATAAATAAACTCAATATTATTGGATATTCAGTGTAAATCAATCAGAGGACATTCACACATATTCTTGTAAAAACAATACCAATGACATGGCTATTTAACTCAATGAATGGAAATCAAGTTAAAATTACTCTTATCATGTTCATATCAATGACTTGAGTAATTATAAATGGAGTGATTATGTGTAAAAAAATTATATCCACACAAAGGGGAGTATAAATTAATACATAAATAATAAATAGTGATTCTACACATTATCCTGGAGTAAAATAATCAATGAAGTATGCGTAAAGCCCAATGAGTAGTAATTGGAATTTAAAGTTCCCATACCAATTAGGTAACCTGTGAAACATACACACCATGAAAGAAGGATCATACAAGGAAGTTGTAAATACCCTTAAATTAATGTATATTATACCAAGAATACAATCATGTGTTGTATATACACCACACAAAAGGAAACAGTTGCAATACAGCAAGAATCTCTAGGGAATAAGAAGTGAGATGAAATCCCCTTACCATGTTGTAATCAAACGAGTGGTTTGAACAAACGTTAATAACCACCAAATGATTCACAGAATACCATGAATATAAAACTAATCATGATAATATTTATCAAATGCACGTACACAATACACCACATGCAATAAATAAGTGGCGAACAATGGAAATCTCACGAAATTAAAAGTGAGATAAGAAACCCCTTTGTACTTTTACTTGGTCGAGGGTAGGTTATCCTAATTTATAATGGTGAAATAATAGTTATAAATTATACAAGAACCATATACATTAATATGATATCATATATGATATTTTAATATTGCATTGTTAATAATATTTTAGTATTGTTGTCGTTTAGGGTGTTAATTGATTTGTTTACCTTTATATACATTGTTATGTAAGTAATGTTTGTTACGGATAGGATGTATATTATTCATATTAATAATTATATTAAGTCTTTAAACATTATTTTTAATAATCTAATAAAAATTAGTCTTGAATGGATATGATGGGGAATGAATGTCATCGTGTTCGTGGAGAGAGTAATCCGTACGTACGCACGAGCAACAATATCATTCTTTTGATATTAAAATAGCATATAATTGGATGGTATATCATATATAAAAAATCATTATCATTTTATATTTATTATTTACATCATTTGTAAATCATTATTATACCCATCTAAATAATAATGTATTTAATAACTACTACATGACGATGTGGAGGCAGTAAGTCATACGTACACATGTATGGTGACATGTCATTCAAAGGATGGATAGAATAATTAATATGGTTTTTCCTTATTTAAAATAACATCATAGTATATAGAATATAATGGAGTTATTATTTTAGAATGGGAACAACAAGGAAATAAGATGTGGAATAAGAACATACATGAAATAGGTGGTGAGATATTTACCTCTTCTTCGGGTTCTTCCTTTTGATTTGATCAAACCGGCTCCTTAGGTTCACTTTCTGACTAAAGTAAGGCTTCTAGGATGAAGGGAGGATAGTATAGAGAATATTTGGGAAGGGTTTATCCGAGAAAAATTATAACACCCCAAGCTTACATGGTATGCTTCTCTTTGAATAATACAGTTGTGTGTGTTGTACCCAACCTCGAGTTCTAACACACACCACAACCAATCAAACTAGCCGTTATGAATAGTAATACAAAATTTTGGAATTTTTTTAAATTTTATCTTTCAAAATGGACTTCATTTTTGGATTCTGAAAATCGAAATTAGCCTAGGGTGAATTTTTGGTATTTTTCTGAAAACTTTCAATTTTTGATCTATAGTGAAAAATACAGAGTAATTGGTTAAAACTGACTTTTTATTTAAATAATTATTTACTTTATTTAAATTTATTTTAGGAAAAATTAGATACTTAATACCTATATATGTTCAATGTACTTAATTGGATCTAGTTTATAATAATTTTAGACATATAAAAATGTTATTGAACTTTTCACTGTCTTTTACCCATCTCCTAGGAGAATTTGGAAATTCACATAAAACTTAATTTTACCACTTATGTGAGTGGAATTTAGAAAATCTAAGAGACATGGATAATATAAAGGATTAAAATGTGGTCTAATGAGATGAACATAATTTTTGGTGAATAGTAACTTTTTACTTTTATTAACCATTGTTAAAAGTAAATAGTGTAATTAATGGTAAAAATGATATTAATATTACCTTAACACATGTCCTAATTCTATTAGACAGGTGTATCTCGACCAAAAATTACCTTATGAATAAAATATTATCATTTAGGTCCACTTGGATTATATTAGGACATTTATTATTATTTAATTCAAAGAAGAGTTAAAAAAGTTAAAATCAAGGATTAATTACTAAAACATTTTTAATATAGGGTTATCTATAAGATAACTTCTATTGTAAATATTTTCTAGAAAGATAAAACGATTTTATACATAATGGTATTTTATTCATAATTTTTAGACATTAAATAATTTAATTTATTTTTGACACAATTGTGATGCAGTAATTACCTAAATAATGAAAAATTAGAATAATTGATATTATAAATAACCAAATAAATGTAATTAGAGACTTTTTATAAATTAAAATAATAATTTAGGATAATATGACATATTATGATTGTTTATATAAATTTGTTTCGAAGTTATAATTCTATTATGAATTTATTAAAAACAAAATACTCAATAGTGTCAAATTTGACATAAAACAGTTTTTAAAAAAAAATATTATATTATTAATTGATATTCAATTCTTAAAAATCTATGTTTCGTCCAAGAGACTTCTATCATGATATGTGTATCATTAATGGACCACTTGGGGGTCTCTTGGATGTATATAGAAGGTTTATTAACTATATAATATAAAAAAAGTGACATGGTAAATGTCGAACTAATTAACTAAGAGTTAAAACTAAAACATACGGTTAATATAGAGACCAAAACCTGTCTAAAACAAATTGGTTTAAAGTTTTTCGACCTATACACACCTTAAAATTTAAATAATCCACAGTGGAGCCATTCGAAACCGAATATGGATTTATTATAAGATAATATTTCAAGCTTTTCCAAAGGTGCCCCTCACCCCTCTTATAAAAGGGCATTCCCCCTTCTAACTAATTCTCATATTCATAGCATTTTGGCTCGGCCAAAATCTGCCCAAATACCCTACCAAATATCCTCCCTTAATCCTAGAAGACTTCCTTTAGTCAGAAATCCATCCTATGGAGCCCTTATGATCAAATCAAATGGAAGAACCCGAAGAAGAAGTAATGTTTTCAGCACCATCTTTCAAGTTCCCTTCTTCTTCAACTTCTTCTTTCGTTGTTATTCCCATTCTAAAATATAAACTCCAGTATCTTCTATATATTGTGATTTTATTATAAATATGGTACAACAATATTCATTATTATATCCATCCTTTGAATGAAATGTCACCATACATGCGTACGTACGGCTTACCGTCTCCACGTCGTTGTGTAATTGTTATTCAAAATATTATTAGTTGGATGCGTATAATAATGATGTGTAATTCATGTAAATAATAAATATAACATTATACTTATTATGTATTATTTTATAACATCCAATTATATATTATTATAATATCAAAAGAATGATATTGTCGCTCGTGCGTACGTACGGAATAACGTCTCCATGAACGCGATGCGATTCATTCTTCATCGTATCCATTCAAGTATAATTCTAATTTGATGATTAAAAATAGTGTTTATGGACTTGATATAATTATGGATATGAATAAGATACAACCTATCCATAATAAAAATGGCTTATTTAACAAAACATATAAAAACAAACTGAGTAAGTTAACACCTGACACAACAATAATACCAAGATATTAATAACAAAGCAATGTTAAAAGATCATATATGATATCATAATTTAAATTATTCTTGCATAATTTAATAAAAATTATTTAACCATTATATAGGTGGTTAACCTTCCCCAAACCACGGAAAAGTAAAGGTAAGTGTTTATTTCGCAATCTCTTCATTATCTGAGGTTGTTTATACGTAAAAATCTTTGGGAACTTCTTTATCATCCACATCCATGTTTCTTAAAAATGTATTTCACTATTTACTATAATATGGGTTATAGGTATTTATACCATTTTTTGACTTTTTATAAGATTTTTATAAATTAATCTTTCTGTTGTTTTCCAAACAAGGTCCTTTTTAACCTTTTTGACAGAATTAAGGTAAGAATGTATTTTTTAACTAATACGGCGGGTGAAACTATTTTTTGCCATTATAAAATCTTCAAAGCTTCCCTTACAAGCTTATAATGATATTTTCAAATTAAATGTTTTATTTTATAATAATGTAACTATCAAATGACTTCAAAAAAAGAGATATTTCTATCAAATAGTTTTGAATTCATCAATTTCAACATCCTTTAACGGATTTTATGCTTATTTGAAGTTTATTTATTATGATACAAAACTTACATATTGTATTGAAGGTTTTTTGATATGTTTGACTGTGGATGTGTTATTTTTATACCATTCATGGTTAATGGAGAAAGAATTGACATTTTTTATGCTAGTTTTAATACGAATGTTTATGTTATGTTTAAACCTGTTCATATGAGGAATGCATTGGACATAATAAGTGACGGGTGGAGCATGTTATAGCTCCTCGATGCATCGGTAGGTATCACGAGAAAAACTAGTGTCTTGGCACAAGGCCTTAACAGAATCTTATTTGTAGTCTTGGCATGCGGCATTGGCTATGTGGTTATGATATTCTGGAATTGTGCATTCCATAATTATGAAATTGGTTATTTATATTTCATGTGATTATTCGACTAGTAGAATATCCATGTGAATATGTAAATGGAATTATTTCATTTTATTTTTTCTATATTATGCTAAAGTTCAAGTTTAAAAGGCATTTTTTATACATTTCCTTAAATATTTATGCTTATTTATGAAATTTTCCACTATATTGTTATCCTAAATGGGCATTTGAGCTCACCCCTTTCAATGTTTTATTTTTCCCAGGATGTGAAGAAGTATTTTATGAATGAACTGCTGGGATAGTATAAGGGGATATGAGTGTGGAGACAATATGTTACTGTATTTTCACTTTATGATGTAATGTAACATTTATGAATGTATCTAGTTATTACAAGGCTACTAAATTAATCGGTCTTTTGAGACTTGATCTTCTTTGTGATCATGCCAATGTAATGTAATAATGCACCGACTCTGGGAAACTGGGTTCGGGGCATTACATTTGGTATCATAGGATGTTTAGTACAAACATTGGAAGCTAGATTTAGATGAACTCTGATTAGAGCACATAGCTCTAAGATATACTTTGAGGATTAGTATAGAAGAACTTCCTAGAATTTTGGTACTGTAGAGATTTTTTTAGTTCATCGAGCAATATATCCCTCTCTAGATAAGAGCAGGTAGAGGCAGCTCTGGCACAGATGTACCTAGGTGTAAAACCCAAAAACACCGCTTTGAGCTAAAATCGAACGAGAACTGGTACATGACAGCGGGCCTTGCTGCACTCTTGGTTACGACACTCCCAGGTGATATGCTTAGGATAATTATCATTTTATTTACAAACCATTATGAAGGGTTTATGAGTATATACTTCCTCAAAGAAAACATTTTTATGGTTATGGATTATATCCATAAATAGTTCAATTTATGTTAACAGTTTTATAAGTATGAAATTATGTATTTTGATTAATAAACTGATCTAGTTTAAGCCATTGTTTAGAAATGGAACCTAGTGGAACAAATGGAAACTGTATCAATGCACGCACTCCATGTAGGGATTTCCCTCCTACTCAATATAATTATAGTGGAGCTAGTGATACAACTGGTGCTGATCAGTTTATCACTATACTGGGAAAACTAACTCGGGTTATGAATAATAACCTTACCCGTATAGAGCACCTTGATCCACAGCGTGGAGGATCAATGTTAGATCGCTTCATGAGGCAACAACCACCAACATCAATGGGATTACCAATCCATTGTTAGCGGAACAATGGATAACCTCCCTAGAGAAAATATTTCAGGCTTTGGGGAGTAGTGAAAGGGAAAAAGTTATCATGGCATTTTATCACCTCACTGGAGATGCTGATCAATGGTGGCCGTTGATACAAAACACAAAGTAAGACGATGAAGTATAAAATATGTAATGGAGAGTGTTCAAATATCTTTTCTTAGAAAAATACTTTCCTCGTGACCATCGAGCAGATATGGAAAGACAATTTCTGAGTCTGAGACAAAAGGAGGATGATAATGTTGCAAAGTATGAGGCTAACTTTACAAGGTTAGCAAGGTATGCTGGAGATTATATACGTAACCCAAGAAGTAGTATTGATCATTTCTTTGATGGGTTAAAACCATTTCTCAGTCTAGCATTAGTCTCAAAATCCATCTCGTCGTACGAAGACATTTTCTCATGTGATATCAAGACAGAAAAGGAATTCTCTATGTATTATGACTTTAAAGCAAAGCAAGATAAGAAGTGATCTTCTGATCAATCTAGGAATGGAAATAAGGGGAAGAAGAGAAAAGTTGAATATCCATCATGTAGTAAATGTGGGAAGAAACACCCCGGTACTTGCTTAAAAGGAATGGGAGTCTGTTACAAGTTTGGTGAAAAAGGCCACCAAGCTCGTGATTGCAAAGGGAAGAAGGAAGCTACCGATGTCCAATGCTACAATTTCAGGGATATGAGACATTATTAAAATGAATGTCCTAAGCGTCCGGGGAACTTACCTTAGAAATGGCCAAGGGATCAAATCCAAGCATATACTATCACTACTGCTAATGTAGAAGCTCCGAAGGATGTGGTGGCAGGTAATTTAATGGTTTCCTCTAGTATATCCCATGCTTTATTTGATTCTGGATCATCACATTATTTCATATCATCCCAGTTTGCTAAGAAAATTAGATATTTCCAATTTGATTTAACAAAGGATTTGTCAGTTAAAACTCCTAAGGGAAGTATCATTGCAATAATGTTTTGTGTATCAGTCCCCATTAGAGCACATAAATGTTCTTTATCCGCTGATCTCATTATCATACGTGTGATTGAGTTTGATATAATCCTTGATAGGGATTGGATTTCAGACCATGATGTGAAGATTTAATGTAAGAAGAAGGAGGTTATGATTTTTGATGATGATGATAAGGAACACCTTTTCTTTAGAGAATAATCGTCACCACCAAGTTCTTATCTAGATCCACCCCCAATAGCTCAACTAAATTCAATTATTGGGGAGGAAGAGAATGAAATTATTGTGGGTGAGGAAAGGAATGTTCAAATAGAGAATGTACCTTTTCTGAAAGAATATGTAGATGTGTTTTCAGAAGATTTACCTGGACATCCTCCATAACGAGAAGTTGAGTTTTCCATTGATTTAATTCCTGGATCAAGGCCTATTTCGAAGACCCCATATAGAATGGCCACTATAGAATTAGTGTAACTAATGAAACAACTAGAGGAATTGAGTAATAAGGGATTTATTCGCCCTAGTGTTTCTCTATGGGGAGCCCCTGTTCGTCTTGTTAAAAAGAAAGATAGATCAATGAGTTTATGTATCGACTACATGGAAAAGAATGCTATAACAATAAAGAACTAGTATCTCCTACCTCGCATTGATGATTTATTTGACCAACTGAATGGAGCTACATACTTCTCATAGATTGAACTTCGATTTGGATACCATCAGTTGTGTGTGAGGAAGGAAGACATTCCGAAGACAGCATTTCGAACCATGTGTGGGCATTATGAGTTTACAGTAATGCCTTTTGTATTGACTAATTCACACTCTGTATTAATGGATCAAATGAATAGAGTTTTCAAGGAATATCTCGATGATTTTGTGGTGGTATTTATTGATGATATCTTGGTATACTACAAAAGCTATGAAGATCATGAAAATCACTTGCGCATTATCCTGAAGACTCTTAGAATACATGAATTATATGGAAAGTTTAGCAAGTGTGAATTCTGGCTTCAGGATATTTGTATTTCTTGGCCATATTGTCTCTAAAGATGGAATCTTTGTTGATCCTTATAATACAAGAGCAATCCAAGAATGTCCAGTACTAACTAGTATAACCGAGGTCTACAGTTTTATTGGCTTATAAGGTTATTATCGACGTTTCTTCCATAATTTTTCCCGATTGGATAACCCATTAACAAAGCTCACACGTAAAGGGGTTAAATATGTATGGAAAAAAGAGTGTGAAGAATGTTTCAAAGAACAAAATAGAAGATTAGTCAATGCTCCTATATTGACTATACCATCGGGGAATGATGGGTTCGTTATTTATAGTGATGCATCGAAGAATGGAATTGGTTGTTTCCTTATGCAGAATGATAGGGTTATTGCCTATGCATCACAATAGTTGAAAATTCATGAGCAAAACTATCCTACTCATGATCTCGAGTTAGCAGCTGTGATATTTTCTTTGAAGATATAGAGACACTACCTCTATGGTGAAAAATGTGAGATTTATACTGATCATAAGACTTTGAAGAATATTTTCTCACAAAAAGAACTCATCATGAGGCAAAGGTGATGGCTTGAACTCCTCAAAGATTATGATTTCATGATACACTACCACCCGGGGAAGGTAAATAAGGTAGAAGATGATTTGAGTAGAAAATATCATGGAGTTTTGAACATGATGAGAATTGAAAGCGATCATATTTTCATGTATCCAGTAAAGTTGGATATGGGAATCACCATGGAAGGTGAAACATCAATGCTTTTTCAAATGGTTTCAAAACCATCATTACTAGAAAGGATTAAGAGTTCTCAGACCAATGATGAATAATTTAAAAAGAATATTAATGAAGTGAATGATAGGAAATTGAGTGACTTTGGGTATGAAGATGGAATTATGAAATTCTGGAAGTGACTTTGTGTTCCCAATATACCTGATCTAAAAAGGAAATTTTTAGATGATTCTCATAGCTCCAATTTCTCTATACACCCTAGGAGCACCAAAATGTATAGAGAATTGAAGGATCATTTTTGGGGGGACAACATGAAGAGGGAGATTTCTGATTTTGTGTCAAGATGTATGGTTTGTCAATAAGTGAATGCAAGAAGGCAACAGGCTGGAGGAGTCATGCAACCTCTTCTCATACCTGAGTGGAAATGGGATAATATCATGATGGAATTTTTCATGGGGCTACCAAAGACTCCTAGAAGGAACGATGAAATATGGGTTATTGTTGATCTTATTACCAAGTAAGCACATTTTCTTGCTATAAGAGAAGATCTACCACTTGAACGTTTAGGAATACTATATATTAATGATGTTGTGAGACTTCATGGAGTACCCCTATCAATTGTTTCGGATCGTGATACCCATTTTACTTAAAGGTTCTGTAAAAGTATTATGAAGGCCTAGGATACTGAACTTAGTTTGAGCACTGCCTTCCACCCTCAATCAGATGGACAATCAGAGCGGACTATTCAATCCTTAGAAGACATGTTGAGATCCTTCTCACTTGACATTCAAGATATGTGGGATCAATATTTACCTCTCGTAGAACTTTCCTATAACAATAGCTTCCATTTGAGTATTCAAATGGCACCATATGAAGCGTTATATGGAACGAGATGTCGCACACCAACCTGTTGGGATGACGTTGGTGAAAGAAAACTTGTAGGCCCAAAACTGGTGGAGGAAATGATGGAGAAGGTGAAGGTAATTTAAAACCACATTAAAGCAGCTCAAAGTAGGCAGAAGAGATATACTGATAACTGAAGGAATGATTTGGAATTTCAGGTTGGAGATCATGTTTTCATGAAGGTATCTCCATGGAAGGGAGATATACATTTCTGTACGAAATGTAAATTTATTCCCAAGTACATCGGACCTTTCGAAATTCTAGAACGAATTGGTGTTGTATATTACCATTTGGCAATGCCGCCAAATCTCTCCAAAGTTCATGATGTGTTCCACGTATCACTGTTGGGGAAATACATGGCTGACCCATCGCATGTACTCATCTATGGGGAATTAGAACTGGTACTCGATCTATCTTATTGCAAATATCCCGTTAGGATTCTTGATACGATAGAACAAGGGCTGAGAAACCGGACGACTCGTCTTGTAAAAGTTCTATAGAGAAACCATAAGATGGAAGAGGCAATGTGGGAACCCGAGGAACTTATGATGAAGAACTACCTGAGTCTTTTCATGTGGTAGTATTCTAGAAATTTCGAGGACGAAATTATCTGAAGGAGGGGAGAATGTAACACCCCAAGCTTCCACCGTACGCTTCTCTTTGAATAATACAGTAGCATGTGTTGTACGGAACTTCGAGATCTAACACACACCACAACCAATCAAACTAGTTGTTATAAATAGTAATACCCACTTTTTGAAATTTTATAAATTTTATCATTCAAAATGGTCGTCATTTTTGGATTCGGAATATCGAAATTATCCTACAATGATTTTTTGGTATTTTTCTGAAAACTTTCAATTTTTGATGAATAGTTAAAAACACTGAGTTATTGGTTAAAAACGACTTTTTGTTTAAATAATTAATTACTTTATTTAAATTTATTTTAGGTCAAAATAGATACTTAATACCTATATATGTTTAATGTAATTCATTGGATTTAGTTTATAATAATTTTAAATATATAAAAATTTTATTGAACTTTTCACCGTCTTTTCCTCATCTCCTAGGTGAATTTGCAAATTCACATAAAACGTAATTTTACCACTTCTATGAGTGGAATTTCTAAAATAAGAGAGACCTGGTTAATAATTTTTGTTGAATAGTATCTTTTTACTTTTATTTACCACGGTTAAAAGTAAATATGGTAATTAAGGGTAAAAATGATATTAATATTACCCTAACACATGTTCTAATTCTATTGGACAAGTGTATCTCGACCAAAAACATCCTTAGGAATAGAATATTATCTTTTAGGTCCACTTGGATTAGATTAGGATATTTATTATTATTTAATTCAAAGAAGAGTAAAAAGAGTTAAAATCAAATATGAATTACTAAAACATATTTAATGTTGGTTTATAAATAAGATAAAATAGATTTTAAATATTCATTAGAAAGATAAAAATATTTAATACAAAATTTTATTTTATTTATAATTTTTAAAAATTAAATAATTTAGCTTATTTATGACACAACGGTTATGCAGTAATTACTTAATTAATGAAAAATTAGAATTATTGATATTATAAATATCCAAATAAATGTAATTTGAGACTTTTTATAAATTAAAATAATTTTCTAGGTTAATATGACATATTAGGATTGTTTATATAAATTTGGATCGAAGTAATAATCCTATAATGAATTTATCAAATAACAAATACCCAATACTGTCAAAATTGACATTAAAGAGTTTTTAAAACAAATATTATATTATTAATTTATATTCCATTATTAAATATCTAATGTTCGGCCACGAGACTTATATCATTATAGGTGTATCATTAATGGACCACTTTTGGGTCTCTTGGATGTATATTTTATGTATAGTAACTATATAATATAAAAATACAATGTGACATGGTAAATTTCAAACTAATTAACTAAGAGTTAAAACTAAAAAATAAGGTTAATATAGTGATGAAAACCTGTCTAAAACCTATTGGTTGAATGTTTTTCGACATATAACTACCTTAAAATTTATATAATCAACTTTGGAGCCATTAGAAACCAAATTTGGATTTATTATAAAATAATATTTATAGCATTTCGAAAGGTGCCCCTCACCCCTCTTATAAAAGGTCACTCCCCATTCTCACTAATTCACATAGTCAATGTCTTTTGGCTCGGCCAAACTCTACCCACATACCCTCTAAAATATCCTCCCTTCATCTTGGAATCCTTCCTTTAGTCATAAATCCATCCTATGGAGCCCTTTTGATCAAATCTAAAGGAAGAACCTGAAGAAGAGATAATGTTTTCACCACCCTCTTTCAAGTTCCTTTCTTCTTCAACTTATTATTTATTTGTTATTCGCATTATAAAAAAACCCATTATATTCTATATATTTTGATGTTGTTATAAATATGGTAAAACCATATTCAGTATTATATCCATCCTTTGAATGGAATGTCACCATACGTGCGTACGTACGGCTTACTGTCTCCACGTCGCGGTGTAATTGTTATTCAAAATATTATTATTTGGATGCGTGTAATAATGATGTGTAATTAATGTAAATAATAAACATAACATGATAATGATTCTGTATATATGATTTAACATCCAATTATATGTTTTTATAATATCAAAAGAATGATATTTTCGCTCGTGCGTACGTACGGACTACCGTCTCCATGAACACGATGAGATTAATTATCCATCGTATCCATTCAAGTATAATTCCCATTTGATGATTAAAAATAGTGTTCAAGGACTTTATATCATTCTGGATATAAATAAGATACAACCTATCCACAAAAAACTGTGATTATGTAACAAAACATTTAAAAGAAAATGAGTAAGTTAACACCCGAAACAACGATAATACTACGATATTATTAACAAGGCAATGTTAAAAGATCATATATGATATCATAATTTAAATTATTATTGTATAATTTAATAACAATTATTTCACCATTATAAATGAGGTTAACCTACCCCCAACCAAGTAAAAGTACAAGGTAATGGTTTATTTCGCATTCTCTTCATTATTTGAGGTTATTTATACGTAATAATCTACTGGGACTTCTTTATCATCCACATCCATGTTTCTTAAAATGTATTTCAAAACATTATTACTATTTACTAAAATATAGGTTAAAGTCATTTATACCATTTTTTGACTTTTTATTAGATTTTTATAAATGAAACATTCCGTTGTTTTCAAAACAAGGTCCTTTTTATCCTTTTCGACAGAATTAAGGTAAGAATGTCTTTTTTAACTTATACGGCGGGTGCAGCTATTTTCCGCCATTATAAAATCTTCGAAGCTTCCCTTACAAGCTTATAAGGATATTTTCAAAGTAAATGTTTTATTTTATAACAATGTAACTATTAAATGATTTCAAAAAAAGAGATATTTCTATCAAATAGTTTTGAATTCATCTATGTCAACATCCTTTGATGGATTTTAAGCTTATTTGAAGTTTATTTATTATGATACAAAACTTCCATATTTTATTGAAGGTTCTGTGATATGTTTGATGGTGGATGTGTTATTTTTATACCATTCATGGTTTATATAGAAATAATTGGCATTTCGTATGCTAGTTTTAATACGAATGTTTATGTTATGTTTAAACCTGTTCATATGAGGAATGCATTGGACATAATAAGTGACAGGTGGAGACCACTATAGCTCCATGATGGATTGGTAGGTATCATGAGGCAAAATAGTGTCTTGGTACATGGCCTTGACAAAATCTTATTTGTAGTCTTGGCATAAGGCCTTGGCTATGTGGTTATGATAGTCTGGCTTTATGCATTCCATCATTATGGAAGTGGTTATTGATATTTCATGTGATTATTCGGCTAGTAGAATATCCATGTGAATAAGTAAATGGAATTATTTCTTTTTATTTTTTTCATTTTATGTTTAAGTTCAAGTTTAAAAGGCTTTTTTTTAGTTATACATTTCCTTAAATGTTTATGCTTATTTATGAAAGTTTATGCTATATTGTTATCCTTGATGGGCATTTGAGCTCACCCCTTTCAATGTTTTATTTTTCCCAGGATGTGAAGAAGTATTTTATGAATGACCTGTATGTATAGTATAGGGGATATGATTGTGGGTACAAGATGTTGTTGTATTTTCACTTTATGATGTAATGTAACATTTATGAATGTATCTAGTTATTCCAAGGCTACTAAACTAATCAGTCTTTCGAGACATGATCTTCATTGTGATCATGCCAATGTTAAGTAATAATGCACCGTCTCTGGGTAACTAGGGTTGGGGCATTACACAAATGGCTTGGGAGGATTGAATTTGGGAGAAGGGGAAGTTCCCTTTTATAAGAGAGGTGAGGGTCACTTTAGGAAAAGATAGAAATATTATTTTATAATAAATTAATTATCAGTTTCTAATGGATCCAAATTTGTTTACATCAAAGCTAAGGTGGGAATGGGTTGAAATACACTCAACCAATAAGTTTTAGACAGGTTTGTGTCACTATATTACCCTTATCTTTTAGATTTAAGTCTTACTTAATTAGTTTGACATTTACCATGTCTCTTTCTATTTTAATATAATATGGTTAATAAACATACAATAACAAGACAAGAGAACCCCAAGTGGTTAATTATTAATATATATAACCTTATCTAATTCTTTTGGCCGAACCTTATATTTTTCAGAATATTATTACAATTAATAATATAATATTTGTTTTAAAAACTCATTTATGATAATTTTGACACTCTTTGGTATTTTGTTTTGTTTTTCTAAATTTATAACATCATTATTACTTCGAAAAACAATTATTTAATCAACTCTAACATGTCTTGTTAACCTATAAAATTAGTGTAATTCATAAACAGTATCAAATAACATTTATTTGGGTATTTATAATATCAAGTATTTTCATATTTCATTAATAAGGTAATAACTGCATCATCATTGTTCCATAAATAAATTAAATTATTTAAAGTTTAAAAACTATAAATAAAACAATATTATTTAGTAAATATTTTTTTCTTTCTAATGAATATTTATAGTCAATTTCATATTTTATATAACCAGAGATTAAAATTGTTTTTGTTATGGAAAATTGAATTTAAAAATTTTAACTCTTTTTTAAATTAAATAATAATAAACTTCATAATCTAATCCAAGTAGACCTAAAGGATCATATTTTATTTGTAAAGTTTTTTTGTTCGAATAAAACTTATCCAATAGAATTAGTAATTGTGTTAGAGTAATTAGAATATCAATTTTACCTTTAATTACCATATTTACATTTAATCGCGGTAAACAAAAGTCAAAAGTTACTATTTCCCAAAAATTATTTTCATCTCATTGAACCAGATTTTACCTACTAATATCAACCATGTCTCTCGGATTTTTGAAATTCAACTCACAGAAGCGGTGAAATTAAATTTTATACAAACTTTTAAATGCTCCAAGAAGGTGGGAAAAAGACGGTAAAAAGTTCAATAAATTTTATATATATTTACAATTATAATAAACTGACTCCAATAATTTACATTGAACTTATATTGGTTTTATGTATATTATTTGAGCTAAAATATAAAAACATAAAACAAATTATTACTTAAATAAAAAGTCGAATTTAAAATAATAACTCGGTGTTTTCACTATTCATGAAAAATTGAATGCTTTCAAAAAAATACCAAAAATTCACCCTAAGATAATTTCGATATTCCAAATCCAAAAATGAAGTCCATTTTTAAAGATATAGTTCATAAAAGTGGGTATTACTATTCATAATGGCTAGTTTGATTGGTTAGTGTGTGTTAGAATCTCAATTTTGCGTGTTGCGCAAGCTATTGAAAATAACATACTATGAAATCATGGGGTTTTACAATAAACATTCATTTAATTCTTAAATCATTACATTGACATTAAAGTGACATTATTTTAAGTCGGTATTTTTTAATATTCACCCAAAAATAAACTATTTCCATAAATCTAAACAAATAAATAAAATTTAATCATGAAAATATGACATAAAAACTGTAAAATTTAGTATTTAATAATATCATTTAAATAATAATGTGTATTATGTTATGGTTTATTTATAATAATATATGTACTTTCTAAAATTAAATCATTAGCATTATGTGATGGATAAATCAATATTTATATACATCAAATAATATGATTTTTATATATTGGGTGTAACTTCTATTGTGTTTCTAGATATATTAAATGATCTTTCTATAATATTAAAAAATTATATATTTATGTAAGGAGGTAAAAATGATTTTGAGTAATATATCCTAATAAAACTCATCCACAAGAGTTGGTGGTTAGTCTATTATATTACATAAATTAATAAATATAAGAAACACAATGGATTTATGGAATTAAAATACAATGTTTTTTCATTAATATGGCTAAATGGTCTTTTTAACAATATTTTTTAAGACTAATATTCTTTAAATTACCGATCAAGGTGAATCTTCCCTAATGGGATATTAAGGTAAATATTATTCCATAATGGAAATGGAGTGTCAATTACAAAGTCATTGGGGCTGATCAAGCTATCATGAAATCATCAACATAGTAGAGGGACCTCATATCATATTGAATCTAGAAAATTATATATTTCCATCATGTCCCTAGAATACCTAAATTTACTCCTATAGTATTTTGACATACTATACTTATTAAAATATATATCATTCTTTATTTACATGATACAAGTGTATAAAAATAATTTATATCTACTGGTATTTTCTAATCATTTAGTATTCATTCTAAACAATGTTTTATATGTGATGGAGATATCGATTCCTCTTCAAATGAATTAAGAATAGGGAATTCAAAATTCCTCTAGACTTATCTCCATAAAAAATGCTGATATTTCCTGAAAATTCTATATTCAATAATTTTAACCTTTTTATATTATTTTTATGATGGATTTTACAATTTCCTTCAAAGATCCTATTGAATTTTATCATCAATGATTAGTTTTTTTTCTTTCTGTGAGAGTTATAATTTATTTAAAAATACATGGGACCCTGGATAAGGTATATAAGTACTATATATTATTAAAAAGAGAGAGTTTTCATGTAAAATATCTTTTATTTTGATAGTGTAAAATGGAGAAGATTCCAGTATGAGGTTCCTCCCATTGTTTAAAGACTTCCCAATGTTATTTTGTAATAATATAATGATATTTATTCTATAGTGGGATATAGATTTATTTATTGATATAGTTCCCATTAAGCAATTTATATCATTTACTTCTTATGAAATAGTTCTAATTGAGCTAATGGATTTGAATAAACAATTTGATGGCCTTTTAGTGAATAAGATTATTCATCCCAATATTCCTCTATGGGATACCCCTATATACTTTTTAAATAAGGGAAAAACAATCTTACATTAATTTATTAATTATAAAATGTCAAAAAAAAGTAACACAAGTATTATGTACAATTTTCCTTAGGTTAATGACCATTTAGATCAATTTAATTTTAAAATTTTCTTTCTAAAAATTCATATTTCATTGGAGAATAATGGGATATAGATAATGACATATGACATATATGAAAATACATTTTGAAGTAGATATTTTAATTTTCAGAATCTCGTAATATTATTGGTTTTTACAAAAGATCCATGGTATTTATGGCCTTGTAAATTTGTCTTCCATTAATACCTTCATTTATTTTTCATGGTATTCATGGATCATATTTATCCATTAAACTTATAAAAAGAATAATGAGAACATGTAGAGGATTTTATTTTGTATTCTTCATGAACTCCAATTTTATTAAAATTATAAAATTTTAATTTTATTATTCAATTGGTAAATTAACTGGGACACATGGTACCTCATGAAGGAATATTAGTTGACCATAATATAGTGAATGTTTTTATGTATTTTATGTGATAATGAAAATATTCATGATACATATCTTCTTAGTTTTACCTGAACACTCCCATGTGAACTAAAAGGATTCATCTAACATTGAATCACCCCTGAATGCTCTCTCTCTTAGAAGAGTAAGGATTGAATATAATTCTTAATATCATACAATATTTTATGAGCATAAGTTGGGATATAAATATTCTATAATTTCGGTTTGAATATATTATGGAGACTTCCTTTTTGTTTATATTGATGCATGAGTAATGAAGTAACGATTTCTACATATATAAGGTGATCATATGGTATCATATGGATATCCATAATTGTGACCATAAAATATAAAATATTCAATGCTAGACCATAAAATGGTGGTGGTATTATGTGATCTAAAATGTGGTTTAAATTGTTATCATGGATTCAAATTTGTCAATTGAATTGATAACAAAAGTCTACCAAAAATTTCATCTCATAATGAATTGGATATCTAATAAGGTTTATAATTGGGGTAGTTTACACAATTTTATTCTAATATATGTTTTCCACTAGGAATTGGTAATTTAGCCTATAATTCCTTTAGAATGATGTTTCAATAACATGTATTCCAAGAGTCCAACAAGATATGTAATTTGGTAAGAATCATTATAGAAATGTACCATGAGATAATGTTGGATAAAGGCGTGATGTTTTTATTTCTAATGTTCGAATTAATAATTATCTTATTGAGAACACCCATTTGGTGAAACCAAAATATAATGAAGTTATTTATATTAGGGAACTATTATTTGGATGGTGAAACCATTAATGAATAGTTACTTTCCCATGACAGAATCATCATCTTTCGAAATATTTATATGGATAATTCAAATATGGGAGAAGAAATCGACAAAATATCTCTTCCTCTAGCAATGAGACATTTAACTACAAATTTCCAAAATTTAAAATGATATGAGTACTCGATACTATTTTATGAATATGATGAGGGGAATATCTAATTAGGTATATTTAATAGTACCCCTATTAGACGAAATGTTATCTTCGTAATTTTTTATTGAAAGACTAAATTAGTCCATTTTCTTATGATCAAATAGATCATTAAGTTCAATGGGATTTAAAATATAACTACGTATAATATAATAAATGTTATTTTGGTACCCTCAACTATCATTTATAACAGAGATCATTGATTCCACTTGTTATATTATAAATATTTTAAGAGGGTATATGAGACTAACTGAAATGTTGCACAACATTACATCCCTCAATGTATTATAATCATTAATTAGTCATTAAAAGTATAGATTATATGGACCATTCACATATAATATATTTTTTAGGATCTTGGGATATTAATCTACCATGGATATAACATTATTATAATAATTGTTACAAATATTAAATCATGATCGGTCTATTTGAAAACATATATGGTCGACCATTCTCAGCTCCACTATGTTTGGAAATGTTCAGTTATACGTCATGTTATACCTCCCACTTTCCCTCACTCATTTTTCTTCCAAAATAAAAAACAGTCAATTACATTTCTGATGGATTCATTTAAGTGATTTATAATTCAGTGATGTAAAACAAAATTGTGGGGATTTATGGATTTAATTGACCATGATTTCCAATTCATATTTTAATTGAAGACATTGTATATCAGTTAATGTCTTTATTGAAGTATTAATATACATTCTGATATTATAAAAAGAAGTAGATGAACCAATAGAAGATAGTAAATAAAAAATTAAAGTGATAAAATGATTGATGGAATACAATAGAAAGTACCACCTACCTAGTTTAGGCCACTAGCCAACTCATGTAGGAAGATTGAATTAATTTATTCTATAGGATCCCACCAACTACCATAGAAGGTGAACCAACTACTCAGTGTAATTTGATAGACCCAACTAGCTCACAAAAATATTAGCAGCTAGATAAGGGAAATAAGAAGCTATCTAGTGGATTCAATCCATCAATTAAAAAAATAATTACTTCATGGACCCCTTATCTCTCAAATTGTTAATAACGATGTTTAATTAATATTAAAATTAGTGAAATTCATGTTATATTAGAGGATATAAATATGGTACCTCGGTGCCATGACCCAACACTCATGGGCCCTCAAGGCCTGTAGAATATCTATTGTAACAACCTCGAGTCCACCTTTAGTTGGCTAGTGGATGGTGGCAAGAAGTATGGAGGTGTAAATGAAATGGGTGGAATCAGAATATGTATTTTTATTCACACACAAAACCATCTCCATGAAAAAGTTTTAAGTAATATAATAACTTGTACAATATATAGAGTACAACCATGCATGAAATAAATAATACTGCAAACATCAGAGTACGATAATATAAATCTAATGCGGAAAGGGGGAAAATATTTTTCGTACCTTAAATGAACTCCAAACCTGAAAAAAACTACAAATGTGTAAAATAATGAGATCATGACATTTAATCATCAAGACAAAGATATATATTTGGTTAAAGAACCCAACATTCACTAATATCCCCCAAGATCACTGTTGATTGTCTTATCATCTATATAATTCATGACATGTGTAAGAAAATCCCATCCATGGGTGATATATAAAAACCCATAAGGTTGAATCAATAACCATAGAGTGAGAAATATTATGATACAACTGAAATCATTTCATTACAAAGAAAAAGGGAAATAAAAAACTGAATAAATATACATATATATTCTAACAAATAAACACAAATGTGATAAAAAGTGGATCTAAATCACCATAACTCATCCAAGTGTAACGAGTCTTCTTGTACCTCCAATAGTCGATCTCTGATTACTAACGTCACACGTACCCACATAAGAATCTATGGGGAAGGGCTCACACCTCTCCATTGTACTCTATATAAAATGGAACCACCAATTCTATGGAGGACCCTTTCCACACTATATATTTATGATAGGTTTGTACCACATCGTATATAGGGTATCATCAATATCTCCTAATGATTCACTCTCTCATGTGGAAAAATGGTTGGTTATGAGGCCTTAAGCATGCCTCCCCATATGCTAGAGAATGCCGACAAGCAATTTGGGTGTGGTCATATAGTAGGGGGAATATATACCCATGTATGAAGTGTCATAGGATTGGAAATAAAACATATTAACAAATGAAATCAGATTATTAGACTTTGTGAAAATAAAATAATAGAACTGGGAAAAAAGAAGAAATTAGTGTACCGAAAATGAGGTATCATGTAATGACATAATGATATGTATCTAAATGTAAAAATGAAAAATAAAATAAAAATAAAAGAGTCATCTAACACAATGTAAACCGAAATGGATCATATCCAAAACCTCAGGTCGAACCCATCACCTAACCCTTTACTTCCAATAAGTAACAAGTCATAGACAAGGTCATTTCCATTGTCTAATCCTGCATCCATGAAATCTACATGGGTAAAAAATGGTGGGCCAAATATTGTGTAAGAAAAAATCATTAGTTCGACACCACCATGTATAAGAAAAATATTATAATATGTAATATATGAAATAATTTGATAAAAATTTATTAATTAATAAAAACATTAAAAAAATACAACAACAACCTACTTCAGCACTAGGATAGAATATCCCTAAGAAGGTCTCACTAACATTGTATCCATAAGCATATAACCATGGTATATCATAACCTACATTATCACCATGATAGAATTTATTTCAGCAGGCCTCACAACATTTCCAACCTCAACCATATACCCATGGTATAAATTTTTTTTCGACCTTCCCACTATATAAGCATCACAACATGTTTCACAGAATAACCTAGTATATAAGCATTTCAGCTTGTATATGGAAATATCTAGGTATATAATAATATTAAAATGTTTTAATGAATAACGTGGTATATAATAATATCAGCAGGTGTTAGGGAATAACAAAGTATATAAGATTCATAACGTGTATATGGGAATAACCTAGTATATAAGCATCTCAGCAGGTGTCACAAGTATACATTGGAACTGGAATCGTATCACAATATGACCATATAAAACCAAATGGTTAATTCTAGTAATTACTATTTTACTTTCAATTTACCCATTACTTTAATTAATCAATTCTTCCATATTCATTTTGAATCTATATTAAGAAATCAATGGAATCAACTATGATGCTAAAATAACATGTAATCCATTTCTATTTCATCATTTTAAAATTTTTTCTCACCCAATGGACATCCATAAGAAATCTCACATCATCAATTGAATCACTAGAGATATAGTAAATAATCCTACATTGGATTATCATAATTATATTAAATTAATTAATTATTTTGAATATTTTTTAGCACATTCACAATATTTAATATACTTTATAATTGAAAATCAGACCATGGTGTTATGATTTTGACCCCTACTTTTAATCTATTGATACTTAAAAAACATCCAATGGAAAACAAAAAAAATATGGTGAATAATATTTCTAGGAGGACCTGTATCCAAAAAAAATTGTGATCACAACCAACAGTGAAAACCATCAAGATATCACACCGTACGGGTCAGAGAACAGAAGAATGGATTGGAAAAAAATCATAACCACTTATGAGTGATCAATTTCAAAAATTGGACATCGAAAAAGGAGATAAGTGCTCCAAAATTACAAAAAATCTACCGTAGGTTCGAGTATATAATGATTCACTTGAGATCAATAAGAAATATTCCACATGGAATACTTTAAAACCGATTCTCACAGAGTTATATGGAATGTAATTAATTTCATCATCATGTATTTACATCTAAAAGAATACTTAAAAACTAATTTTTAGATAAATATTATATATTACCAATGATTAAACATCAAATTATTTTTTCATGATTTGTAACCACTTCACATCATAAATCAGTACACGACATGCATTTTGTAGATTTTACATGTCTTATAATCAATTTACAGAGTTTAGAAATGTCCTAAAGATAGTTCTCAATATAGATTTCATCAATATACAATGAACCATGGTAACAATTGACCCACTTATACATAGACATCATTATTGAAAACGAATCCTTGAACTTATCCCAATGTAGATCCTTTCTAGTTTTATCTAGTTTTATCACAAATTATTTTTATGTCTATTCGAACAAATAGACATACACATAGAAACATGGATATAAATGTTTAAATATGAGTAAAAAATCAAAAAGAAATAATTTTAATAGAAAAAATAGAGATAGAGATATAAATGAACCTAGAAAAAGAAGTTCTCTTATAACCTTCCCACCATATATCATATCATCCCCGAGAAGCTCCAAAAATCATTATTAGATCTCGGTGAACATGTATGGACAGTTTGAATGCATATCATACTCTCTCTAGCGGGTATCCTTTAAAACTCCTCCATGCATCCCCTACCCTTGAACCAACAATATGTTTCTACAGTAGATATATATCTCTCTATATCATTTATGATCTGTATCTAATGCTCTACACAAGAATCATTTATATCAAGCTATTCATCTGTAATGTCTATCACATGAGAGGGGTCTACATGATTTCATTAAATCCATGACATGTGAACCACATTGTTCATTGAACTGTGGTTATTTTGAATAGATAAATGGTATGTCATTGGAATCATTCTTTTCACAACCTCAAAAAACATGAAAACCCTAGGGACGAACTATCCCTATTTCATGATAAAAAATTTCAAATATCTAGAATACAAATGATGGAAATCATGGTGAAGAGCCTCAATCTTTAGAGTTCATCTATGATTGTTAGTGTATGATTTATAACTTCATTATATGGTCGTAATCCACCTATTAATCAAATGAACACAATCAGATGTGTCATGTGTGAGACTAGGTCCACCAAGTGCTAACTCACCTACTCCAAACCATAGAGGAGTCAAAGGACACAAACATCCATAAAAATCGTCAAAAGGTGCCATCTAGAATGATTCATGGATGTTATTGAAATAAATGAACTCCACAATTTCTATATTTTTCTCCTATGATCCACTAAAAACCAAATCATAGGCTTGTAATACATTATCTAGAACATGAATAATCCACTCGGATTAGCTATCCATCGAAGGATGATAGGTTGTGAAAAAACACGAAATACATTTCAAAAACCATTCAAAGACCCTTCCATAATTTGATGTCAAATGTGCATCTCTATCCGAAATGATACTCCTTATAAAACAGTGAAACCGAACTGCCTCACACACTTAACTAAAACCATTATCTGGAAATATGATGGAAACACTTATTGGAATGATGTGGGATACCATAATTATTTTATCTTCAATCACCCATACTACATTGTTCTTATGGGTTCTCCTACAAAATAATGTCACAAAATACATAGTGACATCATCAAATTTCCACACATTAATTGCAAAAAGCTATATAATCCCTTATGGAATCATGTGATTGGAATTCGCATAAAAAAAGTGAAACATATCTAAAACAAATTAAGATACCTACTTATTTTAACTTGACCCCCAGTACCATATATGGAGATCACGATGCATATTTTTCAAACCAATATTTTATAACCATATATAATCATGACACTCCATCATAATTTCCTCAGGTAACCCTATAGGAGAAGAAACATAGTCATATAAAGGACTAAAATTTATACTTCCAAGATACCATGCTGACGGAATCTCCCAAATATATAAGTTGTCTCTTAAACCTAAGGTACTCATGTCAGATAACTAATATATCTTGATCTGTTCCAACATCATGGGTATAACATATATCATAGCTAGAGCTACTTTTCCATGAAATTTCTGAACATCGAGAAGAATGTCTCCAAAGAGGGAAATTATCCTCCACAAATCGCAATAATATTTAACAACACATTTCGAAATACATTGGCACACTGAATTAGGGGAAAAAATTATATTTTATAATATATAAAAAAACTCAATGTTGATACACTGCAGATACTAGAAGCACCCCCTTTGCTGAAGGTTTTTGGTCTCACTGAGAAAATATATACCTCGGGCACTTGTGGTCTGTGTGTAACACAAATATTTCACCCCACAAAAAAATTCCTCTAGAATATTAGGTAATTTACCAATGTGAGAAACTCTATATTATGGGTAGGATAATTCATCTCAGGAAGTCTCAACCTCTTAAATCCATAAGAAACCACTCAATCCTAATGAATCATAACTTCCACACAAAAAACTCTGGTTTAAACAGGTTACATGGTATATGAATTATTCAAAAATTTTAATGTGAGGATATGTTTTCAGGTCATCCATCATTTTAACACTTTAAAATATCTCTCTCAATAATCTGACCAATCAAACATCACTCCCTTATTAGTCAGTTCGGACATTAGCCATTTCAGATAGGATAAGTCCTAGATAAAACATCATTAATATCCTTTCATATTAATAAATCTAATATTATCAAATACATTCTTGTTTTTCCCCAATATACCATGAATCTATCCTTCTATGGGTCCATATACATTCTAGCCTCTAAGAAGGAATGGCCCAAGAAGTGCACATTTTTAATCCAAAAACATCATTTAGTATGATTTGGGAAAAGTTGTTTTTCTCTCAATGTACATTTGATTATTTCTAGATATTGGTCTTTTTCATTTTCTCTGTGAGATTATAGTAATAAATATTTGAAACAAATCACCACAAACTGGACTATAAATGGAAGAAATATTATATTCATGAAGACCAAGAATACCACTGGTGCATTAGTCAACCCAAACAAAAACACTATGAACTCATATAAGTAATAACTGGCCCTAAAATAATTATGAAGTATTCTTGATGGTCTCACTCATAACTGGTGGTATCTTGATCTAAAATATATCTGGGATAAGATCTAACAACCTCTCTTACGATCAATGATATCATCAATTCATTGAAGGGGATACAAGTTCTTGATTGTCCTTATGATCAATCTCTGATAATATACAAATAAGAATAGTGTACCACCATCATTTTTGGTGAATTGAAATAGAGAACCCCAAAATAATGTAATAGGATAAGAAAAAGTTTATCTTTTGGAAAACCCAACATGACTTTAAACTCTAAAATCACTTCTGGTTTAACATCCCAGGTAAATAAAGAATAAATAATTTTCATAATTATTAATATTTACGAATTAAATATTAATTTTATTTTAAAGGGGTTTCTATGTTCGATAGCGTACCCGATACGCAACGATGAGTTTCTTTGAAACTTACATAGAACACTAGTAATAAAATAGTATTATTTTAAATGTTAGTTAACAAGTAGTCGTTGTACTGGCTGGAATGGATAGAAATAACTAAAATATGATTAGATATGTTTTTAAATGTTTATACATTTACCCAATAAAAGATAAAGGCTTAAAATACGGAAAGAGTTCAAATTTAGGGCATATATACTCTAATTTTCACTAAAGGTTCACTTATCACCTTTTAATGGTGAACCGTCATTAAATATAGTTTTGATCACTCTTATACTTTATTTTGGACCAAATATAACTCTTCTTTAGAATCGGGACATCAAAATTTACTTTGTGTAAATTTTTGGTACCTTTCTGATAAAGTTCATTTTTTTTATGAATAGTGTAAAATGTTGTATTTTTATTAAAAACCTCTTTTTAATCTAAATTATTTATATGATTAGATTATTATTTTAATTGGTTTTAAAGTGAAATTAGAATATATTTTTACCAGTTAATCCAATGGTGGTCATTGGAATCAATTTCACGTTGAAATTGGACTTAAACTGGTGTCAATCTTTTGATACTTATTGTTTCACAAAAACACGCTATTTGTCATGACAGCGGGAATTAATTATTAAATTAATTAATTTGACTTATATGTTTTGAATTTTGTAAAATGGACTTCATTTTTGAATTCGGAATATCAAATATAGCTTAGGGTGAATTTTTGGTAATTTTCTGAAAAACATCAATTTTTGATGAATAGTGAAACCACTAAGTGGTAATCAAGCAAACTGATTTTTCAGTTAAAAGAAAGTTTACCACTAATGTGTATTGAATTTCAAAAATCCGACATACATGGTTGTCATTAATAAGTAAAATTTGGTTCAATGAGATTATAATAATATTTTGGTGAATAGTAACTTATTAAGTTCTTAATCGCGATTAGAGGTAATTAGTGTAATTTAAGGTAAAAATGATATTATAAGAATGTGAAAACACCATGACACTTGTCCTACAACTATTGGGTGAGTCATGGCCGACCAAGACAATCCATGGGCAACTTGGGGACCCCACGGACCCAATTTAGTTGGAAAATGACATTAATATATTTTTATTTAATGTAAAAGTAAAAATGACACAAACATAATATGTTTTACGAAAACAATTTTTACATGGGGTTATAATGATCATATTTTTGATTATAAATATTCATTGGAAAGATAAAAGTCTTTCCTACATCATAGTATTTTTTTTATAATTTTTAGACATTAAATAAATTAAATTATATATGACATAATAATGATGCAGCGATGACATCATTATTTGACGATTTAAATAAAATGGAAAGATAATGAAAAATATAAAACCTACACATGGCCAAAACCAATTGGATGAGTGGATTTCGAACCCTTATCACCTTATCCACGAATTATATCAATGTGGGACCTTTTAAAACCGAAACACATTTTCGAATAAAGTAATATTTCTTTACTTTCCAAAAGTGCCCCTCCTCTCCTCTTATAAAAAGGCCCCCACCTCTACCTCATTTCACACACTTCTCAAGACTTTGGATCGGCCTACCCCTGCCCCATTACTCTCTCCACTTTCCTCTCCTCATCCTAGAGGATTCCCTTTGGGCAGAATCCTTTCAAAGGAAGCCTTTAGGCTCAAATCAAAAGGAGTTACACTTTTAAAGGTAATTCATTCTCTCTTGTTCATTTGTTTTATTTTGCTTCTCCAACCCTCTAAACTCTTTTTATTTACTTCTTTTGTAACAACACCAGTATCTTCAATATACTAGGATGTTGTTATAATATTTATTTGAGCTACACTCTCACACAACTACATCAAATGGTTAAAGAACATACGGTTTCCGTGGATTGCGAAATTCTGCCTCCCGAAACGATGATTGTTCAATACTCATTTAACACCTTCAAGGGTGGCCATTATGATGTCACTATTTTTATATATGATATATAATATGTTTATGTTTTCTTTAAGATTATGTATTTTTCATTTTTGGCATACCTTTATGGTTTCCATTATGGGTAAACACGATATCTTCATTTAAGGAAGTGCGGACTACCGCCCCCTCAAAGTGATGTGATTCGTTAATGCCATATGTGGGACGTGTAAAGGATTGATTTAAAGTTATTATATATGATGTTATACTGGAATTATAATATACCTCTATATCATTATTATTTATTTCCATTAAAGTATGAGATAGATATGAATGTAGTGTTCATGCGTACGTACGGCTTACCGTCTCCATGAACGGTGCATTTCATTTCTTATCCCAAAATGTAATGTACTATTAAAAGTACATTTATATAATGGATATATATAATTAATGATATATCTAAATGATGCATATAATTCTGGAATTAAAATATACATACCTCTCATTTAGTTTTAATTGCATTAATATGACAATGAAATGAAAGTAGCGTTCATGCGTACGTACGGCTTACCGTCTCCATGAACGGTGCATTTCATTTCTTACCTCTAAATGATTATGTAATATTATAAATACATGTATATGATGGATATATATGATACATACTATATCCAAATCGGTAATTTCATTCTGGATATAAAGAACCATTGACCACACGACCAACATGTAATTGTAAGAAGTCCACTTTCGACTTAAGAACCAAATATTGAAAAAACAAACATTATTAACTTAAATGGTTACATAATGTTTATAACATGGAAATAAGTGATATAAAAGGAATAATTAAATTTAAAAAGGTTCTTAATCAAGTATAAATTAACTCATGTTTATTATTCAGGACGTTAAAGAACGATCGAGTCAAGTCGGATACGAGGTAAGGGACTTCGTCTCAATCTCCTTTCATTGAGGCATATTTCGTTTTATACACAACTTTCTTTTATACGGTGTATAAACCCCTTTGACTTTTACTTTTATACAAAAGGAATATTTTTCTACGAAGCGTTTTACAAAACGACAAAAAGGAATGTTTCTTTTAACGTACGCGGTGACAACGACTTTTTCCGCCACCGCGAGTATTATTTGGTCTTTGGATTTCTCAACAAGCCGTAATGTTTTTAGAATAAAATAAATACCATATACTCTTTTATGTATTTTGGTATTGAAAATGGTTTTGAAAAAGGATTCTATTATGTCAATATATTTTTGATATATTGTGATTGAAATGTGGAAATGTTATCAGTCCTTTATATTGGTTTTATGTTTTATGATTTTATACTGGTACTTGGACATTTTAACGGGTGGTTACCTTATAAACCATATGACGGGTGGTGCCGTGAATACCAGGACGGGTGGTTACGTTATAACCTCCAATGCATTGGGTATGGAAGTCGGCCGAATGGATATTCCATTAAGTATGTATGGAAATTGGCCGTATGGCTATTCCATTAAGTGATATGTGTGGAAGTCAACCGTATGGTTATTCCACTTAAGTATGTTTATGTCCCAAGTTACCTTTATATATTTTATGTGTTCTTTATATGGGTTTTATGGTAATCCTTTGGTTACAAAAAGGTAAGTAATGATACTTTATTCAGTGATGATTTTTTTTTACTACTTCATGAAGGTGAAGGTAATACTTTGATATAGTATACATGGTTTACTTGATGTTTGAAAAACTAACAGTTTTCATTCTTTTTGTATCCCTTACTGAGCATTTTATGCTCACCCCAAGTTTTTCGAAATGTTTTTCACAGGACTTAAAGTGGAATAAGGTCAAGGATGGGATCAAGGGAATTTCATGGTATCTAAAACATGGAATCTAGACATCTTTCTTATTTAAGAGTTTTTATAATATGGAGACTTAGTAGAAGTGTCTACTTTGTAATATTTTAAGATGTAATAGTTATTTTCTAATTCTCTAAAACTCTAAACCTGAAAAGATCCTCAATGTGAATTATTCATTTAATTCAATATTGAGTAAGGTTTAAGGCTGGGGCCTTATAGTTGGTATCAAAGGTCGGTTTGGACAACTTTAGGAGTTAGAAAAGTGTTAAATTATAATATTATTGAAATTATATAGCATTTACGGATTACCATGTTGCTTCGCCTAAGATATTTCTGTGTTCAGAATGGTTTTCCGCAGAGGAAACAAAGCAGCTATGTTGGGAATACATCAGGAGGAAGATAACCTTCCAAATCAGCAACCTGAGATGGTCGGAATCGGAACTGAACAGTTTGTAGCAGTGATGGCACAGTTGACTCAGGCTATAAATGGTGGTGGTATCCATGCACGAGATCAGCCAGATCAACCGCAGAGGAACATGTCAGTGGTGGAACATTTCATGTGGCAACATCCCCCATCATTCAGAGGATCATCTGACCCTGTGCAAGCTGAATGGTGGATTAAAGCACTGGAGAAGATTTTTGATGTCATGGGGTGTTCAGAACATCAAAAGGTTAGTCTTGCTGTTTATCGTTTTGAAGGTGAAGCTGATCAGTGGTGGTCGATGGTGAAAAATATAAGGGATAGTGATGAGATTGAGGATCTTCACTGGGATGAATTCAAAGGTATGTTTCTTGAGAAATATTTTCCTAAGGTGGTTCATCTTAGGATGGAAAAATAGTTCCTAGAATTGAGGCAGGAGGATGATTCAGTGGCTGCTTATGAAGAAAAGTTCACTCGATTGGCAAGGTATGCTCCAAACTTCATACGAGATCTTGATAGTAAAACAAACCGTTTTTACTCAAGGTTAAATCCAAAGTATCGAAGGGCTTTAGCTTCTCGTGAGTTCAAAAGTTATGAAAAACTTGTTCGATGTGCGGAGAAGGTGGAAATGGAGTTTGCTGATGATCAGGTGTTCTATGAAAAAACAGAATAAGAGGTCTAGTTGGCAGGCAAAGGGGAAGAATTCATCAAAGAAGCAAGGAGGTAAGAAAACAAAATATCCATCCTGTGAGAAGTGTGGTAAAATGCATCCTGGAGAATGTTTATCCAAGTTTGGTAAGTGCTTTTGGTGTGGTAAGTCTGGTCATATTGCTCGTAACTGTAAGGAAGATGATCAAGCAGGAAATGAAAAGCCAACGGTAAGATGTTTTAAGTGTAATGAAATGGGTCATTATGCAGACGAGTGTCTGACAAGGAGCTTGAGTGATGGGAAGCAGTTAGACTACAAGCAGAAAGGGGTGGTAAAATCCTTTGCAACAACTTCAGCAGATGTTGGGCCATCGAATGAAGTGGTATCAGCTCCAGGGAGCTCAGTATTTTTCGAAGATTGACTTGAGGTCGGGGTACCATCAGTTGAAAGTAAAAGAAGCAGACGTTCTGAAGACTGCGTTCCGTACTAGATATGGCCATTATGAATTTGTAGTTATGCCTTTTGGGTTAACCAATGCCCCTGCTGTATTCATGGACCTTATGAATAAAATTTTCCACGAGTTCTTGGATAAGTTTGTCTTTGTGTTTTGAGGTTTGTGAAGAGGTTATGTGTGCCTTGTGATTCACAGTTGAAGAATGAGTTGTTTTTTCATCCTGGCAGTACTAATATGTACAGAGGTCTTCGGGAGTATTACTGGTGGGATGGAATGAAAAGAGACATTGCTGATTTTACTGTGAAGTGTTTGACATGTCAACAGGTTAAAGCAGAGCAGCAGTTACCGAGAGGGATGCTTCAGCCTTTACAAGGGCCAGAGTGGAAATGGGAAAACATATCCATGGACTTTGTTGTGGGATTACCAAGGACATCTCGAGGTAATAATGCAATCTGGGTTATTGTTGATCGCTTGACCAAATATGCTCATTTCCTTGCTATACGAGATACTTTCTCTCTTGATCAACTTTCCCGTTTGTATCATAAAGAGATTGTCAGGTTACCTGGAGTTCCTCTCTCCATTGTATCGGATCGTGATCCCAGGTTTACTTCTAACTTTTGGAAAGGCCTTCAGAAGTCGTTGGGTACTGAAATAAATTTTAGTACAACTTTTCATCCTCAATCAGATGGGCAGTCAGAACGAACAATTCAGACATTGGAGGATATGCTACGAGCGTGTTCTATGGATTATCAGGGAAGATGGGACCAACATCTTTCTTTGGTTGAATTTTCATATAATAACAGTTTTCATTCTAGTATACAGATGGCACCATTTGAGGCATTATATGGGAAGTGGTGTCGAACTCCAGCATTTTGGAATGAAGTGGGTGAAAGGAAGCTGATGGGACCAGAATTGGTAGAAGAGATGGCAGAAAAAGTTCAGTTGATTCAGAAGCACATGTGAACAGCTCATAGTAGGAAGAAAAGTTATGCGGATAACCGGAGGAAGGATCTATCTTTCGAGGTAGGTAATCATGTATTTCTCAAGGTTTCTCCTTGGAAAAGTGTGATTAGATTTGGTAAGAAAGGAAAGTTGAGTCCAAGGTTCATTGGACCATACGAAATTCTGGAAAGAGTTGGATCAGTTGCATACCGGGTGGCTTTACCTCCGAGTTTATCTCAGGTACACAATGTTTTTCATGTTTCAATGTTGAGAAAGTATATGCCAGATCCATCTCATGTTTTGAGCCCAGAGGTAGTTCAGTTGGAAGAGAACCTATCTTATGAGGAACAACCGGTCCAGATTTTTGACCACAGGGAGCAAGTGTTACGGAATAAGGTGATTCATCAGGTAAAGGTTTTGTGGAAAACCCATGTGATTTAAGAGGCAACGTGGGAATCTGAAAATGCTATGAGGGATAACTACCCCCACTTATTTTGATAAGTGAATAAAATTGCGAGGACACAATTCCCAAAAGGGGGGAAGGATGTAACATCCCAGGTAAATAAAGAATAAATAATTTTCATAATTATTAATATTTACGAATTAAATATTAATTTTATTTTAAAGGGGTTGCTATGTTCGATAGCGTACCCGATACGCAACGATGAGTTTCTTTGAAACTTACGTAGCACACTAGTAATAAAATAATATTATTTTAAATGTTAGTTAACAAGTAGCCGTTGTACTGGTGGGAATGGATAGAAATAACTAAAATATGATTAGATATGTTTTTAAATGTTTATACATTTACCCAATAAAAGATAAAGGATTAAAATACGGAAAGAGTTCAAATTTAGGTCATATATACTCTAATTTTCACTAAAGGTTCACTTATCACCTTTTAATGGTGAACCGTCATTAAATATAGTTTTGATCACTCTTATACATTATTTTGGACCATATATAACTATTCTTTAGAATCGGGACATCAAAATTTACTTTGTGTAAATTTTTGGTACCTTTCTGATAAAGTTCATTTTTTTTATGAATAGTGTAAAATGTTGTATTTTTATTAAAAACCTCTTTTTAATATAAATTATTTATATTATTAGATTATTATTTTAATTGGTTTTAAAGTGAAATTAGAATATATTTTTACCAGTTAATACAATGGTGGTCATTGGAATCAATTTCACTTTGAAATTGGACTTAAACTGGTGTCAATCTTTTGATACTTATTGTTTCACAAAAACACGCTATTTGTCATGACAGCGGGAATTAATTATTAAATTAATTAATTTGACTTATATGTTTTGAATTTTTTAAAATGGACTTCATTTTTGAATTCGGAATATCAAATATAGCTTAGGGTGAATTTTTGGTAATTTTCTGAAAAACATCAATTTTTGATGAATAGTGAAACCACTAAGTGGTAATCAAGCAAACTGATTTTTCAGTTAAATGAAAGTTTACCAATAATGTGTATTGAATTTCAAAAATCCAACATACATGGTTGTCATTAAGAAGTAAAATGTGGTTCAATGAGATTATAATAATTTTTTGGTGAATAGTAACTTATTAAGTTCTTAATCGCGATTAGAGGTAATTAGTGTAATTTAAGGTAAAAATGATATTATAAGAATGTGAAAACACCATGACACTTGTCCTACACCTATTGCGTGAGTCATGGCCGACCAAGACAAGCCATGGGTCAACTTGGGGACCCCATGGAGCCACTTTAGTTGGAAAATGACATTAATATATTTTTATTTAATGTAAAAGTAAAAATGACACAAACATAATATGTTTTACGAAAAAAACTTTTACATGGGGTTATAATGACCAGATTTTTTATTATAAATAGTAATTGGAAAGCTAAAAAGCTTTCTCACATCATAGTATTTTTTTTATAATTTTTAGACATTAAATAAATTAAATTATATATGACATAATAATGATGCAGCGATGACATCATTATTTGACGATTTAAATAAAATGGAAAGATAATGAAAAATATAAAACCTACACATTGCCAAAACCAATTGGATGAGTGGATTTCGAACCCTTATCACCTTATCCACGAATTAAATCAATGTGGGACCTTTTAAAACCGAAACACATTTTCAAATAAAGTAATATTTCTTTACTTTCCAAAAGTGCCCCTCCTCTCCTCTTATAAAAGGCCCCCACCTCTACCTCATTTCACACACTTCTCAAGCCTTTGGCTCGGCCAACCCCTTCCCAATTAATCTCTCCACATCCAGCTCCTCATCCTAGAGGATTCCCTTTGGGCAGAATCCTTTCGAAGGAAGCCTTTAGGCTCAAATCAAAAGGAGTTACACTTTTAAAGGTAATTCATTCTCTCTTGTTCATTTGTTTTATTTTGCTTCTCCAACCCTCTAAACTCTTTTTATTTACTTCTTTTGTAACAACACCAGTATCTTAAATATACTAGGATGTTGTTATAATATTTATTTGAGCTACACTCTCACACAACTACATCAAATGGTTAAAGAACATACGGTTTCCGTGGATTGCGAAATTCTGCCTCCCGAAACGATGATTGTTCAATACTCATTTAACAACTTCAAGGGTGGCCATTATGATGTCACTATTTTTATATATGATATATAATATGTTTATGTTTTCTTTAAGCTTCTGTATTTTTCATTTTTGGCATACCTTTATGGTTTCCATTATGGGTAAACACGATATCTTTATTTAAGGAAGTGCGGACTACCGCCCCCTCAAAGTGATGTGATTAGTTAATGCCATATGTGGGACGTGTAAAGGATTGATTTAAAGTTATTATATATGATGTTATACTGGAAATATAATATACCTCTATATCATTATTATTTCTTTCCATTAAAGTATGAGATAGATATGAATGTAGCGTTCATGCGTACGTACGGCTTACCGTCTCCATGAACGGTGCATTTCATTTCTTATCCCCAAATGTAATGTACTATTAAAAGTACATTTATATAATGGATATATATAATTAATTATATATCTAAATGATGAATATAATTCTGGAATTAAAATATACATACCTCTCATTTAGTTTTAATTGCATTAATATGACAAAGAAATGAATGTAGCGTTCATGAGTACGTACGGCTTACCATCTCCATGAACGGTGCATTTCATTTCTTACCTCTAAATGATTATGTAATATTATAAATACATGTATATGATGGATATATATGATACATATTATATCCAAATCGGGAATTTCATTCTGGATATAAAGAACCTTTGACCACACGAACAACATGTAATTGTAAGAAGTCCACTTTCGACTTAAGAACCAAATATTGACAAAATCAACATTATTAACTTAAATGGTTACATAATGTTTATAACATGGAAATAAGTGATATAAAAGGAATAATTAACTATAAAAAGGTTCTTAATCATGTATAAATTAACTCAAGTTTATTATTCAGGACTTTAAAGAACGATCGAGTCAAGTCGGATACGAGGTAAGGGACTTCGTCTCAATCTCCTTTCATTGAGGCATATTTCATTTTATACACAACTTTCTTTTATATGGTGTATAAACCCCTTTGACTTTTACTTTTATACAAAAGGAATATTTTTCTACGAAACGTTTTACAAAACGACAAAAAGGAGTGTTTCTTTTAACGTACGCAGTGACAACGACTTTTTCCGCCACCGTGAGTATTATTTGGTCTTTGGCTTTCTCAACAAGCCGTAATGTTTTTAGAATAAAATAAATACCATATACTCTTTTATGTATTTTGGTATTGAAAATGGTTTTGAAAAAGGATTCTATTATGTCAATATATTTATGATATATTGTGATTGAAATGTGGAAATGTTATCATTCCTTTATATTGGTTTTATGTTTTATGATTTTATACTGGTACTTGGACATTTTAACGGGTGGTTACGTTATAAACCATATGACGGGTGGTGTCGTGAATACCAGGACGGGTGGTTACGTTATAACCTCCAATGCATTGGGTATGGAAGTCGGCCGTATGGATATTCCATTAAGAATGTATGGAAATTGGCCGTATGGCTATTCCATTAAGTGATATGTGTGGAAGTCAACCGTATGGTTATTCCACTTAAGTATGTTTATGTCCCAAGTTACCTTTATATATTCTATGTGTTCTTTATATGGGTTTTATGGTAATCCTTTGGTTACAAAAAGGTAAGTAATGATACTTTATTCAGTGAAGATTTTATTTTACTACTTCATGAAGGTGAAGGTATTACTTTGATATAGTATACATGGTTTACTTGATGTTTGAAAAACTAACAGTTTTCATTCTTTTTGTATCCCTTACTGATCTTTTTTGGCTCACCCCATGTTTTTCGAAATGTTTTTCACAGGACTTAAAGTGGAATAAGGTCAAGGATGGGATCAAGGGAATTTCATGCTATCTAAAACATGGAATCTAGACATCTTTCTTATTTAAGAGTTTTTATAATATGGAGACTTAGTAGAAGTGTCTACTTTGTAATCTTTTAAGATGTAATAGTTATGTTCTAATTCTCTAAAACTCTAAACCTGAAAAGATCCTCAATGTGAATTATTCATTTAATTCAATATTAAGTAAGGTTTAAGGCTGTGGCCTTATATCTGGTCTCATTATTTAATGTGTAATAGAAATAAGATCTTCTCTAAAAACCAACATGATCTTAAACTCGATATATCTCTTTGAAGGAAACACATAGTACTCATCTAGAAATACGTACTAAAAATGATATTCCATTGAAAGGAAAGAATCATACTTCATTCAACAATCATCTAGAGGTATATCATATATTTGATACATACGCCAATCAAATATACACTTAATTTGGACTGCATGATTATCATAAAGATTCAACTAACCACGGTGATAATAACATCTTCCTTTTAGAGATAGATGGAAACATTACTCCTAAAAAATTTGATATAAGTTTGGTATAGATCTATCCAATCCATACAATGAATAAACTAAATAACATTAATTTCCATAAAAAATTTGCTCCCAAATTAAACAGTAACCACTCATATCTATAAAACACACCTTGCAACATATGATATTCTCCAATCGAATTCACAATAGTGTATTGATAGTCAAATAACCACCTAATATTTCCTCAATCAATAACAAACCATTTGAATAAGGATATAAAAAATTTAGGGGAATCTCATGTATCAAAAAAAACAAATGTTAATGTAGATTATACATGAATTGTACATTTGATGATAGAATATTTTCCCCAACATTAAACATTACATAATCGTGCGAGATGTTAATAATTTGAATTTAATTCACATCGAAGATATTTTCATGTTTACTACTGTAGATAAATTGGTCATAACATATACATAACATCTTGAACTTACAAGTAGACACTTATACTCAATATTTATTTTTTAATAGAACAAGAACTATTTAAAAAGAAATATGACATTGTTTCATGTTTTAACAACATAACATTTCCTTGATCCCATATTTGATTATATTCTTATTTTTTTCCAGTAAGAAACATTTTAAAACATATGATGATAATAAAAATATTGGTAATGGATACATAAAGAAATAAAATTGTTAGTAATCGGATAACATGAAAACAATAAATAATTTCATATAATGTAATACGTATCACCTTTAAGAAGTGGTAAATATACTTCACAAAATATAATAACATCACTTAACCATTATACAAATGAAATATTACTATTATCCCATATAAAGAGACATGTAACATACAACGGTATCATGAAAGATAAACATAATTATATGGAAAGACCATACATTCGACTTCCACACATATCACTAAATAGAATAGCCATACGACCAACTTACATTCCCAATGCATTAGAGGTTATAATATAACCACATGTCGTTGGTTTATCCAGGAACCACCCTTAATTTGTTTTATTATGTAACCTATAGTAATTAGATTAAACATACCCACCCATTAAATGACTAAGTACCATTATATAATCATAACACATAAAATATAGAAAATGTCCACATTTCACAAATTGTTTTTCAATTGAAATCACTAGAAATCATCTCAAGATGTTAAAATACCCAATCAATTTAAAACCCCATTTTCAATACCAAAACACCCCAAAATAAAATAATGGATTTATTTTCCTTTTAAATACATTATGGATTATTTTGGAATCCAAATAATGATTACAGTGGCAGAGAGGTCATTGTCACTGTAAATATTAATAACCTTCCTTTTGACATTTAGTAAAATTATTCAGAGATAAAATATTCCCATTCAATGAATGTAAAAGTAAAGTGGGTTTATTATAATCTATGTAAAATAATGAGGTGTATACTATCAAAGCATGCCTTAGTGAATGAAGATTGAGACTAATTCCATTACCTTGAGTCTGATTGATCACATATGTTCCTTGTTCATCTTGAATAATAAAGTTAATTTAATTTATACATGATAAAGAAAAATTTTCATGATTATTATTACTTTTATATCAAATATTACCACATTATACAATTTACATAAATATTTATGTTAATATCATTTGTTTTGTTGATATTCAGTACATGAGTTGAAAATGATCTTGTTATAATTACAAATATTACACATGGTCAAAAGTAAATTATCTCCAGAATAGTATTTATGATATAATTATAATATATATCTAGTATATATGTATTTATAATAGTCCGTTACAATTTTGATATAAGAAATTAAATGCATCTTTAATGGACACAATAAGTCATAAGTACACATGAATGCTACTTTCATTTATTTGTCATATTAATGAAATGGAAAATAAATAATACATAAGTATATTATAATTAATGTATAATATAATATGATATATATGTTACATAATTTAATTATGATAATCATTTATACCTTCCATGTATGGCATGAATGAGTCATATAACATTGAGGGGATGATAATCCGCACTTCCTCAAATGAAATTATCATATTGACACATCATTAAAGGAAAAAAAGAATGTTTTTCAAAAAAAAATAGAGTATCATAATGATAATAATGATATAATATATATCATGTATAAATACAGTGTAATCATAATGGACACCAAGATAGGTGGTAGGAGATAATTGAACAATTATCGTTTCGTGGGGCAGTAGTTTGTCGTCCACCGGAACAGTATGTTCTAAATATTTTATATGGTGGTCTGTGTGAGAGTAGGTAAAATTAAATGAATAAAAATATACTAGTATATTGAATATACTAGTGTTGTTATAAAATAATTGAATAAATATATTTTAGGGCATTGTAGAATGTAAAAAACTGAAAGCATCTTGAGAGAAGACATTACCTGAAATAAGGTAACTCCTTTTCATTTTATCTAAAAGGCATTATTGAATTGCATTCTGCTCAAGGTAAGGCTTATAGGAGGAATGGAGGTATGTTGGTATATTATTAGTGAAGAGTATGGAAGAGAAAAAGGGGATTCATAGGTGTGAGTAAGGGTTAAAATTTGTGGCCTTTTATAAGATGGAGATGTGTAGTTTAGGAATGTCTTGAAAGATTATGTTATTATAAACTAAATTTAATTTTCCAATGTTACACAACACATTTAATTGGTAGATAAGATGATTATTGTGAAAAAACTCTCAATAATTGGTTTTAGACAAGTTTTGGTGTCATGTTTTAACATTATATTTTATATTTAACACTTATTTAACTAATTTAACTATTATCATACCTTCTTGTATATTCATACAATATGGTTAATATAGTCACTATAAAATTAAAATCGAACCTCAAGTAGTTAATTAATGACATTTTAAACATTATCTACATAATTTGGATGAATAATATATTTTTATTACTATAATATAATATAATAAAATATTATTAGTTCTAAAAACTCATTTATTTCAGTTTTTAGAATACTCATATCATGAATTTTTTAAAAATCTATTAAAAATTTATTTTTTCAAAAAACATCATCAATTAAAAGATATCAAGTCATAATCATTACTTAAATTCATGGATGGCATAAAAAGTCTAAAAAATAAAAATATTTTAATATTTTTAATCTCATTTAATTAAATTATTCATTAATATGGTAATCACTATATCATTGTTGTCTCATAAATAAATAAATTTACCTAATGTCTAAAAATTATAAATAAAATAGAATTATTTACAAAATTATTTTATCTTTATAATGAATATTTATAGTATAATTTATCTTATGTATAAACCCATATTAAAATTGTTTTTTAAGAAGAAACAAGTTTATGTTATATTTCTCTTAACTTGAAATTAAAATTAATTAATTGTAATTTTTACACACAAGTGGATCCCAAATGAAACAAATTCAACCTAAAGGTTGATTTGGTGAACTAAGACACATAAAATTAGTATAGGCCCTTTGTCAGGGTAAATTTACAATATTATTATTATTTTTATACTTATTTACCTAATTTACCCTTTAACCATGATGAATAAAAAACTACTGAAGTTACTATATATATTTTCCAAAAAATAAAAGTAACTTATTAAAATAATTTAGACCCACTGATTATTAATATTTAATCTATTTATCAAAATTCAAAACACAGAATTGGAAGAAATTAATTTAAAATTCATTTCTGTTTTCAAAACAAGAAAGTGGGTATTTAGGCTGTAAAAACAATCAAAAGATTCACATTTTTATCTATAATTTGAAAGGCAAATTAGTTAAAATGACCACAATTTTATTAAATGATAAAAATAATAATCATACATTAAAAGAATAAATAAGATAACTTAACCATATAAATAAATTATATGAAAAGATGATTTTCACTTAAAATGCAATATTTTTCATTATTTATTAAAAAATACACATTATTAGTAAAATACCAAAAATTTACCAAAAGTAAATTTAGATGTTCGGCTTCTAAAGAAGACGGTTATTTTGTCAAATATAATATATAATGTTGTCAAAAAATATTTTTAAAAATATTTTTCCATCAAAAAGAGGTAAATCTACCTTTTAAAAAAATGTAGATTATCTTATGCTTAAAATTGGATTTATTCTCATTTTAATCCAATAAAATTTATTGGATAAATGTAATAATATTTAAAAAACATTTATTATAATAATGTAGATAAATCTGTTAATTCCAACCAACACAATGTCAAAGAGTTAACTACCATTTAAAATAGTAATATTATTATATTAATTTTCTGTATAACTCAATGTTGTGTGCAACATAATATTTCAGAGAAACCCATTATTGTGTGTCAAGTATGCCATCAAAGATATCATCCCCATTATGGTAAATTGACTATATAGTCCATAAGTATTAATATATATGAAAATTTATTATTATATAATTATATGAGATTTTTTATCCTTCCTCCTTTTGGAAATTGCATCCTAGCAATTCTAAATTGGGCTTGGTAATTTAAATAAAATACCACATCCGAAATAGTGTCAATAAAATCTCCACATTAAAATAATGAATAATAAATACCAAGGTCACCTTATATAAAACCTACTAGAATTCCATGTTGGAAAACATGGATATGGAAGAGAAAACAAACCATCATAATCTGATTGAGAGTGATATAAAACCATAACAGGAGAAAGTTAACTACCAAAAAACCATAATCTTTTGATGTGTTAAATGGTCATTGATTACCAACTAAGAAAAGTTAACAGAAATATCTTCTGTTTTAAGTTACTCTTCATAATTTTGAATAATTTATTATGATACTTACTATGAACATAAGGAGATATAACTAATTTCAAATAGAGTTTAATGATTTAATAAATTTCTTCCACAAACTCATATTTTCTCCAAATGATGAGTATTCAAGATGAATTAGTCACAACCGAAGTTCTAGGATAAACTCATAAAGAGTTAAATAATACAAACAAGTTGTACAATATATTTCCCATAACATTAGATATTAACAAAAATAGAAATTTCTAGTAAAATATCATATAATCTGAAGAATGAATAATCCTTTATAGAAGTAAATACTACTCTCAATCTCCAAAATTCAATAAACAAAACCCAAAGTTAAACAAATACCATTAAGTAAATAATTCCCATTTAAATTATTCAAAATAATCCAAAAAAAGATTGAAACAAAAAATTCATAAGGATTTGATCACAAAGTCTTCCAGAATAATTTATAACATTTACCTCCAAATAACATCGACTACTCTTAAAATCTCAAACTAAAAATAAATTAAAATAATAACAAATTTTCCAAGATAGGATTGTCATTACAATAAATAACATGAATCACAATAATTCCAAGATAAAAAATAGATTATTCCAAAATAAAATTTCACCATTACCCCTCAAATGAAATCCCATAGTATTCTATTTCACAGAAGAATATAATGTTCCCAAAAGAGTGAATATCTTCCAAAATAACATGTATCACTTAATAAGATATTTTTTCCTACACTATGGATATACATTTAATAAAACATAAGTTAAAAAATTAATTTACTCATTATCCATAAAACCATTTATCAAAAAATAATAAGTCATATTAACCTAGCACTTAATCTAGGTTAGTGGTAGGTGATAAATCCCAGTCGCACTTTTGTAGAGAGTTTGATTCCCATAGCATTTTCTGACACAATAGTTTTTCACATAGTATTTGTGTAGTCCTTCTTAAAAAACAATTTAATTTTATAAAATTCCCAAAAATAAGATAAAATCCTCAAAACTAACCATAACATATGTTAACCTCAAATGTTATCTTAGTCCTTACATTTCAATCCCAAAAAGTAATAACCTATAATTGTCATAAATTCAAAGATCATATAAACCCAAATGAATCTTTATAACAATATCCACAAAAGAAAAGATAAATATTCCTAAAATATTATGATCATATAACAACCATTTGGGTTACACATAAAAGATAAGGTTTTTTCAAATGTAATATCATAAACAAAAGAGCATTAATACTTTTAAACATTTCATCACCCAAATATCTAACCAAAAATCACGAATTTATAAAATATATATATATTAATCATTTATCATTATTCATGATCCCTTAACCACTATTTATATAATATTCTGTAATACTTATTTCCTACAAACAAAATCATGCATAATTTCCTAAGATTTCAAAATTTTCATAACATGAGCTAAGAAATAATCAAAATCTTATATAGTTCATTTTCAGTTTCCTCATCTTCAATTGGAATGGAATTAGGTTTTCGTAAACATATTTTTGAATGGTACTACTAATCCTATTCCAAACAATCTTTATAGGACATATATTCGCATATTGACCAAGCACACCACATTTAAAACATTCAATTATACCTTAGAAAGAACTTATTTCCCTTTCCTAGAGTCAACTAAACGCTAACTTTTTTCATGGAATATTGCTTTATGACCTTCATTAATACATATATAACATCTTCCCACACCTTTGTAGAATTTTATTAGGTATTTCATTCCACATCTATGACACATAGGTTTTGGAATGTACTTACCTTTATGATTATTACATAAACTTCCATAGGGATTGATTTCTCGAATATATGCGGCCTTATAGAAAACCCCAAGGTTCAAGTGGTCAATCATGACTCCGGGTTTTTGGTTGAGAATAACAAAAATAATTCCCATTGTTTCTCCAATTTCATTCGGTTTCTTATTTAGAAAACCAACACATTTTCCTTCACATCTGTTGTAACATTGGTGCCTACTAGATCCATCCATTTACATTAAATCCAAAAATGTACGTTTGAGTATATTAGTAAAAACATCATATATTATCTTAGGAAAGGGTAAACACTGTGATATACTTTTTCATGATACCTTAAAATTATTCAATTTATCTAAAATAACTATAACTATTTCTACTATGCTAACTATTATGGTTATGTCACTTGTGGTAAAAAACACGCTAACATTAGTTGTTATCCAAACGGACCTCTGATACCAACTATAAGTCCTCAGACATAACAATTACTTATTCTTGATATATGTCTATAATTTTACTTTAATTCACACCGAGGATATTACCAGGTATAAAGAAGTAGAGAATTTTGTCATAAATTATAAATAATAGCCTAAATATTTCATGTAGAAACTTCTGCTCAATATCCATAATTTATAAAACAAAAACACATTAAAATGAAATATGGCATCGCTTCATGTTTTAAAAAAATTAATATTCCTTAATCCCATCATTCACTCTGTTCTTTTTTATATCTTATAAAAACATTTCAAAATTGGGATGATCATAGAAAGCCTAATAAGGGATAAATATAGAATGAAAACGATTATTCTTGGGATAACATGAAAACCATAAGTACTTTATTGAACAGTAGTAATTTTGACCTTAAGAAGTGGTGAATAGACTTCACTAAATATAATCTCTTTACATACACTTTCTCTAACCAAAAGATTACACAAGCCCATAGAAAGAAATACATAACATATAAAGGTATCTTGGGAGATATACCTACTAAAATATAATTACCATATAATCGACTTCCACGCATATCACTAAATTGGATAGCCCTACAACTGACTTCATACCAAATGCATTGGTGGATATAATGTAACCAAACTTCCTTGGTTTGTCATGGAACCACCCATAATTTTTTTATCATGTAACCACCCATTATTGGTTTATCACATAACCACCCGTCAAATGTCCAACTACCATTATATAGTCGTAACACATAAAATATTATAAATATCAATATTTCACTAATAATATTTCATTTTCAATCACAAGAAATCATTTAAATTTATTGAAATACTAAATCCTTTCTTTATCCATTTTCAATACCAAAAAAAACCAGAATAAGGAATTTCATTTTTTTAAACATTATGGTTTATAGAGGAATCCAAATTACGATTACGGTGGAAGAGAGGTCATTGTTGCCGCATACATTAAAAACATTCATATTTTAATTTAGTAAAACACTTCATAGATAATATATCCCCATTAAATGAATGTAATAGTCAAAGGGTTTTATTATACACCGTGTAAAATAATAAGGGGTATAATATCGAAACATTCCTCAAAGAAAGGAAATTGAGACAAAGTCCCTTACCTTGAGTCTGATTCGTCACATATTTTCCTTGTTCTTAATGAATAAAAAACACAAGTTAATTTATATTTTCTTATGAAACTTTTTCAACATTATTATTCCTTTTATATCATATATTTCCATGTTATAAATATTACATAATTATTTATGTTAATATCAATCATTTTATCATTATTGGTTACTTGAGTCAAAAATGATCTTGTTATAATTACAAATTGTCCATGTGGTCAAAAGTAAATTAACTCAAGAATAGTATTATTGATTTAAATATAATATATATCATTTATATAGGTTTTTAAAATAGTCCATATCATTTGGATATAAGAAAAAAATGAACTGTTTATGGATACAGTGAGCAGTACAAATGCATGAACCCTACAATCATTTATTTGTTATATTAATGTATTGAAAACTAAATAATACATTGATATTTTTTAATAACATAATTATATCATATTATATATATGTTACATAATTTCATTAATTTCGTACTTTATACGTTCCATGTATGACATGAATGAATCATATCTCATTGAAGGGGTGGTTTTCTACAATTCCTCAAATAAAATTATCGTATTTACACATCATTAAAAGAATAGTGGTATTTTTTAAAATAAAATTTTAGATTTTCATGGAGACAACATAAGTATAATATATACCATATATCAGTAGTGTTCCATCAAAACTGTCCCCATGAGAGCCCGTGGGAGATAATTGAACAATCATTGTTTCGTGAGACAGTAGTTCGCCGTCCACAAAAATAGTATGTCCTAGATCCATTAGATGGAGGTGTGAGTGAGTGTAGTTATAATAAATAGAATAGAAACAACATACTATATTGAGTATACATTTTTTACTAAAATTAATTGAATAAAGATAGTTTATGGGGTTGGGTAAGGGAAATTAAATGAATGAAGCTTGAGAGAAGACATTGCCTCAATTCAGGAAACTTCATTTGATTTAAGCTAATAGTATTTCATGAATTTCATTATAAAAATTGTACGTCATATAGGAGTAATGGATGTATGTTGGTATATTATTGGAGCTATTTTTGGTTGATCAAAGGGGAATGAGAGGTTTGAGTAAGTGTTAGACATGGTGGCCTTTTATTAGAGGGAGGATGGGTACTTTAGGAATGTCATGAAAGATTATATTATTAAAACGGAATATCGATATCAATATGAAAAAAAACTCATTTAATTATATGATAATATTATAATATTTCAAAAAACATTCACCCAATTGGTTTTAGACGAGTTTTGATCTCAAATTTAATCTTATCCTATAACTTTAACCTATTATTAACTAACTTAACTCTTACCATGTCTTCTTGTATATTAACACTATATAGTTAATATAGTTACAATAAAATTCCTATAGAACCTAAAGTGGTTCATTAATGAAATTTTAAACATAATATATGTTATTTTTTAAAATATTATATTTTTAGGACTATTATATCATTTGATAAAATAGTATTTTTTTAACTCAGTTTTTTCAATTATTATACAATTCATATCATGACATTATTAAAAATTCAGAAGAACATTATTCCATCGAAAGGACGTCATTAATTCAACAATAACAAGTCATAATAATCCCTATACTTCGTCTATAGAATAAAATTTTGCAAAATAAATTTATTTTAATATTTTAAATCTCATTTATTTAAGTCATTAATTAATAAGTTAATAACTACATTATCATTTTGTTATAAATTAATATATTTATTTGATGTATAAAAAATATAAATAAAATACCAAGATGTAAGAAATACTGTTATTTTTCTAATTACTATTTAGTGTCGAATATATATTTTGTATAACACAATATTGATATTGATTTATTTAGATTATACATGTTTATGTTATATTTATAATAACATTAAATTAAAATCAATTAAATCTCATTTTCACACACATGGGGCTCCGAAATGCCAAATGTTCAACCAAAGAGTTGATTGGGAGACCATGTCTCATACAATGTGGTTAAAACATGTTTGAGGGTAAATTTATATTATTATGAAATTATTTTTACCATTATTTACCTAATATACCATTTAATAATGGTAAATAAAAATAATTTATGAAGTTACGATTCGTAATGTCCAAAACTAAAAGTAGCATATTAACATAATTAAGACCCACTGATTCCAAATATGGAATGTATTTTTCAAAATTTATGGCGGAAGATAATTTAAAATTAATTACCATTGTCAAAATGAGAAAACATATTTTTAATAAGTAAAAACTATCAAAAGATTAACATTTCTTATGTATAATTTAAAAGCGAGTCTACTTCCAATGACCAAAATTGGATTAAATGATAAAAATAATAATATAATTACACTTTAAAACCAATTAAATAATAATATTAAAATGGAGTTTTGACATTAAATGTAGTATTTTTCACTATTCATAAAATAATAAACATTATTAAAAATATACCAAAATATTACCCAATGTACTTTTTGATGATCTTCTTCTAAATAATAAGTTTATTTTTCAAATAGAACATATAAGGGTGTGAAAATTAGTATTTAAAAAGGGATCATTATTAAAAGGCGGTAAAACCCTTTAAAATTTATTTTGAGTATTTTATGATTAAAATTGGATTTATTCTCATTTCATGTCTATAAGATTTATTGGATAAATATAAAAAAAATTAACAAATATGTATAATCATATTTTAGTTAGTTAAATTAATTTCCTCTAATACAATGGATAGGTGTTAACTACCATTTAAAATAATAATAATAATATATTATTTTCCAGTATAACTTAAAGTTGTGTGCAACATAATATTTCAGAGAATCCCATTGTCCTTTGTCAGGTACGCCATTGAATATAGCATCTGTAAAACAGTAAAACCACATTGTAATTCATAAGTATTAATATACATGAATCTTTATTACTCTACAATTATCTAGGATGTTATATAGAAGGTTCTATATCCAAAAGTTTCAGAGTAAACATCATAGAATGCACCTAGCTCACACCCCTACCCTTGGATCCCATTTGACTCCCTTGTGATATTACCTTTGAGTGGTATTTTCTATATAAAACAAGAGTACCACATCTGTAAACAAAGACTCAATGACAAGTAGTACCCCTTCCAACTGCCTACTTAGGGGTAATAGATCCCCTTTCAGAAAAGGCTCATATCATAATCCCTGGCCACAAGTCTTCTTTGGAATGTTTCTAATTTTTTTTAAGATGACTCTGTATTACATGTATAGGATACTCTACTATGGAATAATGATAGTGTGGGAACTTGTGGACACACATTCCAAACCAAAAGCACAACAAAGGAACATAACCCTGATATGGCTGCCCAGTACCATGGTTGATTTTCCTACTATGAATTTGGCGAAAACTGGCTTAGGAGAACTCCTTGCTACTCGAAGAAGATATCATAATTCTGCCTGCTAAAACTGTATGACCATTATTATGGGCACCAATCTATTACCACAATAAGATGAGTTCATAATTCATCATATCCTTAAAATTTCTCAAATGAAAACAGTTCACCTAAAACCAAATTTCATAGAAAAGACCATCATAAAAATACATAACCTTGGATATCACTTCAGCCTCTATGGATGGAGAAAAGATCATACGTTTCGTGAAACATCCATCATAGTACATCATTGACATCAAATCTTCTTCAGGATACATGAAATTTTGATGCCCCACATCCCTCACCATATCTGGATAGAATTGGATTTGGAAATTTGTTCCAAATTCCTTTCTAGATAACACCCCTTATTTCTACATTTACCCTAAATTTTCAAACATAGCTTGGGTGGTACCTGAAGCAAATATGTAATAAGTATCACCCATATATTTTTGGGGTTTTATAGGAAATTGGATATTTTTGAGACAAAATCGATCCCGAACATGAATCTATGGGGTTCTACCACCCAATTGAATTTAGGCAGATATTGTAGCTGCAATTATATTGACAGATCAGACATTAAAAATACAATGTGATCATTGTACCTATATAGGGATCACATGACCATCAAAATTCAACCATCAAGCTCAACATCCATCTGGTCCTTATGATCTACATGAATCGATAGATCATATGAATTAGGATTGTGTGGATTTACAGTATCCTGATTCCCAATTAGAAGATGAAGATGAGGCATTTCCACAACAAGACAAACACACACCTTAGAGCACTGGGTAACACAAAGCTGAAATGAATAGGTGACTACTATAGAGAACCACTAACTCATGGAATCTCTAAACATGTATTTTCAAGTTATTTATTATGATATAATAGTTCTTTCATTTCATTTATTAGGTATAATAGATATATCATAACATAGTCAACATATGAAGTACATCAAATCAATATAATTATATCACTATTATGAACCATATATGTTAGTATATATCTCTATGTATCTATCATGATGCATGGATAATCATATCTCTTTATACTGTGAAACAAATTTATATCTCAAGAAATAATTACATCACACAACATTTTCATCACCCAAGGTGAAAAACATCAATCTATAATAGTAAAACATAATGAATAATAATCCCATCCATGGACACTTGGGTCCCCCGCATATATGGGTTTGCTACTCACATGCACAAACTGATTTCAAAGTCCTGAATTATCCTATCCTCCTTTATACCATTACAAAAAAAAATTAATAGAAAATTAATCCTTATTTGTAAGAAACCAATTTGTAATGCCCCCTGATCTGTCACGTTCTCTTGTAGAAAAAAATGGGTTGGTAACAAGTGTTCAAGTGCACCTCCTCATATGAAAGAGGATGACGAATATTTTTGGGGGTTTGATATGTATATTCATGGGACTATAACCATTACTATGAAGTGTCATGGTACGAGGAATAATCCATATAATTAGATGAAATCAGAGTAATATATAAAGTAATAACCAAATATCAATACTAGGAAAATAAAGGTGAAACCAATACACTAAAAATGATGTATCATGTAATAAAATTATTATATGTATCTAAATGTTAAACAAAAAACATTACAAATAAAAGATTCATCTAGAACAACATAAACCCCAAAGGCTTCATTCTGAAAACCCTTGTGAGAACTATATCATAACACAAGCCCATATAGTAGTAAACAAGTCAACACAAGGTCCACTTTTTCGTTTTCCAATCCTGCATCCACAAAATATGCTCTGGTACATAACAGAGGCCCATATAGGGTGTGAGTAAATATTAGTTGGTTTTCACCACCATGTGTAAGAAAAAAAATTTGGATAAGAAGTACATGTAATAATTTGATAAACATGTGTATTAATTAATCAAAAATATAATAAAATACCACAACATCCTCCTTTGACAACATGTCATAATATCTCTAAGAATGTATCAAAACCATTCCAACCATACCAATATAAATAGGGGAAAACAAAACCTTCCATTGCGCAATGCCATAATTTCTATGATAATTCCTCATAATTATGCCAACAAAAACAATATTTCCATGGTATAACAATATATTAGTCCAACCCTACTATATATGCTTCACAATATTTGTTAAGGCATAACCTGGTATATAATAATCTCAACATGTGTGGTGGACTAGCCTGTTATATAAGCATCATAGCATGTGACAAGGCATAACCTCATATATATGCATCTTAGTATGTGTCACTGAATAACTCGGTATATATGTATCTGAGCAAATGTTAGGGTATATCCCAGTATATTAACATCTCATCATGTGTAATAATTTCATATCACAATAGTAAGAGTAATAAAATATTACCACATAAATAATGATTAATTATACTAACTACAATTTTCATACAATTTACCCTTATTTAAATTAATCAGTTAATCCATTTTCCTTGGAGAATCTATATCAAGAAAAAACCAAAATCACCACTCATTCTAAAATCATGAGTAAGTCATTGGAAATTCCTTATTTTCCATGGTTCCCTCACCCAATTGGTATCCATAAGCTAGGTTTTATCATCAATTGAATCCATATGGATCTGACAAATATTACATCATAAGATTATCATATTTCTATTAATTTAATTATTTATTATTCACACGTGTTACACAATGAAAATATTTCAAATTATTCACAGTTGAAATTAAGGCCACAAGGTTATGATTTAGATTCAATTCCTTTTACTAGTGAATAAAAAAATTCTATAAATGTAAAATGCCAACAATGATGAATGTTCAGAATATTGCAATGATAACCTAGATCAAAACAGATAAAAACCAAAACCAATAATGGCCAAGTACAAGAGATCACACTATAATTGTTAGAAAACTACAAAAGTGAATGTGAAGAAAAGAAAAACCACATACTAATGATTGATCACATAATTGGTAGATTTAGAATGTGGATAGGTGATGCAAAATAACATGGGAAAATCCATAGTGTCTAGATGAGAATGTTGCATGGAAATGAGATATCAACTATATGAAATAAATTAAAACTACTATTTGAGGAATTACATAATGCGAAATTAATTTACAAGTCATGTATTTGTTTTAAGAATAATACTCCAAAATAACCTTCACCTCGAATGAATATTAAATTCTCTTATACATTACATGTCTTGTGACTGGTTCATGACATAAAATAACTTCAATTCATGAAACAGTTCATGACATAGTCCTGGTGGATTTCACACATTGTATAAACCATTTACACAATCTGTAAATTTCATGATGATAGTTTCAAAATTGTTTAATTATAATATCCTGATCCCCATTTATGGCTTCTAAAAATATCTAGAAACCTAGGTAACACTTGAACCATTTATACAAAAACACCATTAATTGACCCCCAAACCGGTCCCCAAATGGTTCTTCTATGGTTTTCTTGTTTTTCCTCACAACTCGTGTCTAGCATGATTCAAACAACCAAACATCCAGGATGAAAAAAAACCACCAAAGATTAAAGATATGGAATAAATAAACAAAAATTTGTTTAATTAAAAAATATTAGCGAGTCATACTTGATAAATATGTGATATTATAAGACCTGGGATGTTCTGTTTTTGGGGTTATTATTGACTCTACCCATGTAAAGAGTTTGGGGGACCTGCATGGTAGTGAGATATGGGAGTATGCACACTACAATCACTATGATGATCATTCCCTTTTCACTAATTATTTTGAAGAATCACTGGAAGAAACATAGCACTCTTAAAACCAAAAATTGAATCTAATATTCCATATGAAAGAATTTCATAAAAAACTATGTGAAAAAAAATGATAGACTACTCTTGGGCCAGAATCAGAGACCCAAAGAAGAATATAAAGAAAAAAGAGGTTACTAAGATAATTACACATCATGTAAATTTTTTCATACATCTTATGACCTTGCCTCATATCCTATGAATTTTATTCCATGTACATGGATTATAAATCCATGTCTCACAATCGGACATGTTTTATCTGTAAAAATAAGGTATCATTCACTTAGGGATTGATTGTGTCCTTCCAGTCCATGCCCTTGTACATCATCATGTTCCAATATACACAGGCTTGTAAAACTGTCTACATTGTGTCCAATTATATATCCATGTCCATGTACTTAGGGAATTCTCATATGATTGGATGTGTCTGTACATGTGTACTCCCATATTATACACTTTGATGCAAGAAAATTATCATATGTTTTGTATATCAGTATACATGGCATTCAATATTTCCCTCACCCAACAGTATTTCTGTCATATCAAGTATACTACATGACTTGTTATCATCATAGTAGATGTCACGTAGTTGAGTTTTCATAGAATATTAGTTCCATAACATAGATTTTATATCCATTATCACCTCTATAGATCTTACTCTTTTACCACCCAAAATTGGGGGAATTTCCTCTATCCATTGAGTACATGCCTTCGATGTAGAGAAATCATAAAACCACTCACTATGTAGGAATCCACCACACCTCCCACCACTTGTTTCCTCTCTAGATACCAAAAAAATTACTCACTAGAAACCTGCATATAACCTCAATTCTCTTATTATCCAATTAACCACGCATCTTCCAGGAAATCACCTTGAATATGGTTTTTTATTATTATTCAACCATACCAGGAAAGGTTAAACTAAAACCCCAATAGGTCAATTTTGATGAATAGAAAAACTATAGGGAAAATTCACATAAATAATGTGAAACTACCATTATATGATGCAATCTTAGACAACAATCAATGAATGGGGGATCCAAGGGTGCTATCATGGAAGAATGAAAAAATATTTTTTAAAAAAAATTTAATTTATCATGGAATTATTTTGTGATGAATGGATACACATAGTCCAAAAAATCATATAATTATATAAATTATTCTAAAATAAAATTAGGAGGAATAAAAAAATTAGCATGACCTACCTCAATTATAGAACACTTTTTAATGAAGTGAGAATTCCCCACTAATGAAAAAAAATTCAATTGATTCACTACACACCTATCGATCCACCACGATCTGATCTTCATTATTCCCCAATCCTGATTCTAAAAATGATTATTATCTTTATCCTACCAAATCATCTAAAGGATGTGAAGCTAAATCTGGATACTTTTATTAAAATGATATTTAAATGTGTAATAGGACTATAGTAAGAAAATTAATGAATCAATGAAATAAATTAACCAATCCACTTATTATATTCATTAATAGTATCATTGACTGAATATGACATTCCATTGAACATTTGGTCATGCCTACAGTAAACCCCATGTTTCATAGTCAATCATGGTCTGAAATTCCCAATATTCATCTATTTTAATATAAAAATGGTTTATAATTGATATTATATGCATGCATGAATTAAAATGTTTTAATGTTTTTATTAAATTTATTTTGGGGTCTCGAGACACCTAATCACTACACTGAGTCCATGGTTAAATCCAAATATATATATATGGAAATACTAAACGGGAAAATATAATAAAATAAGAGTCAATAGATTATTCATTACATAAAGTATATCCACTCCAAAAAAACCAAGGTAGATTATTTGGGTTATTGAGAATTTCATTGGATCTCATGCTCCCATGAGCTCACTAGATGGTTATGGTGAAACCAAAGATCATGAACAAAAATGATGGCCCACTAATCATGGATTCTATCCTACCAGTCCTCAATCATCACAAGTACCCCATGATTAGGTTTATACCTGATAATTTTATAATAACCTTGATAAAAAGTACATATAGTCATGAACATAACTCCTAATCTTTGACACATGGAAGATGTCATTCACTCAGTCCAACTACATCAGAATTTATAGGAACTAAGAAATCATTCAAACCCTCTATAGATTCTCGAATGACCTCATAAACCTCCGTGAAAGATTTACAACCAATAAAAATTTATATAATACTAAAAATGGGGAAAATACAAAGGAAACATGGTCTCCAAACCATATGTCTAAGAGCTAAAAGAATTTATTTGTGTATGAATCCTATCAGCTTTGGGTGGACCACTTGTGCTTCTAAATCACACGAGCCTTTTCCATTATTGTTTGTGCCATCTATGTCCCAAAATGATATGAATATTCAATATTAGTATAGAATAAGAGTAACTTCAAGGGTATTTGGTATAGTATCACACGTGTTTCCTTGCTGTTATTTGAGTGATAGATGTTATTATGAGAAAAATCTAGCAACATATATTTTTCCACTCAGCATCGGCTGATGTCCAACACTTGTTCCCTTAGGACATCTACCAACACCTATATTGTCCACTAGGTTTGACCATCCCTGTAGGGGTGAATGTTTGTACTCATTTTAGACTATGTCCTAAAATCCTATTGCAAAAATCATCAAATTAGTTACATGAACATAGAATCACGTTTTTAGACAATAATCAAGCACTTCCCATGATGTTAGAAAAACACTTGAATGAAAAAAAATCCCTAAAAGCACTATCTAAATCTACTCTTTGATAAAATGGATTTTCACAATCATACATATATTAATGTGGCCTCTCACTATGTATAAAATGATGATCATTGTTTCTATGGATATTCCAACACATCTCCACATTAAAGCCTCATGAGCTTGTGTAAAGAGAACCAAAATAACTATCTAAATATTCAAATACTAACAATTGAATCACCAACAGATTAGATAAGTTATTATCTACCTCTTTACAAGCCACGGAAAAACCATTGAAGATCCACACCAAGATGTATAACCTTTGGGGATCTGTTAAAACCCCCCATTACCTCTTAACGCAACATGAATAGAACATAATTCTATACATAAAAAGTATTATATGACCCCCTCCATCAAAAATTTTATTTTCTTCATATCTATAGGGTATTACGTAATATAGTACCTCATATTCGATGTCTCCAAACTGATTCTCTCTCATATACTGAAAAAGAAGATGTGTTAGTAGCATTAACGTAAAAAATGTTTCACCCCTATCCACTTTTAAGTTCATCTCTAAAGAGGCTAACTTCATTGATTCCCCCTCCACCATTAAATAAAAATACTTCATATTAATGGAATATTCCACAACATTGTCATTCCCAGGATTATAGACTATCTCAAATTCATATTCCTTCATGGAATCCAACAAGCTTCTCTCTCTACTGTTAAGATATATTTGAGTAATGTTATGCCTTAGATTTGGTGGTCTATGTAATCCACAAAAAACTCACCCAAAAGATATTTCACTTTAATTTTCAAAAATTATACTACCACTACCAAATATATGAAATGTTTTTAATTGTCCTATTTGTGGGGACTCTATTACCTTCACAAGTATATTATCACTACATGAATCTTATAGAACATGAATTAAATCCCTATTCTAGTGATACAAAAAAATTGTATGCCATCCATTGGTAGTCTCAACGTAAAAATATTGTACAACCTAAACTCTTTGATGGTTGTATAATAAAACATATTCCAGAAAAATGGATACACCTTCTACATGAAGGTAGTCAAAGGGTGTGTAATCGTAGATAATCCCACAAAAAAATCCTATATCACTCCATTTATAATAAAAATATACACATATAACACGAGCTTCAGTGGATCACATGAAATAACCACAAGAATATTCAATGGGTTCATAGTTAAAATAATATGAAGAATCACATGCTCCAAAACCTGATCATAATATATTCAAAACAACAAATTAGAGAGATTACCATGATGCTAGTAATCGCATAAAATTCCTTAGACCTTCACCATATTCTCTACATGATCCTCCTCTAAAATAGACTAAATTATAAAACCATCAATGAAGGCAACCAACAATCAGTTTTATTATTGATGGATGATCTCGATCATATGATCAATAAATATAGTAGGTGAATTCATCCCACAAAATAGAATCCCTGGGAACTCATAGTGTGCATAGAAACATTAGAATACTATCTTCAGAATATAATCCTACTAAACCCTCAACATGTATTATCTAGACCTAAAACATATCTTCGCGAACCAACTTGCACCTCTCCACCAGTTAAAGATGTCATAAATATATGTATAGTGTTACTTGTTCGTTGTTTTTACATAATTTAGGTGATGATAATTGAAAAAAACCTAAATCCCTTGCCTTCATTTATCATGAATGAAACTGTAGTTTCCCAGGAGGTTATATTTGGTCTAATGAAACTATTCTATAAGAGGTATTTAATTTTAACCCTCATCTCCTGGTTCTCATTAAAGGATATATCATATATTGTAAAAATATATCTATGTGGTACCGACATGCAGGTCAATGTTGAAGTCCATATCTCACAATAATGATTGTACCAAAACATACTTAGTGATCAATTACATATATTCTTCCTCTACTGAAGCAATCCTTATTCTAGTTCAGACTAATGTGACATGGGATAAACTCACTAACTAATATGTGATGACTCTAGCCATATCATTCAGAAGGCCCACTCATTCATCCATGATATTTATCTTACCTTAACATAATAATCTTTCTTAATCTGACCATAGGAAAATAAATTGTTTGTAATGATAACATTTCTACTGTAAAACCATAGATATTCCATACACACCCAATTAGGATTTATTAGGACTTATCTGGATGATCAAGGGGTCAAACGAGAAGCCCTCTACATCGATTAATATGTCACACATCCTACAGATGTGCGATTTTGAGGAATCACATAATATATTGACATCTAAAAAAATTGGGCTATGGTATTAATGGGGAGATCTTTCTCTCATATTACAGATACATAGATAAATAAATTACCCAATCCTATCTCTCCATGTATATAGGAAATTTTATAAAATATACAGACCACACATCAAATCATCTCATGTGCATCCTGGTCATAGCCTTGCGTATCTTATAGATTCCCATAGCCTTGACTGCCAACTCTATAAGTATAAAATAGGCCAAATTATAGGGGATGGTGGAGGTATATAAAACTGTGTCTCTCCACCTATAGCTCCTCCCTATAATGATCCACTTATTCCTCTGTTTGCACCCTCTCCTAAATAACTTACGGAAGAACTCTTATCACAGTGTTGGTTCTATTGTAGTGCTCCATCAAATGTTCACCTATCATACTCATTCTGATGGGTAGGAAAATCAAATACCATGGGACCCATCCAATCACAATAATACATCATACCTACCCATGATAACTACATCATCCACATTAACCATGAGCCACATATCTATTTTACCTCTTATTGGATGAAGTTCGTCATCATATTCCACTCTTGTAATCAATCATAGGTCAGAAGGTACATGGAAAAAACACTGTCATGTATGTCTCTATGGAAAACCTTCTCAAACTTAAGTTTTTGGAATAAACCATGATGAAACATATATATGGAGGTAGGTATATGGTATGTGAACCGCACAATGTACTATTCATCTATAAATTCACCAAACTAATACGTGGGAATATCATAAATCTTTATTAGGAATAACCATGAGTGCTAATATTATTCATGAAACATCTACTAAAAGTATAACCACGAAATCATCATCTCATCATGTGTCTACATCAAAAAAAACTCAAACAGTAAATTGTCTCCCCATGAAAAATCTATTGTTGAAAGGACAACCATCTGATCCTTATGGGTTGATGAAACCCTAAATACTCAACCCACTACCTCAATCCAATCCTCTAATTCTTGTGGGGTACGCTCACTGAGGAACCTCTCTGATCTATTATGTTGGTACTCACATAGTGTTCTAAACCAATGCAAGTAATTTTACTTCCTTATTGGGACTATCATTGGTTAAAAAGTGGGATAAATCATCCATGCATTCTTGGATGAAACACCACAAGAGAGGGACCAAGACATAAGGCCTAATCACTCAACAAAGCCTTATCACAGTCCAGAATTGATAACCCATATATCTTTCATCAAAGGGGAATCCTGAAAGTGATATGTATACACCATATATATACGAGCATATATATGTTTAGTTGACCTAATAATGATAGTTTAAAGACTCAATACTATATGATTTAGGTACCATTTGTTAATTAAAACTAATTTCATATCATTTTCAGTTGATAATAAGGCAGTTAGACTACTGGTGGAGGTAAACATGGTCCTCTATACCAACACTAGGTAGCTTAATAATAAATAAACACTTTAGATACTTTATTATTGATGTTAAATGTTTCGAAACCAATATTCACCATGTGTATAACTCCAACACCGACATGGGGAAAAAATCTCTAATACCACTCTATCATGACCCAATCCACAGGGGCCCGCCCAGCTGGAAGGAGACCTGGCATGATAACCCCAACCCACCACCAATAGAATAGTTGTTGTAAACAAGAATTTAGTTGGAATAAATAAAAAGGACGGGCTTACCCTATGTACCTTTATGCACACACATGATCATATATATGAAAAAATACAATGGAATATATCAAGGATTAAAATATATAGATTATAACAATGAATGAAATTAACAATAAAAAATATATCATAGTATAATAATATAAATAATAATCATAAAGGGGAAACATAATCCCCAACCAAAAAAATTTCCCTATGTGAAAAAATAGGGAAAAAAGTCAAATTGAATGATCTCAACTTCGTATCTCAATCTTTATCCACCAAACAAAGCCAAATAATCCAATATATCACTAGGACCCACTAATTTCAATGATGATATACATTTCGTCTATATAATATATGACACTTGAGGTAATGTACCATTTATGAGTGAGTCTATACATACCTAGTAGGACACAAAAAAAACCAGGGAATTTTAATGATAAAACATTAAATAGATAATCCCCTAAAAAGAGTACAATGAAAACCTAATACATTCATACATACAGACATGCATACATATATATTCTCATAAAGAAATCCAAAGGATAAAATAAGGTTATATACTTCTCCACTGGGTATCCACAAATAATGAGTCTTGCTACAACTACCCAAGGACAATATCTAATCACCATAATCATGTGAAACCTCACAGAAATCTATTTAGAGGGTCCCACACCTCGGCATTTCACTCCACATTCAATGGATTCAAAACTCATGAAGAGGGGCCACTACCTACCATTTATCAATGATGAAGGAGTACCACTCTAAAGGTAGAAGAACTGCATCCTAATTTACTATGGGAGTGTACTTAATATACCTGTATATTGATTATGGGGGGCCTATACACTGGTGTGATAGGGGAGTACCAACCTTAGAATTACTCTAATGATACTTCCTATATCACTACAATAATCAAGTGTCTCCTGAAGAAGATCCATGATTGGAAAACCTCATATAAAAACTTGTATTCCACAAAAAATATATCATGATTATCTCTATAGAATGAAACATAGTGTGGGCTACTCATTCACGAAAATATGAGTCCTAAAGAAAGATATATAGATTGTAGAAGTTAATGAAAGAATTTTCATCACATGTACAGCAGTTCACCAGGTGGGTGAACACACCTTATAACTTGGGTGCTTTATCCCTTAGAAATAGATAGGAAATCTCTATCTCAACACATGACACTTACCGGTTTTACACGACATATATGAGCCACCCGAGAACTTCTTGTATCCATCCAGATCGGGCCCATGTACATCCTCTCATAGTCATAAACATGTTCATGTATATGTATCCTAGTCATATACGAGAACATGGGTGTTACCATGTACTCTATCTATCAATTTATACTTTTCCTAGTCCATTCAAGTGTACTCCTAGAGTACATGACACTCTTCCAGCACTAGGTAACACGACCTGTATATTGATAGATATAGTGTCTAATTTTTATCTTACATTAATCCATAGATGTCATCTCCATGATACTATATGGGGTGTGTTCTTCATAGTACATCTTATGTAGTAGGTTTTTTCAATGAATCTATGTTCCTTCATTTGTATTTCTTATATAAATTCAATGTTTTACAACCCTGTATAAAAGGGAAAAATCTTTGATCATTTATTTGTAACCTATAATTTCTAGAAATTTGAAAACTATTCATATTGTCGGAATCCATCACAACTCTCATTGGTCACTGTCGATCTGGATCCCAAATCCACAAATAACAACTTTAATCCTATGTCTAAGATTGATCTATCCACAAACGATCAATATTTATATATTTATCACAACCCCTATGAATCTCAGTGTTTTATTTCCCTTTTACCATCATCATAAATTTCCAAAAAAACCCATAGACTAATAATTAATACTATGAATAATTGTGGGGAAACATTCACAAAAATATATTCAATAGAAAATTTGATTATGTTATATTTTTAAATTATCATAGAATTATGCATCCAAGGGTGATATCATGGCATATAAAAAAATTGATTTCATAAATTCAAATTACCCAAAAGGTATCATCTAAAGAACATATTAAATGTGGTAAAATAAGAATATAGTTAAATATATGCATATAAAATATAATTGTTGGAAATTCATGATTATGGTTCCTTATAATTTTTATGAATCAATCCTTGGTGATGGTGACATTCACAAAAAATTGATGAAGATCCACTATGCCCACATCCTTCCCCTATATCTAATCACTGTTATTCCTCGATTATTATTTACAAAATAATAATGAAGAACATCCTCTAAAATCCTCCCATGTTTATGCTAAAAAGAATTTCAATTTTCAGAAAATTGTATTTAAATAGGGAATTAGGTAATGGGTATTAAGTGAATGAATTAATTAATTAGATACATTATCAACTTAATGTACCTTTCAATGGATGCATCAATAGGATGTATGGCACCGAATAAATTTTAGTCTTTTTTATGGTAAAAACAATGTTCTAGAATCAAGTATGGTGTCAGATTTCTCATTTGAGGTATCTACCTATTATAAAAAAACATTAACCCAAAATTATATGTGTTATTAGGTTTAACTATATTAATATATTTAATATAATAATTATTGGGACTTGAGACACCCAAAAAATTCGATGACCCAAAATATATACCCAGATATATGTATATATATATTCAACTGAAAAATACAACTTAACAATATCAAAACACCTAGGGGATTACATATACATGTTTAAGTGGTCAGTTGAATTAAAAAACATTAATGAAAAATATATAATGGATTCTCTCAAATCACAAAATCCCCTCAAGAGAAAATTTAATTTACGAATTCCCTTCGTATCTATTCTACATTCAATCTCCACATCACTTATCAAATTTTATATATTCATATTTAGAGATAAGGGAGAGACAATATACATTTTTTCACCAAGAAAATATATATCTTCTTCTCATCTTCATTTTCAAATGGGTTTCTTTCTTCAACTAACTGAAATCAAGGGAGATGATTCCATACTAGCATTGAAATAGATGGTAAGAATTCTGGTTCAACTGCTGAAAATAAAGGGAGTTTTGGATATTTATTTCTAACAAAGTCATGGGAGTAATAAGATATGACTGTTATCCTAAGGAGAGGAGAAGTAGGGCCCCAATCCATGTTTTTTTGCAAATGAATTTTTCAATTCCCTATCTTAATTTATGTTACAATTCCCTTTTAATATTCTCAAAAGTTTAGCAAAATCATATAAATATGCATTTATTATATCATTTCACTTCTTCTAAATTTTTTTATTAATTTCATTGATTTGTTTTTATTTTATATTTACTTAATTTATTTAGTTAAAACAATAATAAATTTATTATACATTTGTTACTCGATCAAATAAATATATCACATTATTCAACTAATTAAAATTTAAATGTTTGAATCATAATTTAGTAATTTTTTTATTCCACACATTCAATTTAAATTATTTATTATTGTTTTAATTTTTGATATCCATCAAAGTGTAATTATTTTCGTTTTTAATGGAATTTCCAAACAGATTATCATCATTAATGGGTCATGAAATTGGGTTTAGATCCAACTTTGATTTAAGAATTGGCCATTTTCACAGTATAGTTATCACGGGCCTTTACCATTTATACTCTTGGACCATTAATTGATTGGATGAAATATTTTATTAGGATTCTCTCATGTTAATTTTCTATAGAAGAATTAGATATGATGTTTGGAAATTTTTTATTAATTTTCATACCCTTATAATAGAACTAATAGATTAATTGACACCCAAATATATGTATTCTTGTGAATTAAACGGACAACTATAAATCGTCTCCATTTCCGTCATAAAAAATGAATTCAATAAAATATCTAATTGAAAACCATATTGGAAAATTAAAAATTATTAGAAATTACTAATAAATTATTGATTACGATCAAAGATAGTAAACAATATTTTTATGATAATAGATTTTGATGTTTTATTATCCCTTAAAATGAATCTATTTCGGATATTTTTACTCATTTTACTATCATTTGTAATGTGTTAAAGCCTCTTATTGATGGTTTTTATAAATAAAATTTAGTCAAAAATTTTATCTACATCATGAAATGTTATTTTGAACCTATGGTGGTGGTTATAAAGATATATTAGGATAAAAATAACATTCCACTCAAGGAACTAATTATACCTCTCATGATTACAAAATTACTATAAAGTAAAAGTATAGAAAAATAAGGTAAACAAGAAAAGGATTCCAATAAATAGAAAATAACCATTGCATTAAAATCCATTATTGATGATGTGACATCAAAAAATCATAATGAATATCAACACCATGAAATGAATTTTAATAAAAACATGATGAATAAGAAGTCACATAACCTTCAAAAAAAATAAAAAATATATTATTGCAGAAGTGACATTATTTGATGTAAAAAGGGTCATGTCAAGAAGGATTACCCCATTTATAAAAATAGTATGAAAGAGAAATATAATGGAAATAATTATCTTAATGTATCAATATAGAGTGCTAGTGCTAAATCCATGAAATCAACCTCCACAACATATTCAAGTAATTATATTCCTAAATTCTTTGTGGAACATCTTAAGGTAGGTAATGAGGATGTATTTCTTGTTTATTTCTTAACCATATTCCTCAAATTATTCATATTAGTTTTTATATTTCATTAAAAAAACAAATTGATATTTTCTATTATGAATTCGCATATAAATACAATGATATTACAATGAAATATAGTCTTGTTCTTAATGAAAAATATAAACTTTCTTTTGAAAATAAGCTCATTTGAATTGAAAATGTTTATTTTATTTTAATTTAACCAACAACTTCACATTGAATGTTTAGAGTCACAAATCAATGATCTTAAATATAATATCACCCAACTCAATAAATTTTACCAATTTCATGATTTGAATTTTGGTACTGATTATTTTGTTATTTGTAATTTCAAAAATAAATTTTAAACAAAAATAAATTTTCTAACAAAACATTTTATCAAATGAATTTTCATAAAATATATTTTGTAAATATTATCAAAAAAATTAGCATCTCATCTATGAGTGAAACTAAAAAAATGAATAATATGGTATATGTAAATATATTCATCTTTATTCCATTATCTATAATACAAAATGTTTTTTTATTCAATTTTGGGTATCTAAATGAAATCTTAAAAACATTTTAAAAATAGTAAGGTTCAAACAGAAATATGATTTTGAAATTCTATCTGTATGTTCAACTAGTCATCGATAATTTTTCAAATATAAGGAAACATAATGACCATAATATTATACAACTATGATTTTTTTATCTAAATGGATGAATTGTAGAAGGGGAAGATCACTTTTTTCGTTTTATAGAAATTTAACTCATGGGGGATAGGTTCATTGATGATTTAAAATTTCCCCCATCATGATATTCATTTCTATATATAAAACCACTATATAATACATGTATTATTTATTATTTAAAGGTGATATATTATAATTTAAAAATTTATTTTCATTCGTATATTTCATTTTTACCTTTATTTCATTCTCGTGATATTTATTTCACAGGAAACCTATATTTATCTTGTTTTTTTAACTTTTTAAAAAAATTTATTTCTAAATTTGCATTCCAAAAATATATTTTCATTCATTTTTCAAATATCTTTCTTAAAACATCATATTTAGTCTAAAGTCTTAATATTTCATTTTTTCTATAGAATATTTCATTTTCTTTTGAATTTATTTATTATTTTTTCTCAAATCCATCTTATTTTATTTTATTCATTATAGATTATGGATTGAATTTTTTTTACATTTATTACCCAATAATATTATTTTTTGTATAAATAATTATGGGTTAGATAGTATTCATTGTCATTAATATTTTAAATTATGGGCTATTATTCTATGGATTTAATTTTTTTCGCCAACCAAATTTTTGTTTTTCTAATCACAAAGATGGGGGTGTTTTTTGTTATTAAATATTATTATTGTTTAGTATCAAAATCTATTTATTTGATGAATTTATTTTTTACTTTATCATATATCATCTTTTGGTTGATAAAATGACACTTTTACTATATTCAATGTTGTGGTTGATTTATCATAAGTACATTTCTATTTCATTCAATCATGATTTAAACATGATATATCTTTTTATGATATGTTTTTTTATCATAAAAAGGAGGTGATTATTGTACATATGTCTCTCTAATATTGTTTTAATGATAAATAAATATCAGTTATGTATCAAACTATATCATTTATTTGATTTCAATTTCTATTATATAACAAATATTTTTTAATATTTTTGGAATTTATAGTCTTTGATGTTCTAACGTAATGTAACATTGATATTTTAGATGAAGACAATGATGTTATATTTATATCACTAGTAATGTATTAATGAACTTTTTTATAACCAAAAGAAGTCATTGTACAAATTAAATAATTTTGAGGATTCTTGAGGGGTCAAAGTACAAGATGAAATACTGAAAATACCACCAGATACTCCATACAAGGAACAAACGGACCGGTGTAAGTGGAAAGAAAAACCAATACATTAGGAGACCACCAGATAAATTGTGAGGATAACTGGCTTCCAAGTAGATGTCTGTAGATCTAGTGATCCTATAGTAGGCCTACCAACTAGCTTATTGCATCAGGTGGGTAAATGGTGGTTTTTATCGAACTAGTCAAAAAAACATTATTTAGTCGACCCCACAACTCTCAAAATTCCATTGACCATGGTTAATGACTAAAAAAATCTATGAAACATTCATTGTATTATTATAAGATATAAATATATAACTAGTAAGGATTGAATATGAGTAGTGAATAATTAGTGGAATCAATTTCAAATATCTAGTAGATTCTATCCAATCCCAAAATCCTATTTAGATTAAATTTATAATATCATTGCTCTTGGGAGTTATACTACATTAACTCTTTATATATCTTATAAAATTGTGTCTATCCATCTTGATGGATAAGGTACTATCATTGTAATTCTTTATCTTTATGAAAATATTTCCCCCCTTCTCACTTACCTTCTATAATGAGCATTTTACTACAACCAACATAAATCAAGGGTGGCAGTTTATTAATTACATTATAGTATGGGGGTCATGTTTCATAACATTACCAAGGATAATTAATGGATAATTTGTACTTGATTTCCATTAAAAATCTTTTTTAATAAGAAAGACATATTATCTCATAGGGAGGAGATATAGAGGCCCACACTAAGATATTTATAAACAACATTATCAAATATCCCACCCATTTTATATTCTATATAACCTTTTATATAATCATGTATTCAAACACATTAAATCGATATTCCATTATTATATTGATGTTTCTTTGATAATATTAAACATCATGTTTGATTTATGTAGAATGTATTTCGATTTCATTCAATCCTATTTGACACATAATATTTATATTTAGGTTTTGTGTGTTTGATCACCATATTGTCCTAATATATTTATACATCTCTCAATACTAAGTAATTATCATTATAAAAACCCTCAATTATATATATATTAGTGTAATTCAATCAAAATATGTATATAGGATTAATTTTTTTAACTATTTATAGATTTAATAGTCATTAATGTATCATTGATATAAAAATGGATACTCTGAAGATTACATGAAATTTTAAATGATTATTTATATTATATAAATAAGTCTATGAACCAGTTAAATAATTATATTGAATCAAGATGGTCTAAAGTCCTTGATGAAATACTATAGATAACATTGGTTACATAATGGATAGATGAACCATATGCTTCAAGCGCCCATGCTACCCATAGAGGTGAACCATATAAAAGACAAAACTAAAAAAAATCCAGGTAGCCTAATATAATCCAACCAGCTAACTATGGTAATCAGTTGTATAGAGAGTGGATTTTTTATAGCATGTAAATAATCAATATTCAGTGGACCATGAATCACAGAAATTATCTTCGATGATTATTAATGAATCTAATGAATTTTAGGACACTTCTACTCCATTAAGAGATTATAAATATAGTATTGTGGATAATTTAATATAATTATTGTAATAACTAGTGTAATTGAAATGAATTAATGATGGATCTTGAGCAGCTTCCTTCAAATATAAAAATCCTCTTCAGATCCAATTTCTAGTCTCAATTCTATTGGTCTCTCATCTAATTTACATCAATATATATCTTCCTAACAAGGATCGAAAAATATTGAATGAAAAGGGATTATTATAATATTTTCTTTTATATAATTATATTCTATTCTTCATCTCAAATACATTTCAAAATGGGATTCATTCAATAATCGATGAAAATAAATAGAGATGTGTTCTTATTACCTTTGAAGGATGGAAGGATTATTAACTGTTAAAATAAAAAAATTATAAAATAAGATAATTTTATTTGATATTTTATGTGACATTAAACACCATCAATGAACAACTTATGATATATATTTCTTCAAAATTATTTTCTTCAATAAATTTTGGAACATGCAACCCTGAATCTAAATGAACTCAACTATTGTATAAAATTACAACCTAGCCATTAAATTAGGTATTGTTAACAGCAATAAATAAATTAAGAAAATCATATTTTTTAAACATGTAAAAACAAATTCTTTTGTTATATATTGACTCTAAAAAATAATATTCTTTTAAACGATAAAGAAATGTTATTTGAAAAACTATATTTTTGTCAATGATGGCTTAGCCACATATTCGTTAATAATTTTAAATTAATTATCATGAATTTTTAATGTTTTTTTTGAAAAATGACATTAATTTTTTATATAATAATATCAATATTATTTTATGGTGATTTAATTGGATGTTACTGATGTTTTTTATTTATTGATGGATAATGAAAAATAAAAAATTTTAATCAGGAACTATATTATGGTTTAAATTATTTATAATGTTGAATAATATATTGAATTTTTTTAATTATATATATATATATATATATTAATATAAGGTTATTAGAATACATTTCATTTTGAATTTTGATATTAAAACCTTGTAATCATGCACAAATTTTCTCTATGAAAACCCACATTCTCATCACATTTATGAGATTATTTTTAAATATACCTTTTTCAGTTCTATAAATTGAATTTTTAAATATGGATTCACTATTCAAAATGAGAATAATTTATATTATCTAATATGTTCAGCTTATTTTTTGACCAAAATGAACAGTGATTATAGTAAAATTTATTTTTTACTCTTATGGTAAAAATGGATTTATTTGGGGATAAAATAATTACACAAGTGTCTAAAATAACCTAAAAATTTTATAATATATATTTTCATAAACTATATCAATATTATAATTTATAAGGCTTTATAATTCTCTATTTTGGACCCATTTGGAATGTAAAATAATGGGTTACACATTTTTTGTTTAAAATATCTTATATATGTCCACACCTCACTTATAAAAGGATACCCCCTATCCTCTAGTCTTCACTACATAAAAAAAGTATAGTTTACACAATCAATAAAAAATAACTTCCAAAATTCCCTTCTATAATTATTGAATCTATTTTAGTTTCTAAAATCCTACCATGGAATGATTTTGGTGAAAACCTTTAGTGAATACATGAGGAAGATGTAACATTCTTCATCAAGCATTATTATTTTATTCCCTCTTTTTCCTAAGTAAATAATTATTAATGAATGATGATATAATAAAATAATTATCATCTTTATACTGATATTTTTTCATATTAATGGGATAAAATTTAACAATCCCAAATTCTATCAATTGTGATACAATCTAATTATTTTTGTGTAAAATGGACTACTACCCCGCGTAACGATGTCATTCATCCTTCCATTACAAAGTCTAAAAGATGGATTCGATGATGGATAAAAATTATTCATATTATATTTATAAAAAAAATTATACCTATTTAGTTATCGTATCATATATACTATTTTACATTCCATTCCATAGGGGATACGACAATGTTACTTCTCTGTACGATGGACTACTGCCCCATGAAAAAATGTTATTCATTTATCACTAATGATCTATAGGTTATGTAATGAAAAAACCATAATTTAATATATGTGATATATGTAAAATAATTATTATATATATTACATATTTATAATTTTTATAAGATAGTATATCATTTTATTTCTTAAAATTTTAATGACTAAAAGATGATTACATCATACATGTACGTATGGACTACCACCTACATGAAGTGATGTGACTCTCCTTTCACCACAACACAACATTTATGACATATATAAGTATATTTAAATATATTATATGGTATTTATGAAATGATGATCATCATATGACTATAATATATCACTTTTCACCCTTCAATAACGATCGTTGAAAAATGAAAATGTTACTCATGTATACGTATAACCTACCACCTCCTTGATTGAAACATACTTAATTTCTAAAAACAATATTTCATGATTTGTCCTTATAATATAATTTATTAACAAACATGTTAATTATTTCAGGACTATATTTTTTAGATCTTTAAATAACATCCTCTTTGACCATAGTCATCCTACAACGTCATTTTTGACCCATAATCCAAATATCATTGAATCATCTGTTGTAATGTAAATGGTTTATATAAAAATATATGTCATTATAATAAATCAAATAATAGGAATAATAAACATAGAAAATATTATTAATAAAGTAAATAATTTATATATGTTTATTATTTTGGATGATAACGATAATACATGATGAGTCTGACTCATGGTAATGAACTTCATCTCAATTTCACTATATTGAGTCATATTGTGGTGTTATACAATAAATTATTTTTGTAAAGTTTATATAATATTACATTTAAATTAAATATCATGATTACATCATATTTCAATCTAGTTTATGTTTAAATTTGAATTATTTCATCCACGTGAATTTGACATAGAAATTACAAGGTGGTTAATGTTATTGTACACTCTAACCTTATTTTATGATTTTTAACTTTCCATTAAAACAATCATTTTCGTGTGATCAATTTTTATTTTAAATTACATTTAAAATAAATATCCATATCCAATAATTATTGGTATGATTATTTTCTCAACCTTATACCATTTGTACATTATAATTCCAATAGGAAATTAATTTTATTAACTGGGGAAATATTGATAAATATTTATCTATTAATCAATACTGATATTTGATTATAAATTATATTTATTTATAAATTAATTCTCACATTGAACATGTGATGAAACCATTAGAACTGTAGTGTTTTTTGGGGCCTAGAATAAAATATCCCCTTGATGCATTGTTGGGTATCTTGAGAAAAATCTGTTGGATAAAATAAATTTGTTTTTTCCAATAATTTTAAATTGTTACATTAATGGTAATGATGTTAGTGTTATCATGATTCCTAAGATCATTACATCCAATCATTAAGAATTTTATTAAATAATAACAAATTTATTAATATCCCTAATATTTTCACAATGATATTATATTTTAATGAATTTTATTCAATGTTTATTGATTACATGTAATGTTTCTTTAGTTATTTAAATTTAGATTATGATTATGCCCAATATAATGATGATGTCCATGCTATTAATTAATGTTAATGTTTGTTAAGTTATTTAACCATCCGTTTTTTTATTCTCATTAATTCCTGATTTTTTATATTTTACTTAACCCTTAATGATCATTTTTTTTCAACCTTTTGTTTTTCCCCATGATATGAAGAATATTTCTTTGAATGAGTTTTCAAGGATGTAGTTCATTTATTTTTTATATACACTCTTCTTTATTTATATATCCCTGATGTAAAATGTGTATCACTTATGTATATAATTTCACTAAACTACTAAATTAAAAATTACTTTTGGATTCTTTTATTTCAATCTATTCCAATGTAATAATCTAAGACATCCACTTTAGGTAGTTGGGGTCGAGGTTCTTATAGTTTTTATTAAAGGATGTTTAGTATAATTATTTGGAACTAGATTAAGAAAATAATATATTAGGGAACATAAACCTTTGATGAAAATTTAGGATGAGTATATAATAACATCGTAATGTTTAGGTATGTAATAAATTAACTTTTTTCTTCTGGATATTACATGTGGAGGTGGGTTTTTCACAGATGCACCTAGGGAAATAACTCAAAAAGTTGTACATTGGGCCTAACCATATAAACACCTGTTTCATAACAATGGTATATACAGTGCACCTAGTGTTTTATTCCAATATTATATGATTAAAGTGATTCACATTTTCAATAAAAATGATTATGAATGATTTAAAATTAGTTATATCCCAAAAGAAACCATGTTTTGGATGATGAGTTTAGTTATTCAAAAATTTTACAATTTATGTTACATATTTCCCTAGTTTTGGGATTATAAATAATTTTTTATAATTAGTTGATCTAATATTGTTTTTTACATCATTGAAAAAATATTCCTAGCATAATTTATTCTGGCCACATCAATATAGATAATCTAATGAGTAAGAATGATCAGTTATTTGATGGGATTTAGGTAATATTTTGAATGGAACTTGATTTACAAACATTCTCACCATATAATGACATAATATCATTTGATAAAAATATATATAAATTTTTGTCTATGTATTAAAGAATTATAAATAAATCATGAGAAGAAGAGTATTATAGAGAAAAATTAATATAAAGGGTTGAAGGGAAAGAGGGATTTTCCAACATGTGATAATTGTGGAGAAAAACGCCATGGTATGTTCTTAAAGAGAAAGGGAGTTTGATAATAGAGTACAGATAACGTCCAAATTCTCATTATTAAAAGGAAAAAAATGGTTTCCAATTTAAAAAACTTTATATTTTTGGATATGGGGAAAAACAAACTATTTCCCCAAGCGTCGAAGGAATATACCTCAAAACTAGATATTGAAGATGGTCAAGCTTATTCTATTACCATAGATTAAGTGGAATTATTAACATGTATCTATTTTGATTTTATAATTTTATCATTTGACTATTTCAATAATTTTAGTCTAGGGATATGAATTATAAAACATATATGTATTATATTATTGTACTTTTTCATTATGGATTTGAAAGCACATATTGAACGATACTAATGAACAATAAAAGTTATTTAGTAGTTAATTTGAATTCTTTTAAAACTCTTAATTTAAGGGAAGGTAATCTTTTTAACGATCAAGATGTTGATTTAATGATTTTTAGAAAAAGACATGATTGATATAGATGAAATTAAATTCCATAGTACTGACTATTTTGGAACTGATTAATAATTTTTTGAAAATGTGGTTTGTTCTATCATTGTTTTAGATAAATTATTTTTTTAATTAAGTAATATAACAAATAATCTTCATTTTATTTAAGGAATAATGATACTTGAATTTTAAAAAAATGTTTTTATGGTAATTAAGTTATAACCATTTTTTAGGATAACAAATTATGATTGTATTCACATGTCTATTATGTGATGATTAAGAGTTAAATAATGTTTTTTTGGAGATAAATGCTATTTTAATTTTGGATGTTTAATGACATAATATTTATTTATTTTTTATCATAATATTTTGGAAGGGTCATAAGGTTAACAATTTATTAAATGTTTTATATTTAATTTGGAATTGTTTTTAGTGATTAATGTATTTCATAATCGTACAAATATTAAATCATATGGGATAATTTGGTAGTAACATTTTTTTAAATAATTACTTAAGAATAAATGAATCACTTATCATTATGTTATGGATCATAGAATCTATTAAAATTAAATTTTATTACATTATGAATAACAAATGTTGGTTTTGGAAGTTAATTTATTAGAGTAATTAATTAACAGGAAATTCATCAAAGCCCAAAGAAAGGATGACATTTTTATAATAAAAAATAAATTTAGAAATTAAATATATTTCCTTATTTTCTCACATAATAATTGATTCCCCAACATTAATAAAATTGTCCATAAAAAATAATATTCTCTTACCTTTAAATCTGATGAATCAAATAGTCCCTTAATTAATCTTGTATTTATGGTTTGTTTGTTATTATCATAGTCTATATCACCCACATTCTTGTTTTTATAATTTCTATCACTGTCTATTAATCAATGGTCTGGTATTCTCTTCGATTTGTATGTATTCATTTCCCACCAATATTATTCTATGTGAAAACCGAGTAATGTGTCATTATGGATAACCTATTTATTTCCTTTATCTCTTATTAATTGGTTGTCTTATTGACCATGGTCATGACTTTCGATATTAGTAATGTTATTTTAAAATGTAAAACCTATGATTATTGAGATCAATATTAAAATGTGAGGAAACTATTTGTATATGTCTGTAAGAATGTACCACCACAATACATTGATTTTTTTTGTGTTTGGTACTGTATGTGACCTGAAACTCCAATGATAAATAAAACATGAAAAAAATTTCATTAAATATAATCAATTTGGTTGATTTAGGAACACACAACCTATAGTCTAAATGAATAATAATATTTTATATAGTTATGATCGACCTGTGAAATTAACGAGAATCAATTATACTAAGTAATTTATGAAAATTATATGACTTTCACACATAAAAAAATCCTTTTTAATAAATTTATTATGAATAAAGTAATAATTTTTTTAAAGAAAAAGAAATGTTTTCTAAAATACCATATTTTTCTAAAATGTTTTTTATTCCCAATTTAAACAAATAATTTCAAATTATGTTTTATATTCTATAGATTTTTAATTTAAAAATAAACTTCATTTTTGAAACCTTCTATCACAATTATATTAAGGTTAATTTTTTGTATTTTTATGAAATGTTTCATTTTTCAATTAATTTTAATGATACTGAATTCTAATTAAAAGCTATATTTTCAGAAAAATTATGTATAATGTTAAATTATATTTAGAATTTATTTTAATGAAAAAAATAATAGAAATCTATATATATTTCTCATATTTATTTCATTGTAATGAATTTAAAATTTAATTTTTATATTAAAATATTATAAACTTGTGAATATAGTTTCTATGAAAACCCACTTTTTCATGGACTATGTGGGATAAATATTAAATTATATTTTTATATTTATGTAAATGGAATTTTATAAAATTAATTCCATTGTTCTAATTTTATTATTTTATATTTTCTAATAAGTTCACCATAATTTTTTACCAAAATCAATAGTGGACATAGTAAAACTTATTTACTATAGTTATGGTAAAAATGGATTTATTAGGGGTTAAACTAAAAATACAAGGGTCAAAATTACCAAAAAACTTTTCCAAAATATATTTAGTAGATATATCTTGATGATATTGTGTCAATGGAACTATAATAATCTATTTTTAATAATTTTTTAATGTGAAAAACTTTTATAAACCTTTTCATTTCAATAAATGAAATATTTCCATTCTCCATACTTATAAAAGTCCACCCCCTCTACTATCCTCTACTATCCCCATCGCATAATTCACTTCAGCCATTCCTAGACCTTGTAATTTCTCTTATTCCCTCTTATAATCCTATAATCCAATTTTTTTATTAACCCAACCCTAGCCTTGGTGAAAACATAAGACGATTACTTGAGGAATATGTAAGATTCCTTATCGAGAATTTTTATTTAATTTATTCCTCCACCTGCATAAATTATTATTAATCCATGATGATATAATAACCTCAGTATCTTCTATATAATGAGAATTTTTTATGTATTGTTCCTTACACAAAAAAATTCCCACATCCATCAAATGAGTTGGAAAATCATCATTTGTGTGTACAGTGGACTGCCATCTCAAAAACTGATGAAATTCATTTATCTATTACCACCTATCATGGTTGAATTTGATAACAGATAAAAATTATATTTATGATATTTATATAATAAATATATTACTTAATTCATTATTTCATATATTCCTTTTTAATTTTTATTTTGTAGGGGATATGCTAACATCGCTCATTTGTACGATGAACTATTACCTCGGGAAGAAATGTGATTAGTTTTTTACTAGTGGCTTACATTGATGTTAAAAAAGATAAATTTAATAATTAAATGTGATATACATGAAATAATTTTGACATTCATGAAATATTTACCATTCTTAAAATTTTATATATCATATTATTTCCTTGATTTTCACTCACTAAAACATGATAACAACGTTTGTGTATATGGGGACTACCGCCACTATGAAGTGATGTGACTCACATTTCATCACCACACCTCACATTTGAAATATATAAGTATGAATAAAGAATTAAATTGTTGTTTTTGATATTATTATTATATATAAAGATAAAATATCACTTAGCACCGTTACATAATGATAATTTTAAAAATGAAAATATTACACATTCATATGTATGTCCTATCTTCTCATTGGTTATAACATACTTCATTTCTGAAAATAATATATCAATATTATTATTAAAAATATAATTTACGTATAAATATGTTATTTATTTCATGAACATTATTTTGGTGTGGTATAAAAAATGTTTACTTTGACCATAGTCAGCCCATGAATATCATTTTTTACACAGTTGACCAATACCATCTAATCATCATACATAAACATAATTTTATATGTAATCACACATAACAAGGTAATATGTGAAATAAATTGAATAATAAACATGAAAATGTTGTTAGGTTATCAAATAATTAAATTCTGTTTATTATTATTTTCGATAAAGATCATACGCTGTATGTTTGACTCAAGGTAAGGGATGACATCTTAATTTCCCTTCATTGGGAATATTTTAATGTTATTAACCTAATTTATATCATATGGTTAATATATTACCCATTTAAAATTTAATATCATGATTAATTCATAATTAATTTTAATATATGTTTTTAATTAAATTATATCATCCATGGGGATTTGAATAGAAACTTTTCAATAGGTAAAAGTTATTTTACAATCTCACTTTATTCTGTGGTTGTTAAATTTTTCATGAAAAAATAACGTTAATATGATCATTTTTCATTATAAATAACATTTACATTAAAGGAACTTATTACTTAATAATGGATAGGATTATTTCATAATAATTAAATCATTTATATGTGTGGTTTCTAATTTTATGGTTATTAATTAATTTGGGGAATATTGGTAGATCTATATCCTTTAGTCAAATAGATATTTGATGATAAGGAATATTGAATCATCAATTAAATCAATCATTAGATATATGAGGAATAGATTAGGCCTATAGTGACTGGTAGGGTCTAGAATTACATATCCCCTTGATACATTGGTATGCATAATGAGACCAATATATTGTCTATATTAAATGAGATTCTCTGTGTAGTTTTAAACAATTTTGTGAAAGTTTTGTAATGGGAGAGGTATCATGATAAATGATATCGTGACATACAATAATCTATTATTACATTCATTAGTAATTTATTTATTGTATTCCATAAGTTTTTCATAATTATTTTATATTTGGATGTATTTCCTTCTATGTTTAATTATTAAATGGAATGTGATTTTGGTTATTATTTCTTTCCATGCTGGTTTTACCTTATCTAATTATGATATCCAGGGAATTGATTAAATGATTTTTTCATTTATTTATATTTCCATTTTTATTGTATTTGTTTATTCATGACATCTTCCATTATAAATAACCATTACTAAACATTTAACTCAGTACAATTTTGTTTCATTTCCTCAAGGTATAAAGAATAAATTTTGGATGTGTTTTCAAGGATTTCGTTCATTTTATACTTTAACGTGTTATGTCTTATTTTCTACCTGAAATGTAAAATGGGTACCAAGTATACACTTGTTTATTCAAATTTGATAAATGGATCAATTCATTTCAATTGACCATGATTATATATTACAATCAAATAATGTAAGACACGAGTTCCATGTTATTAGGGTTTTAGTCATTACATTAATACCATCATTGAATAGAAAAGTATAATTAGTTGATTATTTCACTAAAAAATCTGTGTAATAAGAAAAAATTCTCATCCAGAGTAAAGGAAACATATTGAATCACACTAAATATTTCCAAACTCTTTTATCGAATCTCTATATATTTACATTACATATACATTTTTATATTCTTAGTGATTCAATCAAATTAAATAAATATAGTACTATTATATAATTTCAATTAAACAATCAATTTTATTGAGTATATTTTCTTAAGTCATATTTATTTATTATTTTTTTAATTAATTGGTTTGAAAAAAAAATATTTCAATATTCTTACTCTATCAAAATAATATATCAGAATATTATATTAATTAATATTCTTAAATTTGATTATCTATTTAATTAATGTATTTTTATACACATTATTTTTAAATTATATATTTTTTTAATATTTTTTATTCCCACCACATGTTTATTATCATAATTATTAAATTATATTCACACACTTTTTCCATCAATAACTAGTCCTTCAATTATTTGGTCAGGAAATCATTGTAAATATGATAATATAAATGTTTTAATTGTTTCATAAATTTTGGGTCACTACCCAAAGTCACCAAAAATTTAATTTTAATTGCCTTCCCATGACATTGTAACTATTTTTCAATGATTTGTTGTTCCTTGAAGAATCACCTTAATTGGGTAACATATATTTGTAATGATAGAGGAAGTTTACAATGAGGTATGTCTGATCTTTATTAAATATGTAAAGGATAATAAATATTGAATACTAGTTGGTGTTACCTCTATAGATGATATCAATCCTTAATTTCTTTTATACCTCCAACTTGAAGATGATTTTTTTAGGTCATTCTCATATTATAAATTTTGGAGAATTATTAAATAATCATAATTTGTTTATGGTCGTGAAACCATTCTTGATTCCTGCCTCTAAATATAATGTTTTATGGGGTAAGTAAATTTCTTTTTTCTTTGTATTATGTTAGAAAATATTTCATTCCCATAAGACATGGGATTCATAAATGAGAATAACAATGTAATATACTATCCTATATATTGAAAATTAGTTCTCATATGACATTTATTGGATTATGAATAGATATTAAGGGAATAATTATGTAATACCTAATTCTATTTTATGGTTAGGATTATATTTTTAGTATGACTACATTATATTTTGTTGGTTTTAAAAACAAAATTTTAAAGGATTTTTTAAGGTTTTGTTGTTCCCTTAGTGTGAATATGAACTATATAGCTAAAACCTAGGTTTCATGAAACTATTTAATTCTTTGTGTGTGAAAGGTTTTTTCTTGTAACCAACCCATATATTTCATAAATCACTATTTTAAATTTATCTACATGGTTTGTAAATAGTTAGTTGTATAGTGAATCCAAACTATGAAGCCTAATTATTGTCTGAATATTTTTATTTCCAATGTATAATATAAATAAAGTGTTCTAATGTTTGTCACGACCCGCCCTCGGGGTCCGTGCCATGACTACCCCAAGCCCGCCTTCCATAGGCCAGGGGCTGGCGACTAGCACCAAGGCGTAAATCCCGGTAAAAAGGGAAGGCATTGCCTTTGTAAAGTAAACAAACACCACAGAGTAAGCAAGAGGAAAGTAAACACTAAGAAAAAGCAGAGTACAACTGAAAGTTCGGAAAAGTAAATGGGCCAGTATACAAACCCAAACTGAAAGTACAGTACAACTCAAAAGGGAAAACAGCAACTGAAAAGTAAAAGCCGCTGCACCGAGCTGTCCACTGGAAATCCCACCTGAAGGGTGGGTACAGATAGCTCCACTGCTCCACGGGTCCCGCCGTCCGCTCCAAGCACGTTCCGCCCAGTGGTCCACCTCCAGGTACCGTCCTGCTCTGCAATCCTCAGCTAAGATCAACGATGTCCGTCGTCTGCAACCAACACAACGTAGTGCGGGCAAAGCCCGTGTAGGGGTGAGTATAAGCTACTCAGTAGGGACCCCGAGACCCCTGAAGGTCTCTCAAAATCCACAAAGGATAAACCACAAAGAAAGGTACAATCACGAAGTAACAACCGACACTGCTTAGGTATATGCCCATACATATACCTAAGTCATCAATTTCCAATACGCTCCAACCTCTGAGCCCAAGTACAACTCAGTCCACACAGGAAAGTAAACGTATTCCACACAGGAAAGCAAAACGAATTCCACACAGGAAAGTAAACGTATTCCACACAGGAAAGCAAAACGAAATCCACACAGGAAAGTAAACGTATTCCACACAGGAAAGTAAACGTAATCCACACAGGATAGCACAACACAATCCACACAGGAAAGCAACAAGATTCAGCTCACACAGGTACATCTTCAAAGGACGATAAAGATGATCTCTGATCCATCTAAGTCGTCGGACCCACGAAGGATCGATAGGTAACTAACCCCCGCAAAAGACCCACACAGGATCGGGCCCACGTAGGACCTGTAGGCGCTGGTTCACACAGGACCGCTGAGCGCAAAGATCCACACAGGATCGGACCCACACAGGATCGGGCCCACACAGGACCTGTAGCACTGATCCACGTAGGATCGCTGAGTGCTGAATTCATCGTCGTCGAATCCACACAGGATCTCTGTACTGTCGTCATCGCAGTCACAGTTGCAGTAGTAGCAGTAGTAGTCAAAGTAACAGTCGCAGCCAGCACTAGGGTTCCCTCACACAGCAAGTTCGTTCGGAGGGTCCGCTCCACGAGCCGAGAGGCTGATACATCAACTGTCACAAAGTCCAGAGTTGATGTATCAAAAAGTTCCGTATCGTCAACAGGAACTCAACGCAACAGACGGCGCGTCGATCGGACGCCCGGTTTGAGAGTTATTGGCTTTTTCGTTCCCGGGGCCCGGTTGGTTTATAAGGCAAAACCAACCCGACCGTACTCCACCTGCGTCCAAACCTTGGGCGGATTATGCCAAAATATCCGTCTCACTAAGAGAAACACAACAAAGCTGACGGCACGTCAATCGGACGTTCGTAGCTCAAGATATGAGCGTTTCCGCTCCGAAGGCCCGGTTGGTTTCGTGAACAAACCAACCCGGCCGAACTCAAAGTGTTCCGAAACCCTGAGTGTAATATACCAAAACGACCGTATTGATCCAAGGATCGCGTTTCCGCAGACGGTTCGTAAATCGGAGGTCCGTGGCTCAAGTTATGGCCAAAAGACCGAAACTGTCTCGAAAACAGGGGGTCCGGGTCCGGGCCGACCCGGCCCGACCCCCCCCCCCCTGGGTCGGCCCGAACCGGGTCGACCCGACCCGACCCGGCCGGCTGGCGGCGCGGCGGCCTGGCGCCGCACGGAGGCAGCGCGCGGGGGGGCAAAGCCCCCCGCTTCTTGATTTGGCGGCGCGGCAATCAGCTGCGCCCCTTTTGTCAAACGCCCCCCCCCCCCTCGTGGGGGGCCTGCTTGTTCGGAAACCGGGGGGCCGCCTGCCCCCCCTCAAGGAAACCGCCCCCCTTCATAAATGGGGGGGTTTTAATGCTGGCTGGGGGATTAATTTCCCCCAGAGTTTGACCATCCGGCCGGCCACCTGGCCGGCCGGTTTTTCTCCAACGGGACCGGTAAACCGGTCCCCTTTTTCCGGCTTCCGACGCCGGCGGCCCGGCCGCCGGTCTTCTCATCCCGCCGCGGCCCGGAACTGGCCGCGGTGTTCATCGTCCGGCACAGTGCGACGGCTTCGCGTTCTTGATGATTCTTCCGCGGCGCGGCGCGACGGCGCCGCGCAATATAATCGTACGATTATCCGCGTGGTGCGACGGCACCACGCCACCTTGTTTCCACCCGCAAGATAAATCAACAAGAACGATGGAGGGGGTTCGGCCGTGTTCATGCGGTCCGGCCCCCTCACGTTAAACAATAACACAAATTTATAATCCTCACGTTAGTCATGCTAGAACCACGAAAAAGGATAAATAAATAAACAATAACAACAACCCCTACCTTGGGTATAGGTTCGAAGATTTGTCAACGTCCCGCGGAAGACAACGTCGCGGAGGTCGGCGTCACGGTAATCGTTCGCCAAATCCGATGACGAAGAGGTACGTCCGAAGAGGCACGTCGTTGGTGAATCTTCTTATGTCGACGAAGGGAGTCCGAGGAGGAAGCGGCGTTCCATCTCGTTGACACGGAAGACGAAGAAGAGAGGAGCGGCGTTCTTCGTCGGAGTTTGAGCGTTCTTCGTCAAAGCTTGAGTGTTCTTCGTCAAAGCTTGAGCGTTCTTCGTCAAAGCTTGAAGAAGAAGGAAAAGCTCTCAAAAGCTCTCAAGATGTCTAAAAAAACCAACCAAATAAAAAAAGATTGAGACTTATTTTATTTACAAACTTAACAAATGAATTTCAATGGTTTGAAATTCAAAAAGGATAACTCCAAAATTATATAACTCATGTCATTTAAAAAGGGGTTAAGGGAGTTTGGGAGAAGATGAAAAGTTTAGGGTTCGTGTGGGCCCCACCAAACTTAATCCTCTCAAGAGAGGTTAAGTGGGTGGGGGTCCCACCCCTAACTACCTTTGAGATAAGTTAACTAATAAGTTTAAATAAAAATTTGTAATCCACAATTTTTATTTAACTTATTATAAACTCCCAAAAACTAACTCTCATCCCGAAATAAACGCAACCTCGGAAAAGGTCTCCTTAAGCGAATATCGGCGCTGCGAGTTCATCGGTGCCCTCGGATTTCAATTCCGAGCACCGGATCAAAAGTTAGGAAAACCCGCTCGTTCGTTCACTGAACGTACCCGAGCCAAACTTCGGAAATTGATTCCGGGCACACCGGGCCTCGGAATCAGGTGCCGTCAGAAACCGCGCTCTTGTAAAATTATAAAGAAAATTAAGAAAAAATTTCCTTTGAATTTTACGGGTCTTTACATTACTCCCACCTCAGGGCTTTACGTCCCCGTAAAGATACATCAAAAACTAGGGAAACAAATGAGGGTACTGAGCACGCATCTGAGCCTCCCGCTCCCATGTGCTCTCCTGGAGGTTTCCGTGCTGCCATCTGATGCGCACAAGAGGAATCGATCGCCCACGCAGGACCCGCTCCTGTTGATCCTCTATCTCCACCGGGACCTCCGTAAAAGTCGCCCCATCATCAACGTCAAGCTCCCCATGGTCAATGATGTGCGTCGGGTCGTGCACGTATCTCCTCAGTTGAGATACGTGGAAGACGTCGTGCACCCGGTGCAACTGAGGTGGCAGAGCCAGGCGATAAGCCACCTCGCCCACCCTGCTGAGGACCTGGAAGGGTTCGATGAAGCGCGGAGATAACTTGCCGCCTCGTCCAAATCTCCGAATACCACGTCATGGTGAGACCCGCAAGAAGACGTGGTCGCCATCCTCGAACTCTAGTGGCCTCCGCCTCCTGTCAGCATATGACTTCTGCCGGCTCTGAGCTGTCCTCATCCGCTCCTGGATGACCTGGACCTTCTCTGTCGTGACATGGACCATCTCTGGTCCCACAAGTGCTGACTCCCCAGGGTCTATCCAGCACAAAGGAGATCTACAAGGTCGGCCGTACAACGCCTCGTAAGGTTCCATCCCGATGGTGGAGTGGTAGTTGTTGTTGTACGCAAACTCCACCAAGGGTATGTGGTCCTCCCAGCTACGACCAAAGTCGAGGACACATGCGCGGAGCATGTCCTCGAGAGTCTAAATTGTCCTCTCCGTCTGACCATCCGTCTGAGGGTGAAAGGCTGTGCTCAGACGTAGCTGCGTCCCGAACGCCTCCGGTAACCCCTTCCAAAGTCGGGAAGTAAACCGAGCATCTCGATCGGAGACGATAGATGATGGCACACCGTGGAGCCGCAGAATCTCTTGAACGTAGAGGCGTCCCAAGCTCTCCACTGAGCCCTGCTCTCTGATGGGTAATAAGTGTGCCGACTTGGTGAGTCGGTCAACAATCACCCAGATGGAGTCGTGACCTCTGGAAGTACGTGGAAGTCCAGTCACGAAGTCCATAGATATGCCATCCCACTTCCACTCCGGAACCTCCAAGGGCTGTACCAAGCCCGTTGGTACCTGATGCTCTCCCTTCACCTGTTGGCAGGTGAGGCATCGGGAAACGAACTCCGCTACAGCATTCTTCATGCCCGGCCACCAGTGCTGTCGTCTGAGGTCCTGGTACATCTTTGCCACTCCAGGATGTACCGCCAAAGGAGAAGTGTGAAACTCTCTCAGCACATCCTCTCGCAAAGCGACTAGTACCATGGTACGTCCTCTGAAAAGGATGTCGTGCTCTGCTCCAAGGGAGAAACCATCAGGTGCCTGTCCCGAGGATATCTGTGCACGCCGTGTCTCACAGTCAGCGTCCCCACGCTGTGCCTCCCTGGCTCGCTGCAGTAGTGGAGGAGTGACTGTAAGAGACTGAAGGAAGGCTGATCCATCTCTATCCACGAAGGATATCTGCAAAGAGGCTAGCTGCAAAGATTTCTCCTTTGCCGAAAAGTGAAATCCGGTCTCATCCCCTGTATGAACCACGTTCCTTGCCTAATACAGTCAATCCCGTCATGATTTAAATAATTCATGGGATGGATGACGTCGTAAGGCCTCGACGCTGCTACCAAGAGATCCAACCGTTACTCTCGCCTCCTAGGGTTGAGTCACACTATCGGCATCAGTGTGTGGTCACTGGGATTCCTCCAGTAGAAATATCGCAAGTGAGGGTCAAGTCAACAGTTTTTAACCGGCACCTCTTAGTAAAAACAAACAAAAGACAAGATAACAAAAGTCACCAAGGCAAGTGTCTTTTATTACTTCAACTTAAAGAACAAGGTCACAAGCAACACAAACTACGAAGCTAGAGGCATTATGGGAAAAGGCCTCTATGCTTGGAGCTAGTGACCTGAGGTCGTCTGCCTGAAGGTCTGGTCTGACTGGACCCTTGTGTCATCTGTTGACTGCTAGATGCAGATGACTCTGCCATGTGCCGCCCTGCAGTGGGTCGTTGCGCTGGTGTAGACTCAGCAAGGAAGCTCTCAATCAGAAGGGCCCGCTCCAGTACTCCTGTCTGAGTCGGTATGCTGAGGGAGATCAACGATGCCCTGATCTCGTGTCTAAAACCCTGCTCGAAGGTCCGGGCCCGGAAGAATGGGTCTCGTACCATGTCGGTCGAGTAGCGCGAGAGATCAGTAAATCTCGCCGAGTACTGAGCGACCGTCATGCTGCCCTGCCGCAGCTGACGAAGCTCCTGGATACGCACCGCACGAAGGGTGGCCGGGACGAACTCCGAGCGGAAGAGGCTCTGAAAGTCTGTCCATAGAAGAGATGCCTCATCGTGCACCTGGAGCATCAAGCTCCACCATCGTCCTGCGGCTGCGTGTAGTAGGCTCGCAGCGAGGATCACCATGAGGTCTGCTGGTGTCCTCACTAGCCTAAACACACGTACCACGGCCTCCAGCCAGTCCTCTGCTGCCTGGGGATCCGTCTCCCCGCGAAACCTGGGTGGTCGCTGGCGCTGAAACTCATGCAGTGCGCTGAGGCGACGCGCATCGTCAGCGGCTGGTGCTGGAAGCATCGGGGGCTCGGCGGGTAAAACTACCGCCGGTGCCACTGCTGACAAAGGGCCCTGCACCGAAGCCTCGTCGCTCGGTGGGCTGTCGTCACACTCGACTCTCGAAACTCTAGCTGGCTGCCGTCGTGGGGCCATCCTGAATAGGAAACTGGTCCGCCACGGTCAAACAGTATACCTGGTGAGCTGATATAAGTAATCACAAAGAAAACATTGAAACACACACGCAATCAATTTTTTCGTGCATTAAGTCGGAAATCAGAAGTCAGGGTCCTGGTGTACGGATACGTCGGCCGCCGCACCAACACTAGACTCCATGGACTGATAACCACACTCAATACGCTAAACATTATTACTTCACATAGAAAAGATCAGAGTTCGCGGTAGAACCGAACGCCTCTGATACCAATTTGTCACGACCCGCCCTCGGGGTCCATGCCGTGACTACCCCAAGCCCGCCTTCCATAGGCCAGGGGCTGGCAACTAGCACCAAGGCGTAAATCCCGGTAAAAAGGGAAGGCATTGCCTTTGTAAAGTAAACAAACACCACAGAGTAAGCAAGCGGAAAGTAAACACTAAGAAAAAGCATAGTACAACTGAAAGTGCGGAAAAGTAAATGGGCCAGTATACAAACCCAAACTGAAAGTAAAGTACAACTCGAAGGGGAAAACAGCAACTGAAAAGTAAAAGTCGCTGCACCGAGCTGTCCACTGGAAATCCCACCTGAAGGGTGGGTACAGATAGCTCCACTGCTCCACGGGTACCGCCGTCCACTCCAAGCACGTTCCGCCCAGTGGTCCACCTCCAGGTATCGTCCTGCTCTGCAATCCTCAGCTAAGATCAACGTTGTCCGTCATCTACAACCAACACAACGTAGTGCGGGCAAAGCCCATGCAGGGGTGAGTATAAGCTACTCAGTAGGGACCCCGAGACCCCTGATGGTCTCTCAAAATCCACAAAGGATGAACCAAAAAGAAAGGTACATTCACGAAGTAACAACCGACACTGCTTAGGTATATGCCCATACATATACCTAAGTCATCAATTTCAAATACGCTCCAACCTCCGAGCCCAAGTACAACTCAGTCCACACAGGAAAGTAAACGTATTCCACACAGGAAAGCAAAACGAATTCCACACAGGAAAGTAAACGTATTCCACACAGGAAAGCAAAACGAATTCCACACAGGAAAGTAAACGTATTCCACACAGGAAAGTAAACGTAATCCACACAGGATAGCACAACACAATCCACACAGGAAAGAAACAAGATTCAGCTCACACAGGTACATCTTCAAAGGACGATAAAGACGATCTCTGTTCCATCTAAGTCGTTGGACCCACGAAGGATCGATAGGTAACTAACCCCCGCAATAGACCCACACAGGATCGGGCCCACGTAGGACCTGTAGGCGCTGGTTCACACAGGACTGCTGAGCGCAAAGACCCACACAGGATCGGACCCACACAGGATCGGGCCCACACAGGACCTGTAGCACTGATCCACGTAGGATCGCTGAGTGCTAAAGTCGTCGTCGTCGAATCCACACAGGATCTCTGTACTGTTGTCGTCGCAGTCACAGTAGCAGTAGTAGCAGTAGTAGTCACAGTAACAGTCGCAGCCAGCACTAGGGTTCCCGCACACAACAAGTTCGTTCGGAGGGTCCGCTCCACGAGCCGAGAGGCTGATACATCAACTGTCACAAAGTCCAGAGTTGATGTATCCAAAAGTTCCATATCGTCAACAGGTTCTCAACGCAACAGACGGCGCGTCGATCAGACGCCCGGTCTGAGAGTTATTGGCTTTTTCGTCCCCGGGGCCCGGTTGGTTTTTAAGGCAAAACCAACCCTACCGTACTCCACCTGCGTCCAAACCTCGGGCGGAGTATGCCAAAAGATCCGTCTCACTAAGAGGAACACAACAAAGCTGACGGCACGTCAATCGGACGTCCGTAGCTCAAGATATGAGCGTTTCCGCTCCGAAGGCCCGGTTGGTTTCGTAAACGAACTAACCCGGCCGAACTCAAAGTGTTCCAAAACCCTGAGTGTAATATACCGAAACGACCGTCTCGATCCAAGGATCATGTTTCCGCAGACGGTTCGTCAGTCGGAGGTCCGTGGCTCAGGTTATGGCCAAAAGACCGAAACTGTCTCGAAAACGGGGGGTCCGAGTCCGGGCCGACCCGGCCCGACCCCCCCCCCTGGGTCGGCCCGAACCGGTTCGACACGACCCGGCCCGGCCGGCTGGCGGCGCGGCGGCCTGGCGCCGCACGGAGGCAGCGCGCGTGGGGGCAAAGCCCCCCGCTTCTTGATTTGGCGGCGCGGCAATCAGCCGCGCCCCTTTTGTCAGACGCCCCCCCCCCCCCTCGTGGGGGGGCCTGCTTGTTCGGAAACCGGGGGGCCGCCTGCCCCCCCTCAAGGAAACCGCCCCCCTTCATAAATGGGGGGGGGGTTTAATGCTGGCCGGGGGATTAATTTCCCCCGGATTTTGACCATCCGGTCGGCCACCTGGCCGACCGGTTTTTCTCCAACGGGACCGGTAAACCGGTCCCCTTTTTCCGGCTTCTGACGCCGGTGGCCCGGCCGCCGGTCTTCTCGTCCCGCCGCGGCCCGGAACCGGCCGCGGTGTTTGTCGTCCGGCACAGTGCGACGGCGTCGCGTTCTTGATGATTCTTCCGCGGCGCGGCGCAACGGCGCCGCGCAATATAATTGTACGATTATCCGCGTGGTGCGACGGCACCACGCCACCTTGTTTCCACCCGCAAGATAAATCAACAAGAACGATGGAGGGGGTTCGGCCGTGTTCATGCGGTCCGGCCCCCTCACGTTAAAAAATAACACAAATTTTTAATCCTCACGTTAGTCATGCTAGAACCACGAACAAGGATAAATAAATAAACAATAACAACAACCCCTACCTTGGGTATAGGTTCGATGATTTGTCAACGTCCCGCGGAAGACAACGTCGCGGAGGTCGGCGTCACGGTAATCGTTCGCCAAACCCGATGACGAAGAGGTACGTCCGAAGAGGCACGTCGTTGGCGAATCTTCTTATGTCGATGAAGGGAGTCCGAGGAGGAAGCGGCGTTCCCTCTCGTTGACACGGAAGACGAAGAAGAGAGGAGCGGCGTTCTTCATCGGAGTTTGAGCGTTCTTCGTCAAAGCTTGAGCGTTCTTCGTCAAAGATTGAAGAAGAAGGAAAAGCTCTCAAAAGCTCTCAAGATGTCTAAACAAAAACCAACCAAATAAAATAAGATTGAGACTTATTTTATTTACAAACTTAACAAATGAATTTCAAAGGTTTGAAATTCAAAAAGGATAACTCCAAAATTAAATAACTCATGTCATTTAAAAAGGGGTTAAGGGATTTTGGGAGAAGATGAAAAGTTTAGGGTTCGTGTGGGCCCCACCACACTTAATCCTCTCAAGGGAGGTTAAGTGGGTGTGGGTCCCACCCCTAACTACCTTTGAGATAAGTTAACTAATAAGTTTAAATAAAAAATTTTAATCCACAATTTTTATTTAACATATTCTAAACTTCCAAAAACTAACTCTCATCCCGAAATAACCGCAACCTCGGAAAAGGTTTCCTTAAACGAATATCGGCGTTGCGAGTTCATCGGTGCCCTCGGATTTCAATTCCGAGCACTGGATCAAAAGTTAGGAAAACCCGCTCGTTCGTTCACTGAAAGTACCCGAGCCAAACTTCGGAAATTGATTCCGGGCACACCGGGCCTCGGAATCAGGTGCCATCAGAAACCGCGCTCTTGTAAAATTCTAAAGAAAATTAAGAAAAAATTTCCTTTGAATTTTACGGGTCTTTAAAATGTTATTAATAATTTTCCTTGGATCCCCTCTATACATTAACCGATTATATATATTCCTTTTCCATATTCTCATTTATCAATCATCTATTTATGTTCTCCTACCCCAACATATTTGTGGTCTTAACCCATTTACTATATATTCTACTTCCCTTATCTCTAATTTTATTATTCGTCTCTTCTCATAATAGCCTTGAGTTCCATTTTCCAAGAATGTAAATATTAGGTTTTAATTTTTTTGGATTCTTATTTCTTCATTAGGGATTCCCTAATCTATTATATTATAAATAATATATTTCAAGTAAATTCAATGGTTTTTAGATAGCATATATATAAATAACATTCCTTTTAAAATTTAGTGATTTAATTTTTATAAATAATTTTTCTAAATGATATCAAATTTAATCTAGTTAGTTATATTCATTTTATTTATTGGTTATCCTATTAGTTTCAATTATAATTATAAACTTACGTCCTCACATATATATGTCTAGTTTTAAAAAGATTATCCCAATAGGATTTTTAAAAAAAGGTAAAGTATGAGCATTTAAATAAACTAATGTAACATTTTTTAAAATTAATTTATATGTTTTATAAAAACATTTATGATTTTTATATAATTTCTTATCATGAATAAAGAATAGCATAACTAATTTTGGTTTTACTAATGTTGTTATCACCATTTTTAAATAAATATTTCCCTTTAGAGATGATTACACTCATTCATTATATGTTATTGAATAAAATATATATGTTTTTGAAATAAATGCATCCACACATAATTTTGAGGTGTTTTTAACATTTTATTATAAAAATACATGCATCATATATTTGGGTACATTATTGTTGACATAGTATCTACCTAGATTTAATATGAAGGCCTCTATATTGAAATAAATCTTACATATGTTTAAAAATTATGGATACGATTATCCCATATAGATAAAATTTAGGTATATATATATCTCATAGAAACCAAAACCATATGAACATGGTTCTCTAAAATTAATATTAAGTCCTCCAAAACATAATACCCTTGTTACCTATGCATGAATATTACTATGATTTTTTTGAAAATATTTCTTCATTTTAAATGCCTTTTAATAAATTCTTGTTGAATTAATTAATTTCTAATTAATTGTAATATATTTATAAGATAACCCATGTAACATATTTTTGATAGAGTATATTAATTGTATTTTCATGTATAATTCTAAAAACTAGCATGGAATCTTTTATCTTATAAATTATTTACATAGATTTTTTGCTGGAATCCTATTGGTAATTTCATTATGACACCCTATGTAAAAACTTCCATTGTTTGAGGACTATTTTTTATTTTAAAAAACAATAGAAAACCCAACTCTTTATGATATAGGGTTATTGAAATAGTTTTTTCAAGATTCAAGGATGTGACCAACAAATCATGGTCGGTTTTCACATAAATATTGGGATTGGTTGGAATTTTTTTTTTTGTTTTTTTCATTTATTGTGGAACCACATTATATTTATCCACATTCAATTTCTATACCATTACCCATTTTTTCCATTTCATTGTTTTATATATAGATAAATTGTTTCATATTTTTTAAATTGATTATTGTGTATTGTTATTATAAATTTTTCATGTATTCTTGTTTTTTGATCACTGTTATTTATTTATTCATGTATAATTTTCAAAACATATAATTATATTTTCATTACTTTTAAATCAATGGGATGGCCATATTAGATATCTTTATGAGTCCCCCTTTAATTTATTTTAAATAAAATGGAAAAATCATACCTATGTGAGTATTGTTATTTCCTAAACTATTTTTACAAGACCATGGTAGTCAAGAATAAAATTAAGGAATTATGTTGAACTGAAATTGGCATTGGGATGGGGTAGCCTAGTTTATTATAAATTATGTAAAATATAATATCAATATATTTATTCTCTTTGTTTTATGATTTTGGGGAATGGTAGATGGATATATAAAAATTTTAAACTTGTTAAAAACAATAATCATTTACCTTATAAACACATGTATTGTATTAGTCAATGTTACAAGGGTTTTAGGGTTAAACGTGTTTCTTTTTTATTTTTTAAATGAGTGGGTTGTTAAAGTATAACAACAAGGATATTGATTATTTGTTTTACTCTTTCCCTTTGTGGGAGAGATGTGTGTGTAAATATATCATACATAGAACACATGTCCTTTAACATGTACATGATTGAATTACAAGGAATCAAGTTCATGAAAACAAAAAATTTGGTTAAATATATTTATTTTTTTAGAATTATATTTTCAAAATAATATTTTTAAACAAAAATAGTATGTTTTTTTATTATTTTATTGAAATACCTATTGGGTTATCATTGTTAGAATAGCTAATAATGATGTTTATAGGTTTTTTTAAATTATTTTTTATAATGATATAATCATAATTTACATGCAGTATCATAACATACCTTTAAGGATATATCTTGAGAATCAATGTCATGTTTAGGGATTGTTACATGAACAATATTTCATGGGTTTTGATTAGTATAGGTATTGTATTCTTGGTGTAAATATTGATTTAAAAACTATTATCTTATTTTAATGGAAAATACATGATAGGGTACACTATGGAATGTAGGTTATCTTAGGTGTGTATTGTAAATAAAACAAAAAAATCATTAATGGGTAGAGGATGTGGTATGTGATTTCTTAGAATGGTAAGATTTCAACACAATGAATTAGGTATGGGTGAGTACAGATGGATTGATATGACTTGTGATGTTAGGATGATAGTTTGTAATATTGTGGTATAGTAGAGGAACAATCTAATTATCTAACTAGTAATTTTGGGTTCTCTCGTTGCATTATGGAAAGGTATTCGGTTCATTATTATTATTTAGAGTATGAGTTTTCATCATTTATTAGAAAAATCATAACCTAATTTTTATAATGGGTTGATTTTTATTACATACACAATACCTGAGAAATATTATAATCGGTTATAAAGAGGGATTTAAGTGATGTTTTAGAAATTGGTTATGATGTGGGATTATAGTGGTTGATAAAACCATGATGTCTTAGTGTTTAGAATGTGGTATCTTGTGTAAGAATGGATTTATTTTAATTTGATAATATTTAGAGAAATAAGTTTAATGGATGTTGGATTTCATGTGATTTAGTGTTTTTGAAGTAAAAAATATGGAAAATACTATAGTGGGGAAAACAAATATTGATCACATAGTAGTATGAAATTGATGAAAGTTGAATTATAGTATATATATCATGAGCGAAGTGTTTGGAAAACCGTAGTGGTTAGTTATTGTAATAGAAACTAGGAAAGGATGGGTGGATCATCTGTAGTTCCTTTGAAAACACCATATTTGAAAAAATTAATGTTCGTATCTTGGTTCAACAAGAGTGAGTGGTTTGATACGGGATATGGATTTTGGTGAAGAAAATTGAAGAAAAATTCGTAAAATATGAAATTGTAATTTTTTTATTTTATAATATAGAAAAGAGATTATTAATTTTGATTCTATGTGGTATAATGGGTCTCAAATAGGGGACTATTAGTTGAGTACAAATGAAATCTATGCATGGGTAAAATTCTTAAAAAATTTAACCACATAACATTAACTAAAATATTTTTATGGTTTTCTTATAATTCGTTCACCATGATGCAGACATAAATAATATCAAAGGCAATGATATTTTTCATTAAAACATGTTGGTTGGGTAGTTTTATGATGAAGTTAGCATAATGGAGTATCTATATTAAATTTATGTGTGTGATTGGGTATGGTGGGATGACATTAGAATCTGATTCTTTATTTTGGAATCAAATGATTAATTTAATAGATCATTAAATGAATCTTTTACTGAAATAACTGGTCATATTGACTATTTTCTATAAAATAATACCCATATCAAGTGAACAATTTGAGGTGGGAGACAAAAACCTATATCAATAGATGATATAGGATTATAATAGATTAATTATTGTAATACATATGGATGATAATATATATAGCGGTTAGATTTTAATGAACCATTTGTTATATATTTATTTCACTATAGTTAACCTAACTTCATCATAATTGGAATCAAAATAGAATTATGTTTTTTATTGAAATTGATTATCTTGAATAGAGTATCAAATATAGAGTTCATTTATAATTTTTTAAATAATTTTTAGTTGATATGTATAATCTAAATATTTTTTTGGGGGTAAAAGATACTGATGTATAATAACATATACCAATGGGTACATTATGTTGAGGTAATAGTTAACTAGTGCATTACCAATGGATGGGAGATTACTTGATTGATACATAGTCTAATTGATGTCTCTATAAGTGGTTTTTGATGAAACTCAGATACACAATGGTACCCATTCTTATTTTTTATATAGTGTAGTTATTGGGTTATTGGTTTTTCTAAAAAAGACCCCATCATGGGAATTCCATTTCATATGGGTTGAATGCTTGGTGTCCAACCCATTACCCTTTCTTTTAACTATTTTTATTCATCGATCCTATGAGAAATTATATTTTCTTATTATTATAATCAAATTTAATTAGTTTAAATATTTTCAATTATTGATTTAATTTGGTTTCCTATAATTTAATGGAACCCAAGTTATAGATTGTGGTTTTTGATTCAACTAGATCATTGGGGAATTATTTAATAACTATGGGATATTTTATTATTGTAACTATAAGGTGATCAGGAAGAAGGAAATTGGGTTTCCACAAATTGTTTTGAAAGAGATACTGTAAAATGGTTTTCATAATATTAGATTATTATTAATTAAAAAATTGTCTAAAAATGTTTTCTAATACTACGGTGATTTTTTTGGATCACGAATATCATGACATGAGTCATCCACATGTTGATGGTTTTGATTTTCATGATTGGCACTTCATGTTGATTATATATATATTATTTCAATTTATATAGATAAAAATATATTAACTATAAGTAATTATTATTAATTTTTAGAGTTTTATTTCTTTTTATATGTTATTAAAGAAATGAGTGATAGCATGTGCATGATGGAATGGAATTTGAGAAACACAACTCAATGAGGTTAACTCACATAGTGTGGTTGCCAGTCCTAATATTTGTAGTCTGTGGAATATTTTTTTGTGGATTTGTTCATAATGTTATATGTAGGCACAAATAAAAAATTTGATGTTACTCAAGTGTAATACATGGGTGTTTTATTTGGTAAAATAAATTGGAATATATTTTTTGTAGGAGAAAAAATATTCTACCAGTGATAGTTTTTTTTAGTGTCACTAGACAATTATGTAAAAATTTATTCATTGGGGTAGTTAATTAAAGGTATTATCAACGACCCGAACATTTGAATAATATTTGTTACTTTATATTTATATTTTTTTATACTCAGAAAAAACAATATCCATTAGTTAATGACGTCAGTATAATTAAATTAGACCATTGGGTTACGACTATTATGTGAATACTGGTCAATATTACCATTGGAAACTATACTCATAACATTATGATTGTTGTTTATAAATAAAAATGATCATGTTTACTTAACATATAAAGAAGAGTTTATGGCATCATCCAGTAGACTCAGGCTGTATGAAGCTCATATGTCGAAGCTTGGAAATGAGTTAGCATCACTGGGCTTTGCTCTGGACTAAGCCCTAGCCAAACTCCAACACGTTATGATTGAATATAATCACTTAGGGGGAAAGTTCAAGATGATAGAAATCACCACTCGCGCAATTTTTTCTGAGCCACCCCATGATTCTATCACCATTTCAAACCTTACTCTTTGGTCATGCGTAGGTTTTATAAAGGGATATATAATGAGGCCTTAGTTACTTTGTGTGGTCCATTGGTATAAATAATATTGTTAGATAATCATTATTATTTAAGGAAAAAATTTTCTTGATAATGTTTATGTTTAATTAATAAGAAATTTACGTATTTATTTTATAAGAAAAAATTAAACTTTTTAGATATTTTTCATACTAATAGAATTATTATGGTAAAATAAACATCATTTTTGAATTACAAATGTCAAAAAAAAACCTACACTGAATTTTTAGAATATTTATAAAAAGGTTCAATTTGATGAGTATTATTTTAAAAATAGTCTTTTTTATAAAAATTATTTTATAAATAGTGTTTTTATGAATGGTAAGCTAATATTTTATTATTAATTGACTTTTCTGTGGAATGATTTTCGTAGCTCTAATTTCTATGGTTATAATCAGGGTGAATATTGTGGTTCAAGAAGATCAATATAAATTTTTGGTGAATACTAACTTTATCCTTTGGAATTTATATTTTACCCTTACGAATGGAAATTTTACCAATGGCATAGTAACATAACCTAAGGATGTATAGATATGTTTTAGTCAAGTTTTGTAGTAATATGATATAATTATATCATAGTATAAGTAAATTAATATTTTAGACATTATTGGTCAAGTATTATTATTTTATTTAATTAATTTCATTTTAAAATGAAATTATTTTTTAGAAAATCGAGTTAATGTTTGGATTCTACATGTCAAAAAATGGTTAAGGTAATTTTTTTGGATTTTTCTGAAACAATTGAATTTTCATTGAATAGTAAAAACAATATTTTGAGTTTCAATGTTTTTAATGATATCATTAATGATTTAATCATTATGTACTAATTCAAGTGGACTATTTTATATTATTATATGTAATTCGGTGTCCCAAATGGATAATACCTTGGAAAAATACCATAGGAAAGCACATGGTTTTGAAAATACAACTCATGAGGTGTCACTTAGAAATTAATAAAATATTCCCTCACTTTTCTATTAAAACCAACACATTACTTCATTAAATCCCTTAAAAAGTCATCCTTAAAGAATATGTGGTCTTTTTTACCTCCCTTGATGTCTTCCCAAGGTTATATCAAGCTCCATATGGTCCCAACCATCAAATTTTGGATGTTACTCTTCAAGGTAAGGGAATTATTCAGCCTCCACTTTTAGTTCCAGGATTCTCTTATGTTATGCCTTTTAAATTCATATACCATATTTTGGGTATGATATTATATATCCCTGTTACTTTCTATTTTATGTTCATATAATTAGACACCCTTTTTCGATCTCATCAATTCATTTTATGAATTTTTATTTGACGTCTTCAGGATGCCGAATTTTCATCACAAAATATCTCACTATTTCTCAAGAAAATATCATATTTTATTTACCTGAATACCCAAAACAATTTCATTTAAAGAGGTGTTTATCACTAAATAAAAATGATATATTTTATTATATAATTGACAAATATAAACCCTTTATTCACTTTTCATGGGTTATAAATCACAAAATGATCTTGTTTTTATGAAAATTTCAAAACATTAATATTTTTAATATGAAACCCATTTATTCTTTTATCATTGGTATATTTATGAAATGTATTGTTATGATATATGTGGATCACATGAAAATAAATATTTATTATGTGTGTGCCCTAATATACATCCAATGCATTGGTTAAATAAATTAATTTCTAGAGATGACATGTTTTACTATAGCTTGGAGAATAACCTTAGTAATTTTTATGAAACCTTGGTGATGAACCATGGTGATATGTTCATGAATGTCAAAAATAAATGTTTTATCATCATAATAAATCTATGATTCATGTTATTTTTAATATTACCTGCCTATTCTTCCATTTCTCATGTCTTAGTGTTTTTTATCATGATCTTATTGATATCACTAGTAAAATGTTCCTTTGTTTACCCTTACTAAGCCTTCGGCTCACCAATTCCATTTATGTATATATACAGATTATCAGATGAAATAATTGTACTCAGTATGAACCTATGATAATTCCTTAAAAGTGGATTAGAAGGATTTTTTATGTGTTCATGTATTTTGTTCCTGATTTCCAAGACACTGGTCTTTAAGGATCCTGTGTTTATATAATGTAATAAAAAGTTATGTAATAAAAATGCAGGATTACATAGTTGGTATATAAGTATATTTTAGTTATCTGTGGAAATTAGGCTATTAAATATTTTGGAATAATTCTATAGAAAAGTGTAAATATAGAAAAAAAATCTTGGTATTTTGGTGAAATATTAGGAAAGTGGATACCAAAAAAATAAATCACTATCTGGATACGAATGAGTGGATGTGGCTCTAGCATAGAAGTACCTAGGAGTGAAAACTCTGAAAGGGAGTTTCGAGCTTGACCGAGGGATCCTAGTACATGGCAATTTTCCTTAATGCACTATAGGATTAAAACCCCATGGGATATCATCGGTTAATCATAATCTTTTTATGAATCATTTTGAAATATTTATTGAGTACTATGATTGTTGTTTAAGAATAATATGATTAATAATAATGTTTTAATACATAAAAATCCATTATAGGTAAATGATTTTTAAATTAAATAAGCATAAAACTATGGGTTTGTACTTTAGAAAATGTTGGGAAATAAGAGGAATCATGCAAATGGTGACGACAATGGACCATGTGCTGACGACACTCTAATGGAAGAAGGAATGGAAAAATTCCTTAGAATGATAAACCAAATGACTAAAATTATGGGGAATAATTTGAATCAAGCTGGGAGACCAATCTCATAATGAATGGAAAATAATTCTGTTGAGTTTTTTTATGCATCTACGACTACCAACCTTCAGTGTATCATCGGACCCTTTGGTTGGTGAATAGTGGATCAGCTCTATAGAGAAGATATTTTTTGTGATCATCTTTTTAGGGTAATAAATATCTCCCCCATTATATGGAGTGGAAAGTGTTCGGAGGGATATTCTTCAAATAATATCTCCCTCATTCTATGAGAACAAAAACATAGAAGAAGTTTCTCGATCTGAAGAAGAAAGAGAACAAATATGTGGGAAGCTACGTGATGAAATTCACAAAAATTTCCCATTACACCTCAATATTTATCATGTATACTAATGAGAAGTTTGAAATGTTATTTGGTGGACTATGACCTCATCTCTGGGATAATATCTCCAATCGAGACTATGAAATCTATGAGGAGATCATACAGATTGAAATGAAAGTTGAACTGGAGTTTGGGGAGACGGAGTGGTCTCATAAATCCAATAAAAATATGAGATTAATGGATCCCAACATAGGGTGGGACCATTGATCAGGGAAGAGGAAAAAAGAATATAAAACTTCCCACGTGTAATAAATGTGGGAATAAGAATTCCAGGAAATGTCTTCTCGAAGTGGTAAGTTCTAAAATTATGGAAAAAATGGCCATATCACAAAGAATTTTTGTAGTGAGGTGAAGCCTCGACTTCCAAACACTAACGACATGGGGAATATGGTGCAGGACCTACCTTATGTCCAATTCTATAATTATGGAAAACATGGGAATTTTTCTATTCATTTTTTAAATCTAAGGGCAGTTGAGGGGAACCACCATCAGCCTCAGAAATGGCCAAGGGAGAAAGGTCATGGTTTTTCTATGATGACAGCTGAAGTTGATGCTCAAAATGATATGGTGGACAGTACTCTTATCTCTCTCTCAAAGATAGCAAGTAATTATTTTTATTTTGGTAATAATCATTCCATTATTTCCTCTATGATTGCAACTTATTTATAATCAACCCATGACTTTATAAAAGTAGAGTTATCAGTCAAGAATTATGGTGGGATTATTTAAGCATCTTTAGTGTCTAAAAACTCATGTATTTACATTAGTTAGAACAATCTTCTCACAAATGTACAAGTCAGTCCCATGCTAGAATTCGAAATTATACTAGGGACAGTCTGGCTCTCAATGTATTATTCTATGATAAAATTTATAAGCAAAGAAGTCTCATTAGTCATGAATGGGAAACCTACACCTATCTTCCATGGATAGATATCTCAACCATATCTCTTTCTAAAATAACATCTTATATCATTATTTATGAAATTTATCAGTGTTGAAAAAGAAGTAAATGATATTATAATGATAGAAAATGTCCCTGTAATTAATTAATACGTTGAAGTATTTCATGAGGAGTTACTGGGTCCTCCCGTATATAAGGAGGTAGATTTCTCAACTGATCTTGTACCTAGATCTCATCTGACATCAAAGACCCCATATAGGATGGAAAATATTGAGCTGCATGAGTTATAGAATCAAATCCAAGATCTATTTGGAGAATGGGTTTATCCGACCGAGTATGTCTCATTGGGGGGCACTTGTTCTCTTTGTATAGAATAAGGATGGATCAATGTAGTTATGAATTATTTATAGAGATGATAATGGGATCACTGTAATGAAAAAATAACCTATTCTAAGAATTGATGACTTATTTGACCAGCTTCATGGAGTGAAATTCTTCTCCAAGATTGATCTTCGGTCTGGTTATCATCAAATGGGGGAAAAGAAAGTTGATATTCCAAGAAACTTCCTTACGATCATGATATGGGCATTATGAGTTTTTTATTATTCCCTTCAGACTGACTAATACACCGTCTATTTTTAGGGACATGATGAATAGAGTCTTTAAAGACTACATTGATAATTTTTTTGTAGTTTTTGTTGATATTATTAAGAAATATTACAAAAGTCATGAGGATCATTTAAGGGTTCTTTTTCAAACTCTATGGAAGGAGAGGCTTTTTGGAAAGTTCAGTAAATTTGAATTTTGGTTAAAAAAAGTTTCTTTCAGGGGGATCATTGTAACCAATGAAGGAATCACAGTTGACCTTGTAAAGAAAAATGTTATAGAGGAGTGGCCTCATCCTACAAAAATAAATGATATTCGTAGTTTCATTGGTTTAGTAGGATATTATTTGAGGTTTTTTAGAAACATTTCAAGTATTTATAATCCATTAACCAAGTTAACTTGAAAAGGGGTCATGTTCATCTAGATAAAGGAGTGTGAGGAATGTTTTCAAGAGCTGAATAAGATATTGGTTACTATACTCATGCTAACTTTTCCCTCACATTGAGAATAATTCATTATTTTTAGAAATGAATCTCTTAAAGGGATTGGGTTCTTCCTCATGAAAAATGAAAACACCATTTCTTATGCATCTCATCAGTTAAAGACTAGTGGGAAAAACTATCCTATTCATGATTGGGAGTTGGTTGAGGTCATTTTTTTGTGGTTATATAGGGGAACTATATTTAAAGGGAGAAATGTGATATATAAACATAGAATCAGATTTTAAAGAATATTTTTAAAAAAATTATTTGAACATGAGTCAGAAGAGATGGATGGAACTTCATAAAGACTATAATTGTTCTATTCATTATCATCCAAAAAGAGAAAACAAAGTCACAGATGCATTAGGTAGGAAATACCTAGTTGTTCTGTGCATGATGAGGATTCAAAAAGATCACTTGATCTATGACCTAGTGAATATGGACATGGGAATTATAAGGGAAGGGAAATCATCAATCTATTCCAACTAATTTCTCAACTGAAATTACTGGAAAAGATCAAGAAGGATTAGAAAAAAGATACATTGTTACAAAATAAGTTTGAGAATGTGAAGGATGGAAAGTTTCCTTAGATAAATATTGATCAAGATGGTGTACTGAAATTTCGTACAAGAATATGTGTTCCATTTATTTCAGAAATAATGAAGGAGACGATGAATGAATCTCATAGCTCTTCTTTCTCTATACATATGGGAAACATGAAAATGTATAGGGACCTTCGTGATCATTATTGGTGGGATAATATGTAAATGGATATTGTTGACTACAATTAAAGGTGCATGGTCTTTCAACAAGTGAAGGCACATCAACATTTTACTACAAGAGTATTGAAACCACTACACATACCATCATGAAAGTAGTACAATATCACTATGGACTTTGTCCCTGGTCTCCCGAGAGCATCCAATGGAAACAATTTGATATGGGTTATTGTGGACCATCTCACCAAGACTTCCAATTTTATCTCTATTCAGGACGATTTCACTCATGATCAACATTCCAGGATTTACATGAAGGATGTGCATAGAGTTACACTTTCTATGGTATCTGATCATGAACCAAGTTTCACATCAAATTTCTAGAGAAGTCCTCCACATGCTATGTTTATCGAATTGAATTTCAGTAGGGCCTATAACCTCAAATCTGATGGCCAATCCCAAAAGACTATTCACACATTCAAGGAAATGATAAAAAAAATGCTCAATGAAATTGAAAGCGGGATGAGATCAGCATATCCTCTTAGCTAAGATATATTATAATAAAAAATACTACTTTATCATTCAAATTCCACCATATGATTCTCTATATGGGAAGCGATGTAGATCTCCTATTTTTTGGGATGAAGTTGGTGAGGGAAAGCTTTTTGGTCCTGATCTTGTGCAAGATATGATAGAAAAGGTCCATTACATCCACCAAAACATTAAGGTTGCTTACAGTTATAAAAAGGGCTATGTCGACAACCATTGAAGGTTCGTGTTGTTTGATTGGGGTGATAAAGTCTTTCTTTGAACCTCACCTTGGAAGATAATAAGGATGTATGGGACGAAAGGGAAGCTCATCCCTAGGTACATTTCCCCTATGAAATCCCTGATCGTGAATGAGTAGTGGCCTCTCGGCTTGCACATTCTCCAAATCTTGAACAAGTTCATGATGTATTCAATCTACCCCTCTTGAGTTAGTACATACCTAACCCTTCATACATACAAAACCCATAGGTGGTACTACTAGAAAATGAACTCTCTTATGAGGAGAAGCCAGTGGATATCTTGGATCATAGAGACAAGGTTATACACAACAAGACTACCCACCATGTTAATGTGTTCTGAAGGAAACACAAATGTGAAGAAGCCATGTGGAAACTACCGGAGTCTATGAGGTAAAAGTAACCACACCTTTTCTCTTCTGGGGGTATGAGTTGAAATTTTCGAGTCAAAATTTATTAAAGGGGTGGGGAAGAATGTAACAACACAAAATTTTGAATAATATTTGTTTCATAATTTTGTGTGTCTTTTTATTTTATACTCAACAAAACTATATCCTTTAATTAATGAAGTTTGTATAATTAAAATGGGACCGTTGAGATTCGACTGTTATATGATCACCGGTCAATATGACCATTGGATATCATACTCGTAATGTTATGATTATGGTTTATAAATAAAAATGATCATGGTCAGTTAACACAGAAATAAGTGTCGATGTCCTCATCTAGTAGACTCAAGATGTATGAAGCTCATCTGTCGAAGCTTTGGAAGGAAGTAACATCACAGGGCTTTGCTCTAGATCAAAACCAAGCCGAACTCTAACACATTAAGATTGAATTGAATTTCTTATAGGATAAGTTCAAGCTCATATAAATCACCACTTGGAGAATTTTGTCTTAGCCACTCAACGATTATATCACCATTGGCCACCTTACTATTCTGTTCTATACATGTGTTCTAAGGTGCTATGTAACGATGCCTTAGTTACTTTGTGTAATACCATGATATAAATATATTTTTTACATTATTATTGATTTAGGAATAAATTTTCTTAATATATAATATTTTTAATTAATAAAAATTTCATAAATTGAATTTATAAGTCAAAAATTGTATTTTTCAGATATTTTGCAAACAAGTAGAGTTATTATTGTTAAAAAAATATGAATTTAAAATGTCAAAATTAACATAGGGTGAATTTTTAAAAGTTTTCTTCAAAGTTTCAATTTGATGAATAGTAGTTTATGAATAATTTTTTTTGAATTGTATTTGATGAATAGTAAAAAATTATTTTACTATCAAATTGTTTTTTCTGTGGAATGATTTTCTTAAATCTGACAGACAAGGTTGTAATCAAGGTGAAAATGTGGGTCAATAAGATCAAAATAATATTTTGGGGGAATACTAACATTATCATTTGGAATATTAAATTTACCCTTATGAATGGTAATTTTACCAATGTCATAGTAACATTACCTATGGAAGTATAAATATGTTTTAGTCATCTTTAGTAGTAATGTGATATAATTATATCATAGTATAAGTAACTAATTGTTTTAGAAATATTTGGTAAAGAATTTTTAATTTATTTAATTTATTTATATTAAAATGAAATAAATTTTTAGAAAATGGTGTTCACATTTTGATTCTACATGTAGAAAAAATGATATGGAGAATTTTTGGGATTTTTCGGAAACATATGAATATTCAATGAATAGTAAAAATACAGTTTTGAGTTTTGGTGTGTTTAATGATATAATTAATGATGTAATAAATATGTAATAATTATCATCAAATTTTGTACAGTCTGATATGTTATAAGGATTCCCATGTTTCTAATACCATGGGCATGCCCATGGTTCTGCAAATACCACTAATGAGGTGCCCCTCAGAAAATAATAAAATATTCCCTCACTTTTTCTTTAAATGCTAACCATATACATCATTCATTTCATTCCAAATTACTCCAAAAATATTCTCTGGTATTTTTACCTCCCACAAAATCCGCTAAAGGTTCACTTAATCCCCCCAAGGTTTAATCCTTCGAGTTTTTGTTGTTACTTTTCAAGGTAAGGGAACCTTTCACCCTCCTCTTTTAGTTATGGAGTTCTCTTATGTTATGTTTTATAAATTCCCTTTTCGTATGTTGGGTATGATATCCTATATCCCCTTTACTATTGAATTGTCTTTCATATCATGAGATACCCTATTTTGATATCATCGATTCATTGAACAAAAATTATGTGATAAGACTAGGTTGCAGAATTTTTTTCTCAAAATCTCTCTCTTGCTCAAGAAATGATCCTATATTATTTAGGGAAATACCCAAATCTATTTCATTTCTAGGGGTGTTCATCAAGAAATAAAAATGATATATTCGATTCTCAAATTTACATATATAAAACCCTTATTCCCTTTCCATGTGTTACAAATTTCATAATTATCCTGTTTTTAAGATCATTCCAAAATGTTGTGATTTTTAATAAGAAACACATATATTTTATTTCCTTTGGGTTATTTATGAAATGTATGGTTATGATATATGTCGATCACATGAATATAATGACATATTAATGGTGCACCCGGATAGCTTTCAATGCATTAGATAATGAAATTAATCTCCAGAGATGACAAGTTTTTTAATACCTTGGTGAATAACCTTGGTTATTTGATTCCTTATGATAATTTTTAACCACCATGTAAACTCATTTTTACCTTAATCTATATAATTAATTTTAATTAAATTGTGTATATTATTGGTCCCAAACTAAGTGGAACATAATAAAAAATATATATTAATCTAATCACAAATATGTACTATATTTTACCAAATTCCAATCATTGAAGTGGGTAAAATTAATTTATAATTAATCTTGTAATCATGATGAGGCAACAAGCTTTTTAAGTTAAAATTTTCACTTGTTTATAATGTTTATATATCCAATATCCACATAAATTTATTTCAATGAAAAAAATGTATTAATTTATATATATTTGACATATTAATGCTTGAAAAACAATTTATTATAAATTTTAACAAAATAAATAAATATGAAGAAAATGTTGTATGGAAATTAAATTTAGTAATTTTTAGTTTTCATCTAAAAAATAATCATTCTAAAAAAATACCAAAAATTAAATCTAATATAATTTTGACATTATGAATTCAAAAATAAAGCCTGTTTTATGAAATATAATTTCATATTAGTGTAAAAAATTATATTTAAAATATGTGTTCCATTAAAAGGTGATAAAATTACCTTTTAGAATGAATGTATATCTATATGAGAAAAATTATATTTCTTCCTATCACTTTCCCAGAAAACAGTGAAGATAAATGTTAAATATTTGATTGAATATAAATATATATTTCATTAAAATGTTTTATCAAATTTTGTTTAATTTATATATTTATTTAAAATTTGTTTAATTTCATAAATATATTTTCCTATAAAAATATTTCGAATATTATCAAAAAGGTTTTATTATCAATAATATTTAATGTTTCACCAGATAATTATTATTATATACATGTGTAACTGATATTTTCAAAATTTAATTAATCTTATTCATTAAAGAAATTCCTACGAGAATATAAAAACTATAATAAAATTTTAATATTTTTATTGATAGTACATTAATTTTTGGTAAAACTAAACCTTGCTTGTAATGAAAGCTATTGAAGGAACTTGACATTATGTGTAACAAAATCTCGACATAGCTTTTTATATAATGAATGATATTCTACAAATTGTATATAGCACAGTCTTAGCTTGGTTTCTCATGAAATGTAAAGAAATCATAGTTATTTCAAATAAAAAATGTTATATTCATTGTTTTATGAAATGGAAAATATAAAAAAGAATATTAAATGAATTATAAAAAATAATCCAAAAATTCCCAAGGTGTTACATTCTACTCCCTAAAAAATTAATTTCGACCCTAAAATTCATATACTTTATCTTATGTTTGATACTTAAATCTTCTTTCCATAGAAATAATGATCATAATGACAAATATTAATACATCCACTAAAAAGGTAATGTAGAAAAAAATAGTTACTCAATGAAAATCATAACTACATAAGACAGCATAGGGTTCAAGTTAAAACACGGACATGGAATATAAATATTACTATCAATTTATAATAGAGAATGATAGAGATCATGGTTATGAAAAATTAAATAATCACAAATTTATTACCCAAATATGTTTTAAAAAGATCCTTTATGTCATCTATAATAATAATAATGGAATAATAGTTTATTTTAAGGACAGTATTCTAAGGTTGAATATTTTTTCTATGAATTTAAACATAGTTTATTTCATAATTATCTCACCTATTTTTTGTTTCATAACCCATTTACAAATTATCTATTACTCAAAAAATGAAGGTTAACTTGTTATTCATAAATCACTAACTAATCATAAGATCCATATGTAGAATGAGAATTCATTTCATATGTCTGTAGTTATCATCACAAAACAAATTTCAGTATAGGTTATTCAATATGGATAAATCTATATCTTGTGAGATAACACACTATCCTCTAAAATATTATCTGAATTATTACTTAAAACGGTTCAAAAATGGTTATCCTTATAGCCCTTCTAAAAGATAAAAATAAAAAATACATGTGATACAAGTTAATTAAATTTAATAAAGTAGTCATAACATTCATCACACATATATTATAATGTATCTTCTCATTATAACATATCAATCATGTGAATACCATTATCATGTATTCTATTGAAACATGTTAATTACCTAAATTACCATAAATCCTTATTCAAAACATTCATGATTTCTTATCCTAATGATTATTTGATAGATTCTTTATATATAGACTAATGTATAATCTTCACCCATGTTAACATATACCACTTTTTCAACATATCAATAATTACTTCCATGTTAATCAATTCTCTCAAATTTAATTTATCCATATAAATCATAACATTATCTAAGATAAACACAATTTATTCAACATCAAAAACAAATTAATGGTCACCTTACCGTGATAATAATAACCAATATCTATTAAATGAATATTCTATGTTATTAGAAAAAATGAACGTTTCATTTTAAATCCTTAATGAAAAAATTATTCTGAAAATACTTATATATTTTATGATTCATGTAACATAACATTGAATTCGGATATATATACACTTCAATCATAAAATTTGATATTTAAACCCTTACTTTGTCTTCATCATCTTATTCCCTAATAACCCTATCCAATAATATGAAATATGAATAATGTATTAAGGTTACTTGACCTCCATCTAAACATGCTTATAACATTTAATAAAAAAATATTGATTTAGCATCTCATAACATTCACATTTAATTTGTGGTCTCCTTACCTTTAGTAGTATATCCAATACTCGCACGAACTTCCTCATTATTTTCATGTGGCATCAACTTAGGACATCGATTGGTTTAATTATCATTCTTTACAAATTTTAAAAATTCAATGTAAACTCAGATCCTTCTAGTTAATATTTTTTACTATGACCGAAAATCAAAGACTGAGAAACACTTATCAAAGTTGAAAACCACATAATCAAGAAACATTACTAATATAAAATTTCAATCATGAAACCCACTTTTAAATTAAGGACACCTCAGGCTTATCCTTAGGTAGATGTAACATCCCAAGTAAGTAATGAATAATATATATTTTTATCTATGTCTATTAATGAATTAGATTGTGTTTTAGAGGCTTAAAATGAGAATAAATCCAATCTTAAGCATGAAATACAGTAATATTTTTAAAAGATCTTTTTACTGCCTTTTGGTGGCAAACCATTTTTAAATAAAACTTTTGAAAATTTTATAAGATCTATTTTTCAATATAAACATATTCATTATGATTTGGGACATTGAAATTTACTTTTGGTAAAATTTGGGTATTTTACTGATAAAGTTTATTTTTTAATGAATAGTGAAAAATGTTGTATTTGAATTCCAAACCACTTTTTAGTCTAATTTATTTATATGATTATATTATATTTTGAATTGGTTTTAAAGGGTAATTAGAATATATTTTTACCATTTAATCCAATAGTGGTCGTGGAATTAATTTCACTTTGAAATCGGACTTAAACTAGTGTCAATCTTCTGATACTTTTTATTTCATAAAAACACGCTATTTATTTTGACAATGGGAGTTAATTATTAAATTAATTAATGCAACTTATATTTTTTTAAATTGGTAAAATAGACATCATTTTTGAATTCAAAATATCAAATATAGCTTAGGGTGAAGTTTTGGTATTTTTCGGGAAAACTTCAATTTTTGATGAATAGTGAAACCACTATGTGGTACTTAAAAAACTGATTTTTTTCGTTTAAATAAAATTTTTCCACCTCTGTGTTTTGAATTTAAAAAATATGACATACATGGTTTTCATTAAAAAGTAAAATGTGGTTCAATGGGATTAAAATAATTTTTTGGGGAATAGTAACTTTTTAATTTCTAATCACGATTAGAGGTAATTAGTGTAATTTATGTTAAGAATAATGTTTTAATAATATGAAATGAACATGAAACATGTCCTACCCTTATTGGATATGTCATGGACGACCAATAAAATCCATGGGTCAACATGGGGACCCCATGGAGCCACATTGGATGGAAAATGACATTAATATCTTTTTATTTAATGTTAAAGTAAAAATGTCACAAACATGAGTTGTTTTACTAAAACAATTTTTAAATGGGGTTATACAAGTCATATTTTTGTCTATAAATATTCAATAGAAATATAAAAATATTTCATACATCATTATATTTGTTTTATAATTTTTAGACATTAAATAAATTAAATTATTTATGACATCATGATGATGCAGTGATTACCTCATTATTTAACGATTTAAATAAAATGAAACGATAATGTAAAATCTAAGACCTACACATGTCAAAAACCAATTGGATGAGTATATTTCTAACTCCTATCACCTTATCCTAGAAATAAATAATTTTGGGACCTTTTGAATCCGAAAATCATTTTATGACAAAGTAACCTTTTATAACATTCCAAGAGTGCCCCTCCTCTCCTCTTATAAAAGGCCTCCACCTCTACCACCTTACCCACACGTCTAAAGCCTTTGGCTCGGCCAAACCCAGCCCATTTTGTCTCTCCACATCCCTATATAACTCTTAGAAGCCTCATATTGGGCAGAAGTCTTCCCAAGGAAACCTTTGAGCTCAAATCAAAAAGAGTTACCCGATTTAAAGGTAGTGTCTTCTCTTGTGTTCTTATGTTTTATTTTGCTTCTCCAACCCCCTAAACTCTTTTGATTCATTTATTTTGTAACAACACCAGTATCTTACATATACAAGGATTTTGTTATAATAAGGATTCTAGCTACACTTGCACACACCTACATCTAATGGTTAAAGAACATACTGTTTCCGTGGATGGAGAATTTCTGTCTCACGAAATGATGATTGTTCAATATTCTTTTAACACCATAAAAGGTGGCCATTAAGATGAAACTATATTTATATATGATATATAATATGTTTATGTTTTACTTAAGCTTCTTTATTTTTCATTTATTGCATACCTTTATTGTTACCATTAGGGGTAAATGCGATGTCTTCATTTTAGGAAGTGCGGACTACCATCCCCTCAAAGTGATTTGATTCGTTAATGCCATATGAGGGACGTATAAAGTATTTAAATAATGATATTATATATGATATTATACTGGAATTATAATATACCTTTATATCATTATGATTCCATTCCAAAAAATATGAAATAGAAATGAAAGTAGCGTTCATGCGTACGTACGGCTTACCGTCTCCATGAACGGTGCATTTCATTTCTTACCACTAAACGTTATGTAATATTATAAATGCATGTATATACTGGATATATATTATACATATATATGATATCTACATCATGAGTATAACTCTGGATATAATGGATACATGAACAACTTGTAATTATAAAGAGTTTATTTTTGACTCAAGTACCAATGATCGTTAAAACGAGTGTTATTAACTTAAATAATTACATAGTATTCATGACATGGTAATAAGTGATATAAAATGAATAATGAACTTGAAAATGTTTCTTAATCAAGTATAAATTAACGCAAGTTTATTATTTAGGGTATTAAAGAACGATCGAGTCAAGTCGGACCCGATGTAAGGGATTTCGTCTCAATCTCCTTTCATTGAGGCATATTTAGTTTTATACACAACATTATTTTATACGGTGTATAAAACCCTTTGACATTTACTTTTATTCAAAAGTAATATTTTTATATGAATCCATTAATAAACGACAAAAGGGAATGTTTTTTTTGTCATACGTATGCGGTGACAACGACTTCTCCGCTGTCGTGACGATTATTTCAGTTTCAGCTTCCTCAACAACCCATAACTTTTTTTGAATGAAAAATAAATACCATGTTTTACTTTTATTTTTTTTTTGGTATTGAAAATGGTTTTCATAATTTTTTTATATCAATGTGTTGTATTGATATCTTGTGATTGAAAAGTGGAAATGTTATGTTTCCTTTATGCATGTTTTATGTGATACGATTATGTTATGGTTCTTGGGAATTGTTATGAAGATGGGTGGTTCTGTTATAAACATAGGGCGGGCGAGCCTGATATAGCTCTCTAATGCATTGGGTAATGCAAAGGATTTAAACGTTAAGGTTTCTTCGAAGATATTTAGGGAATATACTGTGGTGGGTATTCCAAACGTAACCAAGAGGTTACTCCCAACGTAAGAATGTTATGAATGCCTCATGTTACCTTTATGACTTATGATTTCTATGATTTATTCATGACTTGATGAGGTATGTGATTATGTTTTATGAGTAATGTATTATTTCATGCATGGACTAATTTTTTCAGTTCATATTTTTTTTATATAACCCTTACTAAGATTATTATGCTCATCCCACGTTTTTGAAATGTTTTTTTCACAGGTCAAGGGAATGGTACATGATATGATGATAGTGTCAAGGAAGTATCAAGAAATAATCCATGTTTTATTTTAAATATGTCTCCATTGATGGGGAAAATGAATACTATCTTTTATGTAACCACTTTGTTTAAATGTGGAATGTAATGAAATATTTATGATCTAATTCTATAAAACTCTAAACCTGAAAAGATCCTCAATGTGTAATCTTGTAATAACTGAAGATTAAGTGAGGTTTAAGGCTGTGACCTAATAGTTGGTATCAAAGGTCGGTTTATATAACTTTAGGAGTTAGAATTTTATTAAATGATTATCCAAAAATATTTTTTTATGGTCAAATTGAAATGATATAGCATTTGAAGATTACCATGTTGCTTCATCTAAGACATGTTTTTTTAGAATGGTTTTCCGTAGAGGAAACAGGTAAGTAGTGCTAGGAAGGCATATTGAAGGAAATAACCTTCTGAATCAGCATCCTGAGATGGTTGGAATTGGAACTGAACAGTTTGTTGCAGTAATGGCACAGTTGACTCAAGCGATAAATGGTGGCGGTATCCATTCATGAGATCAGGCAGATCAACCGCAGAGGAACATGTCAGTGGTGGAACATTCCATGAGGCAACATCCCCCATCATTCAGAGGATCATCGGATGTTGTGCTAGCTGAAGGGTGGATTAAAGAACTGGAGAAAAATTTTGATGCCATGGGGTGTTCATACAATCAAAAGGTTAGTCTTGCTATTTATCGTTTGGAGGGTGAAGCAGATCAGTGGTGGTCGATGGTTAAAAATATTAGGGACGTTGTTGATATTGATGCTCTCGACTTGGATGAATTCAATGGTATGTTTCTTGAGAAGTATTTTCCTAAGGAAGTTCGACTTAGGATCGAAAAAACAATTCCTGGAATTGAGGCAAGATGAGGACTCGGTGGCTGCCTACGAAGAAAGGTTCACTCGATTGGAAAGGTATGCTCCAAATTTTATCCGAGACCTTGATAGTAAAATCAATCATTTTTACTCAGGATTAAAGCCAAAATATCGAAGGGATTTAGCTTCTCGTGAGTTCAAAAGTTATGAAAAGCTTTTTCGATGTGCTTAGAAGGTGGAAATAGAGTTTGTTGATGATCAAGTGTTCTATAACAACCAGAAGAAGAAGGGACCGAGGTGGCAGGAGAAAGGAAAGAATTCTTTAAAAAGGTCTAACGGTAAGAAAACTAAGTTTCCAGTTTGTGATAAATGTGGTAAAAGGCATGATGGGGAATGTCTTTTGAAATCTGGGAAGTGATACCGATGCGGTAAGATGGGACATAAGGCTCGTGATTGCACTGAAAAAGATAAAGGTGATGGTAAAACCAAATTTGATTTACAGTTAGTGAATTGTTTTAAGTGAAATGAGATGGGTCACTATGCAAATGAGTGTCCAAAAAAGTGCTCAAGTGATGGGAAGCAGTTAGACTACAAGAAAAAATGGGTGGTGAAATCCTTTGCAACTACTTCAGCAGATGTCGGGCCATCAAATTAAGTTGTATCAGGTACTTTGTTTGTTTTTTCAGATTATTCCAGTGTGTTGTTTGATTTGGGGTCTACAAATTTTTTCATCTCTGAAAACTTTTCTAGTAAAATGGGAATACCATCTCAAGAAATGACTCATGAACATGTGGTAAAAACATCTGGGGAAAATGTTGAGGCAAAAATAATTTATAAGAATCTTCCTATCCTTATCCGGGGAAAGAACCTACTTGTGAACCTTATTGTTTTACCTCTAGTAGAGTTTCATGTTATCTTGGGTATGGATTGGCTCACTATTTACCATGCTATGATTGACTGTAGAGCTAAGGAAGTTTATTTTAAGAAAGACTTTCAGTTTGTGTACAAGAATGAACCCTTACTGTTGATAACTTATCAAGAGGCCGAGAAACAAGCAAAAGATGGAAATGAATGTTACCTTGCACAAATCATAGAAAACAAAGGAACTGTTCAGATTAATGATGTGCTAGTGGTAAATGAGTATCCTGATGTTTTTCCTGATGAGTTGCCTGGAATAATACCAGATCAGGAAGTTGAATTTACTGTTGACTTAGTTCCTGATGCTAAGCCAATTTCAAAACCCCCTTATCGAATGGCTCAAACTGAACTTCTAGAGTTGAAGGATCAATTGCATGATTTATTAGAGAAAGGTTTCATTCGACCTAGCACATCACCATGGGGTGCTCCTGTTTTATTTGTTAAAACGAAAGATGGTTTAATGAGACTTTTCATTGATTATAGAGCCTTGAATAACATCAGTGTTAAGAACAAATATCCTTTCCCTCATATCAATGATTTGTTTGATCAGCTCCAGGGAGCTCAGTATTTTTCAAAGATTGACCTGAGATCGGGGTACCATCAGCTAAATGTAAAGGAAGAAGATGTTCCGAAGACTACGTTTAGTACAAGATATGGCCATTATGAATTTGTAGTAATGCCTTTTGGGATAACCAGTGCACCTGCTGTATTCATGGACTTAATGAATAGAATTTTCCATGTGTTCTTGGATAAGTTTTTGGTGGTTTTCATTGATGATATTTTGGTGTTTTCTAAATGTAAAGAGGGGCATGAAGGACATTTAAGGGTTATTTTTAAAACCTTAAAAGAAAATAAATTTTATGTGAAATTCGTCTTGTGTGAGTTTTGGTTGCAACAAATTTCTTTCCTTGGTCATATTTTTTCTAAAGATGTGATAACTGTTGATCCTACAAAAACAAAGGTTGTTGAAGAATGACCAAGACCCACAAATGTTACTGAGATTCGTAGTTTCCTTGGTTTGGATGGCTATTACCAAAGGTTTGTTAGAAATTTTTCATGGTTATCTAGTCCAATGACTAAGCTAACTTGGAATGGTGTTAAGTTTATCTGGACAAAAGAATGTGATGATTGTTTTCAGGAATTGAAAAGAAGATTTGTGAATGCTCTAGTTTTGGAACTACCTTCCAGGAATGGTGAGTTTGTTATCTATAGTGATGATTCATTGAAAGGACATGGTTGTGTCCTAATGAAAAATGATCAGGTAATTGCTTATGCTTCACAACAGTTGAAAATCATGAGGTATATTACCCTACACATGATTTGGAATTAGCTGCTGCTGTTTTTGCTTTAAAAATTTGGAGGCATCAATTGTATGGAGTATAGTGTGAAATATATACCGATCACAAAAGTTTAATGTATATATTCACTCAAAATTAATTTAACATGAGACAGAGGAGATGGCTAGAATTAATCAAGGATTATTATTGTACAATTCATTACCATCCGGGAATAGCAAATAAAGTGGTTGATGCTTTGAGTCGAAAAAGTAATGCTTCATTAACAATGTTGCATTTGGAATTTGAACATTTGGTTAAGGATTTGATGAAATTTGGTATAAAAGTTTTTGGTGCAGGATGTTCTTCTGTTTTGTTTCATGTATCAGTGAAATCTTCTCTATCAGTCAGAATCAAGCATGCACAGCACGACAGTGAGTTGCCGAAAAAGGTAGAGCTGGTTCAGAAGTGTAAGTTGCCTGAATTCAACATTGATAATGATTTTTTTTATATTTGGGAAGAGATTGTGTGTACCTTGTGATTCACAGGTGAAGAGAGAGTTGTTATGTGAAGCTCATAGTTCGTCGTTTTCAGTTCATCCTAGTAGTACTAGGATGAACAGAGATCTGCAAGAGTATTACTGGTGGGATGGAATGAAAAGAGATATTGCTGATTTTATAGTGAAGTATTTGACTTGTCAACAGTTTAAAGCAGATCGGCAGTTACCTAAAGGGATGATTCAGCCTTTACCAGTACCAGAATGGAAATGGGAGAATATATGCATGGACTTCGTTGTGGGATTTCTGAAGACACCTCGAGGTAATAATGCAATCTGGGTTATTGTTGATCCCTTGACTAAATCTGCTCATTTCCTTGCTATTCGAGATACTTTTTCCCTAGACCACCTTTCCTATTTTTATCTTAAAGAGATAGTCAGGTTACATGGAGTTCCTCTCTCCATTTCATTGGATCGCGATCCCAGGTTTACTTCTAACTTTTGGAAAGGCCTTCAGAAGTCGTTGGATACTGAATTTAATTTTAGTACAGCTTTTCATCCTCAATCAGATGGGAAGTGAGAATGAACAATCATACTTTGGAAGATATTCTACATGCTTGTTCAATGGATTATCAGGGAAGTTGGGACCAACATATTTCTTTGGTTGAAGTTTCATATAATAACAGTTTTCATTCCAGTATACAGATGGCACCATTTGAGGCATTATATGGGAATCAGTGTCGAACTCCAGCTTTCTGGGATGAAGTGGGTGAAAGGAAGCTAATGGGACCAGAATTGGTAGAAGAGTTGGCAGAAAAAGTTCATCTGATACAGAAACACATAAGAACAGCTCAGAGTAAGCAGAAGAGTTATGCGAACAACAGGAGGAAGGATCTGTCTTTTGAGGTAGGTGATCATGTTTTTCTCAAAGTCTCACCGTGGAAATGTGTGATGCGATTTGGTAAGAAAGGAATGTTGAGTCCAAGGTTCATTGGACTATATTAAATTCTGGAGAGAGTTGGATCAGTTGCTTACCGAGAGGATTTACCTCCGAGTTTATCTCAGGTACACAATTTTTTTCATGTTTCAATGTTAAGGAAGTACATTCCAGATCCATCTCATGTTTTGAGTCCAGAGGTTGTTCAGCTGGAAGAGAACATATCTTATGAGGACCAACCGGTCCATATTCTTTACCACAGGGAGCAGGTGTTACAGAATAAGGTGATTCAGTAGGTAAAGGTTTTGTGTAAAAACCACAAGATTGAAGAGGCAACATGGGAATCTGAAAATGCAATGAGGGCTAAATACCCCTACTTATTCGATTAGTAAATAAATTGCGGGGATGAAATTTTCTAAAGGGGGTAAGGATGTAACATCTCATGTAAGTAATGAATAATATATATTTTTATCTATGTCTATTAATGGATTATATAGTGTTTTAGAGGTTTAAAATGAGAATAAATCCAATCTTGACCATGAAATACACTAATATTTTTAAAAGAATGTTTTACTGCCTTTTGATGGAAAACCATTTTTAAATCAAACTTTTGACAATTTTATAAGCTCTATTTGTCAAAATAAACTTATTCTTTACGATTTGGGACATTGAAATTTACTTTAGGTAAATTTTTGGTATTTTCCGATAAAGTTCATTTTTTAATGAATAGTGAAAAATATTGTATTTTAATTCAAAACCACTTTTTAGTCTAATTTATTTATATTATTATATTTTATTTTGAATTGGTTTTAAAGTGAAATTAGAATATATTTTTACCATTTAATCAAATAGTGGTCAATGAATTAATTTCACTTTGAAATCGGACATAAACTAGTGTCAATCTTTTGATACTTTTTGTTTCATAAAAACACGATATTTGTTTTGACAGTGGGAATTAATTATTAAATTAATTAATGCAACTTATATGTTTTAAATTTTTTAAAATAGACATCATTTCTGAATTTGGAATATCAAATATAGCTTAGGGTGAATTTTTGGTATTTTCTGAAAAACTTCAATTTTTTATGAATAGTAAAACCACTAAGTGGTACTTAAAAAACTGATTTTTCATTTAAATGAAATTTTACCACCTCTATGTTTTGAATTTCAAAAATCTGACATACATGGTTGTCATTAAGAAGTCAAATTTTGTTCAATGGGATTAAAATAATTTTTTTATGAATAGTAACTTTTAAGTTTTTAATCCCGATTGGAGGTAATTAGTGTAATTTATGGTAAGAATAATGTTTTAATAATATGAAATGAAATTGAATCATGTCCTACCCTTATTGTATGTGTCAAGGCAGACCAATAAAATCCATGGGTCTACTTTTGCACCCCATGGAGCCACTTTGGAAGGAAAATGACATTAATATATTTTTATTTAATGTTAATGTAAAAATGTCACAAACATGAGTTGTTTTACTAAAAAAATTTAAATTGGGCTATACAAGTCATGATTTTGAATATAAATATTCATTATAAAGATGAAAATATTTACTACATCATGATATTTTTTTATAATTTTTAGACAATATATAAATTAAATTATTTATGACATCATGATGATGCGACGATTACTTCATTATTTAACGATTAAAATAAAATGAAAAGATAATATAAAATCTAAGACCTACACATGTCAAAAACCTATTGGATGAGTATAAATATAACTCCTATCACCTTAACCTTGAAATATATACTTTTGGGACCTTTTAAATCCAAAAAGCATTTTATGATAAAGTAACCTTTTATAACTTTCCAAGAGTGCCCCTCCTCTCCTCTTATAAAAGGCCCCCACCTCTACCACCTTACCCACACTTCCAAAGCCTTTGGATCGGCCAGCCCCTACCCATTTTGTCGCTACACATCCCAATATAACTCTTAGAAGCCTCACATTGGGCAGCAGTCTTCCCAGGGAAGCCTTTGAGGTGAAATCAAAAAAAGTTACCTGATTTAAAGGTAGTGTCTTCTCTTGTGTTCTTGTGTTTTATTTTTCTTCTCTACCCCCTAAAATCTTTTTATTAATTTATTTTGTAACAACATCAGTATATTCCATATACTAGGATGTTGTTATAAGAAGGATTTGAGCTACACTTACACACACCTACATCTAATGGTTAAAGAACATATGGTTTCCGTGGATGGAAAATTTCTGCCTCACGAAGCGATGATTGTTCAATATTCATTTAACACCTTCAAAGGTGGCCATTAAGATGTCACTATATTTATATATGAAATATGATATGTTTATCTTTTACTTAGGCTTATGTATTTTTCATTTATGGCATACCTTTATGGTTACCATTATGGGTAAACACGATATCATCATTTTAGGAAGTGCGGACTACCACCCCCTCAAAGTGATTTGATACATTAATGCCATATGTGGGACATATAAAGGATTTAATTAATGATATTATATATTATATTATACTAGAATTATAATATACCTTTATATAATTTTGATTCCATTCCATAAAATACAAAATATAAATGAAAGTAGCGTTCATGCGTACGTACGGCTTACCGTCTCCATGAACGGTGCATTTCATTTCTTACCTCTAAACGTTATGTAATATTATAAATGCATGTATATACTAGATATATATAATATATATGATATCTACATCATGATTATAACTCTGGATATAATGGATACATGAACAACCTGTAATTATAAAGAGTTTATTTTTGACTCAAGTACCAATGATCGTTAAAACGACGGTTATTAACTTAAATAATTACATAGTGTTCATGACATGGTAACAAGTGATATAAAAGGAAGAATTAACTTGAAAAAGGTTCTTAAGAAATTAGAAATTAACTCAAGTTTATTATTATAGGGATTAGAGAATGATCGAGTCAAGTTGGAACCGAGGTAAGGGATACCGTCTCAATCTCCTTTCATTGAGGCATATTTTGTTTTATACACAACTTTCTTTTATACGGTGTATAAACCCCTTTGACTTTACATTTATTCAAAACGAATATTTTTATATTAATCCATTAATAAATGACAAAAGGGAATGTTTTTTTGTCATATGTATGCCGTGATAACGACTTCTCCTCCACCGTGACGATTATTTGAGTTTCGGCTTCCTCTATAAGCCGTAACTTTTTTTGAATGAAAAATAAATACCATGTTTTACTTTTCTTTTATTTTGGTATAGAAAATGGTTTTCATAATGTTTTTATATTAATGAGTTGTATTTTTATCTTGTGATTGAAAAGTGGAAATGTTATGTTTCCTTTATGCAAGTTTTATGTGATACAATTATGTTATGGTTCTTTGGCATTGTTATGAAGACGGGTGGTTCCGTGATAAACTAAGGGCGGGTGAGCCCGATATAGCTCTCCAATGCATTGTGTTATGTGAAGGAGTTAAACATTAAGGTTTCTCCAAAGATATTTAGGGAATATACTGTGATGGGTATTCCAAACGTAACCAAGAGGGTTACTCCTTACGTAATAATGTTATGAATGCCTCAAGATACTTTTATGTCTTATGATTTATATGATTTATTCATGACTTGATGAGGTATCTGATTATGTTTTATGAGTAAAGTATGATTTCATGCATGGAATAATGTTTTCAGTTCATATTTGTTTTATATAACCCTTATTGAGCTTATTATGCTCATCCCAGGTTTTTGAAATTTTATTTTCACAGGTCAAGGGAATGGTACATGATACGATGATAGTGTCAAGGAAGTGTCAAGAAAGAATCCATGTTATATATTAAATATGTTTCTGCTGATGGGAAAAATGAATACTATCTTTTATGTAACCACTTTTTTTAAATGTGGAATGTAAAGCAAGTTTTATGATCTAATTCTTTAAAAATATAAACCTGAAAATATCCTCAATATGTAATGTTGTAATAACTCAAGATTAAGTAAGGTTTAAGGCTGGGTCCTTATAGTAAATCCTTGTACATATTTTTAGAAATATCCTTAGAGATCTCAATAATGTTTTTAAATCCTAGTTTCAAAATGTTTACTAATCCTTTACTTCGATACAAACTATAGTGACACATGATTAAAACACATAGATATTACATTACTTCACTTGAATAATCACCACATTAAAAAAATAAATTCCCAATAACCATAATATTTTATTATCTTTGGAATCTCTGAATCATATTATTCTCTCTTGGAGAAATAACTTCAAATACTCCATTAATTTTCTTCCCCTTTATTACTCAAATTGGTAACCATTCTTCATAACTTGGTGATGTGGAAAAATAATGTGGTGATATTAGATGATTAGTATGGGTAATAAATGGATATATATGTGAATAACATGAGTATAAGTGTATGATAACATGATCGTATCATTAGAAGATCATAACCATCATTTCATAGATCATATAGATTAGTCATCGACTAAATATTAATAGTTCATAAGCCATGGATCATAAGGAAATACCATCATAATCAATGAATGAATAACATAAGAATAAGACTTTGAATAATGGAAGCCATATACGAGTATAAAATTTATTCATTCAAATCATGTCCAAACCATATCTGGGAACATCAAAGGGATTAAAACTTTTGGGTGGGCCATACCACCATCCCCAATCAAAGACATTTACATATATTGGATCAGGTTATACCTTCTTCCCATATTTGATCATGCTCATTGACTTAGTCCCATAATTATATTATGAGATATTGTTATTTAAATAATGTATTAGAGGGAGATATATGTCCCACTTGAAATTTTAACTATAATCAGCTCACATGATTCTATCTTATCCACCCCATAATATAAGTTTTAATGAGATTACAAAGAACTATCTTGGCCACCCCATCATATGAAAGGTAATTGGATTACCTGGTAAGTTTTTTCCACCACATTGTACAAGATGTAATTGGCTTACACAAAGTTATCTGGCCCACCCCATCGAATAAGCTATAACGATCTTACTCCGTGCTATTTAGGACCCGGGATTTTATCATATATAAAATAATTACTAGTTGTTATCTCTGATTCCCCTTCCTATAAGAACTCATGGACTTATCCAGTCTTATTTGGGCAACCACATCACACATGCTGTAATGGAATTAGCCATTGATATTTTTGTGACCCAATCATATAAGACATTACATGCATACCAAATGCTATATATGGTAACCATTAATACAAGTTGTAATGGGATTACCTAGTGACATATGTCACACCCTGTCATGAAATGTATTTCCATGAACCACAATAATAATAAATTATGAATAGCTTTCATATCATCCTAAAAACTCATAAATTTATTAGTCATTCATAAAATGATTAACCCTTGGAAAAGAGATGTTTCATTTCATTTTCATTGAAATATTTTTAGATTGTATAAAAGAAATAGGTTTTAAACTAATCTATTATAAAAATTATTTACTAAGAGAAACGAAAGTGGTTTCATAAACATCATGACATCAAAAAAGAATCTATTCATATAAAGAATATGAATGGTATCCTTGGATCATTCCCCCCATAAGTCATAAGTAAAACAAATATATTTAATATTATATGTAAAATAATTTTAAATGGATCATTTGAAACATTTTTTATAAATTTATCATTTTAAATAAAAAGACTTTTTAAAAACATAAAAAATGAACATGATTTTCATAAAAATTAACTTGATAAAATTATTAAAAGACGATTTAAATCCATTTTAAACACTATCTAAATCATAAAAAATCAATTCAATCCATTTCCTTGATAAGGATATTAAAATATAATTTATAAACATTTTTAAAGAAAATTTTTTATAAATAAAACAAATTTTTGACCTAAGAGTGAAATTGTTTCTAATTTTCATTAAAACACATTCTCAATTATAATATGTTATGAAGTGTTTAAATATGTTTCCATTATTACAAAATATAAAAAATAAAAAAAGGATATTAAATGTATTGAAATTTATTGAGATGTGGATCATAAGAAGTCATCAATGGAAGCATAATCATAAATAATCTTGATAAATGATGTGATTTTAGAAATAAACTCTTACAACTTTGGTAACATTGAAACATAATCCCCATGAGATAATTACATTACATTATTCTTTAAATATCATGAAAATAATGATTTTGATGATAATGATTGTCAAAATGTGGAATATAAACCTAATAAATAGATGCAGGTGTAGAACATAACAAATGCCTGAAAGAAGGAAAATCGAGAAAAAATTAGTTTTTAAATTTTATAAATTTTCAATTGTGAGACCCATGTAAGAGAGAAAATGAAATGGATATGTAAATAACTATGAATTTAATGACATTAACTATATAAAACATCCATAGAATTAATATAAATCACACAAAAGAAATGAGTGGTGAATCTGAAAAAATATCCTAGAAATTATAGTGAAAATTGAAATAACGTTTTGACATGAGTAACATTTGAATCATGATCCCCATGAAATAATAAAATAAATTAAAATATTTATTATAATAAAATAAATTAAATTTATGAAAAAATTACTCTTTATTTTATATTAGTACTTGATTTATTAAATAAGATTTCACTTTATATAACCCGAATGATTGATAAGTCTGGATTATTTAGGAATTATGGACATTTTATAACAACTTAATATAGGGAATATGTCATCTTTATCGAAAACGTACATAACATGATCATATTATTCCATCATAATTTACCTTGTTTGGGATAACATGGGGACACACATAATAAATTTGTGATATATAAATCCTAGTAATGTAATAAACATGGAATGACATTAAGAAACTAATAAATGATATAAAATATGAATAACGATGGGACATAAAAGGGGTGGGAATCATTAATAAAACAATTATGCATGATATAAAATGATAACATAATGAAAACATGGGAAATGTGGAAGCAACATGAAAAACTACACATAACCTTATGTCAAGGCTAACTACCATGAAATTATGATAGAAAATGTAACATGATGGATTAGGTGCACTCCCTAGTCCATTGGATTAAATATCATGAGACTAATGCATTACCCAATGCAATGAAGCATTATATAATTGTTGGTGCACCCTTCAATATCTTATCGTTATCATGGTTATGTGTTACACATAGATCATAAAATGTGGAATCATTTATCATTACAATTTATTCTTTGAAAATTGAGTGTGGAATACATACTTTTAATTCCCCTATCATAGAAGTATAAGTGTATAAAGATGAAGACCCCTAAAAAGAAATGGGTATGGTATTCACTACATAATTTTTTTTCAATGGTAAATCAAGGTAAAATTTTAGCATCATAACAACATTATACGAAGAATCGTAAAAAGGGTTTAAGAGAGAGAAATGGGTCTCTCAACATATTGAAATAAAATTAATAGTAAGAGGGACATCGAAAAACATTAGCTATATTAGGATTTGAAAATAGAAGGAAAAATATAATGATGAAACTTAAATAAGGAAGAGATGGATAAGATCCATTACCATGAGAGTGTGATTACTAATGGTTGGGAGCAGCTTCTTTAAATTATGGGGGAATTTTGGGAGGACTCTGGTGAGGGTAGGGAAGAGTAAAGATGTGTTTTAGGGATTTAGAGTAAATAGAAAGGGAAGCATTTTTTGTTACATGGTATAATCCAAAAGATAGTGGTTTTCATTATTTTATAACCTCAAGGAATGAACTAAATAAAATAATAACATTTCTAATGATGAAGTGAGGCATATACTTAATCAAATGTTTTTAAAATTCTAAATGATACTACATTTTTTTGCGGATTCATAATGGATCTATAAATAAATCAATTAAAAGGTATTATTTTATTTAAAAAGGAAAACATACATTTCATCATGGATACCCATTATAGTATTTACTACATCACTTTTTGGTCATTATGATGTTATTGTAAAAACCATATATTTATACCATTTTAAATTCATACTACCAAATTCAAATATATTAGAAAATAATGAAAAATTTACCATTGGATAATATTGATACTGTGATTAAAAAAATTAATTTCATCAATATAATTTTCTAAATAATCTTATTTACACATTTAAAATAAGAATCTATATGTTGTTATAAATGATGGGGTTTTTGACGTTAACAGTTTTCATACACTTATTAAAATTACATATGAATTCAAAAAAAATTACTTGTTTTATATTGAATAATAATAATTTAATATAAAGTAGTTATTTATTTAAAACATCCATTAATTCATCAAAATAACATTATTTAATGGTGTTTATTACTAACTAAAAATACAATTTATGTTTTAATATTTAATAATAAAAAACATTTATAATGTAATGATATGAATAAAATAAGAATATGATTATATGGAATATAAAATATATATATTAATATTATTACAGTATTGGTTCAAATCCTAATAACTCACTAGTAAACACACCAAGGGTATGGTGCATGATAATGAGAATTTCATGTGGTGGTTCATTATACATTTTTTGGATCATCATCTCTATAAGAGTGAAATTCTAACCTAAATGGTTTCTCTCATGGTTATGTTATTTCATATCATCTAGGGATTGGTGAAGCGAAAATTTAAAATATTCTATCACCCTTAGAACCTCCAATAAATGGGATTTATATGATACAATCCAACTAATTGATGGAATCACATCCTTTTTCTATGTCAATTGAATTTTTTAAAACCCAATGTTTATAATAATCATGTCATAACTATTCAATAGTTATATTATCAAAGGAAATAATTCTTAATATTGTTTTAAATCTTATAGGATATAATAAAACAAAATAATTTCATGTGCTTTCATTAACCATATTTCCCAATAAGACATTTATTTCACCCATAGAGGGTTTCTATTTCTATTAGTTGGGGTCGTTATAATATTCACCCATATATAAATTTCACCCTTAAAATACTAATTTCACTAAACAAAATAGAGGGGATAATTCTTTTTTCATCACTTCCTTGAGTTCCCAAATGTCTTCTTCAAACATGTGGTTTCCCCATATCACTTGTCCATCTGCATTGTCTTATTTCATAAGACATTGTCTCCATTATTTATGATCGTCAATCAAAACTCTTCATAGGAAACACCATTATCTAATAGTACCTATTCTAGATTGAGTACATGTGATGGGTCTGGTATGTACTTATTCAATTGGGATTCATGAATTACATCATTTACATGAGATAGGGTATGTGCAAGTGCTAGTCGATAAGCCACTAATCTTATGAAATCAAGTATCTCATAGGGTCCAATGTATCTTGAACTTAGCTTTTCCTTCTTCCAAAATAAAATCCCCTTATTCCATGGAGATATGTGGGAGAATACCCTATCACAAACAATGAACTTTTATCTTTGTGAATATTTTCAGCATAAATCTTCTATCAACTCTTATAATCCTTTATGTGCTTCTGGATGGTCTAAAACATTTAATCTATTTCCTCGACCATATCTGGACCATTTCTTCTCTTTTATTGGGTGTTTATATATTCTTATAATATTGTCCATAATTTTAAGGGTGATATGTAGTTATGATGTTCAACTCCATATTAAGAGTGAATTAGACACTCTTCCAAAACATGGAGGTAAATCATGTGATATCGATCGAATTCAATCGATATTGGGGTTTTATGAATCCTCACATATTATCTAATGCACATAATTCAAGTTAATCGAGTGATAAGTTCTCTCATATCATGATAATGTGTGATGTTTTTATAAGATTTTCTACAACACACCAGATATCATTATTTCCTCATGATGCCTTTGAAATATTGGTGACATCATCCTTTGTGATAGTTTTCCATTTCCATGTAGTTATGGTAATTTTTTCCTAACCCCTATTTGATTTTTTTCCTTTACTAATTCACATGCGGACATACAACACATATTGAGGTATATTCCATGATATATTTCTTCGTATTGTCCCACCAATTGTTCTATTTATGATCTTGATACATCATTGTCTTTCCTGTATGGATAGTGAAATTTTAACTATGTGAATCATCCAACTGATCCTTCTTAAAACCAATATTTGATTTTACACATAATCATGAACCAAATATCCAAACATCATCTTCATTAACATTAAAGTATAAGGATATCAATTTTTCTATAGTTTCTACGTTCTAATGAATTCCCACATCATTTTCATTAGCATCACTTATCCTCTCCATAAGGGACTATTGAAAAATAATTTTTGAAATGATTTATGATGTTCCTTAATTGATTATTACCACGTCTATCCATTTTATATATAATAAGATAGGATAACTATAGGAAAAATTACTTATACCCATGGTTTATAACTGTGGGTATAGGAATTATTCATTGTTCCATAAACAGTGGACTACAAAAGCGTTAGTATAGATCTATACCCATGGTTTTATAGAAACCACGAGTATAATCTTGGATATTTCTATAATATCCACAGTTTCATTTAAACTGATAGCATACATCTATACACAAGTTTTACAGAAATGTAGGTATAGACTATCACCCTATACATAATATACCCACGGTTAAATAACTCTGGGTACAGATCCTTGACCTATAAAAAACATGAAATTCATACCATCATTTACATATACATGAAATATTAATTTTCCCAACATCATCCAAAACGAATCAGGATACACAACTCGAAAAACATTAGACAACATTTTTTTACAATAGAATGATTTGCTAGATTAGTGTCAGAAAATTTTGATTTTGGACAGAACTGGGGCATTATCATGGAGGATCACTCTTATATGTGTCCTTTATTAATGTTACCACATGAAAAGATTTGGGGGAATTCATTAGGATCAATATTGAGATCATTGAAGTCATTATATAGTAATGGAACATCATAGAAATAGGGGTCAATTTAAATGGAATATACTTATAGTTAGAAAATATTTGGGAGTATCACAAAACTGGTAGTAAAGGGTATGTTTGACAAATTGGATTAGTTTTGAAATTGTCATTCCAGGGACACTCGAACATGATAAAATTGAATAAATGGTGAACTGGTCACTAGTAGATAATGTAATAGTAATGAGGATTCAAGATGGGGTATACAAGATGTTTTTTATTGAAGTTATGAACAATGGGACATACATAACCCATAAGAGTCTCTCATCAAAAATTGTCCAGTGACATTATCTGATCTATTTCCCTCGAAATAGGATTTACTTTATCCACATAAATATATATATTTTTATTTACCTATGTATATATTTATTCCTTAGAGTGATACATGATGAAGAATATGTTTGGAGTGTGTTACATTTTTTAATATAGTGATAATGAATTTGTATATTTATTCTAGGGAAGAAACTCTCATATGGTAATCATAATTTAGAATTTAGAATTAAATATTTAATGAGGAGATTCTATTAATGTACTAGATCCAAGAGAAAAATATGGTTGGTATAAAATTTTCATCGAAATCTACGATTTTACAGGAAAGTTGTCTCAATATTATGGATATTCTAGAAGATCTAAAGACCACATTATACTTGAAGTGCCAATATATTTGGAGTAATTACTAGAATGTGGAACAAATATAATAGTGTTTTGAGGCCTAAAGTGTGATAATTATCAAAAAATATAGAATCTTGGAAAAAACTATTAAGTGGATAAAACTAGAAAATTTTACTACTAGAAGGATCATAACAGTTGAATAAATTATTGAGATCTACTAGGTAGAATAAATGAGTGTAGTGGTATGAAATTTATTTTCACTATTTTCTTATAATAGATATTTGAAACCCCAAATAATTCCTAATGTTATGAAGACTCGAATTAGTGGGATTAAAAGGGTCAAAAGGAACAGGGCATCGAATCTAATTTTCAAAAATGACGCAACAAAAAATGTGTCCACACCTAAGAAGAACAAATAACATGAGAAAAAATAATTCATTATTATATGTCACAACTTGTTGGAAGAATCTAAATTAAGTTAAAAAGTATAAAATAATGAAATTTTCTTCATTATGAAATAAAATTTCCACCACTAGATAATAATGAAAATAAAAATAAGAAGGAAATCAAACTAACCAAAACCTGATATGATTTGTATAATCAATAAGTAATCAATCGGGGAAAGACTTGTAACTTAAAATTTAAAAATAATATAATGATTAGGTTGATAAAAAAATTCTTTGAACTACTGCTAAAAATAATGAGTTGAGGACCGACCCACCATATTCACATATTTTTTTAGTGTTACATATTGAAAAAAGGTAATTAAAGTTGAATCAATTAATGAATAATCTGTATAAGGACTTCTTATTAATACAACTAAAGAAATAAACCAACATGGAGATAATTTTACTTAGAATATTGATTTCTTCTTATATCACACACATGATATATTCTAGCTATTATTGAGAAAAAACTGCTATAAAATATTCATAGAGATTATGTTTTGAAAAAAAACTACTACGATGAAGCGGTAAGGAGAGAATTTCATGTGGTGAAGCTACCGAAATAATTTAGGCTACTATATGTTATCATTTTTTGTTATTTTTTGAATCTAAAAAACCTATGAAATATCAGAATATGAGGTATTATTTATCTCTATAAATCACCATTTTGATTATTCTTAAGTATTTTATCATGGGGGAGGAATTTTATAATTTTATTATACATATTTAGTTCCACCTGAATGTTTTTATTTGTTTTCTATGTTTTGTACAGTTTTCTAAAACATTTTTATGATCATTATATACAACCCCATTAAATAGATTTTAGATTTTCTATTACATTTGGTGATATACCTGAAAAAAACTGATTCATTGGGAAATTAACTCTTATTTTCAACATTGGGTAACCTATATAGACTTATACTTTTCTTGATTTGGTCACATTCATATAAAAATTGTATACATATCTATTTAAAAGAAGTGTATAATAAGGGGATAATATGTAATTTAATTTAGAGATTTTAATGGAGGATATATCCTTCCCTTAAAATGATTGGATCAAAAATGAGGGGAAAACATTCCCTTTTTTATTTATTTTCAATTAGAGAGAGAAGAATTACATTGAACCTGGAAGAATATTTTTTATTAAAATCAAATCCCAAGGGGGGAGTTTTAAGTACCCAAATGGATTTGGATGATTATGGTTGTATTTTTCATCAAAAGATGATTGGAAAATGTGAAATTTACTGTGTATATAGTAATGTGTTTTGAAGTGGGAATCCACCCTTATAGGACGTTTGAGATCATGTCTATGCATTATGGGAACATGATAAGATATTAATTCTATTTTGGAATGTATACCAAATTTCAAATGATTAAAGATATGGTTCTTATGTAAGATTCATGTATTTATGCTTGTGATAACACTATCATAAAGATCATAATGAAGGATGGGTAAGGTGTGATAATATGGATATTAGAGAATATTCTTAACACTGAATAGTGGAAAACTCTCGATTTTGTTCGTTAAGTTGTCAAAATATAGATCAAATGAAGAGATTTATGTGATGAGATGTGATGTAACTGATAATGCTGTTACTATTCATGGTTGGTATAGTATTTAGTCCAAAATATAATTTTGATAGAGGATGGAGATACCTGAGTTAATGTTGAAAATGATGCATATTTAGGATTTCCTAGATATCTAATATATTGAAAGACCATGGAAATTGTAATAACAATGTATAATATGGTTTCACATATTATTAATCTATTGAAGTTTATTTAATGTTTATAAATGGTTTAGAGATTTTTTGAGGAAGTCTAAAAGTAATTTTGTGCTATTTAAGAAATATGTCTAGATCTAGAACTGAAAATTCTGAGAAACCATTTTAATTGGGCTTGGAAATAATGGTTATAATTTTGGGACAAAAAAGGTAATGTCTGAACAAGCGAGTGTATGGTTGAGAAACCCATCGATGTAAGGTTGATAATGTCTTCTGATGTACATTGAAACATGTTATGGCACCTTATAATGTTTGGGAAAATATAATGTATGGTTGATACATGAAATCATATGGTTTGGAAATGTCCTTCTAAGGTATTTTATAGTTGCTATTAAGGTTGAAGAACCTCGTATGGTTTCATCCATGTGTTGTTTTGATAATTTAATGAATTTTTATTACATAGAGATATTGATTGGGATAATTATTTTAATAATTTCTATGGATTAAAAATTCATATATTAAATTTGATTATATGATTTATTATGCTAATATTATCATAAAATTGAGAAAAGTTAATATCAAAGCAATAGATGAATGAGAGATTACAAGTATAAAAATTCACATTCAATAATTATTTTATTCTACTGAAAACTAAATATTATTATGCATGTGTTGAATATTATTATATAATAAATAAAATTATAAATAATGAACCAATATTATTTGAGATAGATAATGATATCTGTGTTTATTAGAAAATATATTAATTATAGGTTGAATTTATAAAAAATTGTTTATTATGATACAGAAATTATAAATTAATTAAATTTAGATGTTCAAATCTAAAAGAGGTAATTATAGTTTGAAATTGATCAATATATCAACAATGGTATATGATTTAATATTAATAGATATAAAGAAGTGTAATTTGAGATGATATAACAAATTTATAGATAAAATATATATTTTTATAGGTTTGATGGTAATCTAATGTGGAAGTGAAAAACATTATTATTTTAATATAGTTCTATAAGAATGATATTTATAATATAAAAGTAGAAATATTTTTAGAATGAATATAATATTATTCAGGCATGTTTGAAGAATGTAGATTATTTTTTAACAAAGAAAAACGAGAGATAAAATGATATAGAAACTCTTACCATTTCATAAGAGGCTATTTTTTCATAAAAACAAATAATGAGATTGTTGGTGACACCAACATTTAAAAATAGCTGAGAAAACAAATGAGTTCATGGAACCAGAAATATGATATTGTCTTTTATATTGTAGCTATAGAATTTTTTATGGATCATTAGAACTAGGATTTTCTGTGTAGGGTCAACTATATACATTATAGTTTCATGAATGTTCCACGATAGTAGAATTAAAATTAAAATGATTTAATGAAGGAGACAAGGTTTTACATAGATTTTATTAACATTTATTATAATAGAACGTATTCCATTAGGGGTTTTTTTATTATACTTATATTATAAATTTATTACATAATAATTACAAGTTTGTTAATAAAAATAATTACTGAGTGGAATCATACTATTTTTTGAACTTTTGAGTGGAATTATCCCAACTAGACGATGTTGATATTGGGGGTGTGGATATTGAGTGACATATGTTTATGTATTATTTACCTGATCCAGTGAGATTAAATATAGATGGTAGGTGATTTTAAAGACATGGTCAAGGGGAAACTAGTGAATTTGTTAGTATGAAGCTCGAAATCTTTTTTATTTCATGTATAGGCTCCTCTTTTTAATCTTCTAAATATGGAAAACATCATAAGTAATTTTTGGATCTAAATTAGAGGAATAACATAATTCATTGGGATTCACTAAATCTAGTGGGAAATTCCCTCATCTATTAAGGGTGATAGATTTATACTCGATTCTTGATTCTCCTAGTGTTACAGAAAAAATGTGGCAAATGTAATGCATCCGTCAACATCTAATGAAACTACAATGGATAAATTTTAAGAGGGTAATCCCACAACATGGGGGGGACATATTTCCAACCATTCCCTTATGATGGTGTGATCATTTATGAGTAGTTAGGGTTTGTCTTATTTGTAATCACCTCGTAATCCTATATGAAAATATGGGGGTTCAAAACCCATGGGGTGCAGGGTACTGTAGGTGTACTGTAGCGGTGTTGTAGCAACGAAGATATTGTACCAATGGCGGGAACTGTGGCGACGACAGATACTATATCAGTGGAGGGTACTTTGCAGGGTAATGTAGCAGTATTGGTACTATAGTAGCGTAGGTACTATAGAAGTACTATTCATAGAATGGGTCTTGGGCCATAAATTTGGGCCTACAAGACATGTAATGGGATATATGGTCACTGGGCCATCAGGCTATGTAATGGGTCTCCATCTACCCAGTCAAAAGTGGTCTTTTCTTTACTTTAATAATAAAAGGAGGATTTTTCCCCATCCTTTAAAAAATGGTTTGGTCTTTTATTTAAAAATTTCAAAATGTTTTTTTGGTGAAGTGGTTTTAACCCATGAATTTGGTTGATGGTTTCTTCATTCTGAGTCTATTTTATTTTAACTCTCTCATGAGCTCATGTTTTGGAATTACTCCTTAGGAACACATTCTATCAAAAAAATAAAAATAAAATGGAAAATAAAAAAAATAAATTTCATGACCCATCCATACGTAGGATATCCATACTAAAGGAAAAGAAAATAAAAAAAAAGAAACATATTAAAAGAAGACAAAAATAAAACACGCTACTAATCCCAAAACTATCCTGATCTTCATACCCTTCAATGAAAACTGAATGGATGCATCCAGTGGACATTGAGAACCCTTAATAAAATATAATAACCCACTATCTGTAGAAATTAATAAAATACGAAGGCGGAAAATTTGATAAAAAATATAATAAACACTAAACTACAATATATATGTCTCATGTGATTAAAGATGTCACTGTCCAACATTTAAGAACACACAGCAACCCCATAGGTCCAATCATGTTACTACAAGAAAGGGAAAACCGATTTATGTTTCAAAATGATATTTTCAAATAATATATTCTTATCTATCCATCACTTTTTTATTTATATTAATAAACCTCTTTTTGTAAAATTGAGAACTATAGAAAAACCACCACCAAACACCCACACATACCCCATATAGATGATCCCCAGAAAGCATGAAAATTCAAAAATCCAAAAAATACTATAGAAAACTCCATCCAACTCTTCGGCCTTCCCAAAAATCATAAAGTACTAAATTAAAAAATCAAGAGAGAATCCACCAACTCAATAAAGGGGTCCACTCACTTCTGGCATCACCTTAATCCTTGTGCCCTGCCTGGATTCAAACACTTTATGAAATGTTTTATAATATATTCCTATTAATTATGAATCACTCTTCATATTAATAGTATATAATCATTTTGGATCGAGTTTGATCTTAATTCATTTTTGTTTCATAGAAGTTTATTTCAGTTGTATTCTTTAGATTTTTTTATTAGTTTTTATTTATATAATCTTGGTCAATTTCATTCATTTGGGGTCTAATCGACTAAATTTGATAAAATTTGGTTCAAATGAGTTTGGTTTATTTTAGTTAAGTTCTTGTGATTTTCAGTCATATTGGTTTGAATTCATTATATTTAGTCCAATTTTATTGATCATTTGTAATAGAATATTAGTTCAAGTAAGATAATTTTTACTTTCCCCAATTTAGTTTCATTCAATTGTTTCCTATATTAATTAAATTTTCTTTATTTTGATCATTCAAATCTATTTTGGTTAATCTTACTAAAATTTATTCCAAAAATATAAGGTTATTTTTTGAATGTTTTTTAAATGTTTGATTATATTTTTTATTATATTTTTTTCAATCTATTACGAATAACATTATTTGGATTCTAATTGATTCAATTTAATATTTTTTTTTTGTCAGTTCAATTTTAGTGAGAGTGGTTTTAGACATATCAGTTCTATTTGGAGAGGTATATGTTGTGTTTCGTTTGGTTTAGATTTTTTATTATACATGGAAACTTTTTAATATAAATTTAAATTGCACCAATGATCCCTAAACATCAATATTCAACCAGAAGAAAACCTCACAAAATGTGCTCTATAAAAAACAACAAAAATCCTTCACATTATGAAAAAAAACATATTCTATTTCAAAGCTACAAACATATCCAATGGGAAAATAGTCAACTGGGTCCATGCTAATGTAAATAATTAGCAAGCTTAAAAACTACAACAATTATCTTAAATATATTCTATAAAGTTAACATATATCACAATGATGGATACAAATGTTGGCTGTCAGGAACTAACCTGGGACACCTTTCATACTGGCACCTTAGTGTACCTATGATATAATATGAATCACATTATCGTTCACACTAGGACTTAGAAAATAAATGATTCATTAAATATAATCATGTAGGTGTGGTTTCACCAAATTATGTTAATAAAATATAGAATATAAATATGATGAGAATCTATCATAATCCTTCTATAATTCGAATGTTAATTCAAACCAAATAAGTGGTTTCAAAATATAAAACATTCAAAACTCATAAGAACCATATATATAAGAATTTATAAAATTTATAACATAAAACAGATGTGATAAACAAGAAGATGGAATTTAGATATCAGAATGAATAGGTTAATAATATATAAAAATTACATAAAAAAGGGGGCTACAAAAAAATTATATCTTCCATATAATCCATGGTCACCACCATGCCTCCCCACTATACCCATATTAGATGAATCTACTAATAAATTTTATAAAAGGAGAACCCTCATATAATATAAGAATAATGTATAATTTATATAGGCATGAACATAAATATTTTTAAGGGGTATCATCCTTACACCCCATACATATTCATTAATCATAAAACCCATTGATTCTAGTCTAAAATATAGTTAATGATATTAGGGAAATTTTATCATTTATGAAAAAAAACACCTAATTGGAATCTCTAATTTATCTTACACAATAAAACTACATTATTTACTAAATTTAAATAATTATTATAGTAAATCAACTAGGTCCCTTTTTATGGAAAACATTATAATTACACTAAAACCAAAAAATATCATAAACATTATTTAAATAGCATTGTTTGACTAATTTAAATTCAAAACATTTGAAAACATTATTATCACACTTTTAAAAATGTAGTGAAACTACTGATATGAGATGTAAAAAAAATTAAAAAAATAAGTATTAAATAATAAAATATAGAATAAATATAGTGAAATAATTCACTAAATAATGGTATGGATTTCAATATAAATAAACTATAATATGTAATAGAAATAATTAAAATTATATGACATCATATAATTCGATATAAAAATATAAGGTTGTGGTAATTTAGTGAAATCGCTTCACTAGATTATGAGAAATTGGAAACTAACACGATAAAGATACAAAAACATCCCTAGATCGATAGTGGTATTGTTTACACATTTTCACTAGTCAAAGAGACACATAGTTTAAGAAGAAAAAATTTAGTTGATTATAGGTTTCCTAATCAAGGTTCCTAAGTTTCCCTAACCAACTATGTAGTGAAGAGAAAAAATATTACTTGATAAATAACATGAAGAGTTGAGAATTTACAATAATCTAACTATCCTATTATATGAGATATCCCTTAAATTATAATCCATGGTTCCTTCAAGCATGAAGCAAAAAAAATCACAGTATGATCCAAAACAATTTGGTAAAGTGAGAATAAAAAATTTTAAAATCATTTAAATTAAAAAATCATAAAATTAATTTTCTAAACAAAAATAGTTTTATGAATTGACACAATACATTAAAAATAAATAAATCACAATTTCCATATATACACTTTTTTAATATTTAATATACAACTAAAAAACATTTAAAACTCATGTTATAAAAATTACTTTAAAAGAAAAAATTTACAAATATCTACGAATCACAAAGTAAATATTAAATAATCATAGACACAAATATGGGTATAATGATGGAAATGTAGTATTTGATTAGAAAAAAACACCCATCATGGGTTAAGAAACCATTTTTAATGTGATAATATGGAATTTAATAAAACAAAACATGTGTATAAGAAATTTAAAATGAATTTAAGCAAAAAATCATAACAGAAACACACTTTTAATCCATATTATCCAGTGTAAAATAGATTATTTTTGAAAAAAATATTTAAAAAACATACTGAAGGTCATAATCCATTAAAATATTTTGTTTGAAATTCCATGTAATCACATTTTTAACATTACAGATTCATCAAAGGAATAGATACACCTCAATATGGATCTGAGGAAAGGAATAATAATAAAAAAATCAAAACAACCTAAAATAAAAAACCATTATAGATTTAAAAAACGCATCCCAATATTTTGGATAAATTTGACGTAAGAATTGTTAATAATTCATGAGAATTAGTAGAAGAGAAGTTATAGTATAAACATTAAACCCCAACATTGAACCAAAGAACCCAAAAAATCCATAGAGAAGATGGATGAATCCATAAAAGGGATCATTTATAACTAGATATAATAAGGCAAATGTGGAGGTGGCCAAAACTGAGAGGAGTAGGAGGAGAGGCTACAATTGAAGAGGTGGTGAGCTTCAGGAGGTAGAGGAATGGGCTAGGAGGTGGAGGCAGAGACGAACATGGCTAGGAGGATGTGGTGGTATAGGTAGAGGCAATGACAATGAGGTAAATACAGAGGTGGCCATAGAGCCGGGGTCGGGAGACGGATGTAAGGGAAGGGGGTCGAGGTTAGGGAGTGAGGAGACGACAGATAGAACATGGCTTGGTGAAGATGCGAGGGAGGAATTGGGAAATTAGGAGGAGGAGCGTAATAAAAATATCAAATTAGAGTTAGTATACACATAGTTTTAACAAAACCGTCGCTATAGTTCAAAACATACATTCTATCCCCACATGTTTTTTAAACTGTGGGTATAGGTTCTTGGGTATGGATCCATTTCGATTTTTTAGATACTTTTTAATTATTAAAATGGTAAAATTTTTGGATCTATACTATAAAATATTTCATTCACTTCATTCAACATTCTTAGATGGAAGTGTATTCAGAATTCATAATGTTGTATAATCACTAACAATTGTTTATGGAACATATTAAGATATTTCTTTGTGAATATATACATGAGGATCTTTTGATCTGAATATATATAGTATATCACCACAAAGTGATTATTCGTTTTGACTTTAATTCTGAATATCGATAAATCCAACACTATATCATGTGATGGATAGTTCTATTAATGAACATATCATTTTATTGAAGTATAGGTCATAAATTTTTCATTATTCATTAAAACATATAAAAATATCATCTTTAAATAATTAATGGAAAATAATAAATGTTCTCCACTTGTGGGTATTGTGAGTATAGGTGCAGTGATAAACCTATTTTTCAAATATTTATATCTCTCTTCACATTAATCTTTCTATGAAAACATAAATCCCTGACTTGTTAGATGTGGTAGAGGGTTTATAAATCATTATAAACATCATAAAATTATACTATAGTACTCATATAATTCAAGAAAACTACATATATCTATAGAATATATTTTCATCAGCCATCCATCAATTTTTTATACCTATTCATGTTCCAAAGGTAAAAAAAAATTCAAGGTTATCTCTAAAGAATCTATTCATTAATTTCATTAATTTTTCTGGAGAATTTTGGATTCCTACTAGAATTATTATGAACTCATAGTCCAAGTAACTTGAAATAAAAAATCTTGGGGATATCCTCCTTTTTTACCTTAACTTGGTAATATTTGGAACACATATCCAACCTGGAGAAGTATTGTGCCCCACGTGGCTGATCAAACAAGTCATCAATCCATGGATGAGGTTACCTATATTTTCATGATATTGTTGATCCCATAATAATTCAGTGCTTCATTTACTCATACTTCTTATAGATGAAGAGGGCGAGTGTATCCCATGGTGAGGAACATGAGTGTGTGAACCTTTTATCCATATTATCCTATTGTTTTTTAGCTCCAAATGTTTAACAATACCCTTTCTATATGGAATATTGGATTATATTAATGCACAATGTATAAGATTATTTTAATATTCAACCATTATTCTAGGAGTAAGACCATAAAATTCATTAGAAAACACTTCACTGTATTCCTTCACTATGGGAATCTCTTCATGGAAGATTCTTTCCTTATAATCAATCAATTGATCAAGATATTAATTATTAAAGGTAAATAATTTCCATTCTTTAGATGTGTATACTAAAGAAAATTCAAAAAACTACTTTCATTTCTACAGAATCTGAGGACGATTCATTATATGGGTTGTTATTTCCTTATCTGAGAAATTTATGTTTGATCTATTTTGTGGAAGCCAATACAGACATATAATTACATCAAATTCCACCACCGAGTGTAGAAAAAGGTTATCTGGGATGTTATTCCCACAAATTTTGATAGAGTAATTTTTATATATATGGGAAGATATTGTTTCCCCATTTTCCATATTCAATGAATGCTCTACATTCATTCTGTGTGGTAGTGTTTGAATTGTTTTACTAAACATTCATGATATGAAAGAATACGTATAAAATGATTCAAAATAAAATTTAATTTTTTTTGAATAAATTACTAGCATAATTTTTACCATTTTTTTGTTAGGATACACATCATATGTTTTGATAGAATATGCTCACCCTTGATACCTTGGAGGTTTTTGGTTGTCTCCTAAAACCCTTTGCTTCACGAATTGGTTTCCAAATTTCCATGTTTCTATATAGTTTATGAGATGAAAACTATGATGAGGTTTGAATGGAGAATTATTTTCTACTATCTCATTAATAGGTTTATCCAATTAGAAATCAGTAGCTTAGTTTTCTTCATTCTGACACCTAAAGAATTTCACTATCCTCTTTATGTAGTGTCCAAGGTTTTTTTCCACACCTTTAGAATTTGGGAAGTGAAAATTTATTAGAACCATTATATTCATGCATTCTATCACAATAATTAATATCTACATTCAACATATTATCACAATGAAACACTTGATATATTTTTTACTCTATTTTGAATTTTAGGGGACATCAGACAATTTCTTTATAGCTACAAAGTCTCGGATCATTAGGGATTTCCATAGACTGTGTATTATCCCACCAAATAAGTGGCAATAATTTCTTTCAGGGGTAATGAAATAGGTAAAGGCATAACAGGAATTTCATTCCATGTTTTCCTTATACTACCTGATAGATTTGGCATCTCTTTTCTCAATGGAATGGTAAAACCTTTCAATTTTATATCGGTGAGTGTGAGGGAAAATATTTATCAAAAAAATAATGGAATTCCTTCCAAACCATTACATTGATCTCTTCATTAGGCTTAATATTCATAGTATATTTCCATCATTATTCAGATACTCCCTCTATACAATAATCATCAAAAATAAAATTATCTTCATATAATATTGAAGGATATATAAGATCTCTTAAATAAAGTTGATCAATTGTTCTACAATTAAGGGATCAGATGATGAATTGAATGATAAAGGCATTTGTCACATAAATCCCACATTAAATCTTGTTCAATCTTATGGTGATTTAGTAACTCATATAGAACATGGATTCTATTCAGTACCTATGTTAATTTAGAGAGTATCATCACAAAGTTCATGGTTATTTATTTCATTATGTTGGTATTCTCAATGGTGAAGTCATCACATTTTTTGTCACATAGGTTTTTTACATAATTCCCCCTATTTTTGGCCATTGGTTAAATTAAATGGAAAATTATGAATGTTTATTTTTAAACTATTTGAAAAATAAATTGGAATAAAATGGCATTAAAGTTATAATTAGTAAATTACATGTATTTCCATCACTTATAAATTTCTATGCTTCAATATATGTTATTCATTATATGATACATAAAAAGGACTCTTATGTTTGTTTTTTGATCCCATAAAAACGTTTCATATTTATCTTATGCATTTACCAAATCTTATCACCTAATACTGTAAAACATTATGCACAAAAAGGATTATTTCTTGTCACTTGTTTCCCGATCAAGTCAAGATCAACACGGTAATTTCAGGTTTTACCCTTACGTACATATATACTAGAGCCCCATCCAATTATAATATCAAAAAAGGGAGGATTTTTCAGGTTAATCCACATTACCTATACTTTAATAAAATATATGGTTTTTCCTTGTACATTATTTTTTCCCTAAGGATTTCTATATAGTTTTTCACTTCAAATTCCAAAAATAACTAAACATTTCTATTTATACCATATATGAACACCATTATCTTTATTTCGCAATAATACATTAATTTTTCTCTAAGACTATACTTTCTACAAACCAGAAGATTAGTATATCTATTGTATTTTGGAAATAGCTACATTACATAACAACATAAAATTGGAAATAAACAATCATTATTGAAAACCTACTTAACATCATAATATTATTAATTCATACATAACACAACATGGGATAACCATTGAAAACATATAAGAATGAGGTAATCTATAAAGGCCAGTAAGGGAATAATCATGGAATCATTTGAAGAATTTTTTACATGTTATAAAATAGGATGATAAGAAGGACATAATAGGGTTTTTTATCATAATGATTAAAAATTTGTCATGATATAACATGATAACATAAATGAAACTTTGAAAACATAGAAGAATCATAAAACATTACATCGTAACCATGGGTCTAAGATAACTACCAAGAAATCATAATGGATAAAGTCGCATGATGGATTAAACTAACTCAATAATCACATGTATTACATCTTATTAGACAACAATATTACCCATTCCATTGGAGAACTATATAATTCAGGTTTTTCCTATCACATTCATTTAATTCTCATTCTTATGTGGGTGAAATTTAACATAACACATGGAATAATATATAATTAAATTATATAAAATGATCAAGTTGTTTGAAATATATACATTTATCTCCACAATAAGATATTTATAATTTTATATAGGTGAACAACCTTGAGTGGAATGGGTATGGTATTCATGCCATAATTTCTATTCATTGATAATCAAGGTAAATTTTTAACTGTATAACTGCTTCACTAAACATTCATAAAATTAGTTGCTGAGAGAAAAATTGGCCTCCGAAAATTTTGATATAAAATGGGAAGTAATATGGACATTGTAAAACATATCACATGATTATGAATTGGATGCATGAGGAATTAGATAACAATGAAACTTGACTAAAGTGGAGAATGAGATCATCCCTTACCTTGGGAGGGTGACTCCAAATAGTTGAGATGAGATTATTTAGAGCTTGGGGAAACCATTGGAAGACAATATATAGGGGTTGGTAGATTAAGGGAGTGATCCATGTATTTTTAGTGTAGATAAATGGGATCTTGGTTTGTTTTATATCGGAATATTGTGGGAAATGTTTATTATTTCTCAATCCTATGTTTTGGAATCTATATAATAAAATAAACAAAGCCACAATCCGTATGATAGTTTTTTGAAATGGACTCTATAAAATGGAGTGGTTTTAATTATTTTCTAAGTCCAATGGCCAAAATTAATTAAATAATACCCTTGATGATATGGAAGTGAGAAGTACTCTAAATGAAATGATTTTAAAATTTCAGATTATATTATATGTTTTGGAGGATGCATAATGGATTTAGAAAATTAATCACATAAACATAAAATCAAATTAATTTAAAATTTAAAAAAATTAAATTCCTTTATATACCCTTTATAGTATTTATCAAATTATTTTAAGGTTATTATGATATAATATTACACAATGTACATCTATTAAATATTTTATTTTTACCCGAAAAATCAACTCTCACAGAGAATTATGAAAGATTAACCATTATATAATTTCATTGTTCTGATTTAAAATATTTTAATAATTTAATTGAAATATTATTCTAAATATTTTTATTTTAACTTCAAAAATTATAAGCTACATTTATTGAGAAATGATTGGTATTTGACAATAACATTTTTCGAACCCTAATAAAAAATAACACATGACTTCAAAGATATTATATGAAAATTTATACATTATTAACATTAAATAATAATAATATTTTAATAAAAGTTTTTAATAATAATATTTTATTCAAATAATATATATTTCAAAAACCCATTAATTTAGTAAAACATTCCTCTTAATTTAAATTCAATACTAATTAAAAAAACATTTGGGTTTTATTATATTAAAATAAAAATAATTTATAAATTAATGATAATAATAAAATATGAGTATTATTATATCAAATAAAAAATATAAATATTCATATTATTATGTTACTAAAAAATCACTATAATACACCAACAAATTCTATAAGGGTAAGGTGCATGATAGTGAGATTTTCATCAGGTTGTTTAGTGTACATCATTTTGATTGTATCATGATGATCATTACAAAATCATGTAAATAGTTTCTCTAATGATTATGCTGTTGAATCTCATTTTTTTCTTGGTCAATGTAAAATCCATGTGATGTTATCACCCCGTAAGCTCCAATAAATGGGCTCCATAGGGTATGTTCTTACTAATTGAGGCCTTGCTTGTGTCATTTAGATTTTTTTAATACTTATATTTATATTAATCATGTGATAATTTTTTTTGGATGAATTATAAAATTTAATGATTTTTAATGGTATTTTAAATCAGAGAGGATATAGTAAAACCAATGAAGTGTTTAAATTTTCTAAAACCATATTACATAATGAGACATTTAGTTCAACCACAAAGAGAATTGTATTTATTATATTTCATATCAATAATAATAAATGATATAAAATTTCATAGTTTATTATTTTTTTAAATAAGGATAATTTTTTAATATAGCATATATCACATAGAATTATGATGGAGATGAGAAAACCCAAACCTTATGTCTTAAATTTCATCATACATGAAAAAACCTATGTATAATAAATATATGTTTATAATAGACCTAGAATATAATAATATTCACATATAAAATACAATAAATGATTTTATTATGACTTTACATTACCTATTTATAAACATTCACATGTTGAAATTATATATATTTTTTCTAATAATTGCATTGTTTTTCATTTATTTATTGACATGTTATTATTCATCCTCTTAATTAGATCCTGATTTAATTATTTCTATTATGTATAAAATTATATTAATATCATATATATATATATTATATAAGTATTTATAATAATATATAAAATATATAAATTTTAAATGGAATACACCATTCATGGAGATTGTAGGTCGTACGTACGGTTGAATGTAGATTCCATGTTAATATTTTTTAACAGAATTTAACTAAATGAAATATATGTATGTATGAATAATATAATTAAATTATTCTTATTATTTAATATATATCAGATAATTTTACTTAAAAAAATCTTAATACAATCCATTTAATTATTGAAGAAAGGAAACCGTATTGACGAGGCGATAGTCCAGAGGTCCACAAACGAATTTATCATATTCCCAGAAAATGGAAATACTGATGTTATGTGTTATATAAATATTCTAAAAGCATGAATAAATTATTAATATAATATATATCATATAAAAATATTAATTACATTATTATTACCAACCATGAATATTTACAATGGGAGAATGAACAACATCATTTCATGAGGTGGTAGTCCATCGTAGACACGAACCCTTAACATAAGAAAATATTAGTATATATTTTATATTTAGGTTATTATATAATCATGGAATAAGAATAATTGAGTGTGGTGTAATATAAATAAAATAAAATTTCTCTCTGAACGATTTTTCCTCTTCCTCGGGTAATTCGAATTGGTTTGAATGAAAATGAAAACTTGGTTTGATTTTTTCTCAAAATTATGATTATATGGTTATATTAGAGAAGTTGGGGGGATTATGTGTTATTATTTTTCTTAATATCAATATGGATTTATAGTTTTTAATATGTGAGGGGGATAATTTTTCTTTTATAGTGGAGGATGAGTGGCATTCTTGTAAATATGAAAAGGTCCACAATATTTTGGGTCTACCATACATAATTTGAATCCGATAATAGTCAATTTTAATTAATATAGAGGATATGGTATAAATAAGTTGATAAAATTTATATTTTTTACACGTGTTTAGGTTATTTGAAACTTAAAGATATAGTTTAACCACTTAGTAAACTTTTTGTTACATTAATCACTATAATTCATTTTAATTAAATTTACTAATATTTATTTCAATAAAAAAGATAACAATAATTTTAAATTATATATTATTATTATTATTGAAAATATGGAATCCATGTATTCAAATTATAATCGTAAATTTTATAGAAATTAATTTAAAAATAAAAATGGTTTTCTAAAGGAAATTCAAATGATTGAATTGTTTTAATATCCAATTTCAACAGCATAAATTTTATTAATTCATGTATAATTTATATAATTATGAATTAATAATAATTTGAAATATAACATAACTATATAATAAAAATATAATAAAATTAATTATTGAATAAAAATTCAGTATTTTTCTTTAGTCGACCAAAAAATATAAATTCTCGGAATATTTACCAAAAATTCACCCTATGATAATTTTGTCACTAATAGCTCAAAATTAATTATATTTTTCGAAATTTATATTATAAATGTTGAAATGGTTAGATTCAAAATTGGTGTTCCATTTAAAGGTTGTAATATTTCCTTTTAAAAATAATATATATTTTTATGCGTAAAATTGAATTTATTCTTATCTCTTATCTAGAAACATGTAAGGTAAATAGTAAATAGTTGACTAAGAATTATATATAATTATATTTATATATATAATTAAAATAATATATATATATATAATGGTTTAATTAATTTATTTTTGTAATACATGTTTGATTTCATAATTGTAGTTTTCCCGTAATGGATTTCATATATTATCAAAAGGGTTTTATTTTCATTCCAAATATATTGATCACAAAAAAAATTATATACCTGTTTAAACCATATTTTAATAATTTAATCAATCTTGTTAATAAAATGTATTCCTACGACAAGGTGACAACTATAATAATTTTTTTATAATAATATTCAAAATACATTGTAATTTTATAACATAAGGACTTGTATTTAATGAAACTATCAAAAGAACTCAGAATTGTGGTTAAACCAAGGCAAAAAAAAACTATCTCATGTACCTAAATCTAATATAATTTTCGATTTTAGATAAATATTAATTTGATATTGTGTTCCAAAAAAACCAAACCCAATGATTATATATAATAAAAGCTATATTGAGTGAAGCATGAAATGATAAATATCAAAAAAAGAATAAATTAATTCACAAAAATAACAAAAAATATCAGTTTGTTACAATACCATGTCTCACCATGAAACATAATTTCTCATAAACTTAATACAATATTCTTCTAAATAAATCAACATATTAGAAAACCAAAACTACTCAAACACTCTTCCAATGATAAACCATGTACATTGAAATCATCCATGAAATCATTAATGATATTATCTATGTAATAAACAAATATACTAACAATTCATTGTTGGAAAGATCCTAGATCATTTAACATGACAAATAGTTTCCAACATTATGGAAATGTTCATAAGGGGTAACTGAATGTTGTTTTTTCTTGATCCCTATGGGAAATATGGATTTTGAAGTATCTGTAATACCCATCATGAATATAGTAGTGGAATGTCCCTCATATCCTTTATAGAATCTATTCAATGAAAAAAAACATAAATTAATCCTCATAGTGTTTGAATTTTTTCAATGATAATCAATATAAACATCTAAACTATTATTCACATGGGTTATAACCAAATCATTAGTTTCATTATTATTACCATAATACAGATAATGGAACATACATTTTAAATCATATTTTTCTCATGATTAAATGTTAGTTACATGTTAAATAATTCCATACCCATAGAAAATAAATAGAAACAAAAAAATAACTCTTTAATATTGGCAATCACATAAGTGAGTTATAAAACCATTTAAAATTCCAAAAATTACAAATAAATAAAATGTATATAATTGAACAGCTAAAATGGGAATCTATGTATAACTCAAACCTACTAGAATCATCTTCCCCACTATTGATAACAACGAAATGAAATAAAACATTAGTTGAAAAATCAACATCATAATAAATTGAAAATATAAACATAAGAGGAATTGTATTGAATTACTAGTGAAATAATGAATTATTATATGTAGGGTATAAAGGGATATGTGATTTGTATCTTCCTGGCCTAGTAGCCACTAAACTGGTGCTTTCTAGGAAATTATCCACAAGACTTCAAGCATGCCTCTTCATGCATAGGTCCATCCTAGGAGCTTAATAATAGGATAAAAATACTAATAAAAATTGTATATCTATAAGTCCAATAACATGACCAACCATGTCTTCTTAGGAGATTTTAATAATATCTACGAGATTGTCTTAAGGATTGTGCATCCTAAAAAACTTATGGGCTCTGTACCAATGCTAGACACAACAAACCTGACAACACCTCAAACCCATCCTATGATAATATTTTCACATGGGATACTAATATAAGTTATCCCAAAACACATCCTCATAACCTGAAATTTTATTATACATGGAAACTTAGCACCTATGTTCCCCTTGACACACAATAGTACGACAAAACCCCAATCATTAGTCTGACATATATCTCACATATCATAACCATAGTTCATAGAGCATAATCCGGGCACATAAACCATATATATTTGAAATCAAAAATTCCTTGAGAATCAGTATTAAATCTTAACCATATTTCACAAAGGTCACTAGTCGACATATATAGAGATTCAATTCATGTTTTCAAATGGGATATGGTACGCCATGTTAATCCATCCAATCCACTAGGTGAAAAGTCCGCAAACAACGATCATCAGTCCATAAATCATTTCAGGACTCGAAACACCATGTCTGACCATTCAAACCTACATATGGAATTAAATGTCCATACCCTTGGGTTCAGGATCATTAGTCCTTCCCCCAAAAACCACGGTGCAACAGGGAGTGCATCATCAGTCCAACCTCCAAAAAACATTCATTACGGTTCGACAAACATAGATAATTAGTCCTTGAATCAAACTGGGACTCGGAACTCAATGTCTGACCATCACCAATCATTCAATACAAAAAATTAGTGGTTCCTATATCATCCTTCTATAACCTAAACAAAATTTTAAACTATACTTCTCTATGGCCTAAGTCGATCACCCACCACATACATGTGACGTCACATCCACTATACCCAAAATTAATAATCTTTGTTCCTAAATCCACTATCCAGTAATCAAACCATAAACAATCTACTAGATTAGATATAGAGCCTAATTCTCGCAATATATATTATGGATATTCAGAACCATACACTTGGATATTCATTTCATCTCTAACAAATGTCTCTACCACTAATAGTAACCCAGGTTCCAAAAGATGGGATCCAAACTATATCAAACCACCCTATGGGATTAATCCAGGTCTCGCCCATTATAATTCAAATTTTCAAATTCATGGATATACATCCTTCTCAAACAATAATATCTTAGGCCCATTGTCTTATACATCATCCTACATCCCAAGGAGAAACCATAACTGAACTATATCATCGCATGCACCCACTTGGGGTCATCCAATCAATCGATCCCACAAATGATCATCTAGATCTGCACATAAATAGAGGTGTCCCTTCTTGGATCCGTAGAACTAGAACACATGAAAAGGAATCAACCCTAAACCATGGTAACCCTCTAACTATTGGGCCAAGCCATAACATAGGTAACTTACTCAATCCATTCTCAATGGAATCCAATTGATCCATGATCAATGACATGCCACCACAGAAGATACAATAAATATCATGCCATACATACATTCTCAACCATCAAAGATGGCATTAAATGATAAATTATCAAGAATCCCACCCTATAAGGGAATTATCAAGAGTACCCCAGAATCAATTCTGCACTACAATGACATGATACAATAACCACAGTCCCATGGGATCAACCTAGCTACAAAATTTAGCATATAAAATGTATCTGCTCTAACATCGAGTCACTAGACTCGATTCACAATGACAACCCAGTTCATTCTATATATTTTACTAAAATCCTATCATTTAGGAATAATTCAAAAAACTTCATGAAAATAACCATTTTATGCTCAAGTCATATAAAACTCTAGGATCCCAAACCTTACCAAGGTCTCGTCACTCAAAACCCAACACAAAAAATGGATTCTGAATCCAAACGTCAAGGAAATCCTCTATATAAAAAAATTAGTATAAATATTTTTTTAAATCAATATTTAAAAAGGATAGCACAATCACAATGTACATGAAAAAATGAATAGAATAGACCACTCACATGCCAAATTCTAGCTTCTAAGGAAAATAATACCCAAAACCTCTAAGATAGAAAAATTACATGTAGTGTACTTCAAAGTAAACTATGTGTACTCTAGTCCCTCCTCCTAACCATGTACCTTTACATGGCCAGAGTGATATGGGGTCTTCCTGTGTGAAACTACATGGCCTATACTTAATTTAACTGATGTGTACTTTCCAAAAACCATGATTTCTTGTAATTTTTTACACGTCCAGACACATAATAATGTACCTCTAATCAGTGTGTACTTGTGAAACGTTCTTATTCCACAAACAAGAAGAACACACAGTGTGTGTTCATAGAACCACATGCTGTGTTTTCATGATTTATTAATGGGAAATCCCTACAGCTTTTCCAAAACCAAATTTATTCACCAAATAAGAATTAATCGACTCCCACAGTGTATCTATCAGCCGTAATATGGAATTATAACATTAAAACATTTATTATATGGGGATTTGGGGTATTAAACAGAAAATATTCCTACCTCATGGTGTAAAAACTACTTTTTAATGTTTAAATTCACTCATATAAGCTATTATACCTCAATTCGGTCCCAAACTACGCCAATGACAAAGTCCGGCAGCATCTCGTCCACCGCCCCCCTCTTTGTCTGGGTATAACACAAAAGGGAGGAATCATACCCTCTATATGTGTACGTAGAAACCACAAATGTAGGGTCACTATAAATACATTAAATAATTAATTATTAACATATTTAATTATTTACCCATTTTACTCCCACCCTGAGTTCCGAACCCTAGAGAGAGTTTATAACTCTCTTAGAAAATACCCCACATTACGGAAACAACCGTGTAGTGTAAATATCAATCCAACACTCCATTAAAGTGATGAATCCTCAAAAACCCACCTGACTAATTTAACATTTAATTAGTTAACGATTTAATATTCATCCATAACTCCTTGTTCTCTGATGTTCACAAAAATCTTGTCCTAGGGTAAACACAATATTTTCGAACCAACATTGTGGTTAGAAAAATTATCAAAGACCATAATCTATGGTAAAATTCCCATTTTACTCATCATAAGAACCTAATAATAAAAATTACAATTCGTACTCAAATAACAAAATCTAGAATACTAGGGTATCTACAACCTCCCCACCATAAACCTTTTCTTACTTGAGATGTCATAGAGGTATTATGACAATAACATCTTAGAACACATTTTTTTGAAAAAACAAAACCTGTTTCATACTACGTAAATACACCAATGGATCTACTATACTGATCTCTAAAGAAAAGGAATATGACCGATCAATGGACAAGCTACTACATTCCTCGATGGACATACCATTATGATAGTGCCTAACTGTACTCATCTATCCTGATACATCACAATGTCATTTAATCTCTTCTTCAAACTCATGTTTCTACCTCCATAGAACTCAACACATATTTCTCGATTCTGGTCTATAATGCTTCTCATCATGGAAGTCAACTTTTAGAACACATTTCTAGAGCTCCAACAACCATCACGATGTGGTAATCACAATATTATAGGTCATTCCCATACATTGGTCACACAATCATACCAAATCTCATACTCCCCGTAGTAAAAGTATCCTTATAATCACCTCTTAACCGAACAACATATTCTCTAATCCATGTCCCAAACACAACCAAACCCAAGAGAGGGACATTCCTGTCTTTCACCTATAGTATAAATAAAAAAACTAGCTATTATCTCCCATTCATGGAATATGAGAATAGTATCCATGGTATTCATTAATTTCTAAACCATCACAAAGAACTCAGTCGCAAAAGACAATGGTGTGCTCCCCATAATTTGGTTTCAAACACACTTATCTATGTGGACAACCTCTTAAGAGACCCCATATCAACCCAATGAAATATCTATATAGAATGGAAAGAAGCTTCTTCCCTATTAGAATACATAGGATTATGTCAAGATATTGGGAGTGATTGTCTCTGAATTTTCAGTATACTAAAATGTCATCAATGAATCCTATAACAACCTTATCCATCCAAAATATCATGGTTCTATCCCAAGGCCCTTTTTCACCATGACAACAATCCTAATATCGCACCGGCTACAATTTATCATCCCACTCATGGCCACCATCCCTACTGTAGCACCTTATATATACACTCGTAATGTGTGATCCACAAACCAAATGATACATCATATATTCAATGATTGAATATCTATGTTTCCTATATAAAAAAACCATTACACACCCCTTGTGAAATCTAAATACAGAACCTACTCAAACACCAACAAGCCATTTCTTAATGAAACTTGTACCACAAGCCACAACCAAGAAAAAGTACTCAATTTTTATGCTCTCATCCAACTCAATGAAACTGGGCTTATGTCACTTGCACATCCATTTCCTGGGATAGATAAATAAACAAACCTACCCCTCTTGATATTAGTCATAAGGTGGAATCACTGCCACACAAGTGAACAATCCCAAAAACAAAATTCATACAATGATCCCAAACATCAAACTCACCACACCTTTCACAAAACATTGTCGCAAGTACAAAACACCCATATGTGACTCACACACCAAAAGGCTCTCATATCAAGGTTGAACGCCCTCATAGGTAACCCTCAAAAGTCAAGAAAAACCCAGACACAATTATCTGAAGTCATGTTAGAAATGCCACAATTCTCTCCAACATGTCCCAATCAATCAATTCTATCATAATGGAACTAGTTCCAATAAACTAGGTTTATGCCAAGTAACAGAATAAAACTTCTCATGGGGAATTAATAAGTACACGCCTTATCATCACAAACCATCATGTAGTAAAAACACATGTCTTTAGGGTCCCTCACCATAACAGATTCATATACCAACTAATTTCCAGCATCTACAGCATCTGTCCTATCTAGGAATTTGAACATCAGACCACTTCTTATAGGACACAAACATTCTACCAAATATAAACATAACTATAAACAAGTGGTCCACATCCCTATACTGGTACCATATTAACCCACCATGATCACTACACTAACAACAACAAAAACCAAAAAGACATCCCACCACTAAGAATCTCTTTATAGATCCAAAAAAACCTTCCATAAGAATAAAATCAATAAAATCACATGCTAGAAAGACTAAAAAATGGGGATCTTATGTGAATATCATGATGCATGATAGCCTCGTTCCTCTTCGTTAAAGGAGTCAAAACCAAATGACATGACTCTTTTCAAAGGGCCAAGATCCTAAAATCCATCATAAATTTTCAAATACAAACAGAAAGTGTGTATATTGACGAAAAAATAAATTACAACCATAACATAAAAAATCTAAAACATCAATCGCATTCAGTGGAAACCTAGACTTCCTACTAGAACTGGTGTTTGTGATGCACCGGCTTGAAATCCATCACAATTTCTGACAGATTCCTATATCTCTTGTCTACCGAACCCAAAATTGTGAAATAAGAGAAAGGTAACTAATATGATACCAATTTGTAATGTCCTAGCCTAGTATCCACTAAACTATTGCTTTGATACAGTTCATCATCTGAACTCAAGAACGCCTCCTTATATGCCAGAGGTTGCTGACAAGCAGAGGGGGTCTAAGGTGGATCTGTGAGAAGAATATAAACCCATTTTAGAGGACACAACATGATGTAAATAACCCAATATAAAGCACATTAGATTAATGCATAAGAATAAATAATTTAAAACACAATGGTACAATAATAAAATGAAAATGAAGTAATGCCCTGAATATCCATGTAATACAAACAACCAAAATCTCCCAAAAGGTTGATCAAACATATAGATATAAAGTAGTGATAACTAAATACATTAGGCCCCTCTTCCCAAATTATAGATAACACATAAAAAATGTCTAGTACCCTGTCAAGTTGCTCTAGCCCGACCATTAGACTCCACACAAGCATCCCATTAATCCATGAAATATAGGGCCACTACCCTCTCCATTGTCCATCATTTATCAACCAGAAATTAAAAAACGTCTCTACACATAATGAATTTCACATAGATGGGTGAGAAAAAAATAACTATAGGGAACCGCCAATGATTATCCTATAAACTGCTTCAACAAGTGTGTTCTCATGAAATATGGTCAGCCTTGCCAATATATAATAGGAAAAAATTATAAATAAATAACTATAAATCTGTGGGCCCAATAACTTGATCAACCGTACCTTCATCATCCATTTCTAGAATAGTTCTTAGACCATCTCAAGGACTGTGTATCATAAACAACCTATGGGTTGCATACCCAGGGTAGCCACAACCAACCTGAACACACCAAGAACCCATCCTATGACTGTAATGTTTCTCAGGATACTAATATAATTCATCACATACCACACACTCATAACCGTACATTTTCTCATACAAGGAACTGTAACACATCTGGTCCCATTTTCACAAAATACTACTACCCAACCAAGGCATTCTATCTGAAATTTATCTCTTATATCATAACCATAGTGCATAGAGTATCATTCCATAACAGAAAACACAGATATATAAAATAAAACATGCCTATAGAATTAGTCTGGAATCTTAACAATAATTATTAAAATGTCACTTGTCTACACGCAAGGATCCTCAATCCAAGTTTCCAAACATGATATGGTGTAACTTATCCGACCATCCCAACCAATAGGTCGCAGGTCAGCGAACATGGAGTAGCAGTGCATGAATCAGACCGGGACCTGGAATACCATGTCAATCCTTCCCAAACTCGATATGGAATTCCATGTCCAAACCCTTGTTTTCAGGGAAATCAGTCCATCACACAAAAACCATGGTGAATTGGGGAGTAAAGCATCCGTCCCTCTTCCCAAAACATTTTAGAATAGTTTGGAGAACATGGAGCATCAGTCCATGAATCCAATCGTGACTCGGAACGCCATGTCCAACCATCCCCAATAATTAAATACCTAAAATCAGTGGTTCTGATAGAATCTTTCAAGAACATAAACCAAACTGTAAACTACACCTCTCTAGAGCCTCAGTCTAGCACCAACCATATACCAATAATTTCACATCCACTATACACAAAAATATGAATCGATGTGTCTAAAGCCTCAGTCTTGCACTCAAAACCATAAAAAATCTACTAGAATCAATATGTATCCTCATTACAATAAATTAAATCGTGGATATAAAGAACCATATGTACAGATCATATTTTTAGCTCTAACAATTGTCACTGACACTTTTAGTAAATTGGGTTCCAAAAACTTGCAACCCAACTATATTAAAAAACTCGGTGGGATCAATCCAAGTCGCATCCTTAATAAATACAAAATGAAAATGGATGGCTATATGTCCATCTCACTAGTAACATCTTAGCCCAATTATATCATATATATTCCAAGGTCGCAAGGAGAAACTATAGCAGAACTATATCATCACATGAAACTACTCAGGTTTACCCTATCAATCATGCCCAAAAATGATCCTCTTGATCCAAACAAAAACACTGGTGTCCCTTAATGGATTCCCAGGACTAACACTTATGAAAAATAATCAACCATAAACCCTTGTAACCCCGAAACACTCGGTCCAAGACCTACCATAGGTAATATCCTAAATCAATCCTCAACAACATCCAACTGATCCATGATCAATGAAATTACCCAGGGTCTTATAAAATCAATCTTCTGTCACATTAGCATTCTCAACAGTTGACCACAAAATACAATGATCACATAAACCGAAACCTTCACTCTAATTTGGACATCAAGATTTCCTCAAGATCAACACTTGACTACAATGATATGCTACCATAACCAAAATCCAATGGTTTCATCCTTTCTCCAAAGGCTCCATCCACCATGATCATCAAATGTAGGATCTAAACCTCGCCTACTCTAAACTCGAGTCATTAAACTCGATTCGCAATGAAAAATAGGATCATTCCATAGATAATACTCAAATACAATATTTTGATATTCAACCTATAAAAACCATGAAAAAAGGATGGTACACTCACCTCATATAAAAAACATGGCTCCTAACCCTCACCTAGGTGTCCCATCTCAAAAACAATCCCATAAAAGGGATTCTAAATCCAAGACTCCAGAAAATCTAAAATATAAAACAATTTTGTATAGAAAACATGTTGATGAACTCTATATGTATATAGGGTCCCACCATTGTGATCTATGTTGAATAATTATCAGAATGGACTACTCACACTCCCAATTTTGGCTTCCAGGGAACATAATACCCAAAACCTCTAAGATAGAAAAATTATCTACATTTTACATTAAAGTACACTGCGTTTCATCACATCCCTCATCCGAGAAATGTGAATTTAAATGGATAGAGATAAATGGGGTCTCCCTATTTAAAAAAACAGGGAATGTAGTTAAAATACATGATGTGTACTTTCCAATAACCATGTTTCCATGTTCTTTTTCATATGGCCGGACACACGGCCGTGTACCACAACACATCGAGTAATCTGAGTACATGGTGTGTACAGGTGAAATGTCATCCTTTCCCAAATGGGAATAACGCACATCGTGTGATCATAGAACCACACAACGTGTTGTTTGGATTTTGGAATGGGAAATCCTTCCAACTTCCCCGTAACGACGATTTTCTCCAAAAAATCATAGATCGAACCCCATGGGGTCTCTAGCAACCGTAATTAAGAAGTAAAACTAAAAATAAACTAATATATGGATATACAACGCATAAAATGTAAAACCAGCCTATCTCATTGTATAAAAAATGAATCTTTGGGTTTAAATCTGCTCCCAAAAGCAGCTGCACCTCGATTTGGTATTTAGCTATGTCAAGGACGAAGTCCAGAGTAATCTATTACACCTACCTTCTATTGGTCAGAGTGTAGCACACAAGGGAGGTGACATCCCATATACTTATGCACATAGGAACCCCAATGGGAGAAGATACTCTATTAATTAATTAATTAATTACTCATTTAACTCCCATCCTGAATCCCAAAACTTAGATATAGTTTATACCTCGCCTAAGGTCTACCCCTCATTCTAAACTCAAAAAAAGAGTCATAATATCAATCCAACAGTCATTTTTAGTGAAATAGAAACCTGAAACAACTAGAATAATTTTATATTTAATTAATTAAATTGTAAATATTCATCCAAAAATCCATGTGGTGAGAAGTCCACCAAACTAATGTCAAAGGGTAAACACCCTATTACATGACCAACATGGTGTCCTAAAAATTATCTAAGACCATATTATATTGTAAAATCATCATTTTACCCCTCATGAGAACCTGAGAACAAAAATTCTTATTTATGATCAAATCTAAAAATCTAGAAACCTCTGGTCCATATAATGTTGTTAGGATTAAACTATTATAAAACAATGGTCCAATATGATTATTGGTCAGTATGAAATTTGGAAAATATGATTATTGGTCCTTATGAACACTGGAAACTACACCCTTGGATAATAATAATACAATTATAATTTTTTTTAAAGTAGTAATGATGATAGATAATTGATACATAAATGACAATTGATGGGCTCATCCGTTATAGTTATGTCGTTTGACACCCACTAGTCTAAACATATGTGGGAGGTAGAATCACTGGGGATCTCCCTTGACCAAAACCAATTTGAGATTCAAAAAATGAATCTTTAATGAAATATTCGATGCAATAAGGTCATGTAATTGTAAATTACCACTTGGTCTATATTAGCTAATATACCCCATCAATCAACAACAATCACACATATTAATATTAGAGTGTATTTGGTTCTAATAATGGGTTACATGTCCTCGACATAGTCACTTAAATTTTAATTTCCTTTGTATAAAATATTTCTTATTCCATTATATCATTTTAAGAATATTTTTTCATAATTAAATATTTTTATAATTGAGGGAGTTTTTTGGACAGAAATGAAACATAATTTTCTGTTCTAAAATATTTAAACTTTCAAATTAAAAAATATTATTCTAAATAAGATATATATTTAATAAAATATTATTTTAAAACACTCTTATAATAATATAAGTTATAATAACATTTAATAATATCCATTGAAATGTTTTATAAGAGATTGAAATTTTATGTTTCTAAATAACTATTTTTAAATATATACAAGTAATTGTATTGAAAAGTTAGAATTATAACATTTATATGATTATTTAAGAAATATAATAATTATATTTGAAATAAAAATGTCGAAATTTTATCCAAATGAATTTATGATATTGTTTCAAAGTACATTATTTTTTATAAATAATAAAAAATATAGTTTTTGGTTTTCAATATATTTTATGACATCATATACATGTCATAATGATTTAATATTTCATATAACACAATACATTAATTGAAATATGATAGTTTATTAATATTATTAATTTTAATATATTTTAATCAATTTTTAATCCTCTAAGTCACTTTGTCTAGAAAGAAAATTTTGATTTAAAAATTATTACTTTGTGGAATCTTTCCTTTTACATTATAAATTTTTTTATTAATATCATGTATTGGTTGTGTTGGATGAAATTAACGTCAAAACAAACCCAAATTTCAAAAACCATGAATAAAAACCTGCGTAATCAATTTTTACGTCATTTTCCACAACCTAGTTTTCCAAGACCTATATTTGAAAATTGTCAAACTATTCCTCAACATTTATTATAAATACCCACCAACATAACAATTATCCTTAAATTCCAATCCATCCTCGTGGATTTGAGTGTGAGTTTTATCCCCTGTAGTCTCACCATGGTTTCCTCAGTCTCTTCAGGATCCATCCACATATTCAAATTGCAACTCTGTAAGGTAAGGGAAATCTTCACTTATCTTTTCCATTCAAGTTCCCTTTTCAGGATATCTGTATTATAATTTCTAAAAAATATTATATTTTTGTATTTACATAATCTCATTAATATAATAATAGTTTTTTATGAATAGAACACCCTTGAACACTCTAATTTTAACCTTTCATGAATCCATTTTTTCTACCAATCATGATATCGAATCAACTTCTCTAATATCCATATAATTTGTAAGAAATTATCTTTTCCTTTTATTTGAATATGAAAATCTCTTTTTTCAATGTTTACACATGTATATTTAAAAATGAATATTTATTTTTAGATTTACATATATGAAACCCTTATTTCCAATAATTGGTCTAACATGATGCAATGATCATGTCTTCTAGCTATATTCTATGAAAAATATTTGGATAGAAAACTAGTTCTATTTCTCAAATAGTTATTAATGAAATGATTCATTATGATCAATGTGGCATGATTAAAATTAATAAATAGCGAGTGTGTTCCCTAATATCACTCAAATTTATTTAGTAATGAGTTTAATATCTAGAGGTGACTTGATTTACATTACATTAGTAATTTTCATTTATGAAACTTTGGTAATAAACCATGGTGATGTGATTATGAATATATCATTTAAATGGTGTATTCAAATTTCTTTGTTAAGAATCATATTATTATTATTATGATATTCCTTTTGTTCATTCCTTATTATTGTTCCTTATGTTCTTTTTGATATATCCCAAGATAAAAATAAATATAAATCTCTTTCATTTTCACTTACTGGGCTTCATTATCATCCCTTTACATTTATATATGATTCCATGAAATGAGATGTAGTAAATGTAACTTAGGGTGAACCCATTATGGTGTATTAATGTGGACTTAAAGGACTGTTTTCTGTTTCCATATATTATATACCTTATTTCCATGAAAATAATATTTATAAGACCCATTGTTTGTATAATGTAATAAAATGTTATCTAATAAAAATTTTAAATCCACTAGTTTATATCAAGGGTCTGTTTAGTAATTTCTTGAAATTTTGACTTGAAAATTTTAGTATGAACACTAGGTATGATTCTAGATATATGAAAAAATATCGGTATCTTAGTATGTATTATGTAATTTTCTTCCAAAAAATTATATCCATATCTAGATACTATAAGGTGATGTGGATTTGGAAATTATTTACATAGGGGTAACACCTAAAAAAATGCTTTAAGATATACATGAATGAGAAAAAGTGAATGAAAATAGAATTTTTTATATATTGATTGACACTGCTGGGGTATTTTTTTTATAATCATAATATTTTGATAAACCATTTTATAGGATATATGTATAATTTAATTATTATTATAGGATATTAATATCATATTTATGAATGATTTTTTGAGACTTAAAATCAACTCAGTATTATAAGATTCATAAATGTAACAAATTTAGCACAATGTTTTTCTTATCTTGCAAAAAAATCCGAAAAATAGGAGGAACCATGTAAATAATTAGTCAAACAAATGATGTACTAATTGTTTACTCATGGAATATTGATTATAAAACATCATTAGAATAATTAATAAACTAACATTAGTTATGAATAATAAATTTAATCTAGTCGAGGGACTTGATTCGACTTGATGGGAATAATGTTTCCTTGGGAACTACATACGTCAATGCCGACCTGCATTCAGTTGATATATTGACCCATTGACTGTCAAACAATGGATAAAGGATTTAAAAAATTTATTTTCTATACTCTATTTCTAGTTAAATAGAAATTATCCTTTGAAGAATACTAATTAGAAGTAGAAGCTGATCAGTGGTAGAAATAGAATAAAAGCAAGAATCCATTAATTCATATCGATGTGATGTAGTTAGAAGAGTTTATGGGATTATTTTTAACCAATATTTAATCCCATATGATGTAAATAAAAATGGAAAATGGATTCCTATATCTCAATAATAAGGGAAATAAATTAGTGGGAATTTATGATATGAAAAATAAAATACATTCATGATAAACCTCTTACATTGATATGGATCCTAAGGAAATGGTTGATAGATTCTTCGGTGAACCGATACCTTATATGTATAGAAATATCTCCAGTGAATACTATGAAAACTATGAGGAGATAGTGTGGAGTTTTAGATGTTTTGATGTGAGTATGGACAGATGTTACGGTCTTATAGGTTGAATGAAGAGAAGAGGTACATGGATCAAAGATCATGGAAGAACACTTATTATGGGGGAGGTGGAATGCAAGTAAAACTAACCATGAGTAATAAATGTGGGATGAAAAAATTTGGAAACCTATTGCATGGGAGTGAAAAGTGATACATGTGCTGAATAAATGGCCATATAGCTCGAAAATGCCATCAATATATAATGCATCAAGTTCTCAATAATGAGTAAAAATGGAATATGGTGTAGGTCCAGCAATAAGATCAATTCAACAGGTTTGGAAAACATGGTAAGATTCCCAATCAATGTCCAAATCAAAAGAAAATTTAAGAAACCACTATCATCCTCAGCATATGTCAAGAGGGAAAGGATAGAAATTTTCAATCATGCCTGCTAAATTAGAGGCCCTGAATAATGTATTGGCAGGTACGCCCGTCGTGTTCTCAAAGAATGAAACTAATTTTTTTATTCTAGTTCAATTAATTAATTTATTTGATCCAGATTCGGAAACAATATAAAATAAATCACTGATCTTCTAGAAGTAGAGTTATCAATCAAGACTCGTTGAGGAATTAAAAAATTACCTAAAGCTTATAAAAAATCTTGTATTATCATTAGAATATACAATGTTATCACAAATATTGTATTCATTCCCATGGGGAAATTCAAAACTATACAAGGGATGGGAGATCTCTTAAATTATAATGATAAGATAAAATATAGAAGTTGGAAAATTTCAGTAGTCTTTAATGCCCAACCAGTAGACTTTTTTAATGAAGAGATATCTTTGTCTGAACATTGTCTAAAAGAACCTCACATATCCTTATTTATGGCAGTTATAGTTGAATTGGTATAAGGAAGAAAATTCAGAATGATAGAGAATGTACCCATCATTGAAGAATGCATTGATTTATTTACTCAAGAGTTACCAGGAACTCTCCCAAAAAGTGTGGTATTGTTCTCCATTGAAATTACACTTGGATCAAAGATGATATAAAAGAACTCCTAGGGCATGAGATGTGGGGGGTTATAAGAATTAATGAAAAAACTTCAAAATCATCATGTTAACAGATTTATCTGACCAATTATGTCTCCTAGTGGATAACATGTTCTCTTTTAAGTTACAAGGATAAATCAACATGGTTTCATGTTGATTATAGAGAATATACCAGGATCATAGTAAAGAATATGTACCATCTCCCATGGATTGATGGTTTCTTTGATAATATTTATGGGGATAAATTATTCTCTAACATTGAACTTTTATTTCTGAATAAACAATTTAGGGTGAATAAAGAAGAGATTATAAAGACTTATGTCTAAAGAATTTATATGAATTAAAAGTTATTTTTTATTCCAATTATTTTAACTGATTCTCCATCTATATTTACGACTTTCATGAATATAACCTTTAAATATTACCTAGAATATTTCGTGCAGTTTTTATTGATGATATATTGATATATTATAAAATTCTTAAGAATAATGAGGATCATCTATGGGTTACTTTGGGAGATCCGAGGATAGATAATCTATTTGTAAAATTAAAAATATGTGAATTTTGGTTACAACAATTTGAATTTTTAGGGAACATTATAACCAATGAATGATTCTCAATTTACCCTATAAAGATTATGGTTGTAGAGAAGTGGCCTCATCCTAAAACAGAAAATAAGATTCTTTGTTTCCTTGGTTTAAATAATAATCTAAGAGGATTATGAAAATAATTTCATGATTTATAATACTCTAACCATGTTAACTCAAAATGGGGATCAGTTCATCATGAAAAAGGAGTGAGATGAATGTCTACAAGAACTGATGTATGGATTAATTATTTCCCCTATGTGAACACTAAAATGTTTCAATGAATGATTACTTATTTATATTGATGAATTCTTGAATGGTATTTGGTGCATCCTTGTGTAAAATGACATGGTGATTTCTTTTGCATCTCTGTTGTTAAATCCCCATGAGTAGAATTATCCTACTCATGAACTAGAGCTAGCTGGGGTTATTTTTCTTATTAGTATTTGATGAACTATATTTTGGTGGATTAATGTAATATATACATATACCACAAATGATTTAAGCACACTGAAGAGAAAGAAATTGAATACCATAAACAGAGATGGTTGGAACTTCTTAATGTCTGTGACTATTCAATTCATTTTCATACCAGAAGATCCAACAAATCAACTGATGCATTATTTAGAAACTACCCTATTATGATGTAAATGATTAGGATTTATGTAGATCTATTAATCAAGGTCCAATTAATGTTGTACATTGAAATCCAAATGGATGGGACATCATCAACCCTATCCCAAATGATTTCTAACCCATCACTACTATAGAAGATAATGAAATCTAAAATAGAAGATATTTTTTACAATAGAATATAAAGGCTTCGGAGAATAGAAATATTCCAAAGATAAATATTGATCATGAAGGTGTTCTAAAATTGAGTACAATGATTTTTTTTTTCAATCTATCACATAGATAAACAAGGATTTGATGGATAAAGTTCATATCTCAAAATTCACTATAAAAATTGGAAGCACTTAAATATATATGGACCTTATATGTCATTATTTATGGGATAATATGTAAACGGATATCTCTGACTACACTACAAGGTGATTGGTATGTGAAAAAGGGAATTAGAAGAGAAAACTTCATATATGGGTATTGTAATCACTTACCATGCCAACAAAGAAGTCAGACAATATCACTATATACATCTCCATTGGTATCCTAAAAAATCCAAAGGAAACAATTTGATTTGGATTATACTATATCGACACCTCAAGACTTCCCATTTCATTACTAGTTGGTAAGATTTCTCTCTTGACCAAATTTCCACGATATACGTAATGTAGGTTATGAAGTAACATGGGGTTCCACTCTTTATCATTATTTATCATGATCCAAGGTACACATATAAATTTTGGATAAGTATTAAATAGTCACTATATACCAAATTGAATTTCAGTATGGCCTATCATGCAAAAATAATGACTAATATAAATGAACTATTCAAAAACTCAAGGACATGCTGAGAACAATATCAGGGGAATATAAATGATGATGGAATGAAAACATCACATTAGTTGAGTTCTCATACAATAAAAGATTGCACTCGATTATCAAAATCAAACCATATGAAGCTCTATATGGGAATTGATATTGATCTCATACTTTTTGGGATGAAGTTGGTGAGAGAAATTTATTTTGATAGACATTGTAATATAGATGATAGAAAATGTTCATGCCATCCAACATCATATAAATTTCACTAAGAGTTGGAAAAAGATTTATGCTAAAAACAATAAAGGTGTCTTTGAGTTTGATGTTGGAGAAATTTGTTTCCCTTGGATATCATCATGTAAGAGAGTAGTGCAATTTTTAATGAAATTGAATCTTTTGCCTAGGTACAATAGCCCCTAAAAATCATTGATCACCTAGGAGAAGTGGTCAATTATTCAACACATACAACAATGATTTCTTAGGTTCATGTTGCATTCCATGTATCTCTCATGAGGAAGTATGTTACACCTTGACAATTTTTGAAATATTTTTTTCTGAATTAATTTATTCTTTTTTATATTTTTCATTTCACACAATAATGAATATATGTTCTTATATATAAAATAACTATGTTTGGATCTCATTATATGAAAAACGATTTTAATATTACACGATATTCAACACTTAAATTATCTTGGTCTATATATAAAATTATTTTTGGCTGGTATTACACACAATACTGTAACACATTGAATGCTAGCAGTAAAGGAAAGGCTGAGTATTACAAAACTACATTATAAAAATATTATTATTAAAATATTATTATAGTTACCACCAAACCATTGGAATGAAAGTTAAAAATAAAATAACTAAATTACGAAAATATTATTTTGAAAAGTGTATAAAATAAATTATTTGGTTATCAATTAGTATAAAAGAATGATAGAACTGCTTCAAAATTAATTAATTGCATTATGAAGAAATTTATTATTTGAGGTAAAAACACAATTTTAGGTAAATAAATTAAACCTACCACTTTTGATTAATTTTTTAAATAAAATTTATATATTATAAACTCAATCAATATTTTTTATACACATACAATAAATATGATACGTATAAGATAAGAACAAATCAAATTTTATAAATAAAAATATGTATTTTCAAATAGGTAATTTTACTACCTTTTAATGAAGAACCCATTTTTGATATTATATTATATACATAAATAATACATATATGAACAAAAAAACTTAAATTTTGATAGTGGAATATCAAAATTTATATTGGGTGATTTTTTTTATTTTTTCTAAGATGATTCTTTTTGTGATGAAAAGTGGAAAAATTGAATTTTAATTCAAAATTGATTTTTCAACTAATTTATTTATATACAAAAATTTTGTTTTAATTTTTTAAAAGAATAAATAGATCAATTATACATCAATTAAATCAATTAAATTCATTGGAATGGTTTTTATAATGAATTTGGATATAAAAACATTTCAATCATTTGAATATGTTTGATCTAAAGACACACATTGTCGACTCGTCTATAAGATTATTTTTAATTTAATATTCATCCAATTATGTGATTGGATTTTTCTAAAAATTATTTCATATATTTAATAATAATAAATTATAATTACTATTATTGTAAAATAAGTTTTTGGAAAAAAACATTAGTGAATGTTATTAAAATTAATTACAGTGATTCAGAGAATATATATTTTAACGAAGAACAAAATCATAAACATAATGCCCAAAGTGACCTATAAACATGTCAGATATCCATTTTATATTCATATATATACCTTATAAACAATTTTATATAATTTGACCATTATTTTAGCAATGTGGAATAGAAAAAACAACGATGGAATTCTTTATTGAAAAATTTACATGACCACCACTCCTCCTCCACTATAAAAAAACTCACCCCTTCTACTTATTCACACCTCTAAAACCCTTTTATTTCCCAAAATGAGATCCAATAATCCCATAATATCTATAAATTAACCCTATAAGACAAAATTTTGGGATAAATCCAACCATTGAAGCCCTTTGGTCCAAACCACGAGGAGTTACCCAAAGAAGAGGTAACATCCTTCCTCATACTCCATTCCATTATTTTAATACTCAACCCCATTAAATATTCATATTCCACAATAAAAAGATATCCACATTATCATAAATATATTTATTTTATTTTATTCTAACGTATATATCTGCACTTACACACAACTTCATCTAATTTGAAACAAACATGCAGTTCGTGTGTATAGCGACCTTATCCTTTTATATATAACATTACATGATTTTAAGAATAATTATATATCACCGTATAGGCCAAGGATAATGATGTATAGTTTCATGGAAGACGAGGTACATAAAACTGAATTCATGGAACTAAATATAAAATTTTATTATATAGACTTCATAAGGAGCCCTTAATTTCTATTATTCTCAAAAATCTTCATATAATAACTTGGGAATAACATGAACAAAGGGATGAGCTAAAATCCATGTAAGGGAATAAGAATAAGAATAAACCCTTAACACATGGGTTAGAAGACATGCAATAAAGATAAAAAATTTAATTTAAAAAATGAAATCATAACATATTAACAAGGATTCATTTAATGATCAATTCATACAAATGTGAAATTAATTTAAATCAGGACATTAGTAAAGTCAAGGCTTACTGCCAAGATTTTTTCCCATAATAGCACAAGCCAAGGATAACCAGCAAGACCGTCTCACATAACATCTCAGGAGACATAACTTTACCCAATGCATTGGAGATATATCTAGGCACACCCATCTTAGAAATTTCATGACTATTCATTCTGTATAAATAACCATAAATTTTCAATCATATGAAAATATAAGGGAACCCATGGAGATAAATGAGTATCACATTCATGACATAAAGAATAATGAATGGTTGTATCATGAAAGTGTCCATAAGGGAAAAATATTAATAAATACATGGTAATTAATATGGGAAAATAGGAATATATCATGGTAAGTGATGTAAAACAGATGTGAAAACATGTAAGAAGAGTTTTTAAGAATTTCATAGCATAAAAACAGTTTAGTGTGGTTTTAAAGAAAACACTAAACAGAATTGAAGATTTAAAATGGGATATTATATAATAAAAACCAGAGGTGGTACATTAATATTATAATAATAAATAGACTGATTTTATAACAAAAAGGGAGGTTAAAAAAGGATATATTGCACCTGAAAATATCTATGAATTTGGGAAGTTCCATTAAAACAGGTTTTCTTATTGGAAAGTATCGAGGAGGGAATAAATTAAAAGAATGTATATCCCTGACAGATAATAAGGGATGTATATTCAAACATAATCATAAATTATATAAATAGTCTATAAAAGTTTTAAATAAAAATAAAATACAACTTCATTTGGGTAATAAGAAGGACAGAGCAACCAGAAGAAATAAATGCAGTTCGGGTAGAATTATTTACATATTATCAGCATGGAATCAGGTGAACAAAATAGGGTTTCATGAGAGAGAATGGGGTTTATAATCACCTATTAATCAGGAAAATGTAAGGGGGTTTTAAATAATACCTCATAATTAGGGATTATACATAAAAGGGTGTAGCATAGAGGACAATCATGAGTAAAAATGAAATAAAGATGATCTTTTAACTTAAATATGATGGTGATATCTTCTTCATCTTAACAACCTGAATAACCAAATTAAGTTCATTAATTAAAAATTTGAGAACAAATTATTTATGTAAAATATTTATTATATCCTTTTTACGTGCATTTATAACCATTCTTATTAGTTATGATGTTCAATTTCATTTTTCGGGTCTCTTTGCTTGGTTGGTTTTAATGATCGGTTCGTGTTCAGATAAAAATGTATGATGATGGTGGATGTCCAAAATTGAATTTTTATGTTAATATTGAACATCAATTTGATTACATGGTTTTAAAAAATAATTCCATTTTTTGGAGTGAAGATGAATTATAATATAAAACCATACTGATAACCATTTTGGTTAATCAGTGGGTTTTTATTACAAAAAACATGTTCTGGTTTACAACTTAATAAAAACGGTACAAAAGGATTAAAGAACATTAAATCGAGTATATTACATATATAATAATCTGGTTCAACCATTACAAAAATATTTTCATTATGAGAATTAATGATGATAATAGAAATTGATGAATAGTTTCCCTTTAATGTGCCAAATTAACACATCTCAAATAGTGTTTTCATTTCTTTAAAATAAAAGGTAGGGAAAGGGAAGATGATAATGAAATATATCATTAGCATAAAATCATTCTAGTTCATTTATGGTACTGGATTTTTCATACCATTTTAATGAGTAGAGTTTTGGAAAGAAAAGAGAACAATGGAACTTAAAAATGAAAGAAATGAAAATAGGAATTTTACCTCTTGAATCAACCATCAATGAGTGCTTCTTATGGGGAATGGTTTTGGTATTTTTAGGAGACCAAATTCTGTTGGATGTGGGTATGAAGCAAGGGAAAATATTTGGGTAGAATATATTTAAGGCAAAGGCTTGAGAGGAGTGAAGATAAGAGGTAGTGGGGAGTTTATAATGGAGGAGAGGAGGGTTTTAATAATTTTTTAATCATTTGTTTATTAATTTCCCTCAAGACCAGAAACAGTGATGAATCAATGCCCAAAATAGTAAATGGACTATGTGAATTTGAGTCAATGGTTGTGACATCATCCATGATTCTAGAATAGTCTATTTAACTTATAATGTATATATACAGAAAATTACATTATTTAACTATTAATAAAAAATTCAACTATTTTAGAAAAATATCAACAATTCACCAAAACCATTTTCGATGTGTAGTATCCAAAAATTAATTGAATTTTTCAAAAATATTTTTATAAATATGATATAATTAATTATTAATTAAAATCATAATTTACTTGAAAAATAAAAAATTTAATAAATATATTTATTTATTCCATGGTATAGGTATATCGTGCATTCACATGAATATTATTTATATACTTTAAAAGGTATGGTTACCAATCAATAGTTCATATCACTATTAATAAGTGTATGTTACTATTCATAATGGAATTTTAATATTTACCAAAAAAAATATGTTTTTCTTATCAGACTACAAATAACTTATTAATCGCTACCGTGTATGTCAGATTTTCAAAATTCAAAACAATGAAGTGCCAAAATTTTGTTTAAAAAACATATAGAAATTAATAGTTAATTGTGTTGTAATTTTATTTGATTATATTACATATATATAAGAATGAAATTTCCATATAAAAATATTGGGTCATTACATTCTTCCCCCTTATGAAATTTCACCTTTGAAAATTCATTTTACATTTTATGCCATAAAAATATGTGGGTACTTTTCCTTCAATACATCCTACAGTTCCATTGTAGCCACTTTTTACATATGGTTACACCAATGTAACCTGACCAGGTGAGTAGTATTGTTATATAGAACATTGTCTCTACGATATAAGATCTTCATTGAAAGCCCTCGTAAGAGAGATCATCCTCCAACTATAGCACCTATGAAGAGGGTACATGTGAAGGGTCTGGTATGTACATATTTAAGAGGGATACATGAAATAAATCATATAATTTGGAAATTGTAGGTGGATGTTCGGGTTGATAGGCCACATCTCTGACACGATAATGGATCTCGAAGGGGCCGATGTACCCGGGACATAACATTCCATTCATTCCAAACCACATTACATTATTCCATAGTGATATGATTAGAAATACTATATATCCATGTTTGAACTCAAGGTCTCATCAATGATTGTCTGCCTGACTATTTTTTCGAGAGCTTCCTTGATATATTACTGAAACATTTTCACATTCTCCATCATTTCATAAAACATTTCAGGTCCTAGTAGCTTACGCTCACTAACATCATCCCCACACGTCGGTGTTCTATACCTTTTCTCATAAATGGCATCATGTAGTTCCATTTTTATGATCGAGTGAAAAATATTATTGTATGAGAATTCAACCTGTGGAATAAGTTGGTCTTATACACCTTTAAATTCCATTGAACATACTCTCAATCTATGTCCTAGTGTCTCAATAGTTATCTCATATTGGCCATCATTTTTAGGATGAATGGCCATACTATTGTCCAGTTAAGGGCTTAGATCATGTTGGAGACTTTTCAAGAACATTGAGGTGAGTCTCAGATAACGATTGGATACAACAGATTGTGAAAATACATACATCCATATCACTTCTTTGATCTAAATCTGTAAAAGTTTTTCCAACGAAAAGTCCACTCGAATCACGATAATGTTAGTTGTCTTCATAAGATAATCCACAATGACACATATAACATTGTTTCATCTAGAATTCCTTGGAAGTCCAATGACAAGGTCGATAGTAAGGTTCTCCGACATAGATGTTGGCATGGGTACTGGTTGCATCATCTCCATAGATTTTTTCCTATCATCCTTCACTTGTTGAAATACCAGTCTCTTTGATGTAGATTCAGCAATCTCCCATTTAATATTGTCCCACCAAATGTTTTAACAGCGATATTGATACATCTTTGTGTTCCCTGGGTGGATTGAGAAGTATAAGCTATGTGCGTCATTCAGAAGCTTATTCTTTATCTCTAGATCCATTGGTACATATAATCATAAAACAAATCTTACAACTCTTTCTATATCAAATTTTAAATTAGGGGATTTATAATTTCTGATAACATCCAACCTTTTCATAATTTCAAAATCTTTTCTTTGGGCATCGTATATTTTCTCCATGTGGAATGGTTAAGAAATCAATTGAGAAAAGATTGATCATGTTCCCCCTTAATTATTCCCATTACCATCCTTTGCAAATATAAAAAGATTATATTATTTTCAATTATCATCATTGATAAAGACGGAGGATCTATTCTACTTAGAGGATCCTTCAATTTATTTTCCTTACCAGGATGGTAGTGGACTGAGAAGTTATAATCCTTGATGAGCTCTACCAATATTCATTGGTGAATATTAATCCCTTTTGTGTGAATATATATTTGAGACTCTTGTGGTTAGTATATATGTAACACTTCTCTCTATAGAGATAATGCCTCTAGATTTTCAATGCAATGATCCTAGCCACCAACTCCAACTCATATGTGGGATTGTTTTACTAATGGATTTCAAGATACCAAGGAGCGTAGACTATAAATTAATCATTTTTAATTAGAAAACTACCTAATCCATTATTTTATGTGTCACTGTAATCCACAAAGGGTTCTCCAAACATTGGGAGTGTGAGTACTTATGTAGTGATAAGCCTCTTTTTGGACTCCTTAAAATAGTCTTCACATTCATCAGTCTATACAAGCTTTACTACCTTTAGTGTCAGCTTTGTCACTAAATTTTTAATATATCATACTAAAAGTATACCAAAAAGAGGTTTTCAGTATTTCTAAATAACATGTTTCAATCTAATACAGAATAATATAATTTATATTCTTCTAAAATAATTATAAAGTCTTTAAAATGAATTGAGTCACATTCTCTTCTTTTTCCAAACATTTTTGAAATTAATTTAACTTCATATTTGAATACATATTTTTTAAGATGCATATTATATAGAAAAAAGAAACTAATAAAAATTTATTTTCTTGGTAAATATCTAGTATCTTCATCGAGTAGGAAATAATTCTATGTATCATTATCAAATTCTAAAGCTGGGTATATTTTAGCAGGAAGTTGTTGTGCACAAGTGTTGTCTATGAAACATGTTTTAATGGTTTTTTTATTTAAATTTAATTGTGTTGTAATAAAATTCAATAAAACAATTATTATAAAAATTTCAATTAATCCAATAAAACATTCATGTGAAATACATTGACCTGAGGCACCATTTCATAAGAGATCATTCACAAATGAATTTTTTCTCTTATGAATTTTTAATGAAGGAAAATCAACATGAAGAAATATTTACTAATTATTTTCCAATTGATAGATCTGATTTAATTATAACCAAATAAGGTTTATTTAATTCTTTTTATTTGAATTTTACATAAAATGTAACTTAATTTTATATCCTAGTGTATATGTTTTTAACATTATCTTATTTTATATTTTTAATCATTTCTCTTCCACGTATCTTATCTCTACATAACCCTTCAATTACCATAAAATAAAATAAAGTATTTCAATCATACTTTTGAATCCTCGTGATACTCTTTAAATCCTATCTCTTATCTATAATCCACACCATCATTTCCATAATTTAAAAATCCCCAATTCTATTACGAAATAGAAAAAACATAGAAAATTGATGGTGCCTGTATAGGACAAATTAAAAGAAAAATGGCATCAAGAATGGTTTTTAGTGGATGTGTAATAGACATCAGCTGGTTGGATAATAAATATATGTTACCCTATAATTTTCATAATCATCAATGATGGGATTTTTTATGAGAAATAATTATTGATTTTACTTGAAAAATAATTTCATGACTGTTTATAAATGTAGATTTTTTTCACATGTGTGATAATGAAGACATTATCACTACAATAGTGACCCAAAAGAATCTTTTTATATCTTATTTGTATATATATGAATCTTTTAAGATCCATTATTAAAGATATTATTTCTTAATAACTTCGTTTTTTTATCTATAAATATATCTATTCCATCATATATCATAAAGACACAATTTAGAACAACATGTATTGAAAAGAAACAAGTAAGGGACTTATAGCGATAGAGAAAAGTTCATATAAGCTTTATTCTGCCTATACTCTATTGGATAAATTGTGAATTTAAAAAATTTATCTTACAATGTCTTACACTTCATTATTTGTTCATGGTTGAAAAACATTTCAACTTGCATGATATTTCCTGAGATATATGTTCCATGTTTTTAATGCATCATTAAATTTTTATACTTTTAGAAATATTTAAACCATAATTGTTTATATTGATGGTTTTCTGTTGGATGAATACACCATAGTGTATTATTATGGTCAAACAAAAATAACTAAAAATATCTTAATGACAAGTGATTTTTATGGGAATTATTCTATATATAAGTTGTTGCCAGTGGTATCCAGATAATAAGTTGAATTTGATCCTACTTCAACTCATGGGGAGTCATCCTACCTAGAAGAAAGACCTATTTTGGTATATAGACAATATTAAAGTGTTGAAGAAAGATAATATCATGATAATGAGACTCTTTCTAAGAGGAATGTATAGTTACATTTGTTCGTTGATTAGCAGAATGAATTTAACCGCAAGAAACTTCACCTCATGATTCCCTATTCCTGTTATATTCAATGGAGAATGGGTAGCCTATAATGTTACTCATTTTTCTATTCTTAATGAAAGTTCAATATCAATAAGACCAAAAACTTTTACTTGTATTCTTGGTTTCATTTTGATGAATTGGATAGAGTAACACTGTAAAGGGGAATTAGATCCTAACCTGTTGAATCACACCATGATGAATACATAACTCATACTAAAGGAAGTCAAATAGTCAGTGGTGAATGTATAGAAGCACAAAAGGAAATATTTACATTTATCCATGATGAATGTAGAAATTAATAAGTCTATTGTAACAATCATAACTAGAGTTTCTTAGATTCGTTGATCATTTTATTTCAATGGGATAGATACAAGAGACCACATCGCTATTGATTGATTAGTTTAGAAGTACTCAACTAACAAGATACATAAATGGTTCCCTTATTATATTGGAAATTATACATAGAACATGATAAAAGAAAATAATCTACTTTTATTACTTATTTATAGATATAATCTTTACAACCTAGGGAAGGAAAACAAAGTAAAAGGTAAACTAAAATTCTATGTGAGGGTTATATAAATCATTAATATGTGAGGTAATATGAATAATTAATATGAATTATGGTAATGTATATAAAATAAAAACTCATGTCATTAATTCACTAAGAATGATATTGAATATATTGATTTCTACATAGTGAAAACATCATCAAATGTAATAACCTAATTCGTAATGAAAAAAATTTATTAGTTGGACATCATGTATCGAGAATATTAACCATTAAACATCAGGATGATTTTATTCTATGGACACATGCCATTAGATTATTCTTGTAAAAAACATGATTGGTTTGTTTGAAACTATTTTGTCTCATAATAATTGTAGATGCATGTATGAGATATAAATGGCACCACTAATCACTACATTTCAAAATCAATATTCAAAAATAGATTCAGTTATTGAATAAGATTAATTATTGAAAAATACAAATTGATTAGTGGATACATATTCATACACATTTCTCCAATTATAATATCCTTAATTAAAACACCATATGTTAAAATGGTACACGAATATGGAAATAATTATATCCTTGATATAATAAATATCGAAATTTAATAAAATATTCAATAAATTATGATCAAAAAAATGAAAGGGAAGTATGAATACACCACACATAATGAAAAAATAGATAATAAGGAATTACCAAAGGGAATATAAAAATAGATTCTATGAAATAATGGATTTAAATACTAAATGGGAATTCATTATTGAATATAGTTATAGATTATGATTAATAATTTCAAAATGATGTGAAAACATGTAAATGGATTTTTTATGAAATTTTAGAAATGAGCCTATTCGGTGTGGTTTGAGGAAAAAATTAGAGTATTTAAAACTAAAAAAAAGAAATAATTTTTTTAATAAATCCATAAACAAAAAAAATAAGTTCATGATAAAATGAGTTATTTTTGAAAAATATGTGCAGTGTAATATAGATTTTGGATTAAAGTTGAATATGGGTAAGACACTGGGTAGTTCCCTTTAATCGGGTATACATATTGTGAATAATTGAGATAGGAACTATTTATAAAACATGTATTTACTTATAAAAGAAGGATGATATTATCCAGATACATGAGTTTGGAACATATAAAGAATATGTACATAATGTACATAAAAATAAATAAGAATTAAATTAGTATAAAGAGAGAGAAAGCGTAACCGAATGGAAAAAATAGAGGTTCTAGAATTGTTTCTTACCTTATGTTTGAATGTGTTCTACACATGATCTTAATCTCATAGATAATTTGATTAAATTCATTAATTAATTTATTAAAAAAATTCTAGAAGAATTTTATTTTTTATAATTTTATTATGTTCATTTGATGTATTTTTTGATGTGTTATAAAATACAATTTAATCGTTCAAGAGTGTTTGTTACCTTGGTTTTCATGATTGGTTTTATTTGTATACATTTATGAAAAATAAAGTAAAATTTGAATAGTCATCGAAAACTGAAATTAGTATTTATTAATGAAATTATAGAATATGTAATGGTATTATATAACATTTTGTTTCCTCATATGAGGATGATTCATTTGATAAAGTTCTAATGATAAAAATTTAGATTATTTTTTCATTTTTTGGATTATCAGAAACTATTCATTTTTATTAATTAATATATGTATGTATATATATATATGTATTATTTCTAGAATAGTAAATAATATTTATTATATATAATATAATATTTCATAACCATGAAAATGGGTCTATGACCATACTTGAAGGCAAAAATGAAAATCAAAAACTCATCATCTTTGTAGGTGGTAAATTGGAACCCCAAACATGATGTTTTCATTTTTAGGACAAAAATTGGAAATAAAAAGGAATTGATGATGGAAATTACATTATCATAATAAAATTATATTATATATTATATACTATAGTTTTAATATATTTTTGTAAATATGAGGTAATGAAATTATAAGAAAATATAATAAATTGAAAGAAATATTTAAATAACAAAAGTGGATATTACCTCTTCAATTCCTCTTTGTCAGAACATCCTGAAGGTACATTAAAATGATCTTTTGGGTGATAAAAAAAGAAAATATAATGGGTTATAGTATTTTAGGAGGTATTTGTTATAAATTAATAAATATTTCAGGCTTTGGATGTGTGATGAGTAGAGGTGGTGAGGTGGGTATTTTAAAGTTGATGATTGGGGTGTTTTGTCATTATTTTATTTATTTGTTTAATATTTTACTTTAAGACTATTAATTTTATAGAAATTATTACTAAATATATTAAAATAGTTAATGATAGTTCTTAATTGTGGGCTAACATCAATAATAAATCATCTATGTATCAATAATTTGGGTATTTGTTAAATACCTTAAATTACTATATTTCACTATTCACCAAAAAATCAACTATTTTATAAAAAAGACAAAAATACACCCTATATATTATTTAAAATAATTAATTAAAAAATTATAAACGTTTTATGAGAATAATTTATTTATATGTTTAATTTTATTGTTAAATAAAATCATCATGTACTCGAAAAATATAAATTTAAATATTATAAATCATTTTATGATACATTGAAAATTTTATTATGGTTTCATAAAAATATAATATGATCATAATAGAAACGAATTTTGATATATGAATCTATTATATGAAAATATATTTACTTATATTTAATTATATTAATTATAAAATTGTAAAAAATCATGTTTTAGAAAAATACTAATAAATAATTTATTGTTTTTGAAACATTTTTATACATATACGTTGATGTAATTATGTAATAATTTCCCTTATAAGGATTAAAAATGTAATCTATAATTTCATTGGTGAATTTACTATTCTATTGGGGACATTACTATTCCTAATGATCACAATACTATTCTAAGAGTCATGTTTAAATTTAAGAGTATGTCATTATTTATTTAGGATTGGTGTTGTTTGAAACAAAATCTATTTATTTAAGAAGATACATAAAATTAATCATTGGGGTGTTATGTTCATCCGCCTTTTAAAATTTCATGCTTGAAAGTTCCTTGAATATTGCCTTCTAAACAGAAGAGGGAGGTTCTTCTTCCTACCATCTTCAGATTCTCACACTTCTTCATCCATTTTATTTTTTATCCAAATAACCTTTACAAGTTGATTCGTTTAATTTATCAATCCATTGTCTCTTTTGTCAAGAATATTTATGGGATAATCACATTGAAAATAATCATGTTATAGTTTAATTTCATCATAGGTGAAAACATGTGTTGCATCTAGCTAGTACATCTTTGAAAATGATATATAGAACCAATTGTGAACATCAGATAGAAATGTTTTCATTTATAATGAGTAAGTTGTAACTCCAATTTCGTCAATGATTTTTAATGGAACAATGAATATGTGGCACATTTTCCATTTTTTCCAATACTAATGACACCCTTCAATAGATATAATTTCAGAATGACATGATCTCCAACATGAAATTTCAAATCCTTTCTTTCGTTATCACCATAACTCTTTTTTCTACTTCGTTATTCTTTGATATGTGTTTGAATGGTCTTTAAATATTTGATTTTTTCCTCCAAATTCTATAGCCCTAAAATATTAATTTCACGATCTTCATCCCAGCATGTTGGAGTTTGACACCTCTTTCGAAATAAGGCTTTATATGGATCCATTTGAATCCTATAATGGAATCTATTATTTTAGGAAAATTATACCAAAGGAAAATATTGATCCAATATACATTTAATGTAATGTTATCATGATATCAACACATATTCTACTATTTTAATACTCTTTTCATACTATCAACCAGATTTACAGTGATAAGAAGTACTCATATGAAGTTTAGTATCCAAAGCCTTTAGAAGACACTTCAACATTTTTTTTTGACAGGGATCCAAAAAAGAAATTACTGATAGGGATGCACCATGGAGTCCTACAAATTCATTAAGATAGAATATTTCTAGGCACTCATGTAGAAAATCTTCCCTGATAGTGATGAACTGTTCATATTTGTTATGTGGATCAACAATAGCCCATATTTTATTATTCTTTATAGGTGTCCTTGGTACTATTGTGAAAAATTACATATTAATATCATCCCACATAGATATAATAATATCTAGAAGATTCATGATTCTTCTATGATTTTTTCTCTTAGACCTCACTTGTTAACAATCTAAACACATTATGTTATCCTTCCAAAAATGATCATTCATATCTTTATACATATTGTACTAATAGGAAGTATAAATAAGATTGAGCTATGGTCATTGTATAAAAATTAACTTTGTATCTCTGGTATTTATGGGACACATATCTATTTTCCTAATTTTATAATTCTATCCTCATTCACGAAGTCTTCTAATGCTCCATTATTATCAGAGTTAATTTTCTTTTAAAAATTCTCATAATGAGATTGAGATGTTTTTAACTACCCCAGTAATGATGGCCTAAGAGTCCATTAATAATAGTGATATTTTCCATTACTTAACAATTACCATATCTATTTTTACAAAATATATCAATATAAGATCCTTCAAAATCCATATTTGGGTTATATGATAGCGATATTTCTTATATAAGTCATATAATTCATTATTTTCCTTTCCTGTGTGGTATTGTATTGAGAAATCATAATATTTGATTAACTCAATCCATGACCATTTCCCCATATTATGTTCTTTTTGTGTAATGATTTATTTCAACCTCTATTGATCTGCATATTTCTCATATCTTTCACCATAAATATAGTGTCTCCATATCTTCAGGAAAACGATTACAGCTGATAAATCATGATCATGAGTTAGATAATATTGTTCACGAGTATTTAACTAACTTGATTCATATGAAATAACATTCCATTTTTACATAAGGACAGAACCCATTCCATTATTTGATGCATCATTATATATAAAAATAATAATTTCTTTATGGAAGAGTTAAAATTGGAGCATTGACCAATATTATCTTCAATTCTTAATAATATTTTGTAAATTTGTTTTCCATATTAACTTAAACCCCTTATGTGTGATCATTGTCAATGGATTAGCCATTCAAAAAATTTCTTCAATGAAACATTGATAGTAGCATTCTAAACTAATGAAACAATTTAACTAGGTTACATTCATTATCATGGAACACTCTTGTATTCCCTTTCTCTTCATAGGATGTACTGAGATTTTATCCCTACATTCAATATGACTAAGAACTGAAATTTCTTGAAGTTATAATTCACAAAATCCAAATATCCAATATAACTATTTTCAACCAAAAGTCATTGGAACAATTCACATGTGGTGCTCATGATCCTTATAGATTTTGGATTACACCCAGAAATTAACAATAAATAAAACAAAAAATTCTTCTAGATATTACTTTAACACGATGTTCATTACATTCATGAATTCAAATGATGAATCAGATAGTCCAAATTGAATTATTGTAAACTCATAATGTTTATACCTAGTTCAAAATAACGACTTTGTAATATCATCCTTCTCTACATACAGTTGATGATATCCAGAATGAATGCTAATATTAGAAAAATATTGTACCCCATGAAGTCAATAAAATAAATCATCAATTAGAGGAATATGATATTTATTGTTTTTTGAAATTGAATTGATTTCTCTAAATTCAATGTATATCTTCAAGGAAACATCTTTTCTCTTAACAAAAAGAACATGAGATACCTATAGAGATACACTGTGGAGAATAAATCCTTTATTACTCGACTCACCTAGTTGTTTATTTATCTTTAGTAATCCCATATATTCCATTCTATAAGGGGTCATTGATATTGGTATCATATCAGGGATTAAATCAATGGTAAACTCAACTTCACAATCTAGGGTATCCAGGTAATTTGTCAATAAATACATCATTGTATTCCTATAAAATTGGAATATTATAAATTTTAAGATGAATTTACTCATCCCTAGATTTTATTCCCTTCCTCCCCAAGAATATCATTCAGTAGAGCTACATGGGGTGGATATTGATCAAAATAAAATGATAATGCTTTATTTCTAAAGCTATGGGATTCTACCTATTCAGGGAAAATAATAATTTTCTCCTTCTTTAAATAAATTCTCACATCATATTTTGAATTTCAGTACATACCAATAATTATAAGAAAATGAACTATAGGTATGATGAAAATAATATAAAATAATTCATGTTTATGTGTTAAAAAGGGTACTTAATGAAAAAATTTATACATATTGGGACTTCCCATATGAGTTTTGACTGATAAATCCCCTGTTAAATCACAAAGAAAATGTATAACTTTATTGTAAAACTATATAGATATAAAATATTTTGATGATCCAGAATAAAATAAATCATTGTATATATCTAAAGATATTATTAATGCATATTCCACGACATCGTTGGGTACTTCTATTTTAGGTTTGGTGATTGCATAAGTATGGCCACCTCTCAATGGCTTCTTCTATAGTATATTCCCCTGATGCTTGTTACATTGATGGGAATAATTCCCTATTATTATATAGTTAACATATTAAATAACAATTGATTATTTCTTCCCTTTATAATCTCAATCTTAATGAAATTATATTCATAATTATAGAAAACTCACATACCTTTCAAACATTTACCATGATGATTCTTTTCACAATTTACACACAATAGAAATTGATTCATTACCTTTTTCTTCATTGAAACCAAACATTTTCCTTGTTTATTAGAAGACCTATGGTTTCCTTGATTTCACCTTGATGAAGTATTATATTTCAAATTCCATCTTCAATTTAATGTAACTTAATTCAATTTTATCATATGAAAAAAATTATTGACTTGTTAGTGACCTTTAGATACATATTTTAATAACATAAAATAATTGATCAATATTATCTTCGGTATCATATATGTAATCTATATCATACTGTGCTAGTATTATGAAGGAACCCTTATACTATGAAACACTCTCTTCTTCCATTTTCATTAAGCTAATGAATTTTATATTTATGAGAGTTCTTTTATCAAAAGGGGATTATTTTTTCAATAATATTTTAAAAAAAATCCATTCTATGTCTTCAATTTCGTCTTCCACCATAGTATTTTGAACGAAATATTTACATTTATCATCATGCCCTAAAGTAATTATACTTATAGTACTACATTTTAACTTTAATAGAATCCCAATGCTTGAAATATAATTTCAAGGGACTTCATCCACTTGGAAACAACCACTAAATTTGTATTTCCACATAAATATGAGGGCTTTATCCACATGAAATGATACACCATAGGTTTAATATGGTTATTGATCAAGCATGATAATTTTGTCTCAATATAGACATTATTTTATCATCTCCAACACTAATTATGCAGACATGATCAGCGGAGAGATCACTACATTTTCCACGGGTATTGATTCCTTTCCATCAATTAGGTTCCATACAAAAATATTGGAGATCACTATGTTATCTCATAATCATTAAGATTATTCAGCCAAAATTTTCTATATGGAATTACTATATTTCACATATTAATTTAATATCTAGTTCATAACGGTTATACTAAAATATAAATGATACAAACTATAAAAACCCCAACTACAGTATCCTAAATTCAGTGGTAATTTTTTTAGAATAGAAAAATAATTTGATTCATTCCATTCGCTTTTATATCTCATCTTGACAACCTATGAAAGGTTAAAAAAATTGGTGCTCTACAATTCTCAGTACGGTTTATACGAATCAATTATAATAAATTAAATTCAATAATTCATAGTCATTATGGAAAGGTAAATAATTTAGAAAACACATTCCATTGATACAATTGGAATGATAATGCATCCATATATTTTTCATAAAGTGAAAATATCATGGAATATAATATATGAATACAAAATGATAAAAATGATTATTATTTGGATGTTACGTATCTATAATATTAATTATCCTACCCTCATAAATTTTTAAGTATGTGGGTAAAAACCCATCTAATTCTTCTTAAAAATTGGGTTTTCTCTAACTCTTTTATCCCATGAGACATAAAAATACATCAAGAGGATATAAAAAGCCCCACCCATCACTGAATGGCCAAATGATTCTTCAAAGATACATCCATTTCCAAAATAATATGAATTATCAAAATTTCTATATTTTTTAGAGGATATGGATTAATTATATCTCCCAAATTAAAACGACATTCTAGGAAAAGATCATATTTAAAAATAGTACATAGCTAGGGAGATAAAAATATTCACGACACATGAAATATCGATATTTTATGAAATCTTCATTGAATTATGATAACAAATGAAAGGAAATTATACATACACCACACACCAAAAATAAGTTGTGAATAAGGAATAAACAAAGGGAATATCACAATGGGGTCCATAAAAGAATGGATTTAAATCATACATGGACATTGATAATAGAAAATATTCTTAGAGCATGATAAATTATTTCCAATTGAAGTTAAAATAATTAAAAGTAGTGTTTAACAAACCATATATATGTTCCACTTTTTTAGGATTAGAGAAAATATTAAAGAGACGTTAAAATCTAAAATAGAATAATTTTTTGTATAAAACCAGAAATGAGAAAAAATAGTTTTTATTATAAAATGAGTGATTTTATAAAAATATTTTTACTGTAAATTAGATTATGAATTTTTCATTAAAATGGGTAAGAAATTGGGAAATTCACTTTAATTGATATTTCTTATAATTAATAATTAAATAGGGATAATTTTTAATAAAAATTACTTCCCCATAAAAGAAGGAAGATATTATCTGGATACATGTGTTTGGAACATATAAATATAATTATATGAAGTAATCAAATAGAAATAATAATAACATCTCGATAAACAGTGAGAAATCATAACTTGGATGAAGAAAATGGAGGTTCAGAAGGAAACCCTTACCTTATTGTGAATGTGTTCTGCACTGAATATTAATGTCATGGATAATTATAATTATATATTAATTAATTAATAATCTTTTATAAATTTATTTTATTTAATAAACTTTTATTGTGTTCATTTTTTGACTTTTATATGAGTCCTAAGACACCGTTTTATAATTTGGAATCATTAGTTTCCTTGGATTTCATTATCTATTTACTTGTATACATTTATTCAAAATCATGTATAATTTGAAGAGGTATCTAACACTAAAATTATATGTTATTAATGAAATTATATAAGACTCAATGTCCTTATATATCATTTATTCTAGATATGAAGAAGATTCATTTGATAAATAATTAATGATAACCATTTAGATTATTTTGGTGTTTTTTTTATCCTGAGCTAGCTTTGTTTTATTAATTATTATTATGTATATATAATTGTTTGAGAATAGTAAATATATATTTTTACACATATTATTATCTTTTTTAACCAAAAAATGGTTTTATGATTAGTATTGAAGAATTAAATGAAAAATAAAAACTCTTTGAATATAGAGACTGTAAATCGGCATCTCAGGGATGAAGTATTCATTTTTAGAAAAAGGGGGGTTAATTTATTATGGATATACCATTATCTTAATAAAATTATAGTATATATGTGATACTGGAGTTAAAATTAATGTTTTGATATAGTAGTTAAGTAAAGGATAATAAATTAATGAAACTTGAAAAAACAATAAAAGAACAAAAAGGGATTTTACCTCATGAATTACTCTCCATGAGAACATCCTTAAGTAACATTGAAATGGGCTTTTGGGTGAGACCAACATGACCATAACGTGGGGGTGATTTTTGGATAGGTATTGTTGAAAAAGTAGATTAGCCTTATGGATTTGGAGGTGTGAGGTAAATCGGTGGTGATAAGTGGTTTATATAGTGGAAGAGAGGGGTGTTTTTTTATTATTTTATTCATTAGTTAATTGTTTTCTTCTAGACTATGAATCGGAGAACTTTTATCAATAAATATATGAAAATAATAATATAATGTTAGTGATTATGGGATTATATATAATAAACATCGTCTATGACATAATAATTCATGTATTTGTTAAATATCATAAATTATCATTTTTCACTATTCAATAATTATTTAAATATTTAAAAAAACTGAAATATATACCATTATTATTTTTCATAGTGTATATTTTATAGATGAACTAAATTTTTTAAAAATAATTTTCTAAATGTGACATATTTATGTTTTAAATAAAATCATCCTTTAATCGAAAAATGTGAATTTTAATATTATAAATATTTTTATGATACATTGAAAAATTCAATAAGGTCCCATAAATTTATATTATAATTAAAAGACAATGGAATATAAATTTATGAATATAATTTATGAAAATTAATTTTTTTAATCATTATATTAATTATAAAACTGTAAATCAACATTTATGTACCGTAAAAATAATAACAACTAATTTATCATTTGCAAAATATTTATTTACTAATAATATGATATTATTTTATCACAATTTCATTTACAAGATGCCTAAATTTAATTTATACTATCATAGATGAGGTTTTTATTTTAATGGTCACATTAATATTTCCAAATTTCACATTACTACCCCAATGGTCATGATACTATTTAATAATATATTACTCTTCATCTATGCATGGTTTTTTGTGAAAAAAATGTTATTTATTTAAGAAGATACAAACCATACTATCATGTACTATTATATCCGTGAAATATGTAGAGATTATATAAAGATATATGAGGAGAGATACATTAATTTTGTAATAAAAGTGTAATCTGTGAAAACCCAGTTAGTTGAATCTAGAAAGTAAATTATGATTTTATGTGAAAGTGTTGTTTCTAAATATGATATAAATTAAGTTGAGTTGTAGGTTAGATCATATCTAGGGAGTTTTTTCCCACAATCACTAAAAGAATTATCAAGTCAATGTATTTTAAATTCAAATTTAGAATGCATGTATCAATTAATACACACATTAAACTCTTCTATTTCTGAAATTCAATGTGAAAAATTCTTCTAGGAAATCATCCAACATCATCAAGAAGATATAGTTATTATAGAAAGAAGAAACCATGTTTTTATTTATGAATAACATGTATCAATTAACTAATCTATAAAAATGATTTCCTTTTTTTTAAGAAAACAGTACCATAAATTAGAGAATTTCATATCAAGAGAAGACAAATGTATGTTTAATTATAATATTTTTACAAAATAATGGTTTGATTCATGGAAAATAATATTAGGGTTACATAAAAAATTGTTGGAGAAATTCATAAAATAATTGTATGTTTTTGAAAGAATGAATCATCTCTATAAGAATAATAAGAATAAGTTTATGCATGTGATGAGTAGTAAGAATCTCATGCCACAATGAATGGAAACGAAATCATTTCCATTAATTTTCTCATGAGAATTCCAGATAATCCATTATATGGATTAATGAATTTGGTCATTGTTTTCACAAAGAATAGAGATTTGGAGAATTTATTAGGAAATTTCTCTCAATCAATTTGTAATGGATTCATGACTATCATTGATTATTTTAAGAATGAGAGTGTAAAACATATCGATTATTATAATTATTTTTTTTTGATGTTAGGGGGAATTTTCTAGGACCTCATATAATTGATATTTAGTATTCAAAATCACATATATTAAGGGATAACTTTGACCTAGATGATTTTTATTTATTGGAGATCCCATGTTTTGAAAATAATTTTCCTTATATTTACCTAAAGAAACCTATAATCTATTCCATGTACATTCAGATAAGTTTGATATAGAGAGATCTTAGAATTTTGTTCCCTTCTTCAAATAAACACTTATAATGATAATTTGATTTTATAGATAAGGACATAGATCATCCCTATATACATTGGAAACATTGTTGGAGATATGGATTATGCTCATATGCCTTTATCCTCTCTAACTACCGGCCAACCCTTATCATTCCAACATCCACCCCCAAAATGTTTTTTCAAGTTAATGTATTAACAAACATTCGTAATTTATATTTTTTATTGGAAACACTTTCTAAATTTTTCTAAGTGGTCATCATAAAAACTTGATTAATTATTGTATATGTAGATTTTTAAAAAAACTATATTTATCATTATAGGATTTCTCAGTATTAATAATTTTAATTCATTTATATTCATACTAAAATGTTTTTTAAATATTATTATTCCATATTATTATTTATAATTATCCACTATTATTTTATTATGATCTCTTTTTCTATTTGTTTTATGATGTTTTATTTAATATATATGGTAAACATGTTTTATCAATTGTATCTATTAGCTATTATTGAGTATATTTGATTATTATTTCATTATCTTTTTAATTTTTGTTTTTTACACAACATGATACAAAATTATATACATAATCAATATCATTTACTATTTACAACTATTCATGTGAGATATGGATTTTATTAATTTATTATTACTCTTTTTGATATGACATAAAGGGGAGAATAAAAGGATAATACAAGAATTTAAATTGTTAAAATTGATATTTTATATAGAAGAAAATTAAAATACAAAAAAATAAGAAACATTTAGCTCAAAGGGGGTAATTATTTCAAATTGGGGGAAGAAAAATGTTGAATATATATTTTAAAATATTTATCCTAAAGGGATGTTATTTTGAAAGTTAACATCTTATTTTTAAATAGTTTTTCTTTTCTATGAGATTTTTTATCATAAAAATAGGGGGATTTTTGGATAGACGTTTTTTATTCCTACATAACATAGATTTTATGTGTTTTGATGATTCAAAAAATCCTAATATGTATTATAATTATTATTTATTTATTTTTTAGAATAAAGTTTTGAAAATAATTTACTTTACACTAATTCTCAAAGTGATTATCTTACATTGTGTGAAGTATTTGTCATACGACAAAGGGTTTTATATTATGAGAATAAAATACTATCTTGCAATTATTGTGGATAAAATAAATCAATGTTAATGGTTTATTCTACTACATACGATATTATACTACAAAGAAGTATGATTGACTTCATTCTTTATCAATAATATATATTTTAGATAGATTGATGTCTGAAATGATTTTAACCTGCAAAAATGATATTCAAAAATGATTGTATTAAGAAACCATGAAGAACTTTGGAATGATATGTTTCACATCATAGTAAAATTTTTATCCTATTATGATGATTTTACATATTTAATATTGAATTTATTTTATCTTACATGTTGTTTATTTCAATATTAGCTTTATCTTACGATGTCTTCTAATAAGTTATCTTACTATAAACAATCTTGTTAGTTAAATTTTCTAAGAAGATCCAGGTGTTATGCAGATTTTCATGATTACTTTTCGAATATTTTTATTAGTAATTAAATTCATTAAAAATATATCATAGAAAGGATTACCTATTTAAGAAATGTTCAATCTGTACAGTATATCTCATTACCATGAATGGAAATTTTAGAATAACTAAAAGACTTCTTGCATCGATGCTATAAAAATAATATCATTAAATGGATGGAGTTGTTTCATGTTATTAATATTAAATATTATCAAATTTTAAACTTATTAATCACTCAACAATTATTATTATATTTTTTGTTTGAAGTTAAATTTTAACACATAAAAAAGCTGTCAGTTATTTTGTTGATATATAAATTAGAGAAGAAAAAATAGATGACATGCACATGCATAAGAATATTATAAATGCCTCTATATAGACAAGACCAACCCTAAATCATCAGATTCTAATTAATAGTTTATCAGTTTACCTGAATATTGTTTTGAGCTACACCATGAATACAATCATATTAATATAATGTATCTTCGAAAAATTTCAGTTTTTTCTTACAACGATGTGCTTCAATTGATCATTGAAAAGTGTATTTATTTAAATTTATTCAATCATTTTAGAGTGTGTTTTGAGACTCTGGAAATATCTTATAATGATATATCCAAGTTGAAATATATTATTCCTTAGATTGTGAGATAGGTGATTGTACTAAACTGAGATCCCCAAGTAAAAGGGATGTTATAGAGAAAATCAGCATACTCAGGGAGTATAGTGTTGGAGTTTACTACGTGATTTTTGTTCCCCAAACACTATAAATGTCATGTATTTAATATCATTATTTTATGTTTTTATGATTTAATGAGTTTTAATTTTATGAAAAAATTATTGGATCTATCATATGTGATGAGGGAGTTTTTTTCAGTAAACAAAATTTTAGGAATACAATTAATGTCGCTCATGAGTTTTGTGAAAAACTAAATTTTCCATAATTCCAAAACTCATTATCTTCTCCCATGGATATATTAATAGTAAAACCGTATTACAAAATTTAAAATATATATCATACTTATTATAATTATCAAAAGATTTATATTGACTCTATGATCCCGTAATATGTGTAAAATGTATATAACGTTCTCAACCAGTTATTAATTTTTCTTATGCCACAATATCTTTATTTTCTAAAATAATTTTATAACATTGAAAATGAACATTTAATTTCATAGAGGGATTAAAAATGATCCATATGAACTCCCTTATAAATGTTATTTTTAGTGAAATCTCAGCTAGATGTCAGTTTTGATACCAACCACCTTTGAAATCCATATAATTAGATTACAACATTTCCTCCAAGGTATGAATAATTCTGCAATATGAACAATCTTTTAGAAGATGATATGTAGTATTTAAATTTAAATCCTTATCTAGAATAAGTCCCTATAACATCGAGGTAAACATCATATCAAAATCAGAATAAAAAAATTTGTGACTCTATATATTCTTACAACTTAATGTATATTATGGAGAGCTGATTAACAGATAATTCATCTCTAATAGAAATGATGTGTGCTCACTTTTTATATTTATTGGTGATAATGAAAATAAAATTATTCCATTTATATTTTTGGGGAACCTTGAAATAACATAAATGGTGATTTCTTCCCATTTAGGTTATGGTATGGGTAATAGTTGTAACATCCCCTTAAAAAAAATTTGTTAGTCAAAACATATTGGCATACCAATAACAAAGATACAAACTATGAAATATCTCTCTTCATTACATCCCACTAGAAATAATTTATCCAATTTTTATATATCATTTTACTCAAAAGATGAATAGATAATGAATAACAATAAGCTTCCACTAGTATCTCCTTATTTAGTTCTGATATATATGGAACATATACACACTTCCTAAAATATATCATTCTATCATGATCATGATTAATCTTAGGAAAATTGATGATATAATTTTATATTAAGATATATTCTATTGATATCTACTTAATCTTTAAATTTATATATGGTTGAATAGTTATTTAATAATGGTAATATTTTTACCCTTCCTTTAAGATATCCATATTAATCCTTTTCAAATATAGAAATATTAAATCTTTTTTTATATTCATCATAGATAATCTCTCTTTGTCCATTAAATATAAATTTTCAACCATATTGTTTGTTTTATTAGGGTCATAATTCATTATTATGTCTTAATCGTTAAACATATCTAATCATATTCTCTATATAATACTCAAATCCTTATATGTGAAAATATAATTTATAATTTTGTGATCACTATATAATTCAATATATTCTCTATAAATATATTTCTTATATATATTTAATGTTAATATTGCAATATATAACTCCAAATCATTAGTTGGGTAATTTTTCTCATAAACCATAAATGTCCTGAGGTATAATATATATCCTTGTCATCCATTGTGATAAATAATCCATATTTTTTTTTGAATTCATCATTATTGATTAAAACCCATTTTAATGTATAAGATAGTGTAAGGGAAGGTGTTGTAACCAATCACTTCATCATCTCCTTCAAATAATAATAACATTCATCCTTCCAAAGGAACTTAAATCATTTCAAGTTAACTTGGTGAGTAGATTATACCTTCTTGAAACATTCACCAAAATGTTTTGCTAATATACCACCAAATGTTGAATTTTATGGATCTCAGTCACAATGGATGGTCTAGGAAATATTCTAATTACATTTTTCAATGAATGTTTCACTAATATACCTTTACATGAAATTATAATTCCTAAGAATGAATCCTTTTGAAGAAAAAATTCAAACTGGGTAATAATTTCATTCATATTTTCCTTCCATTGTTTCCTCAAAAAAATCATTTAAGGATCTTAATTCACTTCCTTTCCCAATATATATATTATAATATTATATATAAATATGACCACATTCTAATCAATGTAATATTTAGAGCCTATATTCATTAAATCTATGAAAACATAATGGTCTTTTATATGAACAAACAGAATCAATATAAATTCATAGCAACCATTCATAATATAGAAGGATTTCATGGGTATGTCATATATTTTGACCCTCAATAGATAGTACCCATATCAAATATTATTCTTGGGAGAGAATTGAAAACCTAGTAATCGATCTAACAAATATTTGATATAGGGATGGTTAAACATTTTCCTAATACATATCTTGTTCTGTTCTGAATTCTCAATGCAAAGACCCATTGACTCGTATTACATTTTAACAGAGATAACAGGTGCACCCCATGTTGTTAAACTAGGTTGTATAAATCTTTTATCAATATTCTCTTGGATTATCTTCTTCAATTATTGAGTCTCAATCTGTTCTATTCTATATGGAGTCATTGAAATTGGTGCAACATCAGGTATGAATATTATTGTGAACTAAAATTTATTACTTCGCGGAAGTCAACGAAATTATTATGAGAATACATCAAGAAATCTAAAATATGGGAATATATTAAATGTTATTTTTATCTCTAAGAATATGAAAAATACCCTTGAAGGATAGTAATTAAAACATATATGGTTCATATAATTACCATTTTATGTTTTCACACATCCTCACAATGATATAGGATCTTGGGTTTAATTACAATAGGATATAAAACTTCCCTGAAAATTTACTTGGGAAACATAAAATGAAATCAAATATATTCCTAGAATCACAAAAAACTTATCTAAGGGGAGAATCATATGATTTTTATGAAGGACGTTCCCACAAAAATTAATCTGGTAGAAACTATAAACTTTTGATAAGACCATCATAACATTAGGATTTTTCATATATGAAAACTTTTCTAATAATTGAGATGGTAGTTCAATACCACTTATAATTTACTTATCTGAAATACACTATGTATATTTAGAATAATATAATACATTATTTATTCTATATAGGATGATCGGTGTACACATCACTGCGTCATTCTCATAACCCACTTGAGATTTTGTGGTCACGTGATATTTCCATTATTCATTAGTCTTTGGAGGATATTTGTCATGAACCATTTCTGGTCACTGCCAAAACCGACACCAAACCTAGCCCGTGACATGGCCTTAAGGGCGATCCCGATCCCCACGGTCTGGCACAAGTTCTCGGGTATCATATAATGATAATTGGGAACGATTTACCCGATTTTATAAACATTAAACAACAAAACAAACTCAATAAAACAAATCTGGATTTTTCAACTAAAACTATCTTTTACAAAATTTCAAAACTGAATTACATAAGTTAAAACTATGTTTAAAGACCATTACAAAGTTAAAAAAACAAATAAGGACATCCCAAGAACCCTCATGGAAAGGGGCATCGCCCTCAAGCCACCTCCACTAGACTTCAGCACCAAGGACCTGCTAGAAACCCGAACCACTAGAACAAAAAACTGTACCAAACCTACGACAACAAAAATAACCAAGTATACTTACACCCAAGGGTGTAAGTATGGTTTGAGACAATACCCAGTAGGATACCACCATTAAGAGATTATATTTGATAAACATTTAATGGAGAAAAGCATGCATGTTTTCAAAAACATGAAAAGCTAGTTACAATTTCTAAAAGATGAAACTTTGAATAAAAACAGTTTTCAAGTGGGCTATTTTAACGGGTTAACACTTTTCAAATAAACACCAAATCTACTGAATTTTCCAGCCAAATGTACCGTATGCCAATGGTAAGTATAAAGTAACTAATGAGCACAAGCAATAGGAAATAACCACTAGGCACTAGCTAGCTGTCGGTCCCGGGTACCACATATCTCGGTGAGAGTAACCATCACAAATATCCATTCTCGTGCACAAGCCACTCGTAGGGAACATACCCATAACCTATTGGTCCCCAATCATCATCATAATAGTTTTCTTAGAGTTTTAAGCATCAGTCTTGCTAAGTGAAACTGAGGCCAAACCCCACGGATTCACTAGCATACTAGTACACGTCCACCCACCTAGATACCTAGGTTTTCCCATTGTACTCAAACAAGTTCAACAAGTCAATAAATATACTTTGAACATGAAAATATAATTTCCACATCAAAAATTCACCAAAAAGCCTATATCTATACCACACAAGTCACAAAAATCCAATTTTCATTCAAAATGATTTTGAAATCCAACTCACACCAAAATAGCCCACAACACAATTCACAATTCTTCAACACATCATCCAAACCATTAAACAATTTTATAAAACAATTATAATATATTTCAACTCATATAACAGCCCACACAAATGGAAAATAACACTCCTTTCATAATCAAAAAATCAATTTTTCACAACACACTCACAGAAAACACTCCACATCACTTACACATCACTTTCACACCTCAATATATCCTTCAAACAATTTAATAAAATATTTCCAAGATGATACATATCACATGACAGCCTTTTCACAAATGAAATGGACCTTTTAAAAATATACTCCTACCAAAACAGTTTTCTAATATAGTTTCACCTATTACACAACTCAATAAACCATTCAAAACTTTCATAAAACAATTATAAGGAGTATACCCAACTTTTCACATAAAACCCATTTCAAAAACCTATTTTTAAGACAAAATCACACCAATACCCTACCAAAACATAATTGGAAGCCCAATAAACATATAATAATCCACTTTCAAATGTTATATGATCACCTTGAACAATATCACAAAAGACACCCATGAGAACACACAAATCCATAAAACACTTTCAAGGAGTATACCAAGGTTATACACATAAAACCATTCAAAGACTCCCACTTTTTAGGCCAACATAGAATTATATCATTATCCAACAAAAATTGGTATCCCCTTTCAACAACTAATAAATCACTTCCACATTTTACATAACTACCACAAGAGATAACACATGAAATACATTTGAAAAATTACACACTTCAAGAAAAAATGTAACATTAATACCAAATGCTTTACTATTTCTACCAAAAATGATTTTCTCATAATGCACATCATATAAGGAACATGGAAAATTATTTAATCAAGAAAACTACCTCATCATTAAATGGTTACCCACGGAATCACCTTCCGAAATTGTCGAATCCCTCAAAACATGATGCGAAACATCAACTGCACCACCCCAGCACCAGAAGGATGATAAATCCCGCCCTAGACCACAAATTTTCATCAAAACGACCATGGATAAACCCTAGGTACGAACCCTAGGATCTATACACTTTGTATCTTCATGAAAGAGTGATAAACCCTAAAGAAATGGAAGAAGTAGAAGGGAGGAACACTCACCTTGAAAAATCTTGAAGCAATTACCCCTAATTAACCAAATGTTGAAACTCAAAGCAGAAAAACTAGATAGTTAGGGTCTACTGATGAGTAAGAGGACATGTGGGGACTAAAATGGGAGAAAAAGAGTAAAAATTGAAGGAGATATGATGGAATGAATTTACCTCTTCAAATATACACAATTTTAAAAACCCTAATACTTTTAGCACTCAATCACGATGAAGAAGAGATCCAAAGAGGGGAGAGAGATCTTGGGCTCTCTACTAGGTTCAAGGGGCGCGTTTGAGGCTTCTAATGACCGAACAATCCTCAAAAATGAATATGTTAGTAATTAATCAAATTTTATTTTTAAAACTGGAAATGGGCTTTCGGGCAGGCCCAATCCCTTAAATAAAAACCCATATACACCTTGGTTATGGATTTCCAAAGGTTCCAAATTTTAATTTTGGTATTAATATATCAGGAGAGGACATTTAGGAGTTAGAATGAGTGAAAAATATTAAAAAATTAATATGTTATAAAAGAAACAAAATTTATTTTTAAATCTGGAATTGGGCTCACGGTTTGGCATAATTCATGAAAACTCACCTATTCTCCATAAAACCTTTGGAAACCCCCCAAAACAAAGCATTAATGGAAATTAAAATAAAAATACATTTAAAATATCTTATATATGTGACAATTCTCCCCACCATGAAAACTTTACGCCCCGGAAAGTCATAGTAAGGCCAAAGCAACAACCAAACCCAACTGAGAAACCAAGAGGTACTCCCTTGCTACATTTCTCCCCCAAAGGCCAAAACACCTCTAGTGATCAATGAAGGAATGAATACTCTCACAAACCTAACTTACACCACTTTACTGAAACAATCAAGCACATTCAGGCTTTTTCCCAAATGAAAACTCCCCAAAAACAATCTGAACAATACTCAATCAATTTACCTAAATAAACAACAACATCGAACAAGTTTACACGTACCCTATTGTAACTAAACCATTGGGAACTCTCTAATATCAATGTTTACCCAAGAAAGATGTAGGTAGTTAGATATCTCTGAATGATAATACCTACTTCCCAGACAATAACAAGGAAAAATATGAGTTACTCGTATGAAGAGACACAAATGGGCTCCCCATCATAGGAGACGACTTAATTTTTTTTCCCGAGACAGAATCAAGACACTAATAGGAGGAGGCCCAAACAGACTCCCTAGTACAAGGGGTATACATCTATTAGAAATTTACAAAATAATATGCATGATACCTATGGTGGGTCTTCCCACCACAAGAACCGACCATCTTAACCGACCGGCGTGAGTTGACATGAAAAGACCCCAAAATTAAGGAGTTGGGATGGTCGCACGGTTAGTCTGCACAGTTTGGAAAACTGTGCGATAATATGTGGATCCTTATATCTACATGGTTATTTTTTTTGTTCATGGTTATAACTAACCATCTGAAAATCGTGTGCTCAACTTGTCTAGCCGAATTTCCAACCATTCTCCAAAGACTCAATGGAAACCAAAGGGTGAGGGAATAACATTGTGTGATGACATGGGTACAAGACCCTCCACCTATTTCCACCGAATGGGAAAATAGAATAAATATGATGACACCGTAGGTTTAAACTCTTCCTATCTTTCATACTGAGGATAGGACTTTGTACAAGGGTTTAAACGACACTAGGGTTTCCCCTGAATACACGCCAGCTTCTCTCCGGGACCTATGGTTGGAGCTCAAAATATTGAAGCATCTTCAGCCTCGCAGTTAGGTTGTGGAAACCCCTATATTGAACTTCTTCTTTCAATGCCACAAACAACTACACTGCATACCCTGATGTGTTCATCAAGACATAACACACTCCAAAACTCACTTTACCAAAACCAGACATTTTACTGAAACAACGGATCAGAAGATCCACACACATTGCACCTTGTTTCTTTGGGTGAGAAACAACAGAAGGGTAAGACACGTATAAACACCTTCCTCTGAGATAGAGGATTTGATGTTTTTCCCAAGGGAGACATACTCCCAACATAACAGAGAACCTCTGAGGATTGTGTGACCTTCACCTTTACAGTCTAAAGAGTACAAAACATAACAATGCGTCACTGAACATGACCCTTGCGATTGATAGAAACAATACATGGAACGGGACCATATTCAAATTCCCTAAACAACAGAAAAGTCCAAAAAGTGGACACAATATCCTATCATTAATGAAATATCAATATTGGTGGTTTAATAATAACTCTTTCTTCAAAGAAACTATAAATAACCCAGAGGCCCTCTTAGTCACCATCAAGACACTCATCCACACTAACAATGAAAGAACACTTCCACCTTCGATGAATCAGGAAACTTAAGAAACTAAGGTCTCTTTCAACCTTCCACAAGCACTATCCCACTATAAGAGGATCCACAAATCAGCGAAATAAATGGGTATAGACTCAATAAAAAATGTTTGATAAAATATTCCTTATATTGATCAATTGGAGGATTTTCCAATGGCAAAACAATACGGGTTGCACTTTAGTTGTGCATTAACCCATAATGGGGGTGTACCTTATCCAATGAGAGAACCCAAGGACCCAACCAAGCTGTTCCATTGGTCAAAACATGCCACAAATCAGATCCAAACACATGAATGGAACCACCATAAAGGCATCCTAAATTTTTTTTCAAAAGAAACCACTAACCGTCCCTACAACATAGCGTACCGACCAAACACAAACCCAAAACACATTTCAAACAAAAGGGGTTCTTGAACTCAAAACATCCCACAACATCAACATTTTCAAAAACCCATAATACAAACCATACCAAACTATTCATCAAGACATCATGTTTTTCATTAAAACCAATTCTTTGAAAACAAACGGTTTTGCTGTAAGCGTATCCACCAATGGTACCCCATGGGCCTCACACATGCATGTTTTTGTGCCACACCAGGCACCCTCCTCGTATCCATCCCAGCACTCATCCAGTCATGCCATCAACCATCCATCATCCCATATAACCCCATGCATGTGGTCACTCATGGAAATACTAAAGGGTAAAAGAAAAAATCCTTCCACTTTTCAAAAACAAAATGGTTAACCAACCCAACCTTTTTCTCGAAACTGATAACAATGAGATCAAAATCCCAATTCACATCATAAAAAACTTTTCATAAGGACACAACCATTTAGAAATGAACTCACCTTCAAGTTATTCACATCAATTTCAAAACATATCATCCCATTAAAACACCCTTAAATTGTTTAGAAAAATATATTTGAAACACTTTTGAAAACCAACTTCAATATGGTTCTGGATTTCAAAAGAGGTGTAAGCAGACTATTTTCCATTTCAAACCAATTCTGAAAATTCAGTTCAACCATTTCCTAAATCAAAAAATTCCATATTTATTTTAAAATCATTTCACAAAAACTTTACACTTCTTAAAACCAAGTCAGTTTAAAACCGAAGTTCCATGTTTTCAAAACTAAAGAACACAAGACAATGCGAGAGGAAACTAGTTTCAGTGGGTGACTTGGACATATGGTTGGAGGCCATATTCCAATAACTTCACTATCATAGAGATTGTTCTAGGGAATATCCCCAGCTCCACATGGATTTCCAGGCCCTGTGAGCTTACTGAGACCATTAACCCAACTCTCTTTTCATTTCCCCTAATCATCATTAAACCAAGAAAACCAAAGCACTCCAAAAGTCCCTACTTCCCTTGGAGAAGTGAATCCCTTCATGAGGTGTGGTGATCAGCCACACTACTCATAACTGAAATTCCAAGTCCCAGAAATCCTAACACCAGATTATCTCATTTGTTCCCCAAATAACATGACCTAACGAGAGTGATCCTGCTCTGATACCATTTTGTCACGAACCAAATCTGGTCGCCGCCAAAACCGACACCAAACCCAGCTCGTGACAAGGCCCAAAGGGCGTTCCCGATCCCCATAGGCTGGCACAAGTTCCGGGGTATCATATAATGATAATTAGAAACAATTTTCCGGATTTTATAAACATTAAACAACAAAAAACTCAATAAAACAAATATGGATTTTTCAACTAAAACCATCATTTAAAAAATTTCCGAACTGAATTACATAAGTTAAAACTATGTTTAAAGACCATTATAAAGGTAAAAAACAAATAAAGACAGCCCAAGAACCCTCATGGCAAGGGCCTCCACCCTCAAGCCACCTCAATAAGACTTCACCACCAAGGACCTGCTAGAAACCCGAACCACTGGAACAAAAAACTGTACCCAACCTGCGACAAAAAAAATAACCGAGTCTACATACACCCAAGGGTGTATGTAGGGTGTGAGCCAATGCCCAGTAGGATACCACCACTAATAGATTCCATGTGATAAACATTTACAGACCAAAAGCATACATGTTTTCAAAAACATGAAAAGCTAGTTACAATTTCTAAAAGATGTAACTTTGAATAAAAATAGTTTTCAAGTGGGATATTTTATCGGGTTAACACTATTAAAATAAACACCAAAGCTACTGAATTTTCCAGCCAAATGTACCATATGCCGACGGTATGTATAAAGTAACTAATGAGCACAAGCAATAGGAAATAACCCCTAGGCACTAGCTAGCTGTGGGTCCCAGGTACCTCGTATCTCGGTGAGAGTAACCATCACAAATATTCATTCTCGTGCACGAGCCACTAGTAGGGAACATACCCATAACCTATTGGTCCCCAATCATCATCATCATAGTTTAGTTAGAGTTGTAAGCGTCAATCTTGCTAAGTGAAACTGAGGCCAAACCCCACAGATTCACTAGCATTCTAGTACACATCCACCCACCTAGTTACCCAGGTTTTTCCTTTGTGCTCAAACAAGTTCAACAAGTCAATAAATATACGTTGAACATGAAAAATAACATTTCCACATCACAAATTCACCAAAAGCCAATATGTATACCACACAAGTCACAAAAATCCAATTTTCATTCAAAAGGATTTTGAAATCCGACTCACACCAAAATAGCCCACAACACATTTCACATTTCTTCAACACTTCATCCAAACCATTAAACAATTTTATAAAACAATTATAAGATATTTCAACTCATATAACAGCCCACAAAATGGAAAATAACACTCCTTTCATAATCAAATTTTCAATTTTTCACATCACACTCGCACAAAACACTCCACATCACTTTCACATCACTTTCACACCTCAATATCTCCTTCAAAAAAATTAATAAAATATTTCCAAGATGATACATATCACATGACCGCCTTTTCACAAATGAAATGGACCTTTTAAAAATATACTCCTACCAAAACAGTTTGCTGATATAGTTTCAACTATTACACAACTCAATAAACCATTCTAAACATTTATAAAACAATTATAAGGAGTATACCCAAACATTGCACATAAAACTCATTTCAAAAACCACTTTTTAAGAAAAAAATCACACCAAGACCCTACCAAAACATAATTGGCAGCCCAATAAACATATAATAATCCACTTTCAAAAGTTTTATAATCACCTTGAACAATATCACAAAAGATACCCATGAGAACAGACAAATCCATAAAACAATTTCAAGGAGTATACCGAGGTTATACACATAAAACCATTCAAAGACACCCCCTTTTTAGGCCCACATGGCACTATATCATTACCCAAACAAAATTGGCAGCCCCTTTCAACAACTAATAAATCACTTCCACATTTTACAAAACTACCACAAGAGATAACACATGAAATACATTTTAAAAATTACACACTTCATGAAAAAATGTAACATTAATACCAAATGATTTACTATTGATACCAAAAATTATTTTCTCATAATGCACAGCATATAAGGAACATGCAAAAAATTTCATCAAGAAAAATAACTCATCATTAAATGGTTACCCACGGAATCACCTACCGAAATTTTCGAATCCCTCAAAACATGGTGCGAAACATCAACCGTGCCACCTCAGCACGACAAGGATGATAAATCCAGCGCTAGACCACAAATTTTCACCAAAAAGACTCATGGTTAAACCCTAGGTATGAACCCTAGGTTATGGACACTTTGGAACATAATGAAAGAGGGATAAAACCCTAAGGAAATTGAAGAAGTGGAAGGGAGGAACACTCACCTTGAAAAATCTTAAAGAAATTATCCTGAATTAACCAAATGTTTGAATCTCAAAGTAAGAAAAACCTGATAATTAGGCTAGAATGATGGGGAGGAGGACATGTGGGGACTGAAATGGGAGAAAAAGAGTAAATATTGAAGGAGATATGAAGGAATGAATTAACTTCTTTAAATCTGCCCGATTTTAACAACACTAAAAAGTTTAGCACTCAATCGCGATGAAGAAGAGCTCCAAAGAGGGGAGAGAGAGCTTGGGCGCGCTACTGGTTTCAAGGGGCACGTTTGAGGCTTGGAATCACCGAAACATCCTAAAAAATGAATATGTTATTAATTAATCAAATTTTATTTTTAAAACTAGAATTGGCCTTTCGGGCATGCCCAATCCCTCAAATAAAAACCCATATACACCTTGGTTATGGATTTACAAAGGCTCCAAATTTTAATTTTGGTAGTAATATATTAGGGGAGGACATTTAGGATTTGGAATGAGTGAAAAATATTAAAAAAATTAAAAATTTAAAAAAGAAATAACATTTATTTTTAAATCTGGAATTGGGCTCACGGTTTGTCCTAATTCATGAAAACTCACATATTCTCCATAAAACCTTTGGAAACCCCCCCAGAACAAATCATTAATGGATATTAAAATAAAAATAAATTTAAAATAAGCTATTTATGTGAAAATATATACATTGATCATCACATACCTCTGAATTCAAGAAATAATTATAATAATACACTTACCCCATGCATTTGAATCATTAGATGATTGGTGGTGTATTAGTTTTCATCTTATTCTTCTCTATTGCATTTACATGATCATTAACCACATTTTTAAATTAATGAGCATTATAACTATCATTTAAAAATTTTATATACCTCATAGTTCTATTCAATCAACACCCTTGATGTTTCATCCCACAATCCTGGAATAAATATGTCTTAAATTAAATTCCAACCTCTGATTTATTCTTGTTTATATGAGAATTGATCATCATTTTCTAATCAAATCCATGTGAATAGTGTGAATAAACAATTTTTTTTCTTCCATGTGTGCTTAACGAACAATTTATTTCTGGATACTAATATCTCTCATATCCAATGCCTTTCAAGAACATAGTTTTAGGACACCATAGGGTTGAGAAAAAAATTTAGACTAATAATTAAACGTAAATCATACCTTACAAGACTTATGAAAATTTTTTTATAGGTACTAATAGATTCATCATCCTTATACTTATTTTTATAGAAATCCTTCTCTACTATTCCATATAGAATACAAGTGATGTACATACTAAAAAATATCCTCCTTAAAACATCCCATTCCATAGAGTCAATTTATCCCTCTTGATTCATATTCTTAATAATATTCCACCATTGATACACTTCACCTTCCAAATAATAAATAGATAATACAACCATTTTATATTCCATGTACTAGAGAATATAATGTTTCTTCTCATTACTGTTAATCCATCAATAAATAACCAATGGATCAGAATACCCACCAATATATGTTGGATGTTGTAACATGAAGGATTCAATAGAATGTTATTCTATCCTTTGATAATTTCGAATCTCAATATAGTTCATAGATTGAGAATGTTGTGTGAGAGTTGAAACATGGTTCTTTATCCCACATACCAATGTATTTGGTTATTCAAGTGTACAGTCAATTCATTATCCATTACATTCTTCTTTAACATGATTCCTTCAGGTTCAATCAATTAACTGAAAAAAATAATAGTTTGAGGGACACTAATCATAGTAGAATACAACATAATCATGAAAAAACAATTATAGGTTTTCTAAATCAGGACACCTTCTTCTCAATCTATGAAACAATATTTTTAAACATGTTCAACCATGATCATAAACTATAAAAATACTTCATAGTAATTAGTAAATAAAATGTAGATTAACCAAAAAACATCCATTGGGAGTGTCAATCCAACTACATGGTATGGCGCATTTTTTTGTAACAAGTAATGTTTGAGTCAATTCCAACATACCATTTTTGTATTTGTTACCCCAGGTAACCTATTTTTACAAACCACGTCCATATATATTATCTAGAAATTTTTTTATTTATATGAAAACCAAAAAATCAATTTCTTACCAAAATATTAGGATGTTATCCTATACATCGATTAATCAACAGTATTTTAACAAATATTTTTGTAAACCTATTATTTAATTGTTCACAACACATTTACTCTAATAACACCAATAATGTCCCCTGAATTTCATATATACATATTAAAACTATTTAGAGGAATATTTAAGATATTTTATGAACACATGCCTGAGGGTCGTAATCGTTTAGTGTATTTTGAATCTAGAGAAAAAATATTCTTATTTTGTGAATGATAATAAATGTCACCCACAAAGGATATTTCCCATATTAATCCTCTTAGTATTACACCACTAAAAACATTCTTCATATCCTGGTGAAGGAAACATAAAAAAGGGTGAGCTCATATTATTATAAAGTGTAATCATAGAAGATATCGATCAATGATAATATAAATACATAAGATTAGGATAAGGGCATGTGATCATTAATATAATTTATGAATTTAATGCACAACCTGTCATAGATCATAAACAAGATCATTAGAATAAAACATTATCATTTCCAAAAGGATAGGCCATAGGAGTGATAAATCACCAAAAATCGATCCTAAAAAAATATGATTTAATAAAACTATGGAACTAACATAAATATATAAAAATATTTAATTTTTCAAGGTTAATAACAAAAAACATATATATGGTGGTTTAGTAACCACAACCAATTTCCCAGAGCGGTTCAGGATGGACATGTTTCCAATAGTGGAATAGCATTAAAATGTTTATTATAGTGGATCAGGACCATAAACATTTTTTTCTAATCTTATATCATGATATATATAGCATTAACTAATTATTTTTAGGGAATTAATGTTCCCACTAGCCACATAATTAATATCATATATTTTTTCCACAATACCCTAATACATTCATCATATCATCACATCATAAAATTCGTAATGAAAATGGGTTTCATAAATGATTCATCAACATAATCATTAACACTAAAGTGTACTAATAAGTATGGTATCGTTAAATTTTGTCCCCATGTAAGAATAAGTAACATAATATGATTTCATGTTATATGAAATATGATTTTAAAAATTCACATGAAATATTTCGTGTTGAAAATATATTATCGACTTGGAAAAATGCGTTTTAAAACAAGAAAACAAATCATAAAATATTTTTGAAACCATTTATTTATAAAATAAAACATAAAATTATAATTGAATATTTTAATTTTATATAATTAATTAGGGTGATATATTTGTTTCATGATTTATGAATTAAAAATTATTTTATTCTCCTTTTTAGTAATATCTAAATAGGTGTTATTTGAAAAAATACATGATGGTTCCATTTTAAACACTTTGAAAAAAGAAAATCATGGTTAAAAATATATTAAATAAATAATTTATATAACGTTTAAAAATAATTACATATTTATTAAACGTGTATATTGAATAAAAAATTGGTTTAGACCAAAGAGATAAATGATGACAATTTATATTAAACAAATTATTTTGAAATCATTAGTACATAAAGAGAGTAAAATTAAGGTAAATCATTAACATATCCCTAATAAATGAAAATTAATTAGTTACATGAGATGTGTATCATAATATTTCAATATATGAAGCATAAAAATAAACAATGTTGATAAATGATGAGATTTCATCAAAAACACTCTTATAACATTGGTAACTCTGAAAAGTTTTCCCCATAAAATAACTTGACTTTTTAAATCATCAAATATATTTATAATAACTAAATTCATGTTTTTAGTTATCAATGGTTGAGTATAAAAACCTCATAAAAAATTGTATATAATATAACATAGGACTCAAATAAGGAAAGATAAAACCAAAATTCATAACATTGAGTTCATATTTCTTCAAAAGTTCTTAATCCTAGATATAATAAATATATTTTTTTTTATAAATTTCTTAATGAAACTGATTAATATATATCATATCATATATTATGTAGTTATACTATTTTGGTACCCATTTCTAATAAATTCTTTGTCAAAATTGCATTTCTAGAAATAACTACTTCATTTTACACTTTTGTTTTGGTTTGGTATTTTCATTCAGTTTATATTGATTATCATTGTATAATTTTAAAAAAATTAAAAATGATATTAATAACTTTTATATTAATTATTTAATTTTTCAGAGTAGTCAATTTTAGTTAGATATAAAAAATGAATTACACTATTCATGGAGATGGAAGTCCATACGTACAAATGAACTCTTTTTTCAATATCTCAATCGATGGTGAGAAATGAAAGTAATTAAAATTATTTCTATATATTCAAATTTATTTATTATATATATCATGAAATCATTAAAAATTTTCACTTAATTCAATCCATGTAAAACTTTTGTGAAAATAAAATCACATCGCATCGCGAGGTGGTAGTTCTAAGTACACATGATCAATGTTGTCGAATCACCCACATAGTGGAATGTAAAAATCGTATATGTAATAATATATTTAAATAAGTATATTAATATTCAAAATATCATAATTACTCATTATTTATATCTTCATTCCAAACTATGTTTTTTGTTTATGGAAAAAGTCTCTCATCAGTTCGTTAGGTGTTTGTACTCCGTACAAAAAGGTAACATTATTGTATCACAAATGATGAAATATTATATGTTTTTAATTAATGAAAATAACATAATAAAATATCACAATATGTTTTATATTTAGGTTAATATATTATTATGTTTTAATTAATTTTTTTTTGTTTTGGAGGAAGAAATAAAATGAGATCTTCTCATTGAAGGACTTTACCTCTTCTTTGGGTACCATCCTTATGTTATTATGAAAATCTATACTATGTTAAATTTTTGATAAAAATATGGATTATGGGATAATGGTATGTAATTATGAAATGTATCTGGGTGGTTATTAGTTAAACCAATGTGTTTTGAATTTCTGAATAGGATAGAGTAGTGGGTGACATTTTATAAATGGGGGAGTGGGAAAACATGGAATTTTTTAAATGAAATATGGTGTGACAAAAATTTTCTCCATAAAAGGATCTAAAATTTACAAATCATTGTTATATAAGAGATAAATTTAATATTTTTCCATTTAATTTGTCTGTATAAGTTTATTGGTTCTTTTAGCCTATATAATTTTACATTAACCCCCTGTAAACCCATTTTCACCTTAACCGCCAAAATTTATTCTTACATCATCAACTATTCATAATTGTAAAAAAATTAATTTTATCTTGTTATTAAATATAAATTAGTCTGACTAAAATATGGGACCCATATTCTAAATATAATTCCGAAAATTGGAATAATTTATTAAAACATTTAACCTACAGACGTGATGAAAAAAGTTGTTTCCAAAGATAAAATTATCATACACGTAGAAAAATTTTATATCAAAAATCCATTGGGAAATTATTAATATTAACTACATTTGATTAATTAATTTATAATTGAACTAATTTTACTTTTAATGTAATTGTAAAATAATTTATAATTTTATAAATATTTTAAATGAATACATAATTCATTATAAAACCATTATTCTTGACTATTCACTGAAAATTATCTCTTTTTAGAAAAATATCAACAATTCAATATAAGATAATTACGAAATTTATATTTAATAGATTATTTTTTTTTCAATTTCATTTTATAAATTTGGTAATACATTTAACATATTTTCCACAAAATATTGTAAAATAAATTTTTGATGAAATAAAATTTCAAAATATATAAGTTTTCTTATATAAATTAAATACGTTTTATCAATATGTTTTCATTATATAACTACATTTTACATAATATTTTAAATACATTTATTACAATTGATATCTATATTTATATGGGATATTCTACAATTGTCGAGTATAAATACTAATATTAATAACATATTTCGGTTTTTTTAAACATAGTGTGACATGTAACGCAAGATAAACTCGATGTTATATATAACCATAGCTATAATATATGTTCCAGTAATGAAATATATATAAAAATAATTCATAAAAAATAGGGTGTTGGATTCAATGAAGAGAAAATCTAGGGGGGCATGACATTTATAGAATCACTGAATTCAAGCATAACATATAAAAATAAATACTCCCCTATGGTGCATGGAATTTTAAATATTATAGGTTAATTAAATTTTGATGGATGTTATGGATCTAAATTTTTTGATACATTCCTCCGAAATATTATCATTTCTTCTCCTCGAAAACGCATTCGTTGTGTACTCATCACCCTTGGAAACATGGTGTATCATGGAATTTTATACTCTAAATCTATCCCTAAAATGTTATCTTTAATTTTTTTAAAAGATTAAAGCATTTATCTATCAATTTAATATTATTTTATTTACATTGGTGTGGTGTCTATTTTAGAAAATTATAGAGGAATTGGTGGGACAAGTGACTTCTTAAAATATAGTCACTTTCCTTTTGGGGGATTCTTATTGGACATGTATTTTTCAATCATAGACCATTTTGATGACTGAAATATTTGTTTCCCTATGAGGGAATGAAACTAATGGAGTGTAAATATATATTTAATGTTTTTTATAACTTCTATCAGTGATGGGAATGAAATTCCCTTTTTCCCTAGGGTTAACCAGTGGTTGAGAAGGTGGGATAATTGACCATTCAATTTTGATTCCACAAATAGAGTTATCGAGTTGGCATGATTGATTATTTAGGTCTCCTATAGAATCTTGGGTGGTTTTTTAATTCTAGATTATTTTATACATTTGTTTCATTATATAATGATTACAAGTAACTTTTTTTCAAGTGTCTACTAGAAAGGCCTTTATATTGGTTACGGATATATGGTTGGTGGTGGAGGATGAACACCCGTACTCAATTGGTTCCCTGATTTTTGTGGTTGGTTGGTTTCCCCCTTTCCAATGGGATTCATATTCATTCCACCTACTTCTCAAATAATGATATTTTATCCTCAAGGACAACTCTAATTTTTAAAAAGTACCTTGTAACAACTTATTGAGTGTTTTTTTGTGCTTTCATTTGTACCCCTTAGAGAGACTGGGGTCTTTTACACTGTGCAAAAAATGTAGTAGATTAAATAATTTTATGATCAATTAGAATTAAAACTTCATTAAAAATATTTTATTAAATATTGACAAACTTTTTTTGAATATGATGAACATTTACTATTTAATAATTCCCAATATTCATGAATTTTTTCTCCATTTAATTATGATATTCCAAAACTTTATTTCCTTATAGTTTTAGTTTGTTAAGATTTAATGTTTTTTACATGAAAAGAACTTTTTCATGTACAACCAAACTCTAATAGGGGAATTAAATTAATATAATACATATTTAGATGTGTATTATAATGAGAATGTGAATTTCTTAAGATTATCCAATAAATCACCCACATGAACATATTTTAATATTGACAATATAGTACGGAATTAATTTATGTTGTAATTTTGGTCTTCCCCAACAATACTAGGGATATTTGGTAATATGTGAATTAAAAAGGATTTCATTTCTAATGTAATTTCCTCAAACAGTATTTTAAAGTACAATGGTAGGATATCAACATCATGTGAGGTTAGATCATTTAATGTTAATTTATTTTCATCCATAATGTTATTATTTATTTCATTTAGAATGTTGTTTTCAAAATAAAACAAATAATTATAATTATCAATAGTACTACTAATGATTTTATACTTCCTCCTTCATGGGATATTTCAATGATTCACGGTGTCTATTATGCAATATCATCTAGGATTTTTGTAAAAAAATGAAGTAGCACCTATGATAAATATTTAATCATAAAAAATGATTCAAAAATAAAATTATAGAAAACAAAATAACAATGTGATGAAAAAATAGAATCACAAAAGTAGTTAAAAAAATATAAAAAGTTAATATAGTAAATGCACACTGAAAAAAAATCCTCCATATAAATATTGTAATGCTTTTACAATAGTTTTATGAAAAATCAGATTCATTATGTTCTTAATGTTGATATATAGTATAGGGAAGACCATTAGTAATATCTCAAGGGAAATTGGTGGTTTAGATTGTATGACATTTAAAAAGTTCAAAATGAAAGGGATGGTTATTAAAACAATTTTAAAAAGAAAATGACTTAATTAAAGAGTTTAATAGATGGAATTTTTTAAAATAATTAGATAAGGAGTTTATTTCATGTTCACAATACATCTGGGTTCATTAATTTTTCTGAAAATTACAAATGGATAAATATAATACATTGGTTGATGGTAATGAATATCTCAATTCCAATCATGACTTTTCAACTGATGCAATACAATGAGCTCTTGAGACACCAATTTTATTCGCATGGTTTATACCTAATGCATGTAATGAAGGCTAAAAAGTCATATTGAAATGTTGTTTATATATTAGAAGAAAAGGATTATTGTGTTTTCCAATCGAAACATCCCAATATTCTAACTTTAGTGTCCAACCCATTCGGTAAAAAAATAAATTTTTTAGTTGATTATACAAAAACATTTCATTCAAAGGAAAATAATATTGCTATAAAACATAAATAAAATGTTTATATATCAAATAAACTAAAATAATATAATAAAAGGGTTTGTACTCTCTATTTGTGTGTGGCTTACTGAAAAAATGACTACCCACCACTTACTACATATAATATTATTCATGATATACAAATACTAAATAAAAACATATATTGAAACCTCATTATCTTAAATAGCATGGTAATGTTATTTTTGTAACATCACATTATTTAATTTCACCTATAATTATAGACACTTCAAGTTGACAAAGTTTCTTTTCACCCATAAAATTTATAAAATATTAATCTCAATTACACTTTATTATCTAAATCTTATTATAATGATTTTTAAATCTATGTGGTAGTGTATTTTTAATAAACATTATTTTTATATAATTGAAAACTAGTTGGGAGTCATTTATTACAATTTAAATTTTAGAAATTTCATGAATGACAATAATGATATTATCAATAATTTTCTAAAATTTGTCATTCTCATCAATATGAAATTGTAAAAAATATACGTACATTTAATTTTTTATGTGACAATATCTTGATATATCTCATTGGATTTATTTTTCTCAATGATATAATAAAACATTTGTAACATTGATGTTAAATATTTTTGCATATCTTTTTCATCATTCAATAGATATGTATATTCTATCATCTTGATCCAAAAATAATTTTTTTTATATCAGTAATAACACCATGATGAACATTTATCATGTAATCGATATCCTAATTATAGAGGTCTTGAACTGATTCTGTAGATTTATCCTCTTCACTACCATAACATATTTAATCCCAAGTATTATTATACGTAGATTTATCATACATAATACCGCATTAAAAACAATCAATTATTGGCTCCCTATATTTCATTATGAAATTCATCTGTAACTTATTTATCTCTTATATATATTTCTAGTTATTACTAAAAAAACATATTTATAATGATATAACTCATTTCCAATTTCTACACTCAAAGAATATTTTGAATACTAAATTAAAAATTGACTATTTTAGATAGAATCTAGATTAACTTTGATACTAGTTGAAGTTCATAAGCATAGATAGAACAATAAGTGTGCATCAATATGTGATTTAATTTTAAAAATTCCCCTTTTTAATTCAGACACTTAAAAGAGATAAATTGTTCAACCTCTCATATTTTTCTTCCCCAAAAATAATTGTATAATTTAATGTTTATTATCACAAGACACATAGATTTTTTTGGGGTTCAACATTGAAATAAATCTCCTTCCCATAGTTGGTTAGATTTTCTAATTATTGATAATATAATATTACCATGAGTTGTTACATACATGGTCTAACATCATACATATATAACATACCATATTGTGCTCTATAATGAAAATAGAGAATCACTAGAATAAAGTTCATAGTTTTATCTACCCACTAGTTCCATACTGTTTTACATATATCATTCCTTATAAATTATTCTAACTACCTCATAGAGACAATGAATGAATCCTTCCAAGAACATAGGAATATGTATTTATCTACTTGATGAGCATTGTGTGAAATACATAAACTTTTATCTTATTATTATTATAATTCATAATATAATATTTTACTTCCTTCTAAGATATTATTCTATCATTGACTTCCCATTATTCACCATATTCTTTTTCCTCGATACTAGTAGGCATTCTTCTTTCATACATAGTATTAAGTAAAAAAATATTTTATTTTATTCTTTGAGTAATATCAATACCAAATAATAGTACTCTACATCTCACCATTAAATTTTTAAATTAATATCCTAAATGGTATTTTGATCCTATATTTATTCAATAACTCTTAAAATATCATTAATATGAAACTATCTCACAATTCAAATTCATTCAAAATATCATTCAAGCCTCCTGAATGAAATAGTATATTTATTTATGTGAATATCAATGATGTTTTATTCTTTAATACAAAATTAATTTCTCATGAACAGGTGCATGGAACAAAGCATGTGACATGGAATTTTTTTAGTGGTTTTTAATGATCCCCATCTGCATATTTCTATTCCAGTTGTTTCTTCATCAATATCTGCATGAATCGAAAACAAAAATTATGATTTTTATTTTATATAATAACTATAGAACAACATCAACTACATAATTTTACATTTATAATAATATATTATTTTAATATTCCACATTTATTCTACCTAGAAAAATACATCATGAAATTCCTTTATTATGTATTTCATCCAAAAAATTTCCATGATAGAATGAAATATTAAAACACAATGCAACTCATTCAAAACATTTGAATGAATATTATATTTTAAAGTGACTCTTATATGTATTCTAAAATGACTCTTACATAATTTTTCATTGACTCATACATCATATCTAATGACTCATTTGTTAATCAAGATAATTCATATACTACTTCCTAGGGACTCATATACAGTCTTGATGGTCATAAATTATTCATATACATTTTCAATGAATCACACACTCATTTTAATAAATGTTTCATAGTCCAAATGGCTAATAGGAAAATAGGATTGACTGATATTTAGAGTCTATGTGATTCTTAATCTCTTTTTCTTTGCTAAAAAGATATGTTCTCAGATTGGAAATGACAATTAAACGAAGTCCATTGTTAATTTTAATCTCTCAGTTATATAATGTTAACGTCACTAAAATAGCTCAGATCCTCTTAAAAATTTTATATGAGTTTCTAAACCACAATAAACCATCTCATAATATCATCCAAGGGTTCTACTCCACCTAAATTAATGGTGGGTATGTTCATTGATTGATTAATTACTTTTTCATATATTAAACAGTATTCTCTTCATGAATTACAATTTTTCTATTAAAATTTCTATATTTATATAAGTTGAATTCTAAGAAATTCAATCTATATTAATGTATAAGTTACCACTACTTAGTAACCATTATTTTTATTAAAATATTTAATATTTTAACAATAATAATCAGACGTTTTTTTCATCCTTCAATCTCGTTGATTCCTTATAAATTTAAAATATACATAAAATTTCAAATGGGATCTTTAATAACATTATTTTATAACAATTTTACATTATTAATGTGTTAATTTTAATTTAATTAAAAAATAATATATTATAAAAACTCATCCAAATAATATATTCCATGATTACAAAATGAAATAATCCCAAAAACAAGAGAAGGAATCCAATCTAGTATATAGAACATTGTTACCTAACTAGATTCATTATAGAAACACCTTATTTAGAAGGAGTAAAATCATGAATTATAGTCTTGTTATAAAGTTTATGATTTAACCATGATGGTATAATCTTCTATTATAGTGATTATTGATCGAAATATATCATATATCTTCTTATATCATATTTTATTTACACAGTTCATAAATTCCTTTAACATTGTCCTCAATAGTTAAGTTAATTCACTAAATATATACCCAAAAATTCACTAAATAATATGTATGTTTTTAGAAATAAAATTATAAAATAATCCATATTTATATGGAAAAATCTGTTAGTCATAGCCATTTTACAACCTCTTCCCCATAGTGGATGAAATCTCCAAACTCCAACCAGAGTGACCCAAAAAGGCTGGAGGAGAACAAGGAAAAATTTTACTGATATTTTTCCTTAAATAAATATTATCATAATAAATCATTATACAAAAGAACAAAAATCTAAAACAAAATTTTAATATGTTAAATTAAAACATGGCCATTAAAATATATCCATTAAATTAGCATGTATCAATGGAAGTAACAATATTGTGAAATATATAAAGGAATGAAATGGAATTGAGTATCAGATGTTTCCCTTATGAACATCATTTATCTGACCATTGGAAGGAGGTTTCTTCACCAAGGTTTTATAAATACTAATCCAAACTTGATCAGAAATAATTATGTTACAAGAAAAATCATACGAGGAGAATTTCATTATTGTGGAAATTTCCACAAGAACTATTCTATTAGAATCCCTGCTAATTGAATTCCAACATAGATTATATTATTATGAGATTATGTGTAATAATATTAATGGTAAATGTAAATATAAATTAATATTAAATAAATATGGAAATATTAATGTATAATGTAATTTATCACATTTATTTTTCATTTTTAACATTTCAACATTAAAAAAGGTTGTTTATATTTTTAGATTTTTTCATTATATGTCACATTTAAAAAAATTAAGTAATTTTTTCATCTAAACTAGATATAGAATAATTATGTATTTGGAATTATAATATCAAAATTATCTCAGTGTGATGTTTTGGGATTTTTTTGAAACCACTGTATTTAGGGGAATACTGAAAAAATGATATAGGTAAAACTATCACTTTTATGACATAATTATGAAAGAAGAATGCATTATATATTTTGGAAAACATTTTATAATATATATATATATATAATGAAAATAAATCCCCTAAAATTAATATTATTTATTTATAAAACCCGTTCATTTCATTTTGGAAACATAAATAATATTTTACATGAAAAACTGATTTATTCTCTTAGCATAAAAAATTTAATTTCATCATTTTTATATATTAAACACATAAATATTATTTATTATGATATGTCAATGAAATATTTTAATTTAATAAGTTCAAATAAATTTCTTTTATTATTGTTAATGACCATGATAAATGTAAAACTATAATTTTTAATGAATTGTTTTAATAACATTGTTTAATTTTTTTATAAAATAGAATAGTAATCTCAAATATAATATTGACTATAATATAATTTATAAACCTATATATAGATATAATTACACTAACTAATTTATTAATAAACACTAAATATGACTAGGGACACTGAAATATGAAAACATAATTTTTTTTATAGAATTTTTCTTCTAAATATTAAATGATTAAATTTAATATATAATTTTATAATCAATATAGATTAAATTATATTAAAATATATTAAAATATATATTTTGGAAATAAATATTTTTTTATATGGGCTTAATTTTTTTAACAAAATATGAATCTGTTATTAATCAACTAGTTACCAAGGTAAAAATTAAAATGTTAAAATGTTCTAATGTAATGGTAAATAACTAAAAACATGTTTAGAAAATATTTTTGAATTATATTTTTGGGAATTTATAAATCCTTGATCATAAAAAATCCATTATTTTGAACTATTTGTGTCTCTAACACTGTAATAGGGTAATGATATCATTGAAATTTAATGTGTATTCATGAAAGGTCCATTTTATTCACATGAAAAAGGGTAACCTTACAATCCTTCATACAAATGGCCATTTATTAGAATTACTTCTTAAATATAAGAAATAATTCTCATCATATAGCTAATACCATTGTCATATTTTTTTGGAATCAATTATTTATCTTAATCCCTTCATTTTCATTGAGGTTATTTAGAGAAAGATCAAATTATCTATGTGAGTATTATTTACTCATTACTTTTTCCTCCTAATATTTCTATTATAAATCTACCCATAACATAGTAATATAATGACATAAATATCATTAATATTTTAATTTTATTAATTTAATGGAATAAAAATTATTAATTACATTCCATTCACTTCAAAAAAAAGAAAGTTAATTGTGTAGTGTGCAGACCATCACTTACACAATATAACTTTTTTTCTTTTTTCATGTTGATTATAAATCTTCATTCGTAACCTAAAAAAATTATTCCCTAACCAATATATATATATATATATATATAATTTTTATTATATTATAATGATGTTATACACTTCCTTAACAATACTCATGCTTCGATATATAGGATGTTCCTATTTTGGTTGGATTAACCACTTACTTGAATAATGATATAAAACATTGTTATGGATGACTACGAGAACATAAATACATCTAATAACATAATTTTATAAGAATTTAATTATTTTATATTGGTTATTGAAAATATAAATTTTTTATTTTACCTTCCATTAAAATATCACCTACGACTGCAAAAATTATTCACACAATAGATACTGTTTTAATGAAAATATAAGAAAATATTTTATAAAAAATTATAAATATAGAGACCCTAGATTAAAATTAATGGTTATTACCTCATTTTAGTTAATCATTCATAAAATTTAAAATATATGTTTTGGAGTACCATAATTGTTTATTTCTATTTAAATATAGGGAGATTGAATTTTTAATTCAATTTTTTTAACTTAATTAATATATTTTTCCTGAATAAAATCAATGTTTGGAATTATTCTCATCCCCTTTAATGAGGGTTTCCCTACATGTCCATAATTTCGATTATTTATAATGTTATGAATTTTAATTGTGATCTTAATTATACATCACCTCTTAATAACTTCTTTTATTTATTATCCATTTTTTAAATCCTTGTTTTATTACACTTTTTATTAGTTGGGATTTCACCAAATGATTTTTTAATGAAAAATTGGAACCTTCTAAATTATTATTAAATAAAAAGTACCATATTCGTAAATTTTTTACCCAAACTAGATTCTGAAAACCAATGAAATTGGGAAACCTATATTTGTTTAATTATTTTATAAAGGTAAATTATATGATAATGTTTTCATTAATATATCAATTTCTCATTTAAAATAGTTTCACCAGTGCTGTTCAATTTTAATTGTACTTCTCCTTGACCCTTATCATGAATTATTTTCAAGACCATTGTTTATATATTAAATCATGAAGATTAAAAATGGATTAATTCTGTTTTATCATGGGAATTATGATGATATAGACTTCTTTTATGTGTTGAGACAAGATTATGAAATGCAATTCTTTCACATGGGTTTTATAATATGTATGCTTTATGAATGGATGATTTTTTTCTCATACAAAACATGTATGCACATATATATAATGATTTTCATTAAGTGATATGTGAGTTTTAAATTATATATCCACCCAATACATTGATTTATGTTTTCATCTAATGAGATACCATGTCTTCTGTGTGGGAGGTTAGACTAAGAACACAATGATAGGCGACTAATGGGCCAATAATTATATAACCATCCAATGCATTGGGTAATGAGTTATATCACATTGTATGTTATGTATAGGGATAGGGAGTGAACCTAATACACAATGAGACATTTCCACAATTTTTATTTCAGTGATGAATTAACCCAATCCATTGGGGTGATTTTTCCTCCATGTGACGATTCTCTTGAATCTCAACCTACACATATGCCTATGGGGTCAGGCATTATGAAAAATCCACATGTTTATTATTCCGAAATATTATAATATCATTTACATATATCTTTTTTCAACTCATATCTTGCTTTAATAGGTCATTTTACACGTTTTTTATTTGAAAACACATTTATTTAATTTAATAATTATGGAAAAATATTATTTTCATATGTTTCTTTTTAACTTGAAATTTCTCCAATTTCCATGTTTTCCTATATACTTATGATCTAACTCCTAATGACATGTTATCCATAATTTTTAATTTAAGATCCCTCATTTCTTATGATTTCAATATCATGGGAATGAATATAATTATAACATACAAGAATATTCTATAAGGGGGCTAGAATAGTAAGATTATGGAGAAGGTATCACAATTTTGTAATATCTGTTTCATATGTGACTAGTACTCAAAGACACTATACAAAAACTTTCTATAGTAAATTTGATACTATTGTGATATTTCAGGGTCAAATTCTGGAAATACTATAAAATATGTATATTTTTATCTTAGGTAATCATATACAAACACATAAACTAGCTTGTACGGATGTGGTAATGCCTTTAGAATTTTTAAATTCTTCCTGAAATCACCAAAATAAACACCAATAGCTCTAAAACATATTCATGTGACCCAAATATTATTAAGGACATAAAATATCTAAAATGAACAATTTAAATATTTTAAAATATGATAAAATTTCTAATTATTGTTTTATAACCATTTAATCTTTTTCACATTTCTCAATAACCAAAATGTAATGGGTTTAAAAATTATATTATATCTCTGTATCATTAATACGGGCATTAAACATACATGAACCATAGTGTTTTATTTACTTTTTAGGATTTTATTCTATTTAATCCTTTCAAAGCATGATGTAGTGACTTGAAAACCATGACATGGAATCCCTTGTGAATGTAACTTCATGAAATGACCAATATACTCTATTCAGGATCTTCATTGTTTCTTTATAGCCTTAATAACAAACATTAACATCTTAACAATATAGTAATGGTCCCCCAAATATTTTGAAAAATTCTTTTATACTAATGAACTAGATCCTTCATAACATTTTTCCCTTTATTATTTTCCATTTATTATCTCAAACCATTGACATTTATGTGACATTGGAATCAGTATAACCTAGTTTTTCTAAAACCATAATATTTTAAATTATATAGAGATTTAAGAAGAAATATATTTGATGTCCTCCGATTCCTGTAAAAAACAAAAAAACCCATAGAATATTATATAACCAATAAAATGTATTCATTTCACTGTTAGGAAATAATAGATATAACTCAATTATGAAATTAATTTTCAAAAAATAAAGGAATGATTAATTTTAATGAAATGATAAATAAAATTAGTGTATCTAAATAACTAATAAGATTGATTTATGATTTAACGTGTGAATAATATAAAAATTATATTGTATGTGTTTTTAAGGAACTAAACATATTATTTATAAAATATATTTTTTATATGAATTATTTTTAAAACTAATTTTATTAGAAATTGACCGAAAATAAGAATAATAATAGTTAATATTTATTAAAATTTATTTTCAATTTAAAAATATTTTTATTATACTTTAATATTTTATTTAAAAATTAAATTTTAACCTTTTAGAAAAAAAAATATACTATCAAATAAACTTATTTTTATTTTTAAAATTTCAATATTAGATTAATTTTAGTTTGTGGTATTTTTTTAATATAGTTTACTTATATAAGAAGTTAAAAAATAATGTTTTTACAAAAACATAACATTTAATGACATAATCATTTTATAAGCATGGGTTAATAGTTTTCAAAAATAATTATTTGATAAAAAAATGTTTAATGAGTAAAAATATACATTTTCTTGTACAATTATAAATTTTAAAAACTTGGGACTAAAATTTTATAATCATAAGTAATATTTTATAGAAAATTAATCGTTTCTAAGCTTTTATTTTTATTAAATAAATGTTAAGAAGAATTCGCTATTTAATTTCACTAAATTCTATATAATATTTTTATAATAAATAAATTTATATCACTGAAATAAAATACATTGGTAATTTTACACTACATATATTTTTTAAGCATTAAAATACACTTATTTCTAAAAAAAGTGTTTTTTCACATTACATTTGTTGTTTGTAAATATTTATTATAGTAAACATATAAATTATATATAATCATATGGTTTTAATATTTTTTATTATTTTGAATAAATTATTTAATAAGGGAATCTTTATTTTCCACCATTAAATATAATTTACTTAGATAAATACTATTAGCCCTGCTAAAACCGAAAATGGTTAAAGTAAATATTATAAAAGTAAAAGACTTATAAATATGTTTAAAAAATGTCATAAAATTTATTTTTTATTTTCAAAATACATTTTTCATCAAAAAATATATTATTGTTCATTTTGGAGTCTTCATGACTTGTGTGACATGTGATCTATTTATATTAAGTTGAAATATTTATATAAATATTCTTCTCACAACATAAAAAGGGGCCTCTCTCCACCCATTATAGACCAAAAATATTAATTTTTTTCCTAGTGAAAATATTTATTTTTTTACAATTTGAAATTATACATTTTCATTGATCTTTGAGTCATAATAATTTAGCTTATGACCTCAATTTACATAGGCTCCACTACAGAAAACGTAATGACTTCAACATATGTACTCATTTTTCGTAACATATTTTCCTTTATGTTTTATTTTTTTCAATTGTAATTTAATAATTTATATATATATTTACATTATTATTATATGTATAATAAATTTTAATATGATAAAAAAATAATTTTTAACCTTCTTCCCCCTTTTCTATTAAGAAAAACATCATCTATATTTTCACATTCTGTGAACTACCGCCTCTATGAAGCAATGATGTAATTTTCCTCACTACCAAACCTCTCTTCAATGTTTCTGTAGGTTAAATATAAGTATAAATTGGAAAATATGACATAATTATAATTGTGGAGAGATAAATTTTAATATATAATCTTTCGAACTCATTATTCTATAAACAAAAATGTTAACTTTACGTTGGGTTTACTATCACCTCTATGAGGTGGCGTATCTCAATTTTCATCTAGTTTCATTATTATATACTAAACCCTCCTAGAATATTATACTATATGATAATTGTATTCACAGAAATATCATTATTCTTGTCTAATGGTGTTATTATTCCAAAAAACCACTTTCATAATCATAATCATCCAATAATTATAGTATATTCATGTTTTTGTCAGTCTAGCAACCTATATGCACAATGTTATAAAATAATATCATTAATGACTACAAAACATAATTATTAAATATATATGACATAAATAATTATATATTTATCTATATTGTTTTTGGAATAGTAACATTAACATTAAATTAATTAATTATGATACTACCATTCATTTGTTAAAAATTAATTGAACATGTCTTTCACCAGTTTGATCATTAAGGCTCTAAACCAAAACATAAATAGAATTAATTTATAATGATAAAAATAAATATAAATTTTAACATATATTTTCCTATGAGATTTTGGAATTATGATCTTTGAGGGATGAATAGAGAATAACATTGCTAAACTATTTCAAAATAATTAATATTTCTCACATCTAATATTTGAAATATATAATAAGTAAGAAATATAAATAAAGATAATAATTATAATAGATTATATATATGAGTTAGGATCGTAAATATAATAATATGATAGTTGTTTTTATATAAAATATCCTTGGTCATTAGTTGAATTTAAGAATTAATGTTTGTTTTGTTGTTTCCAATTGTCACCCATTAAGACCTATTTTTTATTATACACAATGATTTAGTATGAATGTTATATCTAATGGTAGTTTAATATTTTTTTCATCATAATCCTCTCATTGTTATGTTTTTTTAATTTTTCATTTTAAATCATATAGTTAATGAGGTTTTTTATTAAATTTCCAAAACCCATATGTGTTATTTGTCTCTATTTTTAATCATGATAGAAATGTTTTATATTCCATAATTCCATTTATTTTATATATTGTAATAATTTCACGATTGACATTATTTATAATGATATTTTTAATTTCATTATATCCATGTTTCTTATTATCTGTCTAAATTTATTTTGATTACTACACTTATAAGGTAATAATGGTTTTTTCATCCCAATTTTTCTTCCCTGAGGTATGATTTATATTATCCATTTATTTTAATTTTTATGGAATATATATTGGTCATGAATTACCTCCTAAATATATTAATTCTATTTTCATTTTTTTGATAAATCTTAGAGGAACCCATCACTATATATTTCTTGAAAAAATGACTTCTCTTATAGGAATAATTTTCCTTTCAATACCTTTCCCTTGTTAATAAAATATATTTTGTTCAATATATTGAATAGTGTTCACCTAGATTATAAATTCTTATTTATTAATGTATTACTAACTTATTCATATACTCCAAAATATTTGTGGTGTTTGTTTGAGGATTCATACATAGATAACTATTCACTTTATCAATTGGGGATATATTACTAATTATTACATTTGTTATTCCAACATAGATGATTATTGATTATTATGTAATATTGGATATGATTGAATATATAATTCCTCCCACTATATAATGAATTAAATTTATTTATTTATTTATGGATGGTTCCTGTAATATCCCCATTAGTTGTCGATAGTTATCAAGATATAAACTTGTTAGGGAAGTTTGTTATATTCATGTCCGTAGAAAAATTATTCCTAGATACATTGTTGTTATTGAAATTTTATGATGTCTGTGATCAGGATGTTTTGAATTAGAGAATAAAATTTTCTATTATTCATTATAAATTTAATTTTTAATTATAATTTTATTATTATACATCTGATCTTTTTTAATTACATTATAATTGATGTACGATGACTTGAATTTCATTATATTAATGAATTATTTTTGGTTACCAATTCATGAAATATTATTTATGATTATCTTATTTTATGTTATTATATTTTATTTATATCTCTTTAATTTCCATATAATTAACATTTGAGTTCTCCTTTATTATGTTTCAACTTCGCTAAGTAATTAATAAATGGATTACACATGATATGTCTAAAAGAATATCTTTTTTAGGGAATTTGTGGGTGATGTTGAATATTTATTAATCATTACGAATTTTATTATATATTGGGAAAATTTAAATTCATTGAGAAGGAGATGGTATTTATTAGGTTACGATTTTTCAAAATTCTATATGTAATGTCTCAATTTTTTTTTTTTTCAAATATTATATGGAATTATTATGAGACTAGGCTTTGCAATAGTGTGTGATTCCGAGGCCCAAGGCGCATGGGATAATTATTTCAAATAAATTAATCTTTTACATAGCACGCATGAGATATTTTACCAAAAAAGTGAAATATCATTTTAATGGGTGCCTAGATTAGAAATATAAGGGAACCGTTGTCTTTAGAACATTGACTAACTTATATGGGTCCTAACATCGACTGGAATGGGTTAATAGCAGAAGTAGGCTTTCAGAAATTTTAAAGGAAATAATAAATTAATAAATAATTTTATTTTTAATGTTTCCACTCTGGAGCAATGCAATATTGTTTTTATTTAGAAGGAGCACATGGTTCAGCTTATAAACCTAGAAAACTCCCTGGAATCCTCTTGGTATTTGGATAGGAGCCACTATTGGATATTTTTTGATGAACGCCGATGAACGATAATGTGTGGATCACTGTGCAGAATGATAAAATCCCAACTGATGACTGATGTCCCTCTTCACTAAAGATCGAGGTAGGTGTTTTTATTTTGATTCTTTTCTCCCTATTCTTGGATTCAAAATAATGACTGCGGATCAACCTATGAATAGGTTGATCTACGGATCATGTGTTCTTGCAGTAGGATTATTATCTCTTTTATTTGGGGATTTTTTTTTGGAATTGATTCATGGTTATCTATAATTTATATTTTTTATTCTCTCTATTTAATCATACTTGTAGGAATGGTTGAATGTCATGATGAATGATGGGGGAGGTTCGATCCTCAATTTATCATTGAATTTATTCCTGCTCTGCACCACATTCATCACGTTCTTCATCAGGCTACAAAAAATGTATCTTTTCTCACATATTTCACAACACAACGATCCCAAACCAATGATCAAACATAATTATGACCTAGAGAAGGTGTGACGGTGATGGCGAACGAAGAATCAGCTCTGATCAAGAGAGATTGTTCTTCAAAGGTACTCTGTGCGGAATATCGGTGAGGGTTTTCAGAACTGATTGAAGGGATAGAACATACTGATTCGGCATAATGATGTTGAGAAAACCTTGAATCATAAACTTCATGGCGAATAGACCACCATATCAAAAATAGAATATTTCCTTAGGCGAGCAGAGAAGGATGGTGTATTTTCAAAATCACGATCTACATGGTGTGTACTCTGCGTTACTTGCCGTGTGGGTCCAGTTGAGTGGTAGCTAGGGATTCATAATGAAGGAAATGATGACACGACATGTGATAGTTTTCACATGACCTGTTGGTTCTTATGCAGAATTCAGTGTGTATCTCATACCATACACAAACCCGGGGTGGCGTACACGACATGTACTCCACCACACCGATAGACTAGGCCAGTTAGGTGGTACCCTATATACCTATTACACAGGCTGGAAGACATAGGTGGAAGCCATGTATGGGCACATGGGCATCATACACATAGTGGATCCTAGATACTCGGACACATTGTGTGATCCTTCCTACAAACTGTATATAAACATTTTTACATGATACGTTCTCCAAACTCAGGCCATTGTACACATGCAGTACCCAGAGTCAAGGGACATGGCATGTGACCCCTTCTACATGTTATGTAACTTCCAGTACATTTATTGATATTCTTTTCCATCATTCATTGGACATGTTCCATTTGGGTTAGTTTCTCCTATGCTCATTCTGAAGAATGTCAGGTATCGATTCCATTCATAGGAGTACGATCCATTCAGCAAAACTTTCTGGATAGAGTCGTAATCCATCTGAGAGGCCTAGAGAAAGATCTTATACCATTATTAACATTAGGTAGAGTTATATATTATGATACCATTCCTACAGAACACTGATCCTCTACTTAGAAGGTGAATCAAAATGAGTTGTGCTATCCGCCAAGGCCCTAGTAGTGATCCTCATCCGTGTATCGTGATATTTTCCCATGCAAGAGTGTGATCTACTAGAATGATTGTATCTATTATCTCTTAATATTTATCAGTGTGGCTATCTCTCTCATGTCAACTCCCAATTAACGTAATTCTTATAAAGATGTCAACTGAGCTACCAGATTCATGGAGTGAGTTCTCTCAGACGAGTACTTCATGGAATCTTCGGATTCAATCCTTAGCATCGGTATGTGGGACAATATAATATACCTCAAGACAATGGGTCTGGGATTCGAGTATATATGTCTATTTTTCATAATTTATATGTTCTTTATACATATACTATGTATAGATTAATTTACATTTAAATTTTTTATTGGTTTGTGGTTTTCGGGTTCCAATACTATGTATTGTTATACTCACCCCTACACAGGCTTTTCCCGCACGTGTCATGTCATGTATTGTGCAGACGAGCATCTTTTTGATGAAGTCCAGGTAAGATCATGACTAGACTGAGCTTTCTGAGATTCCATACATTTTTTGGTGTTCCTGTGTCTATGAGAAGCAGTCCCAATACATATTTTCTTTCGTACAGGTTAGGCTTTGTAGTTTTAGACTCTTTCTTTGGGTGGGCTTGTTTTCTGGACCAGTTTACATTCCAAAAATTACATTGTGTTGCACTCTATTGGTTGGGTGTATTAGTGTGCATGCATTTTTTCCCATGGTGGTTTTTACTTTTCATAACTTTTGGGCTTGGAGATGTGTGTGAGTACATATACTTATTAAATTTCTCCAATGTATGTGATATGACTACTAGGTGCTACTCACCAGCCCCTGGCCTATTGAAGGGGGGTTGGGGTGTCTCCAAATCATCCCCATAAATATGGGTCATGACTGAGTTGTATCAAAAGTGGTTATTTCAACCTTAGAACCAAGAGTCTGTGAGATTGGATTGGGGAAATAGTATTAAGTGTTTTGATCTCGGCTTTTAGTCCAGGGACTCTAGTGTTGGTGCAGGTGTCCAATGTATCCATACATTAGGAATTTCGTATCCATTTTTTTGAAATGATACATGAAAACACTATTTTTAGGTAAATAAAATAATTGTACAAGCTTCATATAGAAATTTATTTATTTTTCCATATCATTTTGTGCCAATTTTCTAGATAAACTCCTAACCATGGAATATCTTGTTTCCTTACATGATTCCTCCATGATGAATACGTGCTAGGATTTAGTGGGCCGATCAAAAGAATTACTTCCTCGATGATGTGGATTTTATTCAGGGACTAGTTACCCATGAATTACCTCCAGGTGGTGAACTTATTATACCACCACCAGTAGAGCATCACGTGTTACCTGTAGTACCAACATACAAGGAGTGCAGTATGTGTGTGTTTCATGAGTTTCAGAGACAGAGACCCCTTAGGCATCAAGGGGAGCATGATCCTCAATAAGATGAGGACGAGCTTGAGGTAGTGACCAGAGTTTATCATCTAGTGAGGCCACTAGAGAACCAGATAGTGATCCTAGGAGTGAGCATTCTTTGGGGTTTAATTTGATGGTGGTGGAGTTCGACCATGTAGATTCATAATGAGGAGACTCCTTCTTTGATGGAGTTTATGGAAATCTTTAGGGAGGAGTTCTCTCTACTAACACGGAGAGAAGTGTGTATCCATGAGCTTCTTTAGCTCTGCCAGGGCTACTTAACGTTGGATGACTACTCATTAAGGTTCACCAACCTCACTAGGTACTATATGGATATGGTCATGGATTATTACATCAGATATTGGACCTTAAAGATAGGTCTACAATGGTTCATCTGAGCCAGTGTCATGCCTATATGCCATTCGACTTATGAAGGGGTGCTCAAGTGAGCTTTATTGGTCAATAGCTTCTTGGATGAGTAGAGATAGCTAGTGTAAGTCATCAGCAGTCTGAGGGGTGAAGAGACCTTGGTAGTAGGGTTTCAATGAAAAACACAAGGATTACGATGTTGGAGATGTCATAGGAGGATCCACGATAGGGGATATATGGTCTAGGGTACTCAGGTAGGATCCAGTCAGACTATGGGGAGGTGATGCCACTCAGGTGATGGAAGAGAACATCTCACTAGGGATTGTACAACCCATAGAGATGCTGACAGGTAGGTGATGGATGGACCATCGAGGCAGATGAAGAGAGTGGAGTAGGTAGACCCGCCAGGCAGAAGACGTAGAAGGAGAGATGGGAGAGCTACAGGATGTGGCAGACACTTCAACCTACTTCCACCATCACCCCTAGGATGTCCGCAGTAGGCTCAGAGAGATGAGGATAGGGGTGTGGGATGCTGCGTGCAGTTGAGGTGTATGACCCAGGGACTTGATGGATGATCTATATTATGTTTGTGTCTTTTATACCTTAGTTTCCATATATATAGACATAGGTTCCAGTCATTATTTCCTCACCAAATGTCTTGTGAGAAACATTGATATTCTGATGCAGCATTTGACTCAACCCTTACACTTGGAGACACCTACGAGAGGAGACTCAATACTCAGGAATCTCCTCTGACAGTTTGATATTACCCTTGTAGGTGAGAGTTTCGGTTATAACCTCTTAGTGGTAGCGTCAAGGCCTTACGACTTCATTCTTATTATGGATTGGTTATCTTTAGTCCATGCCAAGATTGACTTCTTAAGGAGAAGAGTGTGGTGTGTCTGTAATGATGGAACGTGGTTATCCTTTTTGGAGAAAAGGATACCCAGGAATCACAAAATGGGATTATCTATAGTATGGTGCATCTGGTCACTCGTGAGTTGGATACCCTTACCCTTGGGGAAGTAGATGTTGTGAGCTTTGAATTTACTATATTAGTGGTGGAGTACGAGGATTCCTTTCCAAATGATATTCTAGAATACCTCCCCACGAGTAGATTAACATCTGCATTGAATTACACACTATTACGGCACTAATTTCCTCACCGGTGAATCAGATGGATCATGTAGATATTTGAGAACGAACAATGCAGTTCGAGGATTTGCTGAGTAAAAGATTTGTAAGACTAGTGTTTCTCCCTGGGTGTCCCAAGTGATGTTCTCCTAGAAGGTAGATGGGATTTGGAGTTTCTATAGGGATTACTAATGTCTGAATCAGTTAATAGTGAAGAAAAATAATCCACTACTAGGTATCGAATATCTCTTCTACCAGCTCATAGGGACACAGTGGTTCCTGAATGTTCGCCTTCTATTGGGTTACCATCAGTTACGAGTATTGGACGAGGATATATCGAAGATGGAATTCGGATGATGTTATGGTCACCATAATTACATGATGATCTATTTCAGCATGACGAACACCCCCATTGTTTTTGTGGGACTTCTGATCTGGATATTCCAAAAGTACAAAGACCGGTTCATAGTGTTCTTCATCAACAATATCCTTGCACACTCAGCATTAGAGGAGCACACGAGACAACCGAGGATGGATCTAGACGTACTTAGAGATCAATTGCTTTATTAGAATATCTCAATGTGCTAATTATAGATATATGAGGTCAAATTTCTAGGACATGTCATCTCAGTAGGTGGAGCAGTAGTGGACCCAGCCAAGGTCTAGGTGGTGTTAGCATGGGATCCACCCCAGTGTGTGACCGAGGTGCGGAGATTCCATGCGTTGCAAGGGTACTACCATATATTTATCCCTTATTTCTCATGGATATAGGAACCGATGAAAACCATGTCTCAGAACGGGAAGCCTTTTGTATAGAAATAGAAGTGCCAGCAAGCTTTCCATCATTTGAGTAAGTGTTTGACAAAAATACCGATCTTGAAATCTTTATAAGTGGGTGTTAGGTACATAGTATTTTATAATGCATCAGGGAACAAGCTTGTATGTGTCATAATGTAGAGGTAATTAATGAATACTTATGGTTCGCACCAACTAAGGCCACATGAGAAGAGCTACATGAACTATGATCTTCAGTAAGTGGTGGTAGTCTTTGAGTTGAATATGTGGAAACACTACCTTATGGGAGAAATATTTATCATCTACTCTAACCACAAGATCCCCAAGTATGTATTCTCGCACAAGGACCTAAATTTGAGGCACAATACATGGATATAGTTCCCACATGATTATGACTTTGAGATTGTCTATAATTTTGGTAAGGAGAACATTGTGGCAGATGCCTTAGTCAGAGATTGAGTTCACAGCTACTGAGCTAGGCGTCAGAGCAGTTTCCATTAGTACTATTATCCTTCACAATTTTAGATGATGTAGATTATCTTTATTTTATGGTCATCACCTCTATAATATTTTAGAGAGTTGGGGAGGCCCAACTAGATGATGTTGACTATCAGACTGTACGTGCTTAGTTATCCACTTTACATGCTCCTTATGTGTATTCTCAAGGTAGGGAGAATGCCTTCCTTTTTAAAGGACGCGTGATTGTACAAGTGGAATTGTGGGAGGAGGTATTAAGAGGGTATTATACATCCACCTAGTGGAACATCCTGGAGTGTGAGAAATGTACCAGGACCTCCATCATTAGTTCTAGTGGCTAGTTATGAGGAAGAGAGTAACAAATTTCATTTCTCGAGGACTTACATGCTAGCAGGTGAAGGATGGGCAATATGTTCTAGCAGCATTAGCACATCCCATGGATGTAACGAAGTGGAAATTGGATAGAATATCGATGGAATTCATGACAGGCATACCAAAAACGTCCAAGGGACACAATTTTATTTGGGTGATTTTTTACCGACTCACCATGACAGCCCACATCCTAGTCATCAGGGATCGGAATTCTGTAGAGAGCTTCAGATGCCTCTACATGAGAGAGATCATTAGACTTCATGGAATCTCTTCAAAGATTGTCTCATATCAGGATGCATGTTTCACATCATAGTTTTGAATGGGATTGTTGGAGGAATTTGGGACTCATATTTGCATGATTACAACATTTCATCACTAGATAGATGGTTAGACTGAGAGAAACATTTAGGTTTTGGAGGATATGTTTTGAGCATGTGTCTTGAATTTCAATCACTATTTGAGGACCATCATCCAATAGTGGAGTTTTCTAACAATAGCAGCTACCACTCCTTCATCGGTATGTAGCCATTTGAGGCCTTATAATGGTGACCCTGCCAGTCACCACTTTGTTGGAATGTCCCTAGAGAGTCTATAGTCATGGGTCCTGAGATGGTGCGAGCTACCACTGAGAAGGTTCAGATCATCCAGGAGCAGATGAAGACCACCCTAATCAAGTAGAAGTATTATGTTAACAGATGGTAGACATCTTTGGAGTTCGAAGATGGAGTCCATGTCTTCCTTCGGGTTGTGACTCAGTGATGGATGCAGATATTTTTCCTAGGTGGTAAGTTGTCTTAGAGGTTTATTGGCCCTCTGCAGATACACCACATAGTTTGTGATGTGTCGTACCGCCTAGATCTACCACTAGAACTGCACCAGGTACATGATATGTTCCATGTGTTGCAATTGATGAGTTACGTGCATAACCCATCACAAATCATCACTTGGGGTGAGCTGAACATTGAGGATGGAGATAAATTTTTAGAGAACCTAGTAGAGATCGTGTATCAGCATGAGAAGATCCTTTGGGGGAGAGTGATTCCCTTATTGAATGTTTGGTGGCCACACTGGAATATTCAGGAGAGCACATTGGATTGGGAGTCTCAAATTCATGCACAAAACCCACATCTACTTGAGTGACCTTTTGTTTGGACTTTTCAGTGATGTAAAAGCCCTAAGGGAGGAATAATGTAATGTCTCATATTTCGCATGTGATATTTTCAAATATTATACAGAATTATTTTGTGACTAGTATTTGTTATGACATTCGATTCTGAGGCCTGATGTTTTTGGAATAAATGTTTGATATAAATTAAACTTTTAAATAGTGTGTGTGAGTAGTTCTCCAGAAAATCATAAATAACTTTTTAACGGGTCAGAAGATCAAAAATAATAGGGAACCATTGTGTTCAGAATAGTGAATTTACCTTAATTGGGTCTAAAAATTGATTGTCGCAGGTTAACAACATATGTTTTTTTTAGACATTTTAAAGGAAACAAAATAATTATATTTTTATTATATTTTTTACATTTCCATAACACAGTGATATGTTATTATTTAAAAAAAAGTAATGATCCAAGGGTTAGGCTTATAACCATGGAATAACCCTAAAATCATATAGGGATTCGGAGAGTGTCCACCCGTGGAGAATTCATGATGAAAGGAAGAATTATTGACGAACGTCGATGAAGGACGACATATGGATCATTGCACGACACGGTCAAATCCTGATAGATGAATGATCACCCAATTCATCTAAGATCATTGTAGGGGTTGTTATTTTGATTCTTCATTCCCCATTTATGTACTCAAAATTATGAACATGGATCAACCCATGAATAGGTTGTTCCGCATATCAAGAGTTCTTGCGTGTGGGTTATTATCTGTTTCCATTGGGTATTTTGTAATGGGAATTGATACATGGTGATCTCAAATTTCTATTTGGGATTCATCTTATTTAATCCTACTAATGTGAGCAGATGAACACCATGAAAAATGATAGTGGAGGTTCATTCCTCAAATTTTTTATTGAAATTATTCCCCCTTTACCCTATGTTCTCACATTATTCATGAGGCGACTGACAAAAGATCTTTGCGCACCTATTTCATAACACAACAATCCCAAACAAGAGATAAGATATCATGATGACCTAGTGGTGGTGTGACGGTGATGGAAAATGATGAATCATCTCATATAGAGATATATTGTTCTTCCAATGTTCTTCGCGTGCAAGATCAGGAAGGATTTTTGGAACTGATTGGAGGCCCGAAACATATCGATTTGGCTTTGGGGTAATGAGAGAACCTTGAATCATCCATTTTTAGGCGAAATGACCACCAGATCACCGATTGGAAGATTAGACAATGTGGGTAGTGGAGGATGAAGATTCTAGAAAATTGAAATCAACACAGTATCTACTCTGTGTTACATAGATTGTGGGCCCGGTTGAATAACAGCTATGGTTTCATGATGTACGAAAGGATGACACAATGTGTGATAGTTCTCACACGGCGTGTGAGAACTTATGTGGATCTTGCCCTTTATAACGAACAATACAAGGATATATGGTGGACTACATGACAAGTACTTCACTACATGGCCAGACCAAGCAAGTTACATAGGTCCCCCCATGTACAGGTTACATGGGTTGGAAAACATAGGTTGAAGCCATGTATGGGAATAAGGACAACGTACATGGAGCGGACCCTAGATACTCAAACACCACATGTGATCCTTTTTACACATTGTGTATATACGTTTTTACATGGAATGTTCTCTAAACTCAGGTTTTTGTACATAGGCAGTACTTGGAGTCAAGGAACATGGCATGTGATACCATCAACATGTTGCCTAAATTTTTATAGATGGATTGATATTATTGTCCATCGTTGCATGGAAAATTTCTATTTCGGTTAGTTCCACATGTTCTCATTCCCTTAAAGGTCATGTATCTTTTTCATTCATAGGATTATGATCCCTTCAGTAGGACTTTCTTGATAAACTCATAATCCCTCCAAGAGGCCTAGAGCAAGATCATATACCCATTATTGACCCAAGGTAGAGTCGATTATCTATGTTATCAAGACTACGGGACCCCATTAATCTACATAGTAGGTGAATCTGGATGTGTCAGGGTATCTTCCAAGGCCTTTTTAGTGATCTTATTCCATGCATCGTGATCTTTTCTAACATAGCAGTGTGTTCCCTTGGAATTACTGTATATATTCTCTCTTCAGATCTATCTATGTGGCTATCTCTCTTGTTACACTTACTGATGAATATACATCTCAGACAGAATTCATTAGAGCTGTAAGCCTCATGGAGTGATTTCTCCCAGATGAGTGCTTTTTGTAATCTTTATAATTATTCCCTAGAATTGGCATATGGGTTGTCGTAATTAACCTCTATAATTAGGGTTTGTGATTCGAGTATATCTAAATATGTTTCTCTTATTATATTTTATGTACAGATATATTGTGTATAACTGACTATACCTTTACATTGTTTATTTCATTATGGTTTTTGGGGTCCCTTATTGAGTATTGCTATACTCAACCCTACACTGGCATTTCCCGCACGTGTCGTGTCTTGTGCAGATGAGCGGAATTTTGATGGATTCTATGGTGGATAAGGACCAGACTAAGACTTTTGAGCTTCTTTTTAGGCCGAGGTGTTCCTATTGAAATGATATGCAGTCCCAAGACCTATTTTCTTTGATATAGGTTTGATATTGTAGTTGTAAACACTTTCTTTTGGTGGGATTACATGCTGGCCGAGTTCACATTCTACACTTTACATTATGTAGTACTCTATCGATAGGGTTTAGATGTATGCATGCATTTTGTTCCATCGATGTTTTAATATTTCAACATTTTTGGGCATGGAGATGTGGGTGTGTGTATAGGTACTTAGGACATACCTCTCATGTTAGTGATATTCCTACTCGGTTCTAGTCACCAGCCCCTAGCCTATTGGAGGCGGTATTGGGGAGTCGTGGAATGGGCCCCACTGAGATAGGTTGTGACACTATAAAAATCTTAACATATATGTTTTTTGGTACGTATATAATGAAATTATTTTTCTATGTCAACTGATTATATGATAATTTTGTTGTGGATTATATAATTGGTCTCAAATCTGAAATGTATAATATGTTTTATTATCAACAGATCCATGAATTTGGGGATGAGGGAAAAAAATTTGGAATCAACTGAGGGATTAGATTACTATTTAGATTATATTGTTATTGGATGAAGTTTTAAAGTTCATTAATTAGATATATGTTTAGGTGATAATATTTCCAAAGTTAGAGATTTCTTGTTAGGATTGATGAGGTGCTATTATAAATTTAATCGATAATGATAATAAAAATTTATTTATACCCCTATAGATATGTTTAGGGGATTTGATAATGTATTGGATAATATATACACATTTTTTTAAAAAAGATATTGTTTGGATCTAATAGAAATCACAACCCTTTCTGGATACTATAATGTTGATGTGGTCGTAGCACAAATACACATTTGGGTAATAATAATGAAAAATACTATTTGACTGTAAACTCAATATTCAATATGATGTAAACGATTGTTCCTATGAATGAACACCTTCATAAACACACCTAGGAGTTATGATTCAGTTAATAAAATTATCATTAAAATCCATTATTAATGATTTATTATTTAAAGGAATTAGTTTACATAATATGGGAGAACCCAACCTAATGAAAACCCGATTGAATCCAAATTGATTAGTGTATAATAGAATGATAATTGAATAACATCAAAGAGTAAGACATTTTGATGTTGAATTTTTAATCTAATTATTATTTAAGAATTATCTTATAGTGTTCATCACTCATGCTAACTCATTAAGGTTATAAAAATAGTTGAACCCCAAATGAACCAATATAAAAATTGTTGTTAAGAAAAATGTTTAGATTTTTCAAATTAGAAACCTATTTTTCTAAGATCTAGTTTAAAAAATCATGTGAATATTATAAAATAGATATCATGATTTAGAATTGGAAAAGTGAACATAGATTCATTCTCAAACATAAAAATTAAGAGAACGAATTCATCTCAAGTAAGTTCAGGTAATAAAGATGATAAATGATATAAGATTAAATACTTTTTGTGTCAATAATGTGTGAAGAATCCACCAAGGGAATGTCTTAACTACTCTAGAAGATTAATTATGTGTGGAATAAGAGGGAATATATCAAAAAAATTAATGGAAAGATAATGAAATTATTTTACACGATGATGGGAAAATATGTGTTCCTTATATGCACAAAATATATAATGATATAAAATTCTGTTGATATATTATATTATGATATTCTTATATTTTAGATACCCTAAAATAATCATCGTAGAAACTTATATTTCAAATAATGGGCAATCATGTTATATAATGAGAGGATAATGTAACACACAGACAATTTTAATTATATATTCATTTGAGATATAATATGTTCAATAGTGTGTGATTCGCAAAACACCAAAACACAATGAACAACAGAAAAATAAACAAATGTTAAAATGATGTCGTGTAATTTTATGAAAAAATAAATGTAACATATCCATGAAATTTATGTAGAATTAATGATAAATGTTCTTATCAATGCTATGGAATCAATAAATTAAATTAGTATAGAAAAATAAGTAATAATATTACTTTATTCATTAAAATATAACTTTTTAATTTTATATATTTATATTTTCTTTATAAGAATATAAATATGTTATTCATAAAATATATCATTTATTTAAATAATATATTGAATACATTTTTATTTTTACTTAAAAGAAGATAAGAATAAAAATATATGTGAGTCTAAAAAAATTTCCTATAAAAATGGTTTTCATTTTATTATTTTGTATTCACTTCAAAATTAAAATTTAAAATTTTTTATGTTTATTTGAAAAAATAAATAGATTTTATAGATTTATCTTGTAATTATTAGCTATAGATTATTTTTTGATGTTTTTTAAATTGACTTTATTTTTAGGTGAATCTGGAATAATAGAGTATATTCCAAAACTATGGGTTTTATAAGTTTGTCATCATATAATAATGAACTAGATGTATATAAAACATTTTTATTGATCAAATACATTCTTAATGAGTAAAACTATAACTTTTTAATTACCATTAAAAATACAGATATCATATGTTTAACATTTAATAAACATAACAAATATTTTCAAACAAAGGAAAATCTATTGGTTTTTTGTTAAAATATATATTATTATGGTAGAATTATGAGTTTAATTTATATGAAAAATAAAGAACATTTTATTAATAAACCAATTTATATTGTGAAAATCAAACTCATTTAAAAAATTTCCCTAAGCATACATTTAAGGAATAAAATACATTTTTTTCTAAATTTGTTTTTGTGTTGTATCACCTTGTGTTAAATTTTTATTTTCTTACAAAACAAGGTTACGTTATGAAAAAATAGATATAATAATTGGAATAATCTAGTCAATGGAATATGCAACTATTCAATTATTTTCAGTCTTTTAAATTAAATTACTTGTGTGGATTCATGTCATTACAGTACAAAATAAATGGAAAATACGAAATTTCAATGATTTTTTAACAGAGAATCATGTTTAAAACATGTGTAAAAAATAGTTTTTAAGGGTTGGATGAAATTAAAACTTTCCCTATTATATTATTATATATTTTTAATTATTTTAAAATTTTCAAAAATTTCTCCCTCAATATTACGTTAAAATATTTAAAAAAATCCATTCTCAGAAATTATAAAAGTGTTCTATCACCACCGCTTTAAGACCACTAAAATAATTTGGTTACCTCCTAAAAATAAACTGTATTTAATTACAATATAATATAAAAAAATTTATGATCCTATAATAAAGAGATATTTTCTTAAGAACTCAATTTATTTTGAATCATCCGTCGAAAGGAAAATATTTCAATATGGGTACTCATTTTTTCTAACTTCTTTTTCATTATATATTACAATTTTAATCCTAATCATCTAAATACTATGTAACTACACCAAGACGTTTTTACACCAGATTTTATAAGGATATGTGAATAACTATTAAACACCTTACTCTATTTCTATTATGAAAAATAAATCTTCATTTATTATCCAGACTATGCTCTCTATGAAGCGAAGTCTACATTTTTCACCACAACTTATCTCCTCACTATTTAAAATTGTGAAATTTTTTAATAAATGTAATATATGTATTATAATAATTATTAATTATAGGAAATTTCTTATATAACTTATTTTTCCTCTAATTAATTCATAAATGTAAATTTTAACCATGAACTGTGCACTACATCGCTCCCATAAATGAGCATATATAGTATTTTTCCTATAGTTTCTTTTTTATTAATATTTAATAAAATATGATTGATAGAATTCATAGTGTCTAAATTATATAATTCTTATTCTATAATAATTATATTTTTCAAAAACATTCAAATTTCATAATCATAATCATAATAATCAATTTATTATGGGTGGTTTATATTTTGGTCGATCTAACAACCTACTAGAACAATTATATAATAAATTTCTTGGATTTCATTGAGAACGTAATTACTAATGATATATATTATAAATAAATACTTAATTGTTTTATTTTATCCATGAATCGTAGCATATTGTTAAAAATATATCAAGTTGCATGTATAATTACAACATATAAAGAAAATATTTCATTATAATACATTCTAAATAGGTTTTAAGTTTAGATTTTTATATATTTAAGAAAAAATAATAACTAAATAAAATAATTCATTTTTTGACTAATTAACATTTTCCTACTATATAAGAGTATTTTTAATCAATTACATGTATTCAGTATTTCACTCAAATTCTCTATATAATATACTCTTCTAAACATTTAAATTTTTTATTCTCTTTATAACATTGGGAAATTGAAACCTACGAAAGTGGTGATCTTAGATACTCATTAAAGGAAAACATAACTGATAAAATTAAAATACCATAATATAGATTAAGATATTAATATGGTTTTTATTTTGATACATAAGATATTTATACCAAAAAGATAAAAGAAGATAAATCAAAAAAAATCCTAAAAATACATCATGAAAATTATTCATATCGACGAAACAAGAAATAATTGATAATTATGGAACTCCAATAATATTAAAAATAATAATATAGATAATCAAGTATGAAATAATTTTTTTCCTTAGTGGATTAGACTTCACTCACCAGTTTCCCTTAGTGAATCAAGCTTTAATCACATATTTCTCATACTGGGTCAGGCTTCACATGTTTTGTTCCGATTTTTGGATTGAGTATCATGACTCATTCACCATTATATCATGATATATAATGCTTTAATTAAATAATTGTATCGATATATAGGGACCACCCATCACTTACATATTAACTATAAACATGTGTTCAATAATAAAATAACTTTACATCAAATCCTTAATAGACATGAATAAGAATGATATTCATACAACATTCCAATGAAAATCATTCATTTTTTTGCAAAAAGGTCTCATAAAATGAAATTGGGTTTCATATCTCTTTAAAATTGTTTTATATATTGATATTAGCATTCATAATTCTATTATTAATCATAACATGATAAACCCAAGGAAAACAAATGAGTATCTGATGACATCAGGTGACATCCTAGGTAAAACCCCATTCAATCAAGATAATAAACCCTATAGTATTTAAATATTATAGATTAAGGGTATATTGTTTATTCAATAATTTCCCCAATAAGTCATCATTATATAATCCTTTTTTATATCATTATGTAAAAGTAACTGAAATTAGTATATTCGTTGAAAGGATTTGGAAGGGAAGTTATGCTTATTCACCATGGATGATCAGGCAGCCCTAAGGTAGTCAGGGGTTATATCAATGATATAAATATAATATACATAAATATTTTAGATAAATAATGTGGTTGTTAGTATTTTAATAATATAATTATACCACGAACAACATATATCAATTGATAATGACTTAAATATAAAAATATTTTTATGATTATTAGAAAAAGCTCATTGGAAATAATAAATATCCATGTTCTTTTGAAGTCATTTTAAATTAAATATTTTATAAAATAATGATAAAAATAAATTCCATGGAAACATTGAAGATAATGTTCATAAAAAATGAAAATTATGGTAATGATATGTCTCTGCATGTAATTAAATCATAAATATTCTTTAAACCAAATTTTTAATATTATTAAAAAAGAAGATGGTATAGGTCACTGTAAAATTTTATTTTCAAATTGGGGAAGTGAAAAATATTAAAATACATAAATTTTAAAAAATAAACATCAATAATACATCCTTGAAAAATATGTAAATCTTATGAAATAAAATTTGGGTGGAGGATAAAGCATTTGTAATGAAAGTTTGAGAAATCCATCATTTTAAAACATTTGTGTTTCCCTTGTCTAAACCCCTACAAGGTATGAATTTTATTAATTATTCCTTTTAAACATGGGGAAATAGAGTTATGAGAATAATAGAAAATAATCTATATAATCAATACAAAAAGGATAGGAGATTTTGGATTCAAAATATATACATGGAATAAAAAATTTATTAATCTGAATTGGAGATGTTCATACAAATGATAAACATTTATTTTAGAAAAAAATATTAAATAATTGTCTATTGATAATTCTATGTAATTTCAGTAGATGAAAAATTAAATACCTTATAATATAGGTTATTTTTTAGATGAAATAAATTATGAATATTATATTCATGAAAGAAAGACTGTATACTAATGAATTGAAAACTGGGTGGAATAAACAGTTACAAAATTGTTAATGTAACACTCAAATGATATTGAGTGGATGATCATGAAATTGAAATTAAAATATAATAAAATGGAATATATTGAAATATTTGAAATCAATTGGGTAGTAAATAAACCATACAATGCATATTATGGTGCATAATATCAAACATATCCCAGGAAGTTGAAAATGAGACAAAGAATCATTTAAATTGATTTTCCCACTTAGTCATATTCACTATAATATCTTTCATAGAAAATATAAATATCCTAACTACCTATTCCAAAACCTTATTCATTTTCATAACTTTGTGTAAAGTTTATTTACAATTATTCTCTATAAATATATTAGTTTTTTATCGATTATTCAATATCATGTGTAAGTAATCTTGAGTATTTTGAACTATTTTCATAATATCAATATCATTCCTTATTAATATCAAAACAATACTCATTATAATATCAAAAAAGTTAATTGATTTTTGTTTTTGGATATATTATAAAATTATAAATTCATTAAATTATTTTTTTATTTATGGTTATTTTTGATGAGATTAGAGATAATGATGTTTCAATTATTAATATTAAATGAAGGGTGGTGTCTTAATTAATGAGTTAAATGTTAATATTACCATAAAAACATGGTTTACTTATAAATAATTAATTTCATGTTCCCAAATCAATAAATTATATAAATTTAGAACATTTTTCATGAAGGTGGTTAAATTGACCCAATAAGGACATGATACAATTGATGTGTGGGTTTTTCAATGTGTTTTTTATTGTTTCGCTGGGGCCTGCAACCTTCAGTGGAGGACGCACCGATCTATCTTCCCGCATTCCCTATTTCTAAAGGCGGGAGGCATGTGTCGCTTATTCAGGTACATTTATCCTTGATCGATATGAGATGATAGGATGTTGGTTCATCCTTCCGTATTTACTCCTCAAAACTCATTACCTAGTGTAGGTCTCCCTTAAATATTAAGATGTAGTTCGTGAAACTTTTCCCAGTGCCATTCATTCATTAAATCCAGTTAATTATGATACTTCTGTCAGGACTTTCCATGGGATCATGTCAGGTATGTAACCTTCAATCAGGGGAGTTGTCATGTTGGACATCGCTGGTGTGTCTGGTCGCTGGAAAACTGATGTGTTTGGGTTTCTTCCCCTTGTGATAGGGCATCCTGATGGTGTGGACTTACGAGGCATCCCAAATCGAATGCATGGATTTATATGCCATATGAATGTATCTATGGTTTTATTTTGCATCCCATTTTTAACACTGGGTATGCCATGAGTTTAACTTCTAGCAGAGACAGATCAGACTGATTGGAACACTGAGGGGAGTGGATCAAATGAGTACAGCCTCAATAGGGTCAACCTGAGAGTCCTACTAGATGGGAGGATCACAATGTATAATGAAGATAAATTTTAGAGAGCATTGGTCCCTAAAAAAGATAGACTAGGGTTTATCGTTGGCTGGGATTGATCTTTAGAGAGTTTTCCTATGTAAAATGTCTCGAGAGACAGGGATCAAAACCCACGTAGTTTGAAGGGGATGATAAATTAGGGTGTTCCTAGTGGACAAAAACCCAGGAATGATGCTTGGGATTATGCATGGATTGAATCTCATCATAAGAGGGATGCTCTTGTGTGGATGGATATGGACCATGTGGGGAATACACATGGTTATCTACTCGATTGCTGCTAAGAGCAGTGGGAATGTGGGTGTCATGATCTCACCGGGATATGGAAACCCAGTTAAGAATTAGGATGGGTATTGATGGTTGAGAGAAGTGAGTGGAGAATGAGATGGAACCGACCTGATGATGATGTTAATGTTGGGATTAATCCTTGATGAGACATCCTAACTATCCCCGTGGTGGGAAATCAAAGTCCATATTGTTCAGTGGGGAGATGGGACACCTATGAAGGTAGCCCATGAGAATCGACACATGGATGGGACCCAGTATAAATAGAACATTCTAGTTGGGGAATGATCTATTCGGAACACAGGGTGCTTGAGTGAGATATCACGATGGGAAATAAGAAATGGGCTTGAACCTCCGGGATTCTTCCTACATATCACTATGATAGGGAATCAAAGTCCATGTAGTTAGGTGGGGGCATAGAATCTGTGAGTATACATTGGACAATGACCCGATGATATATCGGGGCTTATGAATGGTTAGTAGTCCAGGGTGGTCTGAAACCTGAGGGGAGGACTAGAGATATGGGTCCCAACAAGGGGACTACAATAGCTTACCGTCGATTGTGGACTACAAGGAATTACCACTGGTTAGGGGATACAATAGATTACCGCTGGTTTGGTGCTACAACTTCTTACTACTAGTTGGGGGCTACAATGACTTATATCTAGGTGGGGCTACAACGACTTGTTGCTGGTCGGGGATACAGTAGCTTACTGCTGGTTGGGGCTACAACGACATACCACTATTTGGGGCTACAACAGCTTACTGCTAGTTGGGGGTTAAAATGGCTTACCGCTATATGAGGGATAAAACAGCTAATCATTGGTTTTGGATACAATAGATTAGAAATGTTTGGGGCTACAAAGTCTTATCATTGGTTGGGGATACAATGACTTACTGCTATTTTGGGCTACAATGGCTTACCGCTGGTTGGGGTCTACATAGGCTTATAAGTGGATGGAGGCTACAACGACATACCACTAGTTGGGGTTACATCTATAATGACCCATTCTTTATATACGTTGATATTGCATCATAATTGATTTATTTTTATAAAAAAATATAACAAAACCATAAAAGGAAAATATGGTTATAGGGTCTTTAGATATTGGGAAACATAAACAACTGGTTCATAAAACATCTATATTATCTACCATTTATATTCTTATAACTAGACTATTTTTCTGGCATTTCATACTTAAAACTTCATCATGACATGGAGAAAAGAAACAAATAATGGGTGAGGTCAAATTCTTATTAAGGCTAAAAAAGGAAATATCAATCATATCATATTCATAAGAACATATCATTTGAAAAACATTTTCTTACATATAAAAGATCACAATATCATGTCATGGCATAAATCATAAAAATGAAATGTAATCCCAATATTTATAAAATAAGATATGTAATTTTTTCATTCACACAAAATCTTATAAAATCATTTCATATTATTCATGGCTCATTTCTAAGATCATCAGAGTGGAAAAAGTTTGTTACTAGACCAAGTTCACTCCTCAGTCCAGCCCTATATTACTGAATCAGATTTACTTGTTCTTCCAAACATATCTATCTCATGAGATATAAATCGTTACCCAATTAATTTGAGGGAGATATAGGTCTCACACATATCATTATTAAACCATTCATATGTGTTCCATAAAAACATTAATCATTCATCATAGCATAACCCATGTAATAAAATGGGATTCTTAAACATTATGTCATCATAACATAATCCATGTAAGAGAAATAGACTTCATAAAAATAATTTTATCATAATCTAGATCAAATAAAAGTTATAATATAGGTAGAAACCAAACCCTATGTAATAATAGATGAAAAGTAATTTTAATAAAATGCATGAACATAGTTCAGGAGGAAAATATCCTTTCTTTTTTAAAAATATTTTTTGTTATCAAAATGAAATGCAATTTTAAATAAAAATCATTTTTTGAAAATAAACATGAAAGTATGTATAAGAAGATTCATGGAAATAAGGTGTTATGAAAGCGTAAAAATTTGTTCATGCATTATAAGTTAAATAAACATTCTTCTAATACTATTTCCAGAAAAGTCAAAAAGTACCTAGTATGGTAAGCATGATAAAGGTTCCTTCCAACCCATATTATAAAAGTCCAAATGGAAAAAATTTAAATTTAAAATATATAGGAGAATAGTAAGCATTTTATTAGAATATTATAATAAAAAATGGAAATGGATGATAATTATACCCCGAGTAAATACTTAAGTATAAAAAATTCCATATATAAACAATATTTGAAAAATTATCCATTAACATAGGTCTAATATGTTTCATATGTATCCAAACAACCACTATAATGATAAAAATAATGTTACAAACCACTCCATGTGCAATAACGGGGAAGAAACATTGGGCCAAGGGGCCAAAACTTCAAAGAGCATGGGGATGAACCTGAAGACAAAACATGTGGGTGTTTCTATGTATCTGATGAGGATGGAAATCTAGACATACATAGTTTTGGGAGTGCATTTTAACATCTTGCGGGACAAAATGGATGAGATACGAGCTCCTTAAAGGGGACAATGCACTTAATGTATTGCAAACCTAATGTGAATGAGAACATAAACCCACATATGCCACACCACACTTTCCTATAAATTTAAATTATAGAAGGCCATACAAAATAGATAATTAGTGGAACATAAGTTGGACCCAAGGATGAAATCTCCCGGGGTTCCTATGTATCCAATAAAGATGGGAATCATGTTGTACGTAGTTCTGAAAGGGCCATGCAGTTTAACATTGTGTGGCATGGATATGGGGAGATCATTTTTTATGGTCATAGAGCTCGGACAATAGATATGGGAAACTTCCAAATGAACATAAACCATTAAAAAATCCCTAAGCCCACATGAGATAATCTCAGTGTGGGCGACAAGGGTGTAGAAGGTCATTGAGACACCTAGAATAAAACGGAAAGGGGGAAATGGTGAGGAGCCTCAAATAATTCCTCACCATGGATTTATCAACTTAATGTGCAAAAGTTAACAAAGAGACCACCCCAATGCTGTAAAAATTCCACTTGAATTTGACAGAATGGAAAATGATGTTATTCATGCATCTAATATTTAGTGCTTAATGGGGGATGGTGTGATGATGGAGGATAGCTATTGACCATGTTCAAAACACAACATCAATATCGTGTGACCTAAAATGGGAAAAAAACAAATGATCATCGACTGGTGACCATATTCACAATGTGGGACGTGTATCAATGTGTCGTTCAAGATACTTCAGGATGCTGGCCTAAAATGGTATGGGAGCACTTAAGGAGAGCATCCATGTAATTCGTGGGTCATTTCAGATGTTAAAGATGATTAAATTACAAATATAGGGGAACATGAAGCAATAAAATGGGTGAGAACCTTTCTATGTAGAATTCAACACTCTATGGCCGGAACCAGAGTGCTCTTAAGCACATTGGTGAACTTCCAAATATGATTGAGGGGCCCAATTCTAGAGTAGCAAACTCAATAAGATGAGTGAATAACAGGGGTGGTAAGGTCCCTCAAGAGGGATAGGTAAATGGTTGGGAAATTAAAGCCCCAATGTTAATGAGGGAATAAGCCCAAGATGCACCACATTACCTCCCTCCTAGAGAACTCAGGCCAAGGGGCTAGAGAGATGAGTATATTTCTATGAAATAGGGATGGACCTGAAGACAAAATTTCTGGGGGCTTCTATATATCGCATGAGGATGGGAATGAAGCCACACGTAGTTATTGAGAAATAATTCTCTTTATCATTCTACAAAAAGGTTGTCGTAGATCTTAGTTTATGGTCATAGAGATCAGACTACAAATGCCCAGTTTTGTGTCATGTGTGTGGGATAGATTGGTGGAAAGGGTGGATCATCACACCTTCCATGATGGAGACTACAGAATGACAAAAATGATTGGGGATAACTACTGACCATGTTTGCAACATATTATCCATATCATTTACTAGAATGGGGATAGACAATTAACGTCGATTGATGACCATATTCTTAATGTGGGACATGTATTAACATTTCCTCTAGAATCCTTGGGGATGTTGGATAGAGATAATAGGAGAGCATTGAGGACAGTTAACCATGCCATTCGAGGGTCTTTTTGGATGTGAAATATGAAGGAAATCCAAATGATGGGATGTGTAAAGCGTGGTAGGTCCTTTTTATTTTAACATCTTACGATAATGATGATGATGGAGGGGTGTCTCGTGGGGATGTATGCAGCAAGAAAAAATAGTCCGATGTGAATGAGGATGTATAGGCCATAGCACATTGCATAATCGTATGTGGGATCTTAGGATAGGGGGCTGAAAAGGTTGAGGGACCTGAGGTTGGGCCATGGATGGAAAGTCCCAGCCAATTTGCATTTAATTATTATGTAGGAAAAGTGTTGAGTGGTTTTATATCTTTCAGTTTGGGTGGATCAAACAGTTTAAAGTCATGTGGTGAGGATGGTGGTGATCTTTGTTTATGTTCAAATATCTCAGACCATGATTGTGTAACCCTTTATGTGGGTATGGCCTTACTAAAGCTCTTATGCCTACTTATTCATAGCTTGGTGTGGGAAACAATGAATAGGATCAGGTTCATTCTAGAATATAAGGGAACGACAATAAAGGAAAGAGATTGGTCGAGGTCAATCCCACCCTGACCAATATCCCAAATCGAGGTGTACTAATATTTTAAGGCATGGCAGGAATAAACAAATCACCGCACCCAATATTTGGGACATATAGGGTGGCTATAAAAATGGAGGATGTATATTGACCGTATTTGAAACACATCATCCATATCGTGTGACCTAAAATGGGAAAAAACAAATGTGGCTCGACCAACTTCCATATTCTTAATATGGGACGTGTATCAAAATTTCATTCAAGATCCTCCAGAATGTTGGCTCGAAATGGTAGGAGAGCCCTGAGGCCGAGTATCCATGTCATTCGGGGGTACTTTCTAATGAAGATGCTAATGGAGCCCAAAATAAATGGGATTTGTGAAGCGTGAAAATGCATGTGGTTTAGAGTCATGGTGTCAAGGGTGAAAGTGGTGGATATCTTCAAGGAGGGGGATACATGGTGTGGTCAGGATAAAAATTTCATGAATGAAGGAAAAAAATCCTATACCACACCATGATTTTGAAAAGAATCTAGTCCAAGGGTCCAAACCCAAGGGGGGATCTTGTGGTTCTGGGATGGACATACAGACGAAATGATTGAGTGTTCCTATGTATCCCATGAGGATGTGAGTCAATCCATATGTAGTTTTGAATCCATGCAGTTTAACATCGTGAGGTAAGGATGTGGGAGGAGAGAAGATCGGGGAGGACATGTGGTGTGATCATTTCAATCCTTATGTAGATGAGGCCAAGGAAGTCAACAATACACTGTGTGTGATCCTCTGAGGGAACTACACCTAGGGGCAGTCAACGAGAAGAATTTGGGGGATGAACTCGAAGATGATGTGTATGAGTATTCATACTTATCCCATGAGGATGGTAATAATGCCAAATGTAGTTCTTGTGATGGTGTGATGTTTTAGGTCATGTGGTAAAGACACAAGGAGATTTTAGTTTAAGGTCACAGAGATCCAACCAGTTTGTAGTTTATTGTCATGCTGGAGGAGTGCAAGGTAGTCTAATGTCTTTCATCCTAGGCGGATCACATATTTTAATGTTTTTCAGCAAAGATTTAATAGTTTAAGATCATGTAGATCCATATATAGTTTAACATCCTATGGGACAACATACTGTATAATTTCATGTGTGAAAAGTTCCGAGTAGTTTAGTATCCTTCATCTCGGACAAATAACACATTTTAACTTCATGTGGTAAAGACGTCGTAGTTTATGGTCGTGTTGGACCATATAGAACTTAGTTTATGGTCATAGAGCTCAGGTTGTGATGGTATATCTGCCGCTAAAAATTTAAACATCATTATGGATGAGAATGAAGTTTAACGTAATGCAATATGTAATGGTTTAGTGTCCTTTAAGACCATAGATTACTCTAGAAAAGTACTACCTGAAGATTTTGGCATTGGTGGAAGGATTTATATGCTCTCTATCTATTATATCTAGAAAGTAAGTGTCATTGGAGTAATCCAGGTAAATGATGTATGTTACTTACCATTTGGGCTCCAGCATGGGTGGTTTTCTACTTGGCATCATTAGTGTTCTCATAGAAAACATCATTCCACCTTGCAGGAAGGAGAAGAGGTTAAATTTATTGTCGAAATCTTTTCCATCTTGTTTTAATGTCTCTCCATTTTGTGCAGGGCACAAATAACATTCTCGTCAAATACATTGAGTTCAGCCAAATGGATTTCATCTACCTTATCTGGTGTTTATTGATCATAGGTTGTTTTGTGCAGTGGAGGAAGCAGAACCTCGATGGTATGTACTACCTCTAGTCCATACACCATGGAATATGGGTTAACATGAACGGAAATGCAGGTCGTTGTCATGTAGGCCGAGAGTATGTTGGGGAGCTTGTCTGGCCAAAATTTCTTGTTCTTAACAACCAAATTCTGTAGAATGTTGGAGATGGTTTTTTTGAATGCCTCAATCTTCCCATTTTCTTGTGCTCGATAGTGGGAAGTATGGTTACAACAGAAGTTGTACATGGTGTACAACTTCTTCTATTTAGATGCCCATAAATTGGTGTCGTTATCGATGAATAGGACGTGAAGTAATATTCAATTGTCGATGGTATAGGAACTCATAAATTCAACAATAGAAGGGTCCATGGAATCCTTGAGGGGAACTTCCTCTGCCCACTTGGAAAGGAAATCTATAGAGGAAAAGATGAACTTGCACTCATGACATTTCACCAGTGGATAGGGTCCCATGACATCGAGTCCCCAGACCATGAAGGGCCAATAGTACATGGTATTGTGGAGAGTATCGAGATTCTGATACAAAAAATTATCATGGATTTCACATGCATGGAACCTCTTGGAAAATGCGATACAGTCACAAATAAATGTGGGCCAAAAATACCACAATATCCAGATCTGGTGAGACCGTTTCGACCCTATTTGATGAGCCTCATACTAACTAGCATGAACCTCATGCATGACCTCAGAAATCTCACCTCATTGAAAGCAACAGAAGAGAACCCCATCAAACCCACATCTGTATAGGATCTTTTGATGTCTTGAACCACTCTGAAGGGTAAACTGCAATGCATGGAATCAGATTCTCTCACGCTTTTCTCGATCTTCTTAGAGATTTTCATGCTGGATATACTCGATAAAGGTGGTCCTCAAGTCCGGAGTCACTACCAGCACTACGGAAGGGGGACTTAGGGGCCCTGACGTGGAGGCACTGGCAGTATGGTGGCTTACCTATGGGCTATCATCATTTTTAGGAGTGACGGGAGTGATGACTCTCTGGTGTGCCACAAGAATAATAAAATCATCCTTTTCAGGATCTGAAATTGATGAAACAAACTAGGCCAAGGAATCAGCTCTATCATTATGGGACTGAGGTTCATGAGTAACATCTGGCTGATATGGGAACTAGCCCATTAACTGGTGGGTACGTTCCAATAGTGGTTCGAGCTCCCGAATTTTGACAACATATTCACTATTGATATGTTTAATGACTAGTTCATAGTCCCCTTTCACATAAAAGTGTTGAACTTCAATCTTGAGGGTCAGCACAAGGCCAACAATGTAAGCCTACTACTCGTCCTCTTTTTTGGTATAGCCTGTTGATAACAGGAATGAATATGAAGAACAACTAATGTTTCCGTGATGAAGGCAATACCCATGCCCACCCTGTTGAGTCTGGGATCATTGATTCTTCTTCCATTAAGATTTCAAGAAGAACCATTAAAGCTTATTAGCCAACAAGGAATGCATTTGTCTAACGATTGGATTTCCTCTTCTGAAATATCATGATCCAGCGACTAGTCCATAGGAGCTGGATGGGAGGAAAGGAAGACATCCAGCACCTTCCCCTTAACGACCTTCGGGGGGACAAACCAAATGTCAAAATGTATGTAGATAACAACCCATTGATCTAGATTCCCTATCAACATAGGGAGGTTTAGAATTCACATCAGTAGATCCACACGGAACACTAGCTATATCTCGTGATTCTTCAAGTAGTGTCACAATTTTTTTCAATACGAATACCAGTGTGGGGTATCTTCTTCTAGTAGGAGAATATATAGTCTCTGTATTGAAGATAATATTTCTATGGTAGTATAGACTATTCCTTATCCCTTCGGTGTTCTTCTGGGTGATAAGGGTGCCAATAGATTGCTCCATAGAGGTCACATAAAGGACCAACAACTTTCCAGAAATCGGTAGAATTTGGACCAGATGCTATAATAGTTACTGCTCAGTTTCCTCAAAATAATCATGAAACTCCTCATCCCAATGATAATGGACACCCTTCTTCATGAGTCATTAAAATGGTTTACAAATTCAATCTACATTAGTAAAGAATCATCGTATATAGGCTAAGTGTCCATGAAATCCTTGAAGCTCGCATATATTCCTCAGAGGAGGCATATGGTTGATGGAATTGATCTTCTCAAGATCTATCTCGATGCCCCTATATCGTACAATAAAGAAGACAAATTTTCTGGAGGTGATGTCGAAGGTGAACTTCAATGGGTTCATCTTCAAATGGAGAGATCGAATGAATCCAATCACTTTCTCGATATCTTTGATATGGTCCTAACACTAGTGTGACTTGGACACCAGATCATCCACATAGCATTCCACCAATGTTGCGAGGAAAAGATTAAATATTCAATGCATGGCATGTTGATCAGTGGAACCTACATTATTTAGACCGAAGGGAATTCCTTGGTAGAAGAAAGAACCTTGTGGTTACTTAAAAGGTATAGAGTCATCATCCTTATGGGCCATCTAAATTTGTATATACGTGTAATACCCATCGATAAAGGAGAGGGCCTCGAACCCATCGATGGCCTCATTCAACAGCTCCGTCGCAGAAAGGGGAAATCATCCTTCGAATAGTGATAGTTGAGATCCTGGAAGTTGATGAAGACGTGGATCTATTTATTCTTCTTCCTGATAGGTACAATATTGGATAACCATCTGGTGTATTGGACCAACCTGAAAAATTTGGTTCTAATGATTTAATCAACCTCGACACCATGAGAAGGGTGTATCTTTTATAGGATGTTATTTGAACCCACAATGATTAACATAATGGCCGAGGTAGTGGATGGTGAGTTGAGGATCTAGTCCTAGAATCTCATAAAAACTCTAAGAAAATATATCATTGTATTACTTCATGAAGTCCATCTATCTCTATTGATCTTCGAAAGTCATAGCGGCACTAATAAATGTGGTTTTCAGATCCTTCTCGCTACGGTGGTTAACCTGTACCAATTCATCAATCGTGGTGCAGATTCCCACGTCGAAGGTGGGAGGAGAATCCTCTAAATCCTATTCATCAATTATGGAGGAGGGTTTCTTATCAAAAGTAGATTCCTCTAAGTATAAATGTCCCAATGGGTCACTAGTTCCGGGCTGAGTGGTGGTGGAAATCGCATATGGGTACTATTATCCCACCAAAACCATAGAGATGAAAGTTGTTGACAAAATTTCATCTATTCTACAACCAAAAGGGGCCAAAATTGATGATATCAAAGTAGTGAAGGAATGTATTTTTTATCCAGTTTATCTCATACTAACGTAACAAGAAATTATGACATATTTACATTTCCATGGGGTGGAAATCCTAATACCTTATGTGATTAGGGGGCTCTAGTATCCCCCAAGACATATTTGTAAAGGAGTACAAGGTTATCTTATGACGCCATCTTGACTGGGTAAAGTGCATCCCCGTTATTATAGAGACAACAAAAAATTTCCTGAAATATGATGTCATGGCTTCCAATTGGTGGAACGGGAAGATGTTGGAATCATATAGGCCTATCCATGGGTCAGTATTAGCTATAGCGGGTTCATCCTCACTAGCCTGAATCTGCATGTCCTTACTCTTGTAATAGTTACCATCTCGATGGTGGGATTCACAAGGGGAAATGGGACATGAATCACCTTGGAGTTTACTACTTGACATTAAGGGAGTACCTCTAGCATTGGAGATACAAAGCGGGGACACTGCGTGTTGGTGGGGCCATGGACTACCCATCAATGCATTATAGGCGGTGTCCTATGAGACAACCATGAATTTGGTGATGGCTACTAGACCACTTAACTGGGTCTTCAAGTGGATCTTACTAACAATTGTTTGTTCTGTCATGTCATAACCTTGAATTTATAGGTTAGATAGTCTCATATCATCTTTGAACTACCCCATATTTTATAGAATCTTGGTTGGTATAAGGTTGATCCAAGAACCTATGTCGACAAGATAAACACAAACCTTCACGCCATTTAAGTATACAATGATGTATAGTGGGGGAATGTGACCCGGTAAGGGAGGGCCTCCATCTTCTCTAGGGAAAGAGATAATGGAATGGAATTATGCATACTCAGATGTCTCATCATGGAAAGCTTCTACAACTACTACCTCCATCTCGAACTGGAGGGGGATTCATAAAGCCTCAGAAAGGGCTTCAATCACATCCACTAATAGGCGAAGATCCTAGAGGTTGAAGAGTCTCCTAAGGATGATGGAATGATGTTTAAGAACATCATACCTCTGTGCAAAGATTGAACCTATGTATAATGCATGTCACTTTATGGCACGTGTTATGGAAGACCCTTCCAACTGAACCAACGGGTGACTGGTTATTGGAATTTTCTGCTACTTTCTATTCAAAACTCGTGGAGAAACATCCTAATGAGGGTCAGATGACTAAGGCGAGTCCTTAATAGAATGAAGATGATGATGACATGGTCGTGGTGGCTATGCCTGATCAATTATCATGAACGGTGGTGATGGTGGACCTTATGAACATAGATTAGAAGGTTTCGTGTATTGAGATCCATGTTGGGCTTGTTGTCTTGTTTTAGTGGCATGAAAATACTGACTACAAGTATTGACCATGGAATTCCAATGACCTATGTAGTAATGGATCCATTGAAAATAGTGATGGATTAGGACATTGGGAGGATCCATCTGGCACTCCTTGTCACTTGGAATCCTGTAGGGGTTTACCAACTCCACTATGTTAACGGAAGCATACTCTTAGTCATCATTTGAAGAATTATCATCCACTGGATGGTTCCTAGTGGGAATTTCTATTTCTGGTGGCCTGAAGTCCCCAAGAGTTTGGGATGATGATAACATCGGTGGGGGATTTATTTCTCCTTGAACCAGCGATGTAGGCACTTCTGTGAGGAGGAAGGCTGGGATGCCGACACAGAAGTAGTGGATGTGGATGACATATTGACTTATAAAGGATCAGGTCGATTAAAATGTTCAAGGATCATACCATGGGCATGGGAGACTGATTTTAAATCCATCCAGTTGTTATATTTTTGAGACCCGCAGTTTATAACCTATTTCCACTCACCTTTGTTGTCACTATCACTGTTTGGATGTATGAACACACACACCACATGTTCTTGTGTTGGGCCTAACCTGACTATGTGCTTATCAACCTAGTCGTGAATATAGTCTTTAAACACATAGAACTGCCTTACAGTGTTCCCCATGATCCTGTGATAGGGGCAGTAATTGAGGCGATCATTGAGATCCACCTCCTCTGGCCTCTAACATTCTGAAAACTGTAGGATTCACTATTCCAAGGATCTTCAGAAATATCAGGGGACCTGATCCTCATTGAATGAGTATGTATGATTCCTTCTATCCATGAATGGGGATCTGGGATCCTAGCCCTAACGAGGTGTTAGAGGAGACTATTGAGGAGGTGGAACCCATTTGTTTCACCTTGGTGGTGGTCGAATGTTACGTAGGTTTTCCTACCAATTATGAGGTGAATGATGTTTGGCTGGAGGTTGCGCCTAAGGTGGATGGCCTCTGCGAGGCTGTCGTGATGGATCCACTAGTACAAACTTTTATTTTATGGGGGGCCCAATTTGGGCCACTGTGCCGTTCTCATCCTTATCGGCCCTTCTAAGGGGAACTACAGTAGTCAATAGTCATGCCTACTTGGCCTACTACAGGGCTTCCTCTAGATTTTATGCCCTATTAGGTAAATATTGAAACCCCTGAGGTAATTATGGGAGTTGAGAGAGGGGACTATTTCAGTTTTGACATTCACAAAAAACATTGTTAGTAAATATTTATAGATTATAAGCATGTCCAGGGAAGAGGTAAGGCCTTTCCACCATGCGACGAAGTACATGACAGGCTCGACATGCCTCTGCATGCACATGAAGAGGTATGCAATACTCATCTTCTAAGTGGTAGAGCTGAAATGGTAAAGAAACTTCCTACGCAGATCTTCCTAGCTGGAAACTGACCCGCTGGGTTGTTGGTTGTAAAAAACAAACGTATCCCATTCCAATGTTTTACAAAAAACCGTACTTTGATGGGCTCCTGCTGCATTTGAGTTCCCAACATGGTTCCACACCTTGAGATGAATTGGGCCAGATGCTGCAACGGGTCACCAATCCCATTAAAGGGGGAAAAGGTAGGGTTTCCCAAACCAGGAGGTTCCAGAATATCGTCAACCCATGAAGGATATGGCTTTCCATCAGGTGAAATTACCACCTGTCAATATTATAACACTTCAAGGTGAGAAATGAGCACTTCCATGGGATTATCTTGGCAGGGGTTCCTATCATGAAGAGGGTCCCTAACATGTAGTGTGTTGGCATGTTCTTCAAGATGATAAACAGGCCCAGCGGCTCACGGAGCAGCTGGTGGGATGACCTGTGGAGTGGCTGTGGGAACTTGAGCTGAGTCCTAAAGATTATCGTTCCACTCATGATGATTTGGTGATACATCCTATGCCCTCTTACCCTATGATATGGCCTCTACCCTATCTCTGTGGGAAGGATGGTCAGGGTCACCTAGGGGAAACTCGTCGAGTGGAGTTGTACCTGCCCCTGCTACCCTGGTCAAGTATCACTGTAGTATGGTCACCGCTCCACAGAACATTCCACATGGATCTCTTCAACAATCTGCTTTTACAATGAAAGTTATTGAAGAAACACTGCCTTTTTAGATCATCTTACATCTATTGTTCTGAGCCAAACTAGTTTATGGGATTGACAGCCCCAAGTTTCTATTTCCCCTTATTGGGATTTTCATCGAGGGCTAATGACTTTATAGGTTTAGAAATACCCAGTAGGTTTCTCTACTGGTGAGTAACCCTTCCCAACAAATAAAATATGGGTGAGACTCCCCCATGGAGTATGATCTATTCAAGGATTTCTATCCCATTCTCTCCCTTGGGTAGGACGGTCATGTTATTTAAAACTCCACTTATAGGTATATCCTCAATATGTCATGGAATTTCATACAGACACCAGATAAAGCTAGAGTGAAGGGTTGTGTGTTGCCCTGATCCATATATCTTAACATGGAGGGAAGCCTCCAAGATAATCCCACAAAGAAAATTAAATATTTTGATGCATCATTGTAGGAGGGGCCTATTGAGACTGGGTGACACAAGGTGCTGGGCCACACGGAGTGAAAACAAGTTGACCATACAACATTTCTGACCAATATCAAAAATGTGTTCAGGACTATTGGGGTAAGGAACTCACTAATAACAAAGACGGGAGAGCATCACCAAGAGTGTTTGGTGGAAACATGAGGCTTACTCCTGGGTAAATGATTCCAGCATACTAAAATTTGTTGTAGTAGTTGGCCAGAACATCATCGAGAAATGGTCCACTACAAGGTTGTCCCAAAATATTCTTGGCTCGGAATTGGGTTTTGTCCCTTGGATTCCCTATTCTTTAATAGGGGCAGTCGAGGAATCGGTAGAAGCACTAAAGGATACTACTGAGATGGTTGGATAGACAGTAGGGAATATGGTGATCAGGCTGATAATCCACCACATTTTGGGTTGTCCTTGGAGGAATGCAATGACATAGCAACCACATCCCGGTAAGATGGGCTAGAGACTACAGTTTCTAGTGTAGGGGTTGAGGCTTCTGATGGTGGGTCAGGATACTATTTATCCTATATTGTTTCCAAGAATAACTCTTTGTGATCGCTGGTTGAGTTAGAGAATGACCCTTTTGACTATCAAGAGGATTACAAGGACACAACTGGGAAAGAGGTCAAATATTCCTTCTTCTAGATGTATCTCTAGAGGGAGGAGGGGATCTGGTTGACATCACAATCTGAAAGGAAGAAAAATATATGCATTATTCATTCTGTATCCCTTGACACAGAAGATAAGGGTGAGGGATCCATTATCTAATTGAATTATACCTTTAAATATACGAAGCAGTTGGATTTAATTGTAATCTGAAATGTCTCTGTGTACTTTTTTGTGGTGGTGGTGACCTACTCTCCGGCCCTGTGATGGTTCATCAGGATAGGGTACATCTTCTAATCAAGTGGGGCATCAGCCAAACTGATAGTGGGGTGGAGAAGACATCCTCCTAGGTGAATCGGGGTGCGATGAGCACCCAGATATATGTCAAAATAAACACGAGGAGGGCCTCCATGTTAACTAATTAGTGCGCAGAGGGAATGTCTGTCTGAAATGTTGGAGTGGGATGGAACTCTACTGGAAATGGTGGGAGCATGGTAAATATCTCCATGTATGTTCCCCCTAGTAGTGATGGCATGCTGAGGGCCTTTATACTAGTCAAATAGAACATGGGAAGTCATCTATGATGGGTACCAATGAAGCGAGGAAGACATCTGCTTCTCTGATTTCTAGGATGAAGTGTAACTTCTTATGTTTCTGTAATAACAAGGGTAAGACACCCATGATTATGTTTGACCTAGAGAAGATGATATTCGCATCGGGGAACAATAATATGAGGAACGACTCCATACCTAGGCCCATGGGTGAAAAAGAGGCTTCTGTACTGGATGTGTGTGTGCCAAGGAGGACCATTGCTCTGATCGATGGTGGCATGGGAGGATCTCCAAGATGAGCAAAGGAGTGGGTGGGACCTATACTCTCATTGGTGTTGTCATAGGGAGGACCTACGGTCTCATCAGTGGTGGCATAGGAGGGACCTTTGTACTGGATGTCATCTCCAGGGTTTGACCCATGATGGAAACCACCTGTGTCAGTGACCAAGAGAGTAGTCCCAACATACCGGTGGGGTTGTTGGGGCCTCGATCAAGGTCATAATTATAGGTTACCCTATTCAGTATAAACTAGGCCTTTCTGGTATATGTTGGTTGTGGCATGGGCCATGGGAGTCCTTGATGATGATGCCCCCTGGCAGGTGTCCTCCTCAGCTTGCGTCGGACGTCGGCTTCAGGTTAACTAGATTGGGGCCGGTGATGCGGGTGTATAACTCACCTAATAATCATCCAATGGGGCTGGGTGGTAGAATTAACATAGCTTGGAGGGATCCCTCCTTAGTGGCCCATAGAATGTGATTACCGCTAGGCTGGCCTGGACATCCCTCGCCTCTTTGGCGTAAGGGAGCGAGTCGTTGAAGCATTCCGTGGAGAGGTTCCTGAAATGGTTGTATGTTAGAGTAGGGAGTAGTGGCTCCCTACATAAACCTTGCGGTTGGTGGTGATGGTGAGGCGCAAAATCCTCGAGGTCCTATCAGGCCATATCCTAGGTCGAGATAATCTCTTCCTCCCCATATCGTCGAACGAGGTCATTAATCACATTCCTCAAAATGAATTTAGAGGGTGAAATGGGGCGTGGTCGCCCAAAATATGTGGTTGTGGGGATATTTATAGTTCATATAAGGTTGTACATGATAACTTCATTGATGGTACACCAGTACCTGTATCAGTGGGTGGGTTATGATCAGTTTCTTATCATGACAACATAGTTCCTGCAAAGCTGGAAGATTTAACCATTAATGCTAAAATAAAGAATGTGGCGTCTAGTTCCCCAACTCCATTTTGTATTCCATGGTTGGTAAGAAGGATCCACCTTGACAATATCACCGATGAGATTTCCAACGTTCAGTGCCCATATCTCTGGTGAGTCTCACACCGGGCCCACTATTTTCTTGGCGGGCCCTGGTGCTAGATAACTGGATCTATTGACACGCATATCCACTGATGTATCAAATGATACTAATCTTCATATTGAGGAAAATAACATCACATTTGGATAACCAATTCTATTTCTGATGCTTTCATTGGGGCATGAATCTATCGGTGGAGGACACACTGATCTGTTACCCCACATTCACTCTTTCCAAAGGTGGGCAACATCCATCGCTTATTCATGGACATTTTCTCCTTTATCTAAATGGTATGATTGGATGTCATTTACTCCTTTGGTGGATTCCTCCTTGGAACTCATTACTTAGTCTAGCTCTCCATTATTGTTTAAGATGTTGTTCATGAAAATCTTCCTAGTTCCTTGTCTTTATGGATTCTGATTAATTGCGCTGGTTCTGTTAGGACATTCCAAGGGGTCAAGTTAGGTAAATAACCATTAATTAGGGGAGTAGTTACGTTGTACATCACTGACATTTCTAGACCATAGAACAATAATGTGTTTTGGTTTCTTCACTTTGTGAAAGGGATTATCAAGGGTTCGGAATCCTAAGGCATCCCAAATCAGATGTGGGGAATTATATTCCATAGGAATTCCTCTGAGGATTTCCTCATCTTCCCATATTTAACATAGGGTATTTCATGTGTTTAACATCTTTGGAATACATATCAGACTGATCAAAACACTGAGGGGTGTGGATTAGATGAGTGAATCCCTAAGACAGAGCACCTAAGATTCCTACTCGATGTGCATATCACACCATCTATTGAAGAAGAATTGTAGGGTGCTTGGGTCCTTATAAAATAGATATCAGGGTTTACCATTGTATGTGATTGAACCTCATGGAGGTTTCCTACAAACCTTATATCAAGATATAGGGATGAAAACACACATAGTTTAAAGGGGGTGATAAATTGGGGTGTTCTTAGAGGACAGTGACCCAAATATGATTTTGGGTATTATGTGTGCTTTGAGGCCCATCATAATAGGGACACACTTGGGTAGATTTATATGGAATTTGTGGGGCTTACGTTTGGAAATATTCCTAATTTATTCTGAGAGTAGTGGGAGAGTTGGTGTAGTGATCTCACCAGGATGTGGCAGCCCGCGTCGGAATTAGGAGAGGTATATATGGTTGAGGGAAGTGTATTGGTAATTAAATGGAACCCACATAAGTACAACCATAATTTTGAGCGTGATCCACAAAGAGACTTCCTACATATCCCCGTGGTAGGGAATCGAAGTCCACGTAGTTCGGTGGGGTGATGTGACATTTGAGGAGGCGGCCCATGATAATGGATTCATAGATGGGACTAGACAGAAATAGTTTCTTCATATTGGGAAATAATCTTCCTGGAACACAGGGGGGTCAAGAGAGAGACCATGATGGGGTATTAATAACAAGCTTAATCCTTAGAGAGGCTTCTTACATATCCTTGTGACAGGGAATAAAAGTCCAGTTCATTGGGGGGAATGGAATCGACGTATACACGTAAGGCAATGACTCGACGATATATTGGGGCTTTCACGTGGTTAGTAGCTTTCTTTGGTCTAACACCCAAGGGGAAAACCAAAGATGCGGGTCCCAAGAAAGGAGACTACAACATCTTATTATCGATTTCGGACTACAACGGATTACTGTTGGTTGGGGGATACTACAACATACCACTTATTGGGGGCTACAACGGCGTAACTGCTGGTTGGGGGATACAACGGCTTACTATAGGATGGGATTACAACTGCTTACTATTTTTTGGGGATGCAATGGCTTACCACTAGTTGGGACTACAAGGGACTACCACAAATTGGGGGTACGATGGCTTATCGTTAGTTAGGAAAACAACATATCACCACTGGTTGTTGTTACAATGGCTTACCATTGGTTAGGGATACAATGGCTTATTACTAGTTGGGGTACAGTGTCTTACTACTTTTTGGGGCTATAATGGATTTCCACTGGTTGGGGATAAAAAGGCTTACCACTGGTTGAGGATACAAAAGCTTACCACTGGTTGGGGGATACAAAAACCTAATGCTAGTTGGGGACTACAACGTCTTACTATGGGTTGGGGTTACAATGGCTTACCACTGGTTTGGTTGATCCTCATAAAGGCTTCCACTGTATTCTATTAAGGAGACATGGATAAAGATCCATTTTGTTCAAAGGTATACAATTTAGAGTCATGCTGGAAGAAAACTGGTGTGTACAATTTAACATCATGCAGGATGAGGGTAAACAGACATAATGTTGTCGAGTCTGATGGAAGATGGGATTCAACCTCATTGATGATTACTATGTAACTTTTTTTGAATGGGGAAGGATCAATGTCAACATAGTTTGGAAGCAGGGGCTTCGGGATTACACAATAATGCAGCCCACAATGGGTGAAATGGCTAGTTTTTACTCTAAGCCCACGTGAGTCAGGCTATGTGTGAGAAACAAGAGGCACCAAAGACTTGATGATCGCGTCATGAAAGGTGAATACATGGGGAATGAAATAGGGATTACATGTAGATAGTGGCCAAAAGGGGAAACATGTCTTACACATGGCTAGCGTCAGAGGGAGATGAAGATTGAGACGTACTCTAGGATGGAGGTCCAATGGAAACAAAGCCCAGAGGGAAAGAGATGGGGTAACAAAGTCCAATATTTCCATCTGTCCTCTAGTATTTGGAATAAAATAAGAGGGGAGGATAAGGGATTCTATATCCCATAATAAAGGATAGGGGATTACACAAATATGTTTTCCCTTCCAAGAAGAAAAATTCTACTCCCGTAAGGAGGATCTCATTCCATTAGAGGAATATCTCACTCATGTTGAGAGGAGTGGACATGGAGAATGTCTGAGATGGGACACCCCATGTATATTGCATGGGGTGAGGCTGAAATTCAATGTCTTTCAATGAGGAAGATAGAGTGTGTCAATTTAATATCAGACAACTTTAATGAGTGAGGTCACACTCCCCACCCCTAGGACTAACATAACCAGCAAGGTTTAACCCTTTTTTAAGGGATGACAACGACAATTCTGTGGTGAGGCGGTGTTAAGGAGTGATCCATTGAGGGGATCACATTATCATGGCTATGAGAATAATAAATAATCATTAGTGTGCCTATGCGAGGAAGAATGAGGCTATGAAATGCAATATGAAGCACCAACCAAGGGACCTTGAAATCTTAGTGTACAAACCTGGAGGGTCTTATAGAAAATGATTTGTGAAGAAAAAGGGTCCACATGAAGGAACATTAAGAAACTCTGGTGCTCTAGAGAGTGGAAAGAATATGATAATAAGTATTATTTAAGGCATAGAGTGTCATATCCTAGGAATTTTGTATAGATTCATATAAAGTGTGCTTCGCGAAGTAGAAAGTATTTTTCATATTAGGACTTCGTAGAGCATGGGAGACTTGCATAGTATAGAACTGTGAATTATTGTACATTGTGAAGAATAGTGATCCTGCCTTAGCATGTGGTTCACATATGCATGGAAGGTACTTCATGAAGAATGAGTTATTTTGAAATACATGAGTCCCCATGGGGATCTTCATTTTTCATTATGGCATGTGAGATCCTCAAAGTGCATCCTTGCTTGAAGAGGGGTTCTATTTGAGCTAAGGGAAAGGTGGTTTGTAATGCTCAAGTACCTAAAAGAGATAAAAAAATTTAAATGAATCATAGATCAATGGTTTTTTCATGATTTAGGAGCTGAGGAGGTGAAAGATTTGGGTATTCCTTCTTTGGGTATGAGGAAAGCATGGTATTTATAGAAAGAGGTGGAGTGAAGCTCTAACAAGTCATTGTAAAGCCATATGGCACTCTCCAATCGGCCGCGGACTAAGTCATGTTTTTTGTAACTGCAGAGTTGACCAACATCCCATACATGGTGTGGAGACCTCTTTGGTTACCTCTATGCCACTCGTAGAGGCCTCTGTCAAGTTCCATAGGATCACAGAGGTCGATCTGGTTCCCTCTGTGGCATGAAGCTTTCGGTAAATTATTTCGTAACCGCAGAGCCTCCAGTCATTTTTACTCTATGAAAAACTCATAGGGGGGATTCATCTTTACAGAATATGTGGTGCTAAGGGGCTCTACAAAGGGTGAAATGATTTGGGGATTTCGAGTGGGATTTTGGAGGCATCCCCTTAGGAATTTGTTTTTTCTTTGTGTTCTTTTCCTTTGAACATATTTCGGCGCCAACACTATGGAAGAGTTTATTTTGTAATTATTTAATTTTCACCAAATTATAATGAAATAATTTATATTATATTGGGGTTATTAATTATAACTGGAAATATATTATCTATACTAAAATTGGCTTCCTCCTACCCTACATGTCACCATTTCCATCTTCCACATCACCAAACATTCCAATTTCCTCTACTGCCAAATCCCCATCCTGCGACACAATTCCCTCTCCCCCTCCCGGGTTCCACCTCCATTCCATCGGGTTTCTCATAGGGTTCCCGCCGACCTCCGTCGATCCCCTCTGACGATCCTCTCCGCGAGTCCCCTCTTTCCTCCCTCTGTTACCCACTCCGCCCACGGGTAGGGTTTCACCTCTCCAGCAAACCATCCATCTCCCCCCGTGATTAGGTTTTCACCTAACCACGAAGGCATCCATCTCCTCGCGCATACCTTCGACGACCTCACACGCCTCCCCTACCGCCTCCACTGACGTTCCCGCTAGCGATTTACAACAAATCAATGGATTGTGAATCCTGGCCCGGCTCCACCTTCAAAGTAAAGTGTTCTTCATTTCAAATCCAGAATTGGCTCCTTCGCTTCCAAAATCGTTTCTTCTATAATCCACATCCTCCATATGGACTCACGAATCTGCCACGACCCCCATCGACTGTCTCGACCTGTTGGATCTACATCGCCCTCTCAAATTGGTAGTGGAATTTCCGAAGTATTCTGAGATCTTCAGTTCATCTGTGTATTCCTGCATCTGTCATGACTGATTGCGGGAGTCTCTAGGTACGTTCATCTATTGGTTCATTGGTCTTCTTTTTTGCAGAACCCAAATAATCTTCATATTCGTCTAGGTTGCTGACTGAATCTGTCAACACCTGCATACAACCATCCATTCCTCATTGCATATGGCGACTATTGATCCAGTAGTATTCAAATTATGAAAATACTGAGTAATGTACAGGTGCTACCATAAATATTGTAGAACTGTTATCTCTTCGATTAAAAGTTAAAGAAACAGTTTGGGTCCATGATTTGGAAATTGTTTTTGCAAGTATTATCATGAAACATTTATGTATTCTTATCTTATAGGATTTGATCATTTTTTTCCTAGGCGGATTTATGTTATCTGGCTTGACAGAGTGACTTAATTCTGCCAACATGGCAATGAAGAAAGTAATTATTAGTACCACAATAAGGTATGACATTCAAATCGCTATAATAGATTCTTTCACAAACTATATTACTAGCATATGAATATCTTATTTTTTATTTTCTAATTGAAACATGCTAAAAGATTCATATTCAATCGCAATATTCATGTTTTTAATAGATACAAAACATATGGTCATTAAAGTTTTTTTATTCTCTCTTCAAGCTTTATCATTCATTTTCAATTAAAAGATTCATGTTCGTAATAGATACAAAACATTTGGTGTCAGTGTCTCTTAATTTTTTTTGCAAGTTACCCCTTGATGTGATCAAGGTTAGTTACTAGGTCTGACTTTACTCCCATGATTTTCAATTACTGCACAACTTCATTTGAAATTTTAGCTTAAATGATATCCAAACAATTTTATCAATGTTATTGTATTAGTTTACTTCTTATGCAAAAATCATATAGAGAAAAGCTAAATTTTAAGTGCATCATCCCATAATTTTTCTTATTAAATTGATCACACTTTCTTCAGGATTGAATTTGCAGGATTTCACATAACAAGAATGTAAAATTTCTATATGATTCAATGAATGAAAATTGCATTGCCTAGGTTTCTGGAGAGGCTATGTCCATGCCTGACTCATGGTTTTTTCAGACATGGTTATACATTTATCAATCTAACAAAAGAACATGGTGATTATGGGAGTCACATCCACATGTTAATAATTTCTTTTACTTATACTAAATATTACTTATGATTCATTTTTTAAATCACTGGATCAGGTTCATGTATTTGGATGGTATATTTAATTCGAGCAGTGGATATCCATTTGTTACATATTTTAGTCATTATTTGAATTTGCAATATCCATTTATCTAAAAAAAATTTTTTGCTTTTTTCAATGCAGTAAATGAAAAGAATACGAAGGCCACTGGACACAGTGGCAAGACTATTCATGTGTCGAAGAATCATTGAGGGAAGATGGTTCTTCCATCATGATGTTTTTTAATAGGCTATCACTGCATTCTTGGTTGGTGTTTTACATTCATGGATTAGTTGTTTTGAGGGGAGATTCTCGGTATGATATCATAATATCAAACTGATTCATTATGTTAGGGTTATATTATTTGATTGTATTTAATTTTTACCAGGATCAACTACTTTTAATGATTAACATATAATACATTATGATGGTGGGGAGATTCTCAAACATGATATTCTACTACAAAAAAATAAACTGAGATGTACAGGAAGATTCATGATGTTCTGAAAGAGAAAACTGTAATTTTGGCACACTAAATGAAACATCAATGTATAAAGTTGGTGAGATAGATTTTGAAGAATAATGGTAAACTTCTTGACTCAATTTTGGCACACCAAACGAAACATCATGGTATATAATCATCATCTTTTCAGAGTGCTAGGTTTTTTTCATTTTTCTTTTTCAATCATTATTGCTCGACTAGAATATTTATTGGGTTCTTCACATGACTGGGATCAACACTGGAGATCACCCATTCGAAACATTCAGTGATTATGATAATAATATTGTATGGAATTTTGTGGTTTTTGTAAATTCAATGCACTTATATGTATTTTCATATTCTGAATGTACTTGCTATTTATATAGATTCAAATTTATTTATATTTTCATAGAAGTTTTTATTTAGTTAATCTTCCCGAGTTACCATTATGATTGACCATAAAAATTTATTATTGCTTTCATTTTTTCCATTCGAATTAATTATAAAAAAGACAACATTATTTTCACACTCTTTTCTACATGAAACATTATCATTTTTGCAATTGGATTCTTCTATTGCTCACTATGAATCAAGGAAAACATTTGTGTATCTGATCTGTTCTTGGGAGTGAACACATCCAGAATGGTGATCTTGGTGTATTCACTGGCTTTCTTGGAATGTAGGTGATTTCAAATGATGTTATAAGAAGATTACCAGACATCTTTGGGTCTTTTCTGTCTGATGAACTTGGTTTTGATTTTATCTGGTCTTACATGAAAAATTCCAGATCTCCTCTTATTTAAAACAATTTGAATTCCATGAATATGAGTAGAATTGATTTGGAGCTTTGTTAATGTTCTTTTTTGAAGTTGACAGACTCACCATGAAGATGATATTCATGATGGATTTGTTAATTTCGGCTTTCTTCTTGGTTTTAGGTTCAATGGAAGTCTAGGACTACATTGCCTCTTTCTCTGACTCTTTCATGGCTCTTTTTGGAATTTTATGGACAAATATGAAGACCTAGATAGGTTGTTTGTTGTTGTGGTCCTTTATGCTTCATAGTACTTGTATTTTCATCATTCTTCTCTGACTTTCTGGACTGATTCTATTCTGTCTCTTGCTTTTGATATGCCTTTGATTTAAAGTAGGAGTGTTTGATCAGATGATCATGGGCTGCCTGCCGTTTATTTGATCAATGATTGGAGGGATATTATGAATAAATAATAATGAATAAAGTTGTACACATGAAGTCTACTAAAAGGTATACTAACTGGTTCTTTATTTAATATACTTAATGTATTTGGGTTTCACACATGGTGGTCATCGTATTTTGATATTCTAATGGTTTACATGATAAATTAGTGTCTTTTGATCATTTAAACTACCTTATTGGTATCAGACCTATGTCTTCTGCTTGGTTCACAAGATCATGTTCTAAAATTGAGCGAAAAACTCCTACTCGGTTTCAGGTATGAACATATTTCTTCCCTTCCTAAATGTAGATCTAATTTCATGTATTATAATCCACAATCTCTGCATTAAAATTTTCAATTCCTATTACACATTACTTTTTTCAACTTTTCAATATCTTCATTATTATTTTTCATAATTTCTATAATCTGCATTTATTTTTTATTTCATTCACTTGATTTTTTTTCATCCATTCATTATGTGTGCACTGTAAGCACCCTAATTAAATAAGTGTCACACTTCCACTCAATTTGAAACAATTCCAATGGTCTTTTTCTGGTCACCTGGGTTTGTGTAAGGAATGAGAATTACAAGGGAGATTTGGTTCTGGTTTTGTTGTTACTTTTCCTTTACACTTGCCTTGGATTGCTTTAACTGTTTCCATTATTTTTCATTCTATGTCGTAACTATTAATGATGCATTAAATACAGATACCATATGACTAATTCCTAGAATAATCCTCTTAGGCTTCATTAAAACATTGGTAATACATCATGACTGCTTTTTTTCAGTGGCAATGATCTTTTTATTGTTTGGAGTGTTTGAGAAGGTATTACATAGAATAATTTTCTTGGAATGAAATATGAGATGCAAATGTGTTCATTATGAACAAGGTATTACATAGAGCGCTTTTCTCCATTCTTAATCAAGATCAAAATCATGAAGGTTAATTATTAATCAGCATCCCATGTTTCTGCAATTTTTGTTTGTCTGTTGCAGATTTGTAAGTGATTTGAGTACCCCTACAGAATTAGAGGTTTGTGGAATTTTTTTATTCTATCTGGATATTGAGATATTTGTTTTAAAAATATGTATTTAATGCGTGCATCTTTTAATTTCATTTAATTATACAATCTGTTGCTTATTTTTTCCATGGAAATCAATTGTAGAGCTGGGGAATCATTGATGGAAAGGTTGGGCAGGGAGGGGGGGAGGTGTTGAAGAAGCTGGGGGGAAACGTTGGGCAGGGAGGGGGGGAAGGGGAGGGCCAGAGGTTGGGCAGGTTGGATGATAATGGAGGAGAGGGGATGAGAAGGGTCAGGCCGGATGGAGGGAATGAAAGGGGAGAGCAGGATAATGGCAGGATGAAGGATAGTGCTGGGAAAATAGGTCATACTATCTGTTCTGATTGCAATAGTATGAATAATTCATTTCTGTTTTGACATAGATGTCATCTCACAGCACTCTTTATGGGGTAAACAAACAAACCACCAAGGAAGAAAAATGGTATTCTTTCTATTATAATATGTTTTCATGCAAGAAATGATGGTTCTATAAAAGGAACAGAGTCCTATAGTTGTTCCATGGAACTCTGGATATCTGTATATGAGATTCCAAAACCAGTTTTCGGATCTGTAACATCTAAAAACAATAGAAATTGTTGAAGATGAAACTTTCAATGCTCCATTTCATAACTTCTGTTCCAGATTATGTAATTCTGTTACAGATTATGTTATTCTGTTACATATATGTCTTCATTATGAACTTTATGATGGTCCTGGTGGAGGAAGATAAGCATATTGTTGTTCAAAGTCACCCTTTTTTTCTGTATAGTTGATACACATTCCAGTTTTGGGCTCTGCAACATATAATTACAATAGAAACTTCTCAATTTGTAAACTTCTGTACTCCTTATCTAAACTTTTGATTCCAGATTTCAACATTTCAGTAACATTTATTTCTTCAATTTGTAATTGATATATAAGGCTGATCATTATGTTATTCCATTTATGTAACATTTATTTCTGCATTTATGTTCCAGTTATTCAGTATTTCTGTTCTAGTTATTCTACATTTCTGTAAAATATATTTCATAAATTGTTCAGCATTTCTGTAACATTTATTTCATCATTTATGTATCATTTATTTCCACCATTTCTGTAAAATTTATTTCTTTAATATGAAATTGTTGCATATTTCAGATTTCACCATTTCTGTAACATTTATTCCAGTTTTGGCCTCTAACAAATGTGTTGTATTCCAGGTTTACATAATCACAGCTGATCTATGGTTATAGATGAGATTCTTTGTTTTTTGTGGTATTGCACTTTTAGATATGTAACTTTTTATATGTTATAGAAAATATTGTTCTGCGACTTTATTGTGTTTCAACTCTTAACGTATAGGAAATCAGGAGCGGTCTAAAAATTGCAGTTATTGGGATCCCCAAAAACATCGACAGAGATATTCTGGTACCCAATTACATCATGTATTATAATTTTTTGTTTCATCAACTTTCTTCCTTTTCAATCCATTTCATATAAAAATTATGTTACATGTTATTATTTTTCTCTACTTTTCATAATGATCAATCAATGAAACTGTTTTTTTAAACTATTATAGGTTTGATACACGAACAGTGGTCATGGGTTTTGGGATTATGTAACTCCAGATCAACTATCACATTTCCTGTGACGGTAGATATTTCTATCCTCTATATATTTGTAGAATGTGGTTTATTGATGTGGCATTTCGGTGACTTGATTTTTTTTCTAGCAAAATTGTGAGTTCTTATAATCACATGTTATTTGTTACATTCAGTTTTCTATCTCAATAAATGACTCCATATTGTTCCTTTTTTTCATAATATTTACAACTTAATTTCTTTTTTAAACTTTTCCAATTATATTATGATTTATTATGTTTCAAAATTGGTATTCCATTATTGATAATATGAATTTTTTTATAGTGACGTGCTAATGCATGGGCGGAGTACTAGTATTTATAATAATAAAGTTAATAAAAAATTATATTTTAGTTATAAATACATTTTCTTCCCTCTAGGCATGTTTGTTTTAGGTAGTTATTTTTATAATGAATCATTATTGATTATATGAATTATGGAATAAATAATTTATATTTATTTAATATAAAAAGTAACATAAAGGAAATATAAATTTACTATACCCATTTCTAGATCATTCCTTCAAATATGGTGCTGAAAGACAAAATGTTCCATTCATGGAAGAGGTAGTCCAAATGCACGCATATTAATTGATTTCATTTTATTGATTGAATGAGAGAAGATTATACAATGGTTATACCATTAGTATAATAGTATTGTAGTATAATATTTATAATAAATCCATTATATACATATTTATAGAATGTTTTTATGAGGGTTTATGAGAATAATTAAGATTAAAGGTAATGGGGTATATAATAATTACGTTGGGAACTTTGATCTTCTATTGAAGTATCCTTTATAAGTGATGTACTTGAGGAACTATGTTTAGTATACAAGAATCCAAATTTTAATATATAATCTATATGAAGTAAATTGCGTAGAGTTTCATGGATAAAATATAACTCTAGGGTTTTTATGAAGTGGTGGGAAGTGATATCCTTCTCTTGGTAAAAATGAGGGAAACAACATTGAATGAATGTTAAGTAACGGTTAATAATGGAATTTAATGTGAGTTCAGTGGGATAAGTGGGTAAATGGTACTGTAAAATTTATTTATGAAATTAAAACCAAAAACATTATTTAAAACGGTATATGTGTCCAATTTATTTAGTAAAAATCCAGCCACATAAGATTACAAATTTTAACAAATATTATTCCTGATTAAACATTATCCTTGACAATTATATTATCATTAAAATATAAGACATTTAGTATTACACAATTTTAACATTAAGAAAAATATTTTGACTCCTTTCAATATAACATAATTTATATGTGTTAAAAAACACTCTTTTAAAAATAAAACATCTAAAGTGTTAAAATATTGTATTTGTAGAAAAATATACTTTTAATATTTATGAGTTTTGAATATTATTTATGATTTATTAAGATTTAAATGTGTTTTAAGTTATTTTTATTTAATTTTAAACTTAATATTAAATTCATTATTTTTTCATAGAATAATATAATTTAAAATCATAATATTAATAAAAATATAGTTCCTTAAAAAAATAAGTTATTTTTCATGGTAACTAGTATTAATCTTTGAAACTTATTTTTATTCTTAAAAAAATAATATTATTAATTAATATAAAAAATGACTTAAAATATAAAAAAACTTTTATCAATTAAAATTTATCTGTGTTAAAAAAATTTAATTTTCATATTAACGCATAAAGATAATTTTTAGATAAAGTATGTTTATATTTTTATAATTCATTTGTAAGATAAATTTATTAATATCATTTAATTTCATATCATTAATTATTTTATTATTAAAAATAATAATAGTCATGTTTCATACAAACATATCGAAAACTGAATATTACCAATAAATTATTTTATTAAAAATGGACTCAAAATTGTTTTTAAATTAAATTAAAAATTTTCAAATGTTCAAAAATGTTGAAGATGTGTTTTATTTTTTCAAAATGATATTTTACAATATATAACATATTATATAAAAAAATATTCAATAATTTATAATTTTTTATATCATACACCATTCTTATATATTTCTACACTCATAAAATGGATAGGTTTGTTAAAAAATGAAAATATAACTATTGACATACAAAAATATATTTCAAAAAAAATTATAAAACAATCATAGATTAATTTCTATAAGATAAAATAAAAAACAAATATTTTCAAACAAATTAAAAATTTAAAAATTTAAAAATTTATTTTTTTACGAAATTAATAAATATATAAAAAAAATTATTGAAACATTGCCTTTGAAAAAATTAGTTGTTCCTAAATAAGTTTTTAATAAATTTTTAATTGGTTAAAATATTTTTATTTACTTGATGTTTTATTGTTCTTAATTTTTTTAGTAATATTCTTTTCATATATTGTGGAACATTTTTTTGTGTTTTGTGTAAATCATGATATCAAGCATGATATTTATTTATGAAAAGTACATAGTGACCAATAGTAATTAATTAAGATACCACCATTCATTTTAAATAAAAAAATGTATGCTTCTAGTTTCATCGTTGGTGATCATAAATAAAATCAAAAAAAATTATAACAATATAATTATTTATAGAGAATAATTTTCAATGCATTGAATGGTTTTAGAATTGCCAAACTTGTGTGAAAAATGAATAAAATCATAATATTAAAGTAGTTCAAAATAATCATGATTACTCTTTCCTGATATTGAAAATAGATAATAAGTAACTAATATAAATATAGATAATAATTATAAAAAATTATAAATATGAATTAGGATATTAAATATATGATTATCATAGTTATTGTTTCTAAACAATAAATTTAATCACTTAATTAGAAGTCAAGTATAAAGGTAATGGTTTAATGTATCATATGTTTTGACCCATGAAAAATATTAATTATTATTACCAATGTTTTTTTGAAAAAAAATTCTACAATCCATTTTAGATTTATTATCATGATTATCTCGTTATTAATGTTATTTAATTTCTCATTTGAAATTATTTCTCCAAGGTATTTTGATTTGTAATTTTCAAAAGTAGTATGTGTTATTTTTTATTATCTTACATCCCAAGAGACATGTTTTATATTTCACCCCAAAATTTATTTCATATAGTTCATTCTTTTACCTATTTTACATAATTATAATGATTAATTTCCATTAAACTATATTTTAATTTCATGTGATCCCAATATTGTTTTTTATTCTACCATTATCATTTTTTCAGCATAATTTTACATTATAAAGATACGATTTCTCTCACAAATTATTTTCCTATTTGTGGTGTATATATTGTTCATTTATTACCATCTAAATCGTCTCATGCTATTTTAATTTCATGGTTTAAACTCATTGAATTCCAACACTGCCTTTGAATTTTTAAATCCTCCTATTTTCTAGGCATAATGTTTCATCCAATTCCTTTCATCTTTGAGAACTCTATATTTAATTCAATTGATTTAATGGTGTTCATCAATATTCGATACAATTATTGATTATGGAAAAAAAATTTAGCCTCATAGCCTATACTCTATATGGTTTTATTTTGGGTATGTGCACATGGAATCTTATTTAATCATTTGATTAGGAAAATATTGATAATCAATAAATTAATTGTGAAAAATTCTATTTTTTATTGTTATTTGATATTGATTATATATTGTATATCTAAAAATTTCTTTCATATTATTAATACATTTTAATTATGTAATTATGGTTGAGGAATGCAATTACCCTAGGATTTATCGATAAGTCTGGTAAAAAAATTATACTTTATGTATTTTTATGTATTCCTTCCATGAAAAAAAAAATAACCTAGACACATGTCCTTAATGGAATGAAAATGAAGTCTAACATTATTATATCCTAGATATTTCATTGAAGTAAATGCCCAGTATTATGAATTTCTTCTCCAATGAACAAATTATTCTTATCCGTGTTATTTTTTTACTTCCATTCTAATAAATGAACATTTCATTCCTTTAGATTCATTCTTCTATGAAATTATTTTTTCTGTATATATTCTGGATATTTTAATTTTTTTCATGCTATGCTTCATTATGATCTTTTATTCCAATATATTTTCTTTATTCTTACCAAGCTTTTGAGCTCAACCATATTATTATTACATTTCCAAATGTTATGAATAATTTTATTATACATGATATATTTATTGGAAATAACTTTGTTAGAGATTTTTTGAGGATACAAAATACATGAAATTGAATAATAAGTTTGATATATAGTAAAGAAAATTTCAATTACATGATAAATACATGGTATTTTTTAGTATATGATTTTTATTAATTATATAAATTTATAAACCCAAAATTTCATGTGAATTTATATAACTATATATTTTCATTATGTCATGTAATTATAGAATTGTAATGCAATATTATCTACGGTTGGTATTAATGAATGTTTTAAAAGTATATCTTTTTACATGAGATCAAGGAGTGTGAGTTCAAGTCTATCATGTTGGTTTCATGAAATAGACTAGATAACATTAGATATTTGGATGCTATCAGTTGAGGATATATATATCATTAACGATTGATATGTTAAGTTTGATCATAATTCCTAAAGAAAATATAAATATCTAGGTTGGTTATGGTTATATTAAATATCATGGGGATAATGATAAAAATAACTTATTGTAAAACCCATAGATATATGTTTTGGGGACAAGTCTCTGTATATAAAAATATCCCAAAGTTGTGGTTATGATGGGAATTTTAAGTTATTCTAGAATTTAAATCCCTATCAAGGTAATGGAAGTTGATGCAGTTGTACAAAATTTCAAAAAGGGTTAATCATTTAGAAAAAAATTGGTTGATTATTTACATGGTCATCACTCGTGTTCATGATGATTGTCCATAATACAAAATACCTATTTAGACACTAATATGATATATGATTTTGTTATTAACAATTAATTTACAAGACATTATAAATGATTAAATATTTTAGGGAATTAAGTTGAAAAATATGATAGAACCCAACATAATGAAACAAATATAGAAATTACAACAACCTGGTATTAACATATGTGGATATTACATCATTTTATAGGAATATTTGAAAGATAATAAAAAATACATGCCTGAGGACCATAATATGTTACTGTATTTGGAAATGTGGAATCAAAATCTTCTATCTTGGAGTAACATCTAAAAATATCCCTTATAGATATTCCATTATAGTACTCAAAATTAAAACCCATTTTTCCTAACCTATGGAAAGGAAGCATATAAAAGGGGTGATCTCAGATGATTAGTAAGTCTAAAAGGGGGATATGTGTAAACAAAACATGATCATTATTGTATAGAAATCCGATAATAACAATATAATATCATACCATACATGTTAATGATTATAATCATGAATCATGGAATAATCATTGAATATTTATAAGACATGAATAATAAGGAAATCAAAGAACATAAGTCATGAGAGAATAAAATTACCATAAGGCTTAGACATGTGGCATACACATAGGAATATAAAACATTTCATATCGGTCTAGGATCATTTCCCATACTTATCAGGAAATATCATAGTGACTACATATATTGGTAGTGACACACCAACATCCCCAATCATAGTCATTTCCCTATAAGGTATCTAGTTTCCCCATCAACCCATAGTGGACTTGGTTTACACTTTATCACATAGTGGATTTGGTATTCCCCTTCTACCTATTGTGGATCGTGTTTCCCCTTCCTCCCATAGTTGATAAGGATCCCCCATTCCTATAAGGATGGGGAAATTCATATTTCCCAATTTAGATTAGGATTCACCTAATTTCCATTGGGGATTAAGCTCATCGACTTGTTTCCCATCATTATATCATGTGATATAAATCAATTCACAATTCACTGTAGAGAGATATAGATTCCTCCACTCACATTATAAAATCATGTTAAAATGTACCACCAGATAAAAAAACATTCATTATATCATGACCCATAAAAGGATATTGGTTTTAAAAAACAATAAATCAAAACCCATGAAATGAAATGTGGGTCATAAAAAATTCATCATATTGTTACCTATGTAAAAGATATAGGTTTTATAAAATTTCATCAAATAATAGACGATGAAAAGAACCAGGTTCCAAAAAATATAACTCATGGAATAGAAATTGATTTTATAAACAACATTATATCAAAATAAAATTAATCAATTAATATGAATATATTCTGAGATCATACCCCCATTAAAGAAACAACTTTTACAAAGTATGTAATATTATAATGAGTTGTATTTTGAACGATCACATGGAACACTTATTATAGAAAATAGCCTTTCTTCAAAATAAAATTTTTCAGAAAACCATTTTAAAAATTATTTGCTTCTTAAGAAGGATTTGTCATTTCATTTAAAACATTTCGTGAGGAAATTATTTTATCCTCACCAAAAAATAGTTTTAAAATATAATGAATTTTGGAATCCTATTTCTTTTTAAAATTATTTTAAAACATAAATAGTAATATTCAATATTTTAAAACATTTTTATTTGAAAACATATTGAAAACTCATAATGAAAATTTTAAATCATTTTAAATGGATATTTCTTTCAAAACTCATGGAAAAAATAAATAGGTGGATTTAGATAATTTTTAAAGAACATATCTAGAAAATGGAATTGAAAACATATAAGAAAATCATTATATAATTTAAATCATTTACTTTCAAAATATCATTTTAAAAACCTATAATTTTGGCTATGAAAATAATTTAAAAAACTGTTTAAATATAAAATATTTTTTGAAAACTTTTATTATTGTAAACTAAATTAAATTAAAATAAATTCAGAGTATTATTATAACAATTTCTGTAAAAATAACATGTAACCATACTAAGGAATCATTAATGAAATGATGTCTATGAGGGATGGTAATTCCAAACATTCTAAACATTAAATTTTCACCTTAAAAAGTTTAGAAAAGTTCCTTGATCTTTAAATGACAAGTAAATATGGATTTAAACTTTTTTTTGTTAAAATGGTAAAAAAATGAGTAACATATTATTTTACACATCATAGTAAAACATTTTTAGAAATAATGGTTTTGTGAAAAAAAAATTATTCAAACCAAAGAGAAAAATATAGTCAGATATTCTTAAAAATACAATCTACATAATCATTATTAAAAAGTGTTTGATAAATGGTACGAATACATGGAGATATAGTTGATTAGTATAGGATAAGAAAATTCATTAGTTTTCTTAAGATAAAGATCATATAATTTCATCAAAGGAATCATAATCATAAAAAATATCAATAAATGATGAGATTGTAGCAATATACAATTATCAAGTTGGTATTTATGAATCATAATAGAATGGAAATAATAAAATTAAATGATTCATAAAATATCATTAAAATATGAATACTCATGAAATAATGTGTAAATAATAAGTAATATACTCTTATAAAAATATATGTGCCTAACATGGAATGTGTCTGAAAGAATGATATTTGATAAAAACTTACCTTACTGATTTGGTATGTTTTGGACCATAAATTAGATGAATGAAAAATAGTAGATTTTATTTATAAATACACATAAATTTAATCATGATATTATATAATACATTAATGGTTAGTACAGAAAAAAATAATAAACGAGTGGTGAACATGTCATGTATCTCATGGATATAAAAAGTGAGACAATAAAACCGATAACTTCGGTATTATATTTATTAAAATAAAATAAAACCTCATGTATAATAAATAAAAGTTTAATTTAAATTTATAAAAAATATTATTATATCTAATATCATATATTATATTATTATGAGATTATATTATATTTTTACTAACAATTCCATATTAATGTTATGTTTCTAGTAATATCTCTGTTGTTTTCCCTCTATCTTTTGACTTGTTATTCATCAGAATCTTATATATATATATATACCATAATTTAATTATTTACAGTGGATAAAAAAATATATATATATATCATATATATTTAGTATATATATTTTTTAAATTATATAAAAATATAGAAATATTATATGGAATACACCCTTCATGGTGAGGGTAGTACATACGTATGCATAAAATTTGTTTCCATTTTATAGTCATATTAAAAGAAATCATGTATATGAAACATATATATTTATATAATAATTACAATTTCATTATTATTTCATATATTTCATAAAATTTAACAAAAACCAACCCTAATACATCGCATGTAAAATGTGAAAAAATCATATCACTTTGAGGAGGCGGTAGTCCCCACATCCACAAATTTGGCTATCATATTTACACAAAATAGAAACATGAAGGTATTTTTTAAGTAATAATTCAAATATAATATAAAATAATAAATGTATTATATTTTATATAAAAAAATATATCCATAATAATATCTACCATGATAGGTTGTAATGGAAAATAAATAATATCTTTTTGTGAGGTGATAGTCCTCCACACACATGAACAGTAAGTTTGTTACCCCTTAGATTGATGTGAGGGTAATTTTTTCGTTGAAAAATTAGATTAAATACTTCTCATTATAATAGGAAACATATGTTATTATATAATCATGTAATAAGAAGTTTTCAGGGGTGGATAAAGAAAATAAAAAGAGATCTTATGGAAGTATGTTACCTCTTCTTTGGGTAACTCCTCTAGATTTTACCCAAATGGATTACTTGATTTAATTTATGTCCAAAAGAATGATTATATATTGAATGTATGGATGTTTTTAGGAGAATTAGGATGATATTTTTGAGATTAAAATATCTTGATATACTGGATTAAGTGGGAGGGGTGAGAGCCTTTTTAATGTGGAGGAGGACTGTTATTCTTGTAAATTTTTCAAAAGGGAATTCCACTAACACTATTCCCATGTAAAGTGGCTCAAAAAAGAATAAATTAGATAAAATTTATGATACGATCTATATACTAACATCCAAGGTTTTTTGGGAAATATTCTGGGGCATTTTGGGCCTTGAGATTATGTTTTAGCCCTTTGATAAATTAATTTTTCTATTAATCGTTATAACATTTTTTAATAACTATCACTATTATTTTTAAAAAAAAATATTTTGACATAATTATAAAATATTAGTCACTATGATTCCAAATATGGAATCCATTTCAATAATTTTTAGTCACGAAATTGGCATAAATTAAATTAAAATTAATCATATAGACAGGACGATAAAGCGACATTTTAAAATAAAATGGTCAAAAGATTTAAAAGTTTTCATATTCAATTTCATTGTGAAATTGGTTCTAATGAACTAAAATGGAAAAATATATGTATAATTTATCTAATTATACTTTAAAACCAAATTTATATATAATTTAACTATATAAATAAATTAGATGAAAACAAAATTTTTAATTAAAATTTAGAATTTTACACTGTTCATCAAAAAATGAAGCTTATCAGAAAATTAAAAAAACTCACACAAATTACATTTTTGTAATAATATTTCAAATATGAATTAAATTTTTTAAAATAAAATTAAAAAATATTTCAAAATGTATATTTAAAATGGGCTCCCCATTAATATGCAAAAAAAATTACCTTTTCATAAAATGCCTCTATTTATTCATGAAAATGGATTTATTCTTATGATATACTTATAAAAAATATTATATGACTATAATAAATATTAATTTAATATATAATATATAAATTTTATTCAGAAATCCCAAAAAAAGTGTGTTTTTAATTTATTTGGATAAAAGTCTGTTTGTACATAGAATTTTTTTTTCTAAAAAAGGAATGTCATTATTTTGAAATAGTTCTTATAATATATTCTATTTAATTTATAGCCAGAGGATATATTTTATATAAATTTTTAAGCCATATTTTCATAATTTATTTAATCTTATTCACGTAATCATTTCCAATGGCTAATTTGTACTAATAATAATATTTTAACTATATCATTAACAGTATATTGTATTCTTGTGAAAATCAGCCTTGTGTGTTACACAAGCTATCAAAGGATAAAATATTTTGTGTAATGAAATCAAAACATAGTATATTGTATACCACAAGATAATTTAAGTGTTTTTTGTTCAATATTAAAATGAATTTTTGTATTATAAAATCAAAACATCATTTTTTCATATAAAAAAATTATATTTAGTGTTGTGTGAAATGAAAAATTTCAAAAAGATTGAATTAACTCGAAAGAAATACACAAAATCTATGAAGTAGCCCTAGTTTCTGTTATTTATCCATTAACTGTGATATTTTTGTGTTTAATTTTTGTGGGTAATGTATGGGAGTGTTTGTAAAGCTTTTAGTTAGTTTTTGTGTCCAATGGAGAGGCACACGGGTTGTGCACAACTTGACCAAACCTTGTGGAATGACTAGTAAAAACTGGGCGAAGTTGCATATTTTCAAGTGTATCTTTAGAATTATATGTTCATGTTTGGGGAGACCATTCGAGGTTGTGGTGTGATGGTTCGAGCATGGTTTTTCTAACGGTACAAACTTATCATGTGCAGAGTTAATGTGAGACACTAAAAAAGTGCATCTCATGCGTTTTTGCCACTAAATCACTTGTTTTTTCTCTTAGGTAGTCCTAACTCATGACTTATCTTCCTTGAGGGTTGGAGAACATATCCCAATAATGTTGGATTCAATATTAAGGCTTCCGTTTTTATTAAAATCTGGATTCTTGAGTTATGTGATTGTTATTCACCGTTCTTGATCAGTTTCTATGATCAACATAGATCAAGTACCCCAATATCATTGGTTAATTAGATATACACCCATTATGGGAATATATGAGATTGTGGTTGTATAAAATATATTGAAATTTGGTCTCGATCATGGTATGAGAAGATATCTGAGGTGGTTTTGTGGAGAATTGACCTCATTTCTTTAGTGTTCTTTACAGGTTTTCAGTTTACATAAAAATGCTTATGGTAGGTGGATACGCACATGACACCTGTCGATAGAACAGATTAGAATACTATCAAATTATCTTCCTTGTGAAAAATTGATAATGTATTTTCTATTTATGAATTTTTGGAAACCTTGTTTTGTAATGGTTTGGAAAATTGTGGAAATCATAAAAATTGGGTGTTTTGAATATTGGGCTTTTGTTATTAGTTTAAAAATATGGATTTTAAAATGGGGATTTTATAGAATTTAGGGACAAGGATTAGATTAGATTTATTATATAAAAATTAATTTTTAATTGAAAATATTTTTTTTTGAAATTGTTGTTTAATGGTTTTCGATAAAAGAATAGTTTAATTGAAATTGTTTGAATTGGAATATTTGAATGTTTTGGTATATATGGGTTGTTTGAGTACTTTTTCATCATGCCACATAATATGGGATTCTCATTGTGTTACATGGTGCATGACCCTGGATCGGGAGCGTGTTTCATTGGGACAGAAGGTAATTTTAAGAGAGACCGATCAGGGGTATGAAAATTTAAAACAAAACGTGCATGGGTGTATGTGTTGTGAACCATGGGATTGGTATGCCAAAACAATAAATGAGATTTGGTTTTAAAGATTCAGTTGTCTATTTTTCTGGAAGTATGAATTTCTAGGAATTTTTTTAAAGGGCACTTTTTTGGTAACAAATTGTTTTGGATCTTTTTTATATTTAGTTATAAACAATTTTGGAAAATTTTTTATATAAAAAAATTATTATAAATGTTGATGACCTTTTAATCCTAGTGGAAAGAGTATGTAAGCATTGGGGAAAGCCTACTAAGTTTTATACTGAACGCTACTTGGGAAATTTAGTGGTTTGAATATTTTATCCTCTGAGACCTGGGAAAAAGTAAAGTATCAAATTATGTAGCACCACCTCGTGATACCTAGGTTGTTTGGTGGTTGTGGGGCATGGAGCTTGCAGAGCATGGAGTCTTGTGATTTTCATTGTGTCTTTTTTTCATTCCCAATTTTACATATACTGGTTCTTTTTCATCCATTTTAGTACACATTAGTGTGATTTTGATTTAAATGAAGTTGTTGGGTTTTCTTTAATTTATTTATAGATCACATATTGATTGTTTGGTTATGGTTATTGGGTTAATTTTTTTATTCAAAAAATTTTAAAATTTTCCCCACTTTCATTTGAAACCCTTTGGAATTTTTATCCATTCATTAGCATCTTGGGGATGTAGCTTATGGCCTACTAATGATTTGTTTTATTCTAAAGCCAATGATAATAATCTAGTCATTACAAATGGGTTCATCTTGTTTTTTCCTTTCCAAACAAGTGGTGTTCCTTTTCTTAGTCTTGGGGGTTTTTTTGATACTTTCATAGGGGCGTGCATCCGTCCTTCGAGGATGAAGTTCTGGTCTGTTACCCCGTATTTCCTCCTTCTAATGGAGGTAAACATCTGTCACTTATTCAAGGATGTTTTTACCTTTATTGAAATGGGATGATGGGATGTTGTTCTCTCCTTTCGTTGATTCCTCCTCGGAGCTCGTTACCATGTCCAGGTCTCCCTTAAAGACTAAGACATTGTTCATGAAACACTTCCATGTTCCATGTCATCATCGACACTAGTTAATTACAGAGCTTCTATCTGGACATACCAAGGGTTCCAGTCAGGGCAGCAACTATCATTCAGGGGACTAGTCACGTTTGACTTCACTGGCATGTTTAGAAACAAGAACACTAGAAGGTCTAGGTTTCTTTCTATTATGATTGGGCTTCTGAAGGGCATGGAAGCCAAAGGCATTCATATCGAGTGCAGGGATTTATATTCCATATGAATTTCTCTAAGGTTTTACTCACCTTTCCTCGTATAACATAAGTTATGTCGTGTGTTTAACATCTAGCAGGGATAAATCAGGCTGATCGGAACACTGATGGAAGTGGATCGGATGGGTGAAACTCTCCAAGGGAACAATGATGATGGGGATAATGCATGTTTAGTAACCCAATTAGTGCTTGGAGAAACACAAAAGTGGGTGACATGATCTCACTGAAATGTGGTGACCCTTGTAAGAATCATGATGGATATATATGGTGGAGAGAAGTTGATAGAGAATGACATAGAACTAATGTGAGAAATATAGAGATCTTGGGCTTTATCCTCGAAGATAATTCCTACGTATACCCATGGCAGGGAATCAATGTCACTGTAGTTTTGGAAGAGGGAATGGAATCAAGGTGTACTCATAGGAATGTTACCCAAAAATAATACGAGTGCATACAGTTTGTTAGAATCCTGGGTGGGTATGACTCAACTCAGACAAACTAAAGATGTGGGTCCCACCTAATGGGGGGAACTACTTACCACTAGTTGTGGTTGCAATGGAATTCTACTAGATGGGGTCTACAACAGCTTACCACTAGATTGTATACATAACGTCTTGTTGTTGATGCGGATCAAAACAGATTACCATTGGTTAGGAAACACAATACCATACTACAGATTATGATTGAACCTCATGGAGGCTTCCTAAGTACCCTTCTAGAAGACAAAGATCAAATCCCACATAGTACGAATGGGGCATGCTGTCATTTAGGGTTGAACCTTAGGGAGGATTCATACATACCCTACCTAGGGGGTAGGGATCATACCCACGTAGTTCGAATGTATAAACTTTAATGTCATGTTGGATGAAAAAGGGTCGTATAGTTTAATTTCATGTAGGAATAGGGTGGAACGATGTAGATTGGTCAGGACCGATGGGTGTTGGGCTTGAACCTCAGGGAGGCTTTCTATGTACCTTGCTTTGGAAGGGCAAGGATCAATTTCCACATAGTTCAGAATGGGATATACAATTTAACATTGTGCTTGAAGAAGGTAGACTGATGTGAAGGGGTTGGGTCAAATGGATGATGGTCTTGACCGCCAGGGAGGCTTTCTACCTACCTTTATTAGATGGGTACAAGAATCAAATCCCACATAGTTCGGGATGGTAGATGGGGACTTAGACTCTCTTGGGTGGCCCAGGAAGTATGCCTTGGTCAGTGATTACTCTAATCCCATGTTATTCATGCAGAATGTGAGTAACAAGATGTATTAAATACCTGAAGATTAAGTTTCAAATGGTTTGTATGCAAGGAATGAAGTGGGGCTTACACGTGGTTAGCGGCCTAGGGAGATGAAGATTGGGATGTACTCTATGATGGAGGCCCAATTGTGAAAAATACTAGAGGGAGATGTACTAGGTATCAAAGATCACTATTCCCTTATCTCCTATATTATTTATCATTGAAAAAGAAAGGATGAGTGGGGATACTACCTCCTACAAGAAAGGCTTAGGGTATAAACCAAGATGGTTTCCCTTCTCTATAGACAAACACTATTCTAGCAAAGGAGATCTCATCCCATGTGAGGAAGACCTCACTCTCGTGGGGATGAGAGTGCATGGTGAATGTCTAAGATGGGGAACCCTGTGTATATTTCACGGCAGGAGGCCATAGTTTAACATCATGTGTTGAGGACGATGGTGATTGGCAGTTTAACGTCTTGCAGCTCAGACGAGGAGGGTTCAATCCACACCCCTAGGACATACATGACGGATACCCACACACACTTGGGGAAGGGAAGGCATAATAAATTCAATGGTGTTGTGGGTTATTGGATTGATCAATTGATGGGATGATGTTAGTGTGGCTATGTGAAGAAGCAATAGTTGTCTGTGTTCCTATGTGAAGAAGCATCAGGCTAAGCAACACCATGTGTATAATTTCCCAAGAGACATATATGTCACTTCATACAAACATAGAGGGTCGTATGGGAGAATGGTGTGAAAGGAAAATGGGTTCATAGGAGAAGAACCTGTGAAGCTCTGGTGATCAATGATGTGGAGGGGCTTTGAGAAAGGTTATGCTTCGTGAAGTGGGGTTTCATAGACTAGGCATAGTGTATATGTGCATATGAAATGTGCTTCAAAAATTGGAAGTGATTTTGCAGTGTAGGACTTTGTGGAGTAAGGGTACCTTGAAACTCATAGCACTGCAAAGAAATGTACATCACGAAGCATAGTGACCCTACCTTAGCATATGGTTCACATGTGCATGGTTGGTACATCACAAAGAAGATGTGATTTTCGAAGACCTGAGTCCCCTTAGGAATCTCCCTCCTTCACAATGACTCGTGGTCTTTGCTAAATACATCCCTAATTGAATAGGGGTTGTATTTGAGCTATGGTAAAGGTGCTTTGAAAAGAACAAGTACCTTAAAAAGCACATTTTATTAAATGATTAGCAGAGAAAATGTTACTTCGCCATTTGAGAGCTGAGAAAGAGAAAGGTCGGGGTATCCGGCCTTTGGGTTGAGGGGTGCCCGATATTTATGTGTGAAGAGAATCAAAAAGCATAGAAAGCTCAGTTAAAATCCATGTGGTGCTCCGCGATCAACTGTTGATTGCCTCAAGTCCATCGTATCCTTGGAGTCAACATTCATCCCCTCATCGGCATGAATCTCTCATGGGCTTACTTCGTAGTACTCGTGGAGGCATCCTTCAAGTTCAACCGGCTTGCAGAGGTCAATTCATCTCTCTCCATGGAACGAAGCTCATGGTCAATTCCTACATAACCACATAGCCTCCCACATTTTTTCTACATGGCAACCGCAGAGGGGATTTAGCTTCACACCGGTCATGGGGCCAAGGGGATCCATGAAAGGCGTAATGCTAATGGGATCCTCGAATGGACTTCGTGATGCATCCCCCCTTTATAATCAAATTTCTTCATTGTGTCCTTCTCCTCTGCACATATTTTCGCACCAAAAAAGGCCCCCCTTATACATAGAGATGAGGATAAAATGGGGGCCTATTTCCAAGGGTAGATCGCAAAAAAAATTAGGTTCATCACAAAGCAAGAGAGAGATGAAGGGTTGTGATGCGGAGAGGCAACACACGAGTTGGGAGCACCGCGATGCTCGATGTGGCCAGATGCTCGATGATGCAATGGGGGTCATCACCTTTAAATAATAGAGGATGACTTCTTTTGTCTTTTATTATCTTCATGATTTCTTGACTGTGCTCTCGATTCACAAAGCTCTGCTCACTCTACGATTCGATCTTCGTGAATTGAGCCTTTCTGCTCCATAGCGCATAGCAAGTCTTTCGACTCTGTGAGTGTGCGCTCCATAGCTTTTGTCTATGAGGTCTATGGAAGGGCTCCACGATCTCTCCCTATGACCGAGCACCTCAATTGAGATATGAGACTGATCTTCATGACCATTATCTGCAAAGCCGAAAAAACACTTAACCTTTTAAGACATAATGGTCCATTAATATGTTTCTAGGGGGTCCTTGTAGATGCATCCTATATGGATGAAATGGTAAATAATCTGGGAATTGGGGTGCATGTGCTTATCCATTCAAACCATGAATCCTTGGTAGAGATGTTTTCGAAGTTTCAATATATATATCCTTTTTCAAATAGGTTTCCTCTATATGGATTTGGTTTGAGATATTATATCTTCATTCCTAAAGCGAGCAAGGATGATCCAACATACTGGTTCAATAGTACATTGTTCCAACGCCAGTGGTGAAAGGTGGCTGATAGTCATATTTTGGAGGATTTCATTCCCTTAAATGCCAATTGTTTATACAATGATGTTAAAAACGTCAATGTAAAGGCATTGGAACCAGATGTATCCCCTCTGCAACACCACACCATGTTGAAGGTAGGCTTGGGGAATCCAGAGAAGGGTTTGACTAATGAGTGGGATCTACACCATGGAATAAACATTATGGATGATTGGTCTTGGTACTATGGGGTTTGTTCCTCCTATGAGGAGTTTGGGGTAGAGATAAGGCGATTTGGCCAATATGTGGTAGTATGGGCATCCCAATTTCACATTTACCAGCTGAAGTAGCTGATGTCAGAGTTAATGCGTAGGTGGTCATCAAGGAACAATACATTCCATCATCACCATGGGGATATTGGTGTCAGCCTCTGGGACCTGCACCAAATCTCATGGGTACCAATACTGAGGGTGATGTATGATGTGTTCCTCTGCGCCATGAACACACGGGAGGACCCGAAGAAGATGTCATCGCTGGAAAAGGAACTGATAGACCCAGTGTCAGGGGAGGACAAGTATTCAGAGAGGGATGTCCACTTTATGTGGTGGTTCAAGAAGTTCCTGAACTCCCATATAGATGGAAGGTTTCATGTAAGGCCCTAGACCTACCCAAAAGTTGTAGAACGCTGTAAATAGAACTCCTAATAGTGACTATTGGAGGATATCCAATAGAACACATGGGGATTCAGCATCATCAACGAGCATCAACTGGTGGTTATGTTGGCTGAATTCATCTCGACACTTATTTTTAGCAGTATTCTAGAATAAAGGGATATAAACATAGACGTGTGAATGACCATGTTGATTATGGTGTCTGTTTTGGCGACAGTGGTGCGGGTTAACATGGGAATACCCATGTCGTTAAGTTCTATAGGGTGTTGTGGCACATCAAAAATGGGAAGAACCCATAGAGGGTATGCGGGCTATTCCATATTCTTTATGGGTGGATAACATCACATTTTAGGGTCATCTATGATTATCTGAACCATATTTCTCCTCTAGGGTCACACTTCCGACCAGCCATTCTAAATGCGGTGGGGAGTTACTCGACCACACTTACCCCACACCTGGAACACTATCGAATCTAGAAGGTAGAAGATTTCAAGTTTCATCTATTCGCATTTCTAATAGGTGAGTTCACTTATGATGTATAGTGAATAGAGGAGCATTGGCCCTATCTCCTTGCCTTTAAAGGTGGATTCCTGGTGGCACAGGTTTCCCTCATTCCTATCTACAAACCGTACACCATGTTCCATTTTTCAAGGCAGTTCTGATGCATGCAGAGGCTGACAGTGCGGGTCTACATGGGAATGCACCATGAGGAACACCCATGTGTAATGATAAAGATATGTCTCATGTTCACATGGTTGTATGGGATGATGCGAAATGAGTTTCCTCAAACCACATCTATCTATGGGATGGTGAAGGAATACACCAAGTATTTGGAGTCGTCCTACCCAGGTGAAATGCTAAAGCTTCGAAATATATGTGCTAGTGATGGGGTACCCCCTCAACCACGACATCAATGTCGAAAGGCGGTGAGGATGTTTCATGGTGGCAAGGCTATAGTAGTGGCAATACCTGCACCACCTGAGAGGTAGGCAGTAGTGGAAGACCCGGTGGTGCCCGAGGGGAAAAGTCATCTGTAGGGAAGGATGCCCAAGGTGTTCCGCAGGATATCTACCAACGATCTAGGGAAATGGCTATGCCACATAGACATGTCTGAGAAAGATACCTTCCCAGAGGCATTGGATATCTGGGATGTCAATATGTAGTTACTCAACCTATCTTAGTTGTGGAACCATCAAAACCATCGTGGAATGGATTTTCTAGGGATCAGTCCTATCAAGGCTAGATCTGCAGTATCCCAGGCTGAGGGGGAGTGGTACATTGACAAGATGGAGGACAATGTGCACTCTCGGGGTGCTCCACGTACAATGAAAGATATAGTGAAGGTGATTCTTCAACGAATGACCCCCTGTATAGTTGTCATCCTCTAAATTGAGAGAGACCTTACCTCTACCGAAAGAATCAAACGAGTCCTCCTAGGGGGTGGAGGCCGGTGGAGGGAGCCCTCTGGAGGAGGGTGAGGTCAGAAACTCAGACCTGGAGTTAGAGGAGTTATCAAAGGATCTTGTGGATATACCCTCACCACATCCCTATAGTATTAATTCAGGTTGTTTAGGACATCTCATCTAACATATTTCCTATTCAGGGGGCCTCATACGCAAGAACTTCTCCCCCGCAATATAGTTTGTGGTCGTGGGAACATTGGGATGTGCGCATGTAACAATGGTGATCACCATTATTAGGTGGGTTGTGACACCAAGGGTGGTTCTCCCAGAGTCTTAATAATTACCACCCATATACAGAGTGACACAGCTTGGGGTTCTGGTGGAAGCAACTCAGGAGTGAGACTGATTATTCATTCTATTTTCTTCCCCTTCACCGGATTTGTTGATGTCATCCATCAAATAAAGTTAACTAATTTCTATTCATTTATATATGTGAATAGCTCTTCATATGGAATGGGTCTCCTTTGCGGGGTTGATCGGAGCTCCTGACACTTCCTTTCCTAGGGGAATGCTAGTGTTCGTGGATGCAGATGCTCAAACTGACCAAGCTACAACACTCCAAATCATGGGTGGGACTGTCAGTAGAGCCGAACCCGAAGATATTGAGGTGGAATAAAATTACGGCAATCAATCATAGGCACGAGTCCCAACCTACTAGATCAGACACCAGAAGAAGAACCAGATGATGAGTTCCTGAAGGCGTTCCCTTCTTATGAACCTTTCGACACTACAAACTAGGATTAGACAGCTTCTGATGTAGAGGATAGAAAGATCATCCATCACCAGTCATTGAAGATGATCATGATCATCATAAGGGAGACCCCACAAGTGAAATGGATAGAACATATGGGGAGGCCTCGTTCCCAGCTACGCAAACTATGCACTGGGGGAGTGGATACCCATTGTCCTCATATGCTCATTTGAAACATTAAGGCAGAGATGATTCGCGAGCATGACCATGAACTCAGTGTGGGCTAGTAATGGTAGATATTAGTAAACATCAAGAGTTTTCACGAGGCTAAATGTGAGATTCATCGGTTTCCAGAACTATCAAATGAGTACACCGCTGTCCGGAACTCACAATTGGGGCTCATGTGACACCTAAAGAATCAATTGGAGGAGGCCGAAGAGTAGATAAAGAAGTCCTCTGAGGATATGGATATCATTCGAGTTGATGAGTAAAGGGCCTATATCGCAGCTGACAAACTTTGTCACACCGCCACTGATGATGAGCAGGAGCTAAATAGGTGACAGCGGATGTTGGAAACCACAATCTAGAGAGTGGTGGAGCTAGGGCGCTCTATTAAAGATTTCAACCCGTCTATGGGTGGGGCCAACCATTTGGCACTGTAATGTGTGTAAACCCATAAATGTACTATCAATCTTTTCTTTTTTATGCTAACTGCATGCATGAGTTCTATTATTAATTTTGGTTTATTGCATTTTCATCACATTTTTGAAATATCACATGATTAATACGTAATACCTATGGGTCATTCCCAAAGTGAGAAACAAGGGAAAACTTCTTTGTCATTCCATCTGAATATGAATGTGCAGACCATGACTCAAGAATCTAGGGTTTGAAAAAAAGATCTTGATTTCTAGGAAGATGAAAACTAGACTGGAGAATGAATCTCACAGAACAGTCAATTTTTTTCCCAATGTTAATTACTGCATGAATGGAATAATGCGAGCAGTGTCAGAATCTATCCAAACATATGGGAGTTGAAAGGGTGAATTATGATATCCAAAATTCAGAACACGGCGGTGGTGCTGGGAAAATGGAGGACAATTGTTGACCATGTTTGAAACACAATATCACTATTACGTTATCCTAAAATGGTTATGACAACTGAGGTCTGACCTCTAACCATGTTCGAAACAAAAGGACTAACTCAAAATGTTATCCATTATTCTTCCAGAATGATGGCCCAGAATAGTATGCGATCCATAGGCCAAGCAATCATACTATAAGTGGGGTCCTTTGGACGTGAAATAGGATAAGGGACTTTATAAAAGACATGAAAAACATAGAGGGTAGAGTGGTGGGTTGTTCTAATGGAGTCCAACACTCCTGAAATTACACCACCATGTTGAAAATAGATCAGGTGGGCATGTCATCCTAATAAGGGAACATAATTTCTTCCAAATAAGACCTCTCTAGAGAGGTACAATGAACATGTGTGGTTTTGTGCCATGTCAAGGTGGATGATAATCACTGTTCTATGCCCATCACGTTTTTCTTGGTCATTGCTACACATCCCATAAATACGAGAATCAATCCAAATGTAGTTCTTGATCACAATGTGGTTAGAGACCAAAAATGTTATGGGAAGTCCTCTCTGGCGAAGAAGCTACCGCATGCCATAATTATCATAGGGAATCCTAAACTTGTTTAGGGTAGAACCATAGTTTAATGTCGTGCATCGAAGAAATAGTTACCCTAAAATGAAATACACAGTGTGGTACACATCCTGATGTAAATGAGGATATATAGTCCACAACAAAACCCTCATTCCTTAAGAGGATTTTTATCCCCAGACCAAAGGAGTTTTGACTTGGGGATGGACTTGGGGAAAATTTCTCGGTCATTCCTACGTACCCCATTAGGATGGGAATCAAGATATACATATTTTTGAATGACCGGGGTATTTTAACGACATACGGTAGGACATAATGAATTTGGAATCCAAAATGGGGAAATACGTGGTGCAACATTTATAGAACCGACGTGAATAAGGACCAAAACAATCCATACCACACCATGTAATCCTGAGGAAGACCTTATGCCGAGAGACTGAAGGTGGTAATTTGACTAAGCCAAAGACAAGTCAACTAGGCATTCCTATGTATCCCATAATGATGGAAATCAAGCCATATGTAGTTCTAGAATTATAGTTTAACGTTATGTAGGATGGTAGGCTTGTGTAGTACAACTGCCCCAGTACACACCCCACAAATACTACTAAGCCCACATGAGTCATGCTCGATGTGGGAAACATGGAGTAGTGGTGGGATTTCTCTAGTACAAAGAGGAACACATTAAGAGCGATGGAACACTAAGTGAGTGATTTCCCACTACTAATGAACATCCTTCATAACTCACATAGATGCATGGGGGAGATGAACTGCATATATTGGAATTCCACATAAACATTTGGGGGGGAATGATATGAATCATGATGCTCCGTATATTGATCACAATGACAGTGGCATGAAAATAAAAGAATAATTGTTTACCATGTTCGAAACACATTATCAATTTTGTGTTATCCTCGAACAGGGACAAACAAATGAGGGTCGACCGATGACCATGTTCGAAACATGGGATTTGTCACAAATATTGTTTGATGTTTTTAGGGGCATTGGCCCAAGATGGTAGGTGAGAAAATGTGGCATGAGACCATGGAAAAAGAGGTCCCTTCAGACATGGAAGAAGATGGAGATCCATATAAAGGCCTCATGGAGCATGGACAAGGAATAAGAGAATGACCATGTGAACATTCCACACTATTGGCTCTTTTTCACAATGCATTTGAGTATGATAATAAGACATATTAGATAGAGGGAGTTGAATCCCATTCCAAGGACAAGTGTCCCTGTGTCACATGCTCTTATCATAAGTTCATAGAGTGGACCATTAATAGGGAACCTAGTTCGATGAACATTGCGTAGGGTGGCGAAGTATCCAAACATGTCGTGTAGTTCCCATACAAAGATCTTAGTTTATGTTTATAAAACTCTGATCAGTATGGAAAGAGACAAAGTAAAAAACATGGTGCGGCTGTCGAAAAACCTGAAATTAATGAGAACGTAAGAGGTACAAGCCACACCATCTGCTCCCAAAGGAGTTTAGGCTAAGGGGACAAAGAATAGGTAGTATTTATGATTCATGGGGCTTAACCTACAAACAAAATGTCTAGGAATTCCTATATATCCCATAATGAGGGTAATCAATCCATACATAGTTCTATATTTGGAATGATAAGGAACCAAGGATAGGGAATATATTGTTGTGCATGTTAGGATCACACACCAAAAGAATCGGCATTTGATCGATATTGTTGGTTATTTAGGAAATTTTTTTTGTTGTGAAGCAATGAACCGATGATGGAGAATCTAGGTGCTACTATAGTAATCAAGACATATTTAGATGTTGAAAGAAGGCATGGTGTATGACCGATACCAAATGTTATTCCCCCTCAAGTGAGGAAACCACAATGTGGTGCCTTTTTTCATCAAGCGGCTAGGAAGATAATGACATAGTTTAGGGTAATATGATAGGACCAACTCATGCATTTTAATTTCATGTGATATATACACAATACTTTAAAGTAATTTTGGACCCAACAACATAGTTTAATGTCATATGGCTTGGACACATACAACAATGATGTTCTAAAGGAGATGTGCATGGCGTGATAAAGAATACCCAACCTGAATGGGGATAATGAGTCCACGCCACACCACGTGCAATACTAGGAATGAAACCACGGGCCATGATGTTATGAGAAGTCTGGGAATATGGGGTTGAATCCAATGAAAAAATGCCTAGGTGTTTCTACATATCCTATGAGGATGGGTTTCAAGACATACATAGTTCTAAGAGTACAGTTTAACATAATACGGTAAGAAAGGCATGAGATACTAGATCCTAATGGATAGTACGTCGTGTGGCTATTGTAAACCTGGTGTGAATGAGGAAATAAGCCCACACATTCTACATCACACAATCCTTTGAAAGTCAGGGCCAATGGGCTAAATAGAAGAGACAATTGTGGGAACCTCATCTGGACCTAAAGGTTAAATGTTTCGATGTTCATATTTACTTTGTGGGGGTAGGAATCAAGATACACATAGTTCTAAAGAGGTCATGCATTTTAATTTCAGGCAGTAAGGATGTAGATAAATTTTAGTTAATGGTTTTATAGCTCATAATAGGTTAGTTAGACTCTTATAAATGGGAATAAACCTTTAAAAAAATCCCTAAGCCCACGTGATTTTTGCTCGAGGTGGGAAACAATGGTCGGGAATGTCTTCACAAGACATGGAAGGGGGAAACTGTTTGGATCCTCGAATGAATCCGTTCAATGGCCTTGTCCTCCCAATGCACAAACACACATGGAGGGATTATACCAAGAGTCTTGAAATTATTATGGGACATGATGGAGTGGAAAATGTTGTGAATCATGCACCCAATATTTAGGTCTTAATGGGCGTGGCGTGATGATGGAGGATAACTATAGACCATGTTCAAAACATAGCATCCATATCATGTGACCTGAAATGGGAACAATAAAATGACAACCTACCACTGACCATATTCGCAACATGTGACTTGTACCAATTTTTCATTCAAAATTATCATGGATGTTGGCCTATGACGGTATGAGGGAACTGGGTCCTAACATCCATGTCATTCGGGGAGACATTTGAATGTGAAAGTTGATGGAATCCCAAATAAGAGGGAACATGATTCATGAAAATGGTTGAGATCATGTCTGCGTAGAACCCAACACTCTCAATCCTTATCCAGAGTTATCCAAGGCATATTGGTTAAATGACAAAGAGGGTCTAGGGGACGAATTAAAGTGAAACCGACTTGAAAGGATGAATAGAGAATAGGAAGAACGGATTTCAAGGGGGAAAGGTATGATATGTGGCTTGTTACAAACCTAAATCAAATTAGGGAATAAGCCCATACAACAATGCACACCCCCTAGAATACTTAGCCCAAGGGGCCATAAGGATGAGGAGGTAAAAATGGATGGACCCGAAGACCAAACATCGTGGCATTCTTACGTATCCAATGAGGATGGGACTCAAGCCATACATAGTTCTTGGGGTGTCCACAGTTTAACGTCATGCGGTAAGGATGATATCTTGGTGGGTGTCTCAAGGGGATGTATGCTACAAGGGAAAAATATCCCGACATGGACATGGACATAGAGTCCACCCCACACTTCCCAATCCTGGGTGAGAATATGGACTAAGGGTATGGAAAGAAAGATGGACCTGAGGCTCTTCCACAGACTGAAATTCCCAACCATCTTGCAGTTTATCATCATGATGGATGACTGTTACGTAGGTTTACATCCTCCAGTCCAGATGGATCACATAGTTTAATGACATGTGATGGGGAAAGTGTTGATTTTAGTTTACGGTTATAGAGCTTGTACCATGACTTTGTGACCCTTTATGGGGGGGGGGGGGTTGGGTCTTACCAAAAGTCTTAAGGCCACATGAGAAATGGTCAATGTAAGAAAAAAGGAATGGAATCAGGTTATACATAGCATATAAGGGCATGACAAACAAGGGAATAGATCGGGAAGTGTGGATCCCACCTAGACCAACATCCTTCCTTGAGGCACACTGATATTCAAAGAGATAGCATGACAAAACGAATCACTACACACAATATTAGGGGTGTATGGTGTGGTGACAACAATATAGGGTGGTTGCTGACCATATTCGAAATACAGCCTCTATATAATGTGACATGAAATGGGAACATCAAATAAATGTCAACTACTGACCATTACACAATGCATGACATTTATCAAATCGTTGTACAAAATCCTCAGTGATGTTGTCTTGAAATGGTAGGATATCCATGTGGCCTAACATCCGGGCCAGTCGAGGGTCCCTTCGAATGAGAATGTTAATGGATTCCCTAATGATGGATGAACATGATGAAAAGTGGTAACTGTGTAGTTTAAACTCATATGGTAAGGATGATGGAAGTGTGGCATTCCAAGGAGAGAGACACATGGTGTGGTCAGGATAAACCCTTCATGAATGAGGACATGAGCTCATACCACACCATTCATTTTGGTAAGCATCTGGGCCAAGGTGTCAGACCAGAGATGAGATCTTGAAGTTTGGGGTTGGGGCTACATACAAAAATATATGGGTGTTCCCACATATTTTATAAGGATGGGAATCAAGCAGTATATTGTTTTCAAAGGTCCATGCAGTTTAACTTCGCGCAGTGAGGACATGAGAGAATTGAAGCACGAGAGGGGCGCAGAGTGTGACATTATAAACCCAGCACCAATGGGGCCATGGATTTTCAAATGGTACTGTGTGAAATTATTTAAAATAACTACACCAAGGGGACAGTGAAATAGAAAATTTTGGGTACAAGAATACAAGACGAAGTGTCTGAGCATTCCTATGTATCCCAAGAGGGTGGGAATCATGCCGTATGTAGTTCTCAAAAATGTTTTGCAGTTCAACAGCTTGCTGCATGGATGTGGGTGAAGTTTAAGGTCATGTAAGACTTCATACAGTCTAACATCGTTTGGTACATCATACAATTTAATGTCGGGAGGGATAGGTGACGATTAGTTTTATGGCATTCATCTCGGAATAATCACACATTTTAACATCATGAGTTGAAGACGTCACAGTCTAAGTTCTTTTATTACCATATAGATCATAGTTTATGGTCATAGAGCTCAGAACATTTTGTATTTTTTCATTGTGGAGGACATAAAAGTAGTTTAACATCTTTTGGGGTGACATAATGTTTAATGTCATGGGGGGTTGAGATTTCTCAGGAAATGTATTGCTTGAGGTATTTGGCATTGGTGGGAGGAGTTATACGATCCCCATCCATTGTAACTAGGGAGTACATGACATTGGGGAAAACCTTGTGAATTATGTATGGTCCTTCCCATTTGGGATCTATATTGGGCGGTTTCCTACAAGGCATCATTGGAGTACAGAAGTGAAACACAATGTCACACTGCAATAATGATTGGATGTAAAAATTCTTATTGAAAGTCCTAGAAATATTGGTCGGATGACTATCCAAGTTTTTCTGGGCACAAAGCCTGCTCTCATCAAGCACTTCTAGTTTAGCTAGCCGGATTTCAGCTAACTTTTCTGGGGTCAGTTTATTGTAGACTACTGTGTGCAATGAAGGAATCCTAATCTCATTGTCCAGTACTGCCTATGTTTCTTATACCAGTTAATATGCAGCCACCTAATTGGAATTGTGGGTAGTTTTATGATAGGCCTAGAGAGCATTGGGGAGCTTGTCCGACCAACTATACTTTTTCTAACCAACCATCTTCTTCATGATGTAAGAGAGGGTTTTGTTGGAAACCTCAATCTTCCCATTTTCATGTACTTGATAGCAGGAGGTATGGTTAGAAATGATGTTGTACTTGGCATAAAATTTCTTCAACTAAGATGCCCAAGAGTTGGTTCCATTATCGTTGAGGACAACATGAGGGACTCTAAATCGGTAGGTGATTTTAGAGCTCACAAATTCAATGATAGAACATATCGTGACCTCCTTGAGTGGAACTGCTTCTATCGACATGGAAAAGAAATACGTACCGTTCAGTATGAACCTGCACAGGCGAGCTGTCACCAGTGGTTATGGTCCCTTAACATCGAGTCCCTAGACCGAAAAGTACCAAGAGTACATGGTAGTGTTGAGAGATTTTAGTGGCAGATGCACAAACGTATCATGGATTTGGCACACATGGTAGCTCTGGGAAAACTAGATAAATTCAAAGATCATGGAGGGCCATTAATACAACAATATCCAGATCTGGTGATATAGTTTTGGACCTGTCTGATGAGCCCTGTAGTAACCATTATGAACCTCCTGTAAGACATGAGAAATTTCCCCTCCTTGTATGTAACAGAGGATAACCCCATCAAACCCAAATGTAACACCATAAGAATTTTCAAATATATTTAATATAGAATGAATGAGACCCTAAGTCTCTACAAAACAACAATTTTTTAGAACCTATCTAATAAGCATTATATTTTTCACCTCCATGATTTCAATTTTGTAATACTAACATGCACAGTTTCATTCATTAAGATATTTAGAATCTAATAAGACGATCATAATTTTTCGTGAATAGTAACATGCCCTTATGAATAGTTATATATCATTATAAATAGTAATGAATATTTATGATTAGTAAGTCATAAAAAAATGGAGACTTCACTGATGAATGTATAAATAATATTTAGGCATCGTCAAAGTGACAAAACGATCATAGTATAAGTATTGATATTTTTGTATGACATAAATATTTAAATTATAATAATTCGAATAATTTAATAATCTAAAATGGAAGTTTATTTTTATAAAATTTAATCACAAATTTTTTCTTTATTGTCTTATAGTTTTAAGATAATTTTATGGGGCCTTGATTAATTTCTTAAGGTGTTATAAAATGAGAAATAGTTTTAATGTTGTTTTTTTTGGAATAAATTATTATTCTATTTAAAAATTTAATTAAAAATATTTTGAATTTTTTTTTCAAAAAATGGATTTCATTTTTCAATTCTACAAGTTGATAAATATTTGGGGTGAAGTTTTGGGATTTTTCTAAAATTCCTTGAATCTTTGATGAATAGTGAAAGATGTTAAAATGTCGTACATTAAAATTGATAGTTAATACACTATTTATGACATCATGAGATATTTGAGGCCACTTGGTTCAAACTCACATTCATGTATTACTATTATTGGTCACATGAAACAACACTATTGGTTTTATTGACGAAAAATAATAAAATAATGAGTAAAATATTCAAAATTCACTCCTCTCTTCTATTATACCCCCCCTCATTCTCTCTTCTCTTCACTCCTCTAAAGCCTTGTTCCTTATCAATGATCTAGTAAAAAAACGTTCCTTAGTCACTCCCCACATATAGGATATATTTTTATTACCTAAAGAAAAAAACATATCCCCTAAAGATTCTCTTAGGGAAGATTACATCAAGTCGTAAATTTATCTTTTCATTTCTTTTATTTCATGTTCTCTTTTATGTGGTATATATTTCAAGTTTTCATACCATGTTATTATTTTCATTTTATTCTATCCCAATACTATTTTATGTGTCTTATATTAATGTTTTACTCTTTTCCCCTCTCTTTTTAATGTAATCCCAATCCATTTTGCATAGCCGTTATGCTACAGAATATTTGTCAACAAATCTCTCTCTTTTTGAAGCACTCATATTATGTTATTATATTTTAATGTCTATTGTATTATGTTGGTATATGTAATTCCACGTACCCATTACTGTATATATCATTTTATAATGATAATATACCATTATTTTCTCATCAATATATTTTATGAATTTTTAACTGACGTCGTTATAATGCTGATTTTTCTTAAGGGATTTCTCAAATTTTCTTTTATTTTGAGATCCTTTTATTTCTTTCTTCTCATCCTTTCATCAAAATGTTGTGATGAAACCAGTATCTTACATGTACCATAATTGTTTCATGATATAGTAATAATTCTACATAATCTCTCCTTTCTCATTTTTTATACTAATAATTCAAACACCATTCGAGATGTGCTACTTTGTGACATTTAAGGAAGATGGGTTTTCAATTTATATTACAATATCAAATTCTTGTAATTAAACCATTATTATGGTTGAAACAGACTATAATATATGTATTATGTCTCAAATAGGGTTCTTGAATATTTTTTACACATGTTTTCGATTTATAAATCAAAATGAGTTCGTTGTGCTGAAAACCCAACAATTAACGCAAATGGTTTTCATTAAATAATTTATATAATGATTCATCATCACTCCAAGTAACCAGATGAAATTTACAACCATGTAACATATTTAATTTTCACTACTAACATAAAACATCAATTCTGGATAACTATTCTCATTTTACATGATTCTCCATTCATGTATATAAGTGAACCGATTATGAAAATCAAGAAAAAGAACTCTTTGGAATGAAACAATCAATATTATACCACATCATTAAAGACATAAATGAACTAAAAAATTATGATAAACTAAATAAATGTCTATAAGGTTATTTATTAAGTTATTAATAAGCCTATTTTCATATTCTAGGACCTTATGTTCAATATTGGAACACATTCGTACTTTAGGTAAGGGTTTCTCCATCTCACATCCTTTTTCGTGAGACATTCCTTATACACTAAAATTGTTTTTGTATGTTGTATTTATACTTCCCATTGATGTATCATATCATGAATGAATCTAATTTTATGGTTTTCAATGTAACATTTGATTATTATTAGTTTAGCGGCATATGTTTCGATTGATTACAATGTGGTAAGGGTTTTCCACCCGAACATCCATTTTCATTCGTGTTTCGTTCATTGTATAATAACCTCAATGAAATTCTTTTGTATTATTATGAACTCATCATAAATTCTATATATGTATTACATATATGTACAAAAACCATAATCCTTCTTTATTTTATTGATGGTTACACATTTTAAAAGGAACTTTCAAATTTGATTCCAAAATACTGTCCTGATTCAAGGGAATTTATCAAATTCATACCAATTTTCAAGGGAACACTATAAAATATTTTTGGAAAACATTATCTTCATAAAATATATAATATTATAAACAAAATAATATCTTAAATAACTTCTAGTTTTATAAATATATTTCCCAAAATAACTCTTTTTTTTTAAGTAAAAGAGTAAATATCTCAAGAATGACTTGAAGATTTTATAAGATTATATTCATCTGTTTAAACACCATTGTTGATTATTATATATTATAGGGATTAATATTTCATCGTATAATATACCACATTTAATGTAATGTTTTGTTATAATATTTTCTGTGGATGTGCTATCTTAAAACCATTCACCAAATTACACTGAATGGTTAGTGTTTATGCTTAATGTTCAAGGAAAGTTATTTATATTTCATATATTAGTTTCAATATGAAGTTATATGTTTTTATGGTTATCCCTATTAATATGAATAAATAATTGGACATAGTAAGTGTAGTGTGGGGCCCGCTATAGCCCCTCGGGGCATCGGTGGGTCCCATGATACAAACTATGGTCTTTGCAAAAGGTCTTCAAAAAATGATTATGTATGGTCTTGTTGCATGGCCTTAATGGTATGGTTATGATGTACCACATTATAAATTCTCTCAATATGAAAATTTTATTGATGGTTCATGTGGTTATTTTTCTATTATATTACCCACGATTATGGAATTATTTACTGATCTCTTATTTTTACCATAATGTGTTAATGTTTTTATTAAATGAATATGTTTTTCGTTATTCATCGTGAACAATGATTATTTTATGATATCATCTATTGTAATTATTATTCATATAGAGCATTTATGCTCACCCCGTTCATAAATTTCATTTTTTATGGACATAAATAATTTTATTATGAATGACATGGTAAAATAACCATTGAGTTATGGATGTTTTCAAATGAGTTTTTATGTTTTATTTCCATTTTAATTAGTAATGTTGAACTTCTGTATGTATCTTATTTCCAATTCTACTAATCTAATTGATCATTCAGTATTTGAATCCTTGTTTTCATGCCAATATAACTAAATATGGAACCAACTCCGATAAAATGGGGTAGGGTTCTTATAGTTGGAATCAAAGGAAGTTTAGTAGAAAAATTGAAACTAGATATAGAAAAAGTATATTAGTTAAAAACCCCTAAGATGGACATTATGAATATGAATAAAAGAACATACCAGAATTTTTGTAAGACATAAATTATGTGGTTTATCAATAAAATATATCCATGTATCGATACAAAAAAGTAGTGTTGGCTCCAGAACGGATGTATCTTGGGGTAAAACCATAAAACACCACTTAGAGTTAGACTCGGTCAATAATCAGTGCACGACAATGGGCCTTTCTATAATCTTGGTTCGACACTCCTAAAGGATATGCTCCGGTAAATTCATAATCTTATTATAATCAATTTGGAAGGATTTATACCCCCAATGTAACAAATTTATATGGTTCTAGGATTTATGATTCATTATTTTTTTATGTGTTATATCATGTTTAGAGATATAGAGAGTTCAAAATTTAATGAGTTAATATATAATATGGAATTGATTAGAAATGTCACCTAGTTGAAGGAATGCGAACATCACCAATGTATGAGATGCGAAGAGTATGAATGATTATATCTATGATGGTCCAAAGACATTATTTCAAAGGAATATTATCTCTATGTATCCTCATCTTATGAGGAAATAGTATCATGTGTCGAAAATGTGGTTAAATACTTATTTGAGACCAGTGGATTTGAAGGGAAGCAATAGAAGAAGAGGATGATATGGACAAAATGGATAAAGGGGAGAAGGGAATGATTTATTTTCCCACATGTGATAATTTTGGAAGGAAACCCCTTGGAATATCCTTGATAAGAAAGTGAATTTTTTTCAAGTGTGGAGAAAAATGCCACCATGCTCATAGTTGCAAGACAAGGAAATAATTTTCCTACATTCAATGCTACAACTAAAAGAAGACGAGACATTATGTGAATCAATTTCCCAAGTGACAATGAAATACTCCCCAAATTATGATTTTTTACAATTATAAATTTATAATGCTACCTGAGATGAAGTATAATGATTAATATGCATAGTCCATAATCATGTAATTTGAATATTTTGTCAGTAATGTAATGGTTGTAAGAATTATGAGATATATATGGATTGTACTTTAATACTATTCTATTAAGTATTTGATGTCATATGATGAATGGTAAAAAGGAAAAGTGATTCACTATGTAGTTAAAATTTTTAGAAAAAAACCTTGTTGATGAAAAGACAACCCTTAATATATTTCTGATGTTGATATAATAATGAAGAGATGAATGATTCAGATTTGTAATGACTACCTTTGAACTGATTATTGAATTTTAGAGAAGTGGTTTACGCTATCATCGATGAAGTTTACATCACTTTTTTATTTATAGAATATATCCAATAACATGTATCTTACATAAGGAATACGAAAGAATGCATGTTTATAATATTGTTTGTATGGTAATTAAATTTATTACCATATTCCAAGAGGATACATGATGAAGCTATTCAAATGTTTGGAAAGTGAACTTTATTTATTCTTATATTTGATTAATGGTTAATGATAATTTTGTCATGGATATTTGGAGACCATAATTATAATATATTGAATTATTATATTTCGGAATTTTTAACCATTTACGAAATTGTTTATATTGATCCTTCTATGGGGTTTTAAAGTTTAATGTCACTACATAATGGATTTATTATTTTTCCATGACTAGGTTGTCCATTAAGAATTCATTTTATTGTAGTAACTGATGCATTTTCCTTTCCACTTATTAACAGTAAATTTTTACCATATTTGTGATATGGGTTTCCCACAAGGGAATTTTCAAACATCTACCATCAACTTTCGATGTTCAATTTCAAATTTGAAGGAAGAATTTTTTGAAGGAGGGGATAATGATACACCGTAATAATTTGAAAATATGTTTAATAGAGAATGCATGAAAAACTAAGTCTCCACAAAACACCACATTGTTATAACTTAGCCAATAAACAAAACTTTTCCACCGATGTGATTTAAATTTCGAAAAAGTAACATACACAGTTACATTTAGTAAGATATTTAGAATCTAATAAAACTAAAACAATATGTCATGAATAGTAAAATACCCTTATGAATAGTAACATACCCTAATGAGTAGTAATGAATTGTTATGAATATTAAATCATACCATAAAAATAAAAACTTCACCCGTGAGTGTATAAATACTATTTATACGTCTTTAAAGTGAAAAACCTATCATAGTATAAGTATTAGTATTTTTTATGACATAAATATTTTAATTACAATAATTTGACCAATTTAATAATTTAAAATGGAAATATATTTTCATAATATTTAATCACAAACTATTACTTTATTTTTTTATGGTTAAAAGATAATTTTATGGGACCTTGATTAATTGCTCAAGCTGTTATAAAATGAGTTATAGTTTTAATGTTTTTTTGGAAGAAATTATGATTTTAATTAAAAATTAAATTAAAAATATTTATAAAAATATTTGAAAATAATTAATTTCATATTTAAATTCTTCATGTGTAAAAATGGTTGGGGTGAATTTTTTGGATTTTTCTGAATATCATGAATTTTTTATGAATAGTGATATACGGTAAAATATCGTATATAAAAATTGTTAGTTAAATACAATATTTATTACATCATTATTTATGTATGTACACTTGGTTAGAACCCCATGAACTTATTACTATTATGAGTCACATGAAAAAATAATATGGTTTTTATTGATGGAAATAATAAAATTATGAATAAAATATTAAAAATTCACTTTTCTCTCCACTATAAAACCCACCCTCACTCCCTCTTCTCTTAACTTCTCTCATGCCTTGTTCTATATCTAGGATATGCCGATATAACATTGCTTAGTCACTCCCCATGTCCAGGATCTCTTTTTTATTACTGAAAGACCAAAAGTTCTCTCCTAATGAGGCTCTAATGGAAGATTACATCATGTGTTAAATTCTATTTTTTCATTTATTTTATTTCAAGTTCTCTTTTATGTTGTATGTATTTCCAGTTTTCATATCATGTTCTTAAATTCATTTTATTCTGTCCCAATACTATTTTATGTGTCTTTAATTAATGGGTTACCCCTTTAAGCTTCTATTTTTAAAGTTTTTTAAAACCATGTTGCATAGCCATTATGTTGTAGAATTTTCATCTCAAAATCTCTCTCTTTTTCAAGAACTTTTACTATGTTATTATCTTTTAATATCAACTGTATTATGTTTGGATATGTAATTCCATATCCACCATACTGTATATATTATTTAATAATGATAGGATACACTTTTTTCCATCAATATTTTTTATAAATTTTATTTTGTGTCGTTAGGATGCATAATTTTCGTAAGAGATTTCCCAACCTTTCTTTTATTTTGAGTTCCTTTATTTTTCATTCATCTCCTCCATTAATCCAAATTTTATGATGACTCCAGTGTATTAAATGTACTAGAATTTTTTAATGATAATGAATAATTATTCATCATCTATCCTTTCCCATTATTTTATACTAAAAATTCAAATACATTTCGAGATGTTCTATTTTACCACATTCAAGGAAGATGGGTTTTCAATTTCTATTACCATCTTCAATTATGGTAATGAAACCATTAATATGGTTGAAACATACTATAATATTTTTCTTATGTATCATATATGGTTATGTAATCTTTTTTACACATGTTTTTTTATTTATAAAACAAAATGAGTTCGTTGTGTAAAAAAACCACCAATTAACCCAAACAGGTTTCATAAATTAATTTATATAATGATTCATCTTCACTCAATGTAACCAAATAAAATTTACAACCATGTAAAATCTAGGATATTCTCTAATAACCAATCACTTAAATTATGGAAACATATCATCATTTTACATGATTCTCCGTTCATCTATATAAGTGAACCTATTATGAAAATAATGAAAATGAACATTCCAGAATGATAGAATTCAATATTAAAATACATCATTAAGTACATAAATGAACTAAACATGATTATGATAAACCCAATAATTTCTAATAGGTTATGTATTATGTTATTAATAGGTTTAATTTCAGATTCTAGGAACTTAAGTTCAAGAGTGGAGAACAATAAGACTTAAGGTAAGGGTTTCCTCATCTCACTTCCATTTTTGCGAGATATTCCTTATTCACTAAAATTACCTCTTTTTGGTGTATTTATCCTCCCCATTGATTTAACATATCATTAATATCTCTAAATTAATTTTATTCAATGTATCATTTGATGATTATTAGTTTTGGGTCATATACTTTGACTGATTACAAAGTGGTAAGGGTTTTCCACCCAAACATCCATTTTCATTCGGGTTACTTTTATTTTTTAATTTCCTAAATGAAATTATTATGTATTATAATTTAATCATTATAAATTATGTTTTAGTATTAAATATATGTACACTAACTATAATTCTTAGATATTTTATGGATGGTTATACATTTTTAAATGAACATTCAAAATTGTTTCTAAAATACAAGTCTGATTCAAGGGAATTTCTCAAATTGTTACCTATTTTCTACGGGACTCTATAATCCGTTTTTAGAAACCATTATCTTTATAAAATCACTAATTTAATTAAGAAAATAATTTCTTACTTCACTTATCATTTTATAAAAATATTTTCCCAAAATAACTCTTCTTTTCAATGTTAAAGTGTAATTATCTAAAGAATTACTCAAAGATTTTATAAGAGTATATTCATCAATTTCAATACTATTTTCATGTCTAATGTATTATTTATATTAATATTTCATGGAATCATCTACCATATATAATTTAACGGTTTATTATTATCATTTCTATGTATATTCTATCTTAAAATCATTAACCAAATTACACTTAATGGTAAGTGTACATGCTTAATGTTCGGGTAAATTTATTTACATTTCAAATATATTTTTTAATATGAATGTATATATTGTTTATGATTATCCCAATTCATAAGAGGAATGAATTGTACATAGTAAGTGTCAGGTGGGGCCCGTATAGCCCCTCCATTCATTGGTAGGTACCATGAGACAAACTACGGTCTTGGTAAAAGGCCTTGACAAAATGATTATTTATGGTTTTGGATCAAGGCCTTAATGGTATAGTTATGATGTCCCACATTAATCATTCCCGCACTATGAAAATGGTAATGATTGTTCATGTGGTTATTCACCTAGTAGAATACCAATGATTATGGAATTATTTATTTATCTCTTATTCCTTCCATAATGTGTTAATTTTTTTTGTTAAAGTTATATTTTTTAGTTATTCTATATTCCAATGTTTATGTTTGGATATCTTCCAATGTATTTAATAACCTTACAATGAATTTTATCTCACCACTTTCTTATGTTTCATTTTCTCAGGGAATAAAATTTTTATTATGAATGACATGCAGAAATAACCATGGAGTTATGGACTTATTCAAAGGAGATTCAATGTTGTATTTCCATTAGAATTTGTATTGTTGAACTTATGTATGTATCTTGTTTCTAATACTACTAAACTACTCAGACCTTCAGGATTTGATTCCTTATTTACATGTTAATGTAATTAAATATGGAACCAACAATGAAAAATTGGGGTCGGGTCCTTAAGGCTTGTTTGTAGAGGATCTACCCTTGACCGAGACAACTCTGGAGGTAAATTGTAATGTGCTGCGTCAGATTCGCATACCCTCAACTCGATCTGCTGCTAGATTTTCATAGTGGGGATACTCGATAAAGGGAATCGCCCAGTCAGGAGTTACATTTATCATGGTGGCAGGGGTCCTGGAGGTCCTAATGTGGATGCACCAAAGGTAAGGTGGATTACGTTTGTGATATCATCATCATCTAGAGTGACTGGTGAGATTACTCCTTGTGTTCAAATTGAATGATCAAATCACCCAGGTCAGTTTCTACAAGAGATGCATCCAAGCTGGTTAAGGCATTGGCTCGACCATTTTGTGAATGAGGGACATGAGTAACCTCTAGCTGAGACGAGAACTAGGCCATCAACTAATGTGTATGTTCCAATAGTGGTACGAGCTCTGGCATCTTGAAGACGTTGTCACTATTGATCTACTTTATGACTATTTTGGAGTCCCTTATCACATGTAAGTTGGAAATTTCAATCACGATAGTTAGCTCGAGGCCAGTGATGAGGGACTGATACTCTGCCTCATTTTTGGTATATCCTTATAACAATAGGAACGTATATTTTAGAACATCTAGTACTAGCATATTGAAGATAATTATCAAGCCCACCCAGTTGAGCCTGTAATCGTTTATTCATCTACCAGTAGGACTTTGCCGGGAACCTTCATTGTCCATTTGCCAACACGGGTCAACTTGACCTATAGATAAGATTACCTCATTCGAAAAATCAAGATCCATGGACTGGTTCACAAGAGCTGGATGGGTGGAAAAGAAGTTATCCAACATCTGTCCCTTGATGGCCATATGGGGAAAAACAGATATCAAATTTCTAGAGGATCAATACCCACCAAGATAGATATCCTGTCAACATAGGACGGTTCTCTATGTACTATAAAAGATCCACCCAGGACACTGGCTATATCTCATGTTGTTGCATGTAGTGTCTCAATTTCTACTTTGTGAATACTAGTGTTATACAAATCTTCGTGATAGATGAATATCTAGTGTCTGTATTAAGAAACATGTGGCTGAGATAGTACATATAATTCATTGTCCCCTTAGTATTCTTTTGGGAAAGTAGGGTGTCAAGGGATCATTCTAGGGTGGTTATATATAGGACCAGTGTATTTCCATAAACTACTGGCATCAGAACCGAAGGTCGTGACAATTACTTATTGTTTTCCTCAAATGTAGTCTAAAATTATTCATCCCAATGATAATCAATACCCTTATTCATGAGCCCAGAAAAGCGATTACACTTTCTATATAGATTCATAATAAATATGCATAATAGGTTAAGTGGCCTTGAAAACATTACTTCTCATGGATATTTCTTGGGGGATACATCTGCAATATGGCCTTGATCTTCTCTAGTTTGAACTCAATGCCTCTATATCTCACAATGAAGCTGAGAAACCTTCTAGAAGTGACCAGAAAGGTGCACTTCAAGGGGTTCATATTCAAATGGTGGGATCAAAGGTATCTGAACACTTTCTAAATATCATTGAGACTATCCTAGAACTGGCACGGTTTGACCACCGGATCACACACATAGCATTCCAATAATGTCCATATAGTTGGAATAAATATGTGAATCATGGCAAGCTTATAGGTAAAACCTGTAATATTTAATCCAAATGGAATTACCTTGTAATAGAAAGCACCGTCTGGTGTCCTGAAAGCTGTAGAATCTTCATCCTCAGGTGCCATTTGAATCTGGTTATTCCTGTAATACCCATCCATGAAGCGGAGAGCCTAGAATACAAATATAGAATCAATCAATAGCTCCATCACATGAAGGTGAAAATTATCCTTCAGACAATGACAGTTGAGATCCTGGAAGTCTATGCAGACTCTGATTTGTCCATTATTCTTCTTGACGGGCACATGGTTGGAAAACCATTTGGGGTAATAGACATATTTAATGAATTTTTCTCTGATTTGCTTATCAAACTCATCCTAGACCATGGAACCATGAGAAGTGTTCATCTTTCTAGGAAGTTGTTTGAACCCACGATGATTCACTGGAATACCGAGGTAGTGGATGACGACCTGAGGTTCTAGTCCTGGAATCTCATCATAACTCTAGGAAAAAAATCATGAATTTGTTTCAATAAATCCATATATCATTTTTTCTTTATGAAAAGAATTGAAATACTAATAATTGTGGATTTTGGATCTGTCTTGCTAAAGAGATTCACCTGTACCAATTCATTGATTGTGGTGGAGATACCTTCCTCGAATGCGGTAGGAGCATCTTCCAAATATTCCTATTCATTTACGGAGGAGGGATCTTCATCGAGAGACAATTCCACTAAGTTGATAGATCATGATGGGGTACTAGATCCAACCTGAGCGATGATAGATACTGTATCAGGGGACGCATGCACTTTCGAAACCATAATGATGAAAGTTGTCAACCCGATTCCATATGGAATTAGGACTAAGGGGAAATGCTCTATGATATCAATTAAATAGGTTTGTGTCATCTTGATCTCATTTATCCCATCCCTACAAAACAATTCAGTATTATTTATTTTCATAGCCATAGGGTGGACATCTCAATACATTATGGCCTTAGAGTGTTCTGGGATCACCCAAGATTCACTTTTATAAGAATATGAGGTGGTCTTTGAATGCCTCTTGGACTTGGTAATGTGCTTCCCCCTTGTCCTAGAGACAAAAAAACATTGTCCCATATTCGGAGTTGTGGATCGAGAAGATGTAGGCATCATCCATGCCTATCCATGGGTCGGTCGTAGCCTTAGCGGGTTAAACCTCCCTAGCTAGGATATTCTTATATTTGCTATTATAATAGTTCGAATCTATATAGTTGGATTCACAAGAGGCAATGGGAGAAGTTTCACCTTGGAGTACACCAACACGACCATTAAGATAGTACTTATGGAATTTACGATATGAAGAGGGAACTTCCTAGTGCAGGTGGAGCCATGACCTACCCATCAACACATTGCAGGTGGTGTCTGGTGAAAAAACCATGAATTTGGTGCTATCTACCAGGCCACTGAACTGCGTCTTCATGTCGATCTTACTGATTATTGTTTGTTCCTTCATGTGAAAACCTTGAATATTAAAATTGGAGGGACTTAGATCATCTTCAGACAACCCCATTTTTAGAAGTGTTCAGGTTGGTATTAGGTTGATCACGCAACCTCTATCTAAAAGACACTAACAAACATCCACAAAATTGAAGTGGCCAGTGATGTATAGTGGGAGGATTTTCCCCTGTATGGGGGAGCGTTCATCCTCTTTGGAGAAAGAGATGATGGCTTGTAATTTGTATCATTTTCTGCCTTAGCATGTAAATCTTCTATGGATGCTACCTCTTTCTTGAACAGGAGGAGGGTTCTTAAAGCCTCAACACGGGATTCACGCATGTCTGTTGATACAAGAGGAGACTCCTCGATGGATATCCTTGTAGGAATGCTGGGGAGATGGTTAAGATCATCATTCTTCCATGCCAAGCATGAACATATGATGATAAATGGCCATTCTGTGCAAGAGGTACGACGTGCCTTTTTGTTGCACTAACTACTGACTAGTTCTAGTAATATCCCACTATTTTCTAATCAAAACTCATATAGTAACCAGCAGATGTGAGATAGATGGGAAAGAGAATCTTGTAAAGGAATGTGTATGGTCATGGAGTGTTCACGGTGACTTCACCTGATCGAGTGGCACAAACAGAGGTTAATGCCAACCTGGTGAAATCAGACGAGAAGACATTGTAGGTTGAGCTCCACATTGGCTCTATTCTATGATTTCGGTAGCATGAATAGCCTAGATGGAAGTGGTAACAGAAGCATTACAATGACCCTCATAACCATGAAAATGTTGATTCTAACAATGGTTGGGGGCATTGGGAGGATCTGTTTTACACTCCTCGTCATCAGGAATCATATATGGGTTTACTAGCTCCACGGTTTTAACCGAAGCCTACCCTTGGCTATCACTTGAAGAATCATCCACCACTAGATGGACCCAGGTGATATCCATTGTCTCTTGAAGCATGAATTCATTAAGATTATGGAATGAAGATGGCATCTGTGGGGGACATTTTCCCCTTGCATTGCTGATGCTTTCACTTCTAGGAGGAGGAAGGCTAAGACATCAATGACGAAGTAGTACTGATGCAGCAGCTTATGAGGACTCGAGATGATTCAAACATTCAAAAATAATTCCATGGTTAGGGGATACTAACTTATGAGACATCCATTCATCATACTTTGGGGCCCCAAGTTAGAAACCTAATTCCACTCACTTTCACTGATAACATCATAATTGGGTTGTATGAATACACATGCCACCTATTATGGTGCTGGGATTAACCTAACTATGTTTTTATGTACCAGATCTTGAATCTAGTCTTTGATCACATATAATTGTTTGATTGTATTCCCAATGATACGATTATAGAGGAAGTAATTAGGATGATCAGTGAGATCATCCTCCTCGGGCCTTTTTCATTATTGCAACCGCAAGATTCACTACTCTAAGGTGCTTCAGAAATAATAGGTCACCTATGCCTCACTAAATGAGTAGGATTTATTTCTTCTACCATGTAACGGTGCTCTGGGAGCCTGGTCCTAACCTGGGTCTAGAAAAACCTACTATGGAGGGAAAACCTGTTTATCTCGCATGGGTGGTGGCGGCGCATTATGCGGGTGTGCCTGCAGATTCTGATGTGGATGCTACTAGACAAGAAGATGCACCTATGGTGGCAGTCCTCTATGATGCTACAGATGTTGATCTACCGGTAAAAACTCTAGTTTTTTGGGGCCTCTATCAGGGCCACCATAGTGGGATCATCATTATTGGCCCTTCTTATAGAGACTACAGGAGGCAATGGATGCACCTTTTTTGCCCGCCGCAAGGCTTCCTCTAGGAACTGCGGCTAATTAGATAAATCTCAGAATCCCCCAGGGTAATTATGGGTGATGAGATATGGGAATAGTTCTATCTTAGCATTCCCCACACAGATTGTAGGTATCTTCTCCTGAATCAATGACATGGTAAGGGACTACGTGAGTCGTTTCCATTGGGCGGAAAAGTTTGTGATGAGCTTGTAAATCCTCGTATTTCTTTTTAAGAGGTCTTAAATACTCATCTTCTAGGTGGTAGAGCTGAAATGGTAATGGAATTGACAATGAAGACCATCCCATCCAACTACTGACCCAATGGGTAGTTGGACGTACCGGACAAATGTGGGCCCATCCAATGTTTGTACGAAACACCAGAGTTTGGTGACCTCTTATTGTGCTAGAGTTCCCATCATGGGTCAACACTTTGTGATGAAGTGGAATAGATTATGAAATGGGGAACCTATCCCATTAAATGTGAAAATTTAGGGTTACCATAACCGTTGGGTGCTAGCATATCATCCACCCATGCCGGATATCGCTTGCCATCAGATAGAATTTCCACCTGTCGAGTTTCTAACACCTCGAGGTGTGCAATATGTGCCGCCATCAGATCATCTGGGTAGGGATTCTTATCTTTGAAAGGGTCCCTAACTACCAATGAAATGGAATGTTCTTCAATAGGATAAATAGTCCTAACATCTCATGGAGTGGTCAGTGGGACGACCTACGTTGTGGCTGGATGGACCTAAGATGTGTCCCAAAGATCATTATGTCGCTCAAGCATATTTTGGGAGACGTATCATTCAATCATGCCATAATAATAGACCTCTATCATTTCTATGTAGGAAGTATGGTTGGGGTCTCCTGAAAGAAACTCATCGGGGGGAGTTGTGTCTTCCCCTTCTATCTTGGTTGATGATCACCGTAGTCTGGTTATCGCTCCACATGACATTCAACAAGGATTTCATCAAACATCTTCTTATGCTCTGGGAGCTGTTGAAACAACATGGTCCTCTTGTGATCTTCTTTTTCCTTATGAACTAATACAGACGGTTTAGAGGTTTTGATGACCCCAATATTCTCTTTTCCTTTATTAGGATTCCATAAGAGAACTGATGACTCAGTTAGCACAGGAAGACCCAATATATTTATCGAATGGCGAGTGATACATCCCAATGGATCCAAGAGGTGTGAAACTCCATTAGGGGTAAGCCCTCTCAAAGTAGCTCCATCTTGTTCTCTACCTCTTCTAGGTCAGTTATATTAACTATGACCCTTATTGAAGGCATATCCTCAATATCACTTAGCATTTCGGGATAACATCGAATGGAGCCGAAGTGAAGGATCACATACTTCCCCCATCCGTTGAATCGAATATGGGGGGAATCCACCTTGATAATCTAGTGGTTCACTTTAAAACTATGGAAACATCATTGTTGGAGGGTCTGATGGTGATAAGGTGACTCGGGGTGCTGGGCCCTGGGGAGCACAGCCAAGTCAACCATAAAACTCTGATGGAAAATGTCTTTGAAGTGTTTCTGGATTTTGGGTTTAGACACTCACCGATGATAAGGACGGATGTTAGTCACCCAAAGGGTTTGGAAAAAACACATGACTTCCTCCCATGTGATTGATTCCACCTCACTGATGTTCGGTGTTGAAACAGGCCAAAAAATCATCAGGAAATGGGCCACCGCTAAGATGTCCCACAAGCTCCTCAGCTCAAACTCTATGTATAGAACATGTTTTCTCCATTTGTCGACTAGGGGTAGCTGGGGATCCAGTAGTGGTAAAAAAGAAAACCATTGATACGGTAGGATGACCGGTGAATAATACATTGAATGGGATAACAAGTCACCACATCTCGGGATATCCTCTGAAGAATGCAAGGACATATCCACCACATCCCAATATGACAATCTAGCAACCACAGTACCCATTGAAGGGGACACAGTTACTGATGGTGGGACCTGCTGGTACTCATCCTCCATCGGTCCCCAGAATAACTCTCCATGATCCCCAGTTGAGGTAGAGAGTACTCCTAGTGATAACAGTGCGGATGGCATTGAAAATCCCTGGAAAGATGCCAAATCTTCATCTTCCTAGATGTAATTACAAAGGGAATTGGGGATCTGGTGGACCTCGAGTTCCTAAAGGATGAGGCTGATATACCACACTCCTGCCCCTTCCCTTGACACGTAGGTTTGAGGTGAAGGTTCCTTTAATGAATCACATTCTACATTGGAATGTGAGAATGAGACAGGTTTAATTGGAGTCTGAATCTTCTTATAATTCTTCTTATGGTGGCAGAGGCCCACCATTTTCCCCGATGCCGGTTCTTCAAGATAGGTTTGGTTCATGCTGAAAGGTGGAACTTCTGCCAAACTGGTGCTGGGGTAGAGAGGACTTATACATATGTATGTTGGGGTTAAAGGATCACATTGAAAAATATCGAAGGGAACACAGAGAGGTCATATGAATCCTTTATATGGGACACTGAGAGTGTCTCCACAGTAATTGTTGCAGTAGGTAGGATATCTACTGGAGCTATTAAGGGAATGGGATGTGCCTCCATGCTGGTTCCCCTTAGCAGTTCTTGACGAGGAGGGCCTTCGTACTGGTCAAGCTGAACACGGGTAGGACCTCAGAGTTGGGTGCCAAAGTGGCATGGAAGACCTCCAGATCCCTGATTTCTAGGAGGTAGAATACCTTCTTCACAAGTGATAAGGGCATGAGGAAGACCCCCCATGCTGGTATTTGACATGACAGGCAAGATCATCAAATTGGTGGCCAGTAAAATGAGGAACGATTCCATAACTAAGGTCACAAGTATAAGGGAATCATCCATGCTGGGTTTTGGTGTGGTGAAGAAGTCCCTCACTCAGATTTATGGTGGTATGGATAGGACCTCCATGCTGAGCTTTGGAGCAGGAAGGACCCTCACACTCATTGGTGGTGGCACGGGGAGGGCCTCTATTTTGGATGTCGACACCGTGGGTTGTCCAGCAACGGACTCCACCTGTGTCGGCAACAAAAAGAGTCGACCCAACATTCCCACGGGGTGCTTGGGCCTCTATCAGATTCGGGCATATGAATTCCAATATTTATATTAAATAGGGTATTAGTAGTATGTGTCGGTAGTGGCATAGGCCACAGAATCCCTCACTGATGGTGCCTCTTAGAGGGCATCTTCCTCAGCCTCTGCCTGACACTAGCATTGGGTTAACTCAACTAGGGCAAATGTCATAGGTTCATTACCCACCTACTCTCCAGTTGGTGGTTTCCGGTGGCGGCATTGATGCGTCTGAGTGGAAGCCCTCCATGGTGCCTCATGTTATGGGATTACATCTTGGATGACCCAGACATCCCTCACCAAATTGGTGAAGGGGAGGGAGACGTCGAAGCATTCATGGGAGAGGCTCCCAAAATGATTGTAGATTGTAGTGTTGATGAGTGGATCCCAGTGCTTCTATTGGGGATGGCGGTGGCACGAGGTGAAGAATCCTCAAGATCTCATCATGAAATTTCTTGAGTTGGGATAATCCCCACTTCTTTTTATCGTCGAACAAGGTCGTTTATCACCCTTCCTGGAATGATTTCAGATTGGGAGATGGGACACAAGTGCCCAGTAGCCATGGATATAGAGGTCGTCGCAAAGACGATGTGGTTGAGTGGGATTTCTGTGTTGATGTTTCCCTTACCCCCATGTCAATGGGTGGGCGGTGATCATTTTCTTTTCATGAAATTTTAGGTTCTGAAAATCAGGGAGATTAAACCATTGGTGTTGAATGAAATAAATCGATTCCTATTACCTTAGAATCATTCCATATTCCATAGTTGGTTATAATGATTGACACTACCAACTTTGAAGAATTTCATATCCAACGTTCAACTACCCAAATATCTAGGGAGTTTCATAGCTGGCCCACTATTTGCTTGGTGGGACCTGGCACCAAATAGCTGGATCTGGTGACATGCTAATCCACTATTGTCTCGAACACTACTAATTTCTATATTGAGGAGTATAATTTTCTATCGAGTTCACCATTTATATTCCTGATCCTTTTGTTTGGATGGACATCCATCCTTTGAGGAGGACGTGTTGGTCTGTTTCCCCATGTTCCTGCTTTCCAACGGCGGGTGGAATTCATCACTTATTCAGAGATGTTTGATCCTTGATCAAACCAGGATGATGATATGTCCGTCTCTCTTTTTTTGGATTCCCCCTAGAACTCTTTACCTAGTTAGAGTCTCCCTCATGTACTTATCCGTTGTTTGTGAAACTCTTCCTAGTACCATGTCTTCATGGATTCCATTTAATTACGCTTCTTCTGTATAGAAATTCCAAGGGGTACAATCAGGGTAGAAACCTTTGGTCGGGGAAGTATCCACGTTGTACATCACTGGCGTGTATGGATGCTGTAACACTTGTGTGTGTGGGTTTCTTCCCCTTATGTTAGGGATTTGTGAGGGCACGGAATCCTAAGGCATCCCACATCGAGTGTAGGGAATTAATTTCCATAGGCATGTATTTATGTTTTTCCTCATCTTCTCATGTCTAACACAGGGTATTCTATGAGTTTATTGTTTAGCAGAGATGGATTGGACTGATCGAAACACTGATGGAAGTAGATCATATGGGAGAAACTCCCAAAGGGAACACTGATGCTGGGGTTAATGTGTGGTTAGTCACTCGATTGCTTCTAGGAGCAGAGAGAAAGTGGGTGACATGTCTTCACCGGGATGTGGTGTCCCGAGTAAGAATCGGGATGGATACATATTTTTTAGAGAAGAAGATATAGAATGATATGGAAACAATGTGAGAACGAATGATATCTTGGGCTTGATCCACGAAGATACTTCTTACCTATCCTCGTGGAAGATAATCGAAGTCCCTGTAGTTCATGAAGAGGGAATGGAATCGTGGTGTACACATAGGATAATGACCTCAAAATGATGCTGGTGCTTACTCATTGTTAGCAGCCCGGGATGGTCTGACTCCACTAGGACAGTCCATAGAATTGGTTTCCCAACTAATGGGGGAAAACAGCTTACCACAGGTTGGGGTTGCAATGGATTGCCGCTGGCTGGGGTATACAATAGCTTACAACAGGTTGGGAAATATAATTACATACCGCTGATGGGGATCACAACGGCTTATTGCCGGTTGGGAAACACAATGGGTTGCCACTGATTGGGATTGAACCTCATTAAGGCTTCCTATGTACCCTATCTAGGAGACAGGGAACAAAACCCACATATATTGTAAGGGGAATGATGGAGTTTGGGGTTGAACCTCCAGGATGCTTCCTACATACTCATCCCAGGGGACATCGATCAAAACCATGTATTTAGGCTATATTAATTTTAGCTTTGTGCAGGACGAAAAACTGGCCTACAGTTTAATGTCAAGTAGGATGACGGTGGACCAACATAGAGTGGTTCGGGCCGATGGGTATTGGGCTTGACCCTTGAAGAGGCTTCCTACATACATTTCCTAGGAAGGGAAACGATCAAATTCCACATAGTTCAGAATGGGAGATACACTATATCATCGTGCGGGACAAAGGTGGAATGACATGAAGGGGTCAGGACCAACAGATCATGGGCTTTAACCTCAAGGAGGCTTCCTATATACCTTGCTTGGATTGGGGCAATGAACAAAGTCTAAATAGTTTGGGATGGTATATGGGGACTTACACTCTCTAGGGTGGTTGAGGAAGGAATACTTGGTCAATGCTTACTCTATAACCATATGAGTCATTATCAGTGTGATAAACAAGATGAATAAAAGGCCTATTGATCATGTCACAAAAGGTGAGTATGTGAGGAATGAAGTGGGGCTTACATGTTGTTAGAGGCCCAGGGATATAGATATTGAGACTAACTGCAAGATGGAGGCCTAATGGCGATATAGCCCTGAGGGAGAGGTACAGGTTATTGAATATCCATGTAACCCTCTATTTTCTAATAATTGTCACCGATGAAAAAAAGATTATTAGGGATATTAACTCTTGTGAGAAAGGATAGGGGCTTACACCATGATGGTTTCCCTTCCCTGTGGATAGAATCCATTCCTGAAATAGGAATATCATTCCATGTGAGGAATTTCTCACTCTAGTGGAGATGAGCAGGCATAGTGAATGTCATAGATAGGGTACCCTGTGTATATCGCACGGGGGGGGGGGGGGGGGGGGGATTATAACATCATGTGCTGAGGATGATGGTGCTTGGTAGTTTAAAATCATGTAGCTAAAATGAGGGGAGTTCACTATGCACCCTAGGATGTACATGACTAATACTCACCCACCATTGGGTAAGGGAAGGCATCAGCAATGTTGTGGTGTTGGGGGTTATGTAGTGATCCATTGAGGGGATCATGTTATCATGGCTATGCGAAGAAACAATAACCATTAGTGTTCTTATGTGATGAAGCATGATGTTAAGAAACTCCATGTGTAGCACTGCCCAAGGGACCTAGAAGTCACTTCATATAAACCTAGAGAGTTGTATAGGAGAATGTTGTGAAATGAAAATGGGTTCATGGGAAATTAACTTGTGAATCACTGGTGCTCCATATAGTGGATGGGCTTTGTAAAGGGTTATGATTCACAAAGTGGGGTGGCCTAGACTAGGAATAGGCTAAAGCTGCATATGAATGGTACGTCGCGAAGTAGAAGGGATTTTGTGGTGTATGACATCGTGGAGCAATGGTACCTTGCAAAGGATAGAACTATGATGAAATTTTCTTTGCGAATCCTTGTGACCATGCCTTAGCATATTTCACACATGTTCATGGAGGGTACATCCTGAAGAAGAGGTGATTTGAAAAGACAAGATTCCCCTTAGGTATCTCACTCCATCGTGATGACCTTTGGGCTCCACAAAATTAATCCCTACTTGAAGAGGGGTCATATTTTAGATATGTGAAAGGTGATTCGGAAAGCTCAAGTACCTTGAGATGGTCGTTTTTTAAAATGATTCGTAGAGGAATGATTTCTTCGTTATTTGGGAGTTGATAGGATAAAGGTATGGTATCATGCCTTTGGGTCTGAGGGGAGTTCGATATTTATAGGCGAGGTGTGGCACAAAAGAGAGACAGCTCGGTGCGAAGACACGCGGTGCTCTGCAATCGAACGTGGTTTTCATCACGTTCATCATAACCACAGAGTTGATCGTCATACCCTCATCATCATGGAGCTCTCCTAGGCCCGCTTCTTGGCACTCACAGTGGCTTCGGTCATGTTCAATGGGCTCTTGGAGGTCCATTCAGATCTCTCCATGGAGAAAATCTCCCGGTCATTTGCAGCATAACCACGGAGCCTCTTGTCTCTTTTCTCCACAGTGACCACAGAGGGGATTCGACTTCATGTCGATCTCATTGGAAAGGGGCTACGTGAATGGCACAGTGCTCAGGGGCTCTGTGAATGGGCTTCGGGAGGAATCCTCCCCCCCTTGTAATTGGATTTCTTCTTTTCGTCCTTTTCCTCTGCACATAATTTAGTTCCAATGGAGTTAAAAATATATTGTGTCTATTCCATGGGATGTGATCATAAAATAGATTTTGATATTATGGACATGAAATTTTGAGCATAAAAATACATGGCTTACCTTTTTATGTTGAACTTCATGATACTAGGTAGTTGGGTACATAAGTGTTTTAAAGACACTTATAAGATTATAGAATCTCATTGTCATGATTCTAGAAATTGAGATGAACATGAAATTCATTGTAGAGGAATGAATTCACAAAAGGATAGAATATCTCATTATAAATAATTATTTATGAAATTGTGAAATTAAATTTTTCTTTTAAATGAAAAACAATTATTTACAAATGAAGGACTCTGAAATGGGTATGGTGTGTGTATTTTCAAAGTTGATTGATTTTTAAAATAACAAATGTTATTTATAAAAAATTCGTTGAATGTGAAAAGGGTAATTTTTCGACAAAAAAATAACAATTTAGTGATAGTTAATGTGATATAATGTGAAATTCTAAACCATCAGTTTCTAGTGAGTGAGACTCAACGAGATGGTTATTTGTTTAGAAAATTTTCCCCTATAAGAATCATATAATCCAAGTATAAGAAGCTTTTTAGAATGTGGTTTGACATAAACTACAGGTGAACCAAGAGTTATTTCTGAGTATCTTATAATCATTTCAAGCTATGGAAATGAGGAACTGGAGGGATGAGCCAAGGCATGTGGATCATTCCTTCCAGTTTTTGAAACATAATCCACCAATAATCTGAGGTGATTTAAAACCTGAAATGGAGGAGGTGTGGTTAAACAGGATGAATCATATATTCGATTTCATCATCACACCATTAAAGATGAATGTAATGATGTTGTCATTTATGCTCTAGGATCTCACATGCTAGTGATGGGATTTGGCGATCTAGGATAAACTGGATGACTGCCTTAGCTGGGAGTATTTTGAGGAATTTTTTTACCAATAATTCTATCCTCACATGTTCAAGATCCATAGAACAACATATTTATTCAACTTGAATCAATAAAATCTCTTTGCCATTGAATATGTCGATAAATTAATTCATTTAGTGTGCTTTTCACCAGATCTTTAAGATAGCGTTTCCTTGAAGGTATAAATTTTTAATCAGGTTTATGGAAGTGAATTCACTAGAAAATTTTGGTTCTTTTAATTATGGATTATACAGAAATGGTAAATAGAGAAATAGTGTCTGAATGTAGCATATCCAGATTTGTGGGAGGAGGAATTATAATGATACCTATGGGAAATAGTAGGAAATATACTTTTGGGAGAAAGAGGAAGAGGGAAACCTATTTCCAAGTTGAGATAATGACTCAAAATTAGATGGTTGGATCAGTGAACCTTTTTCTATGACCCCAGAGTAAAGAGGGTTGTTTAAAAAGTTGTTTTTATGACCACATACACCAATAGTGTACATAACAACCGATAGCATTCTATAACTTCAATAAGATTGGGTATCTTTAGTGCTATTGTCACAATTGTCCAAGGTTAATTTCTCAAGACACTTCTCAGGTATCACGATCATCTTTTTCTTTGACGAGCAAGGAAAATAGACTTAGACATTTCAGTATAGTAGGTATAACAAAGGCGATGATAGGAACACCATGAATCCTCAACAAGGGAAATCTCATTAAGGAAATAAGGAGAAGAGTCCATTGATAATTTAGTTACATGGAGCTGAGAAGATGATTTTAGATGATTAGGATGCACCAAATCTAGTGATTGGTATAATTCCTTTGAATTATACCTTTATAGAAGTGTTTTTTGATACTAATACATCACATTAATTAATTTATCATCATGCTATTCATTTTATACATTTTAAACTTCTGATGATTCCTTCTGCATTAAAACTACAGACCCATCTTAGTGAAAGTGAATGGTGAGACATTGTGTGTACAACATGTTCGATAAATATTGATGAGGCTGAGCTAAAGTGGGACATCTATGTGTTGGAGATGGATTCCCTTGAAGTACTAATGGGTATGAAATTTTTAACATCATTCAAGAATCACATCGACTATTATAGAATAATGGTAAGTCTCACAACTAAGGATGGCCCTAATCATCTCTTTAAAGTAGAAAGGGTTGTGCAATGAGCTAGTTGGCACTAGCGGTGGGAACAATCTCTCATCAGTTGCAGTGCTGAATTTGGAATCGATAGAAGAGATTAACGATATTAGTTTTATAGCAGTTTTGGATCAATTTTTATATGTATATTCCAGTATGTTATCAGGTTTACCACCGATATGGAATGTGGAGTTTAGTATTGATCTCGTTTCAGGGACCAGTCACATTTCTCTTTTATCTTATAGGGTGGAACCATCATAATTAATCAAAATGAAAGTTCCTTTGGAAGATCTAGAAATAAATTTTTTGATTCATCCATGTCTGACTCCTTGGGAAGCCCCAGTCTTCTTCGTGAAGAAAATAGATTGAACTATAAGGTTTTGTGTGGATTTTTATAAGTTTAACCATGTTACGATAATTAATTATTATCCACTTCCACACATTGATTATCTTCATTATCAATTCAGAGGAGCCTAGTGGTTCTCTAAAATTTACTTGTGATCAAGATATCATCAATTATGTGTTCGGAAAGATGATATTCCAAACCAAACATTCATGAGAAGTTATGGACACTACGAATATGTAGCCACTCCATTCAGTCTTACGAATTTAGCAATAATATTTTATGGCATTGATGAATTATACATTTCAGATATGTCTATATTATTATGTGATAGTGTTTGTAGATGACATATTAGTGTATTGAAGGAAAAAGGATCATCCTGAGAAACACTTGAATATATTATTGGAAATCTTGACAGATCATCAGTTGTATGCCAAATTATGAAAGTTTAATTTTTTGACACAAGAGGTATGCTTTCTTGGACACATAATTTCTAAAAAAGTTTTTTCAATGGATCATGAAAATATAAAAGCTCTTATCTCTTGGAGAAACCTGAATAATGTCATTAATATATGATATTTTTTAGGTCTACCTGGTTATTACCAATGCTATTTCCATGACTTATCATGAGTAACTTAGCCTATGAGACATTTGACCAAGAAAAATGCTCTATTACAATGGAATGAGGAATGAAACACTACTTTTCAAGAGCACAATATTAGTTACATCAGCACCTATAATGATTTTTCTAAAATCAGGATAGGGTTACATTGTGTATTGTGAGGTATTGGTATCAGGGTTGGGAAATGTTATCAAACAAAGAGACCATGTGGTTTCTTATAGTTCAAGGCAGCTATTAGTTCATGAGAAGAAAATCCCAACACATTATTTGTAGTAGATTGTATTCATTTTTTCTTTGATTACTTGGAATCACTATCTCTTTGGTAATAAATTCATTGTGTTCATGGATCATAAGATCTTGAAACACATTTTCTCACAATGTAATTTGAATATAAGGAAATGTATATGGATCGAGTATCTTTCTATATTTGACTCTGACTTGATGTATACACCAGGAATAAGAAATGTAATGGTTGATTCATTTAGAAAAAATTCATAGACTTACATGGAAAAGGAAGCATCAGATGTATTGTAGATGGTGTTGTTCTTAGCCAAATTGCCTATGGAATGTGAACACCATGTTGATGTTGTAGTTTTATTTATAATTTTTGTGGTTCCTAGATTGGTAATGGTTATTAAAGTGGAAAAATTGTCCGACATAGAATTCCTATTTATGAGTATAAAAATAAATGATTGGGAGACCATTGAGTGTTGGAAACATTATGGTAGGTTAGCTTTGTTGATCAAAAATTGAATGGTTATACTAATGAATTTTCAGAAAGAACATTTTTATGCTTACCACATATGATATGGGATATACATCAAGGATTAAATAAGATGTATAAGGAGTTGAAGGTAGTTTTTTGGGGGAGAATCATGATAATCAAAGTGGATGAGTTTTCTTCAAAGTGTTTAACTTGTAAACACGTTGTGGTAGAACATCATCGACCAATGGGAATGTTGTAGTCCTTACTGATGCCAGTGTGGAAATGGGAGTACATATCGATAGAATTTTTTACAGGTATCCCAAGAAGGGTTCTAAAACATGATGCCATATAGTAGATAGTGGATCAGCTTATAAAGTCATCTCATTTCATTTCAATTCATGAAACTTATACGGTGAATGATCTATCAAAAATATATATACAATAATTGTTAAAGAAAACGGAACAGCAATTTTAATCATGTAAGATAGAGAGATAAGGTCCACATATTGTTTCTACAAATCCTAACAGAAATCCCATGGGTCTTAGTTTACTAAAAGCACAACTATTCATCCTCAGGCGGATTTCCAATTCGAACCGATGATACTAATATTGAATGATATGTTTTGGGCTTGTGTAATGGATTATGGTGGATCATGGGAGGATAATTTTACCTTTGTGGAGTTTTCATATAATAACATCTGTCAGGTTTCGATACATATGGCTCCATTTGAAGCATTGTATGGGTTTCTTTGTCGTTCTACACTATATTGGGTGGAAACATTTGAGACATACCTAGTTGGGAATATCCTTGTCGAAGTAATAGTAGAGAAGATTCAGTTGATTAGAAATAGGATAGATATGGACCAGAGTCAATAGTAATCTTGTTGAGATCGTCACCGAAGACTGTAATTGTTTGCGGTGACAGATTATGTGTTCTTAGGGATCACTCCAAGGAATGGACATTGTCGTTTTTTGAACTAGGTAATGTTGCCTCCCTGATACATTGGATTTTTAGAGATACTAGAAAAGGTAGGATAGGTTTCATACCAGTTGGAATTGCCACTATAGTTTAGTGCAGTGTATAATGTATTCAATGTATCAAAATTGAAAATGTATCAGCCATATATTCACTATGTGAATGGATTGGATCACATTGACCTAGTGCGGCATTCTTCATTAGAATTTATCCCGGTGTAGATTTTGGATAGGGAAGAGGTCATTTTGAAAAAGAAATGCATTAGTCTCGTAAGGGTTTTATGGAAAAATTTTGGATTAAGGAATATACATGGGAATGTGATAAGGAAACTAATGATCAATGGATGGAACTCTTTAAAGGCACTGATGGTTTTCTAATTTCAGTGGATGGAAAGACCAATGGTGGGGAGAATTTCATTTCCCTAGTTTTTGGTATTTGACCTTAATTTTTGATTTTCTATGTTAATAATGTGTAAGGGTAAATAAAAGGAATGCTGTGAAAACATTAAGTATGTTTTTGGGAACAATGTAGAGGTGCACGAGAAACCAAATGTCTGTCTAAACCCTGTGGAGAGCCTAGTAGAACCCATACAATGATGCAAATTTTGGACTGTATCTTTGCAAAGGTGTGTGAATGGTTAGGGAGACTGTGTGATGAGGCTATGAAAGGGTTTCCTTATAAATGTGGATAATGCACTATTAGTGCGTGATTTGTCTAATCGTGTGAACTAACCATTCAGGAGTTTAATGTGAGATCCTAAAAAAGTGGACCTTACAGGTGTTTGCCTCTCAACCGCTCATTGTTTTCCCCTAGGTTTCCCAAACATGTTATTTATCTTCCTTGAAAGTTGAAGATCCTCTCCCATGAAATTTGGTGTCAATATGAAGGCTTCTCGTGGTTATTTGAAGTCGTATTCTTGAGGTATCAGATCATTCGTCATCGTTCATGATTGGCTTCGTAGATATACAAAGATATACTCCTCTTCTATTATAATTTTCTTATATATACTCCCATAAAGGGTAGATATATGATTTTTGTTTCCAAATATGCTAATATATGGTCTTTATCATGATTGGAGAAGAGATCTAAGGAAGTTTCATGGAGAATAGACTTTTTTTCTTGAGAGTCCTTCGTCTATTTTTGGCTTACGTCTAAACAGTCGAGGTAGTTGGCTTCACTCTGGTCTCATATTGATATAACTGACTAGAATTCCATCAAATTGATTTCCTTGTGATTAATTTATCGTAAATTGGGGTTTTATGAATTTTTAGAAACCATATATTTTTATGGTTTGTAAAATTTGTAAAATCCCAGAAAATTGAGTGTTTTGAATAATGTTTTTTTTAAAAGATGGATTTTAAAATGAGGTTTTTATAAATTTATGGCATTCATATTTGATTAAATATTTTAAATAAAATTGTATGTTTTAAAGTAATTCAATGGTTTTTTTAATGGTTTGAAATAAAAGAATGGTATTATTGAAATAGTTTGAATTGGGATATTTGAATGGTTTGTTATATATGAGTTTTGTGAGTTCATGTTTGACGTGCCCCTAAATAAGGGACCTATACCAATGGTTTAAAAGGTGAATGACCCTGGATTGGGGATGTGTGGAAATAAGACACAAGTTAATTTGATTATAGACCACTCATGAGTATGGAACTGTCATACGAAGCATTCATTGGTGTATGTATTGAGAAGCTTGGGTTCTGTATGTAAAAATGATTACTTGGAATTGATTTTAAAGCATGGGATGCATGTTTCTCTAAAATTATGCCTTTCTAGAAATTGGTTTAAAGTGAACTTGATTTCATTTGGTTAAAAATGGTTTTGAAACCTGTTCATATTTTGTTATAACCTTTTTTTGAAAATTTATTTATATAAACTATTTATTATAAATGTTGAAACCTTTCTATTCTAGTGGAATGAGTAGAAAAGTCATTGGGCGAACAGTTACTATGTTTTATACTCACTCATGTTTTAGAAATTTTGTGATTTTGAAGATGTCATCTTCTAAGACACGGTAAAAGGTAAAACAACTCATGTTTTTAGCACCACCTCGTGATACATGGTCTGTTTTTTGGTTATGGATATTGGAGCTTGTATATCATGGAGTCTTATGGTTATCATTATGATATTTAGTTTGATAGTTTCTTTTTCTTATTCCATAGTACACTTTTGTTTTATTTTGATATAAATGAAGTGGTTGAGTTTTCATTAATTTATTCATTCATCACATAGTGAGTTTTTTGTTATGGTATCTACGTAAATAGTTTTATTAAAAAAATGGGCATTCATAACCCACTTGAATTTGAAACACTTCAGAATTTATTAACGACCTTTTGCATCTTCAGGATTTAATTAAAGGCCTTGTAATGATTTATTTTATTCTCAAGATAATGAGAATAATATGGTCATTATAATCTCAGGGTGTAAAATTATACACCCATTAAAATGAATTTATCCCACAAAATACATATGTGTTTTCAGTGGGTTAATACATGAAATATCCTTTCCTTTAATTCCACATAACACAAGGAGTAATAAAACATTCCTTAAAATGAATACTAGAAATATAATGAGTACCAAAGGTATATCATATCTAGATCCCCACAAAGGAGAACATAGGTCGAAAGTGAAAATATAGAAATGGGAGAAGAGAATAAATAATCATATATATTGATAAAGATCACTAATCAAAAAAATGTGGGTGATCTAGAGATAATTCCAATAAAAAACTTGTTTTTGAAGTGTGAATGAGGTCATTCATATTATAAAATATCAATATTAAAGGAAAAAAATCTATTTCAAGAACATTATTCCTGATGTTGATGAATTTTATGGAGAAGATATAGCTAAATTATTTCAATAATACCTCACCATTTGTTGTTCCTCGATCAATTTTCACTTCATCTCTTATTCCATGAAATGAAGGTGAATTTCTCATTTCTAAATCATAAAAATATAATGAGATCCATAAATAAAATGATCGGTGATTCCATATGTTTTTACTTATAATATAAAAAAGGTTATCACATGTTACCCAATATTAATATGTCCGGATATTGTGATATAATACATTAATCTCTAAATACTCTTCTAAAGTTTAATTTAAAAAATTCCATTAATGTTTATCCCTATTACCCATTAAAAATATGGAAGTAGAGCGCTTTATAATTACGGTCACTAACTATTTCAAAAAAACATATCATTGATCCTTTATATGTCATAATGTTGATCTTGGCTTCCATATACCAAAACGGTGAATATCATTTTCCTGAATTCTCCTAAAAGAAGAAAATAATGTAAATTAAAATACATTCTTATTGAAACCATTCAGGTTTCCTTATTCCAAGGATTATTTGATATATTAATTAAATATAAAAAATTTCATAACATCTATCTGGGATATCGTAGAACACTTTTTCAACAATTCATTAATCAGTTCAAATATCATTAATACTATAAAATTTACTTTATTGAAATCAATCATCACTTCATACATGAAAAAAATATTTTCTCAACATCTTGAACACATTAAGGGTGACCATCAGATTATAAATATATCCCCATTCCATATAATTACTTTTTTACTTCATCATCACCATTCAACATATCCGTTTAAATCCTTAATGAAAACATATACTTAAAAATACTTACATATTTCATGATTCAAAAAACATACTCATTGAATTCAAATAAAAAATACATCATTCCTCCCACTTCCATCTCAATCAATTAACTAAGAATTATCATTATTTTCCTGAATACCCACTCCTAAAATATGAAATATGAATCAAGTAATAAAAATTAAAAAACTATATTTAATCAAGATTATCAACAATACTGTTAGAATAGAAAATAACATTCATATATCGCATATAGTCTCTTCAGCACCAACAGAAAATTAATAACACGTATCACTTTTCTGATTCTATTCACGATCCTTCCACATATGAAATAGATGTTTATAATTCCCATACATTCGACATTTAAAACAATCATAAATTTATAATATGATTGGAATGAAAATATTACAATCCATTACATAAACAGAACTTTCAGTTTTCCCTTTGTAGTTACATGTTTTATGTATTTCATTTCCACATTCAAATCATCTTCATGTTTCTATAATACATTCACATGGGATCTACTTTCCACATTAAAAAATAAAATGAATATTCTTTCCTCGATGGTCTCCATTACTCAAACTCTTAATGATATCCAACCTCTTTATCATTTGTGAGTTTGAGAGTTATATAAGGTACATGTTATTTGTCACATTCCATGAGAAATAATTAGGCATGATTACAACCTCCATAACACCAGTGATCATCCCATTTGTATACTCTCCAGAAAATTGTCTTTCACATTCAATGTTAAAGTTGTTCCATCTGGTACCTGCCATTGACTAAAATAAGAATGATTTGTGCAAAAATCACTTATCATATCGGAAAACTACATAATCATGAAAGATAACTTATATGATGTGTATAATATGATACCATCCATTAGATATACGACACCATATACTTATCCCCAGAGACAACCGTATACGTATCAATAGAAATATCTATGGGTATCTCACTGAATCATTATCATCCTACTTTCCAAATTACAAATAAAATTTACCTCTGATAGAAACTATAAAAAATTAGACATAAAACATGGATATTATATAATTTAAGAAAAATATTAATGAAATTTAAAAAAAATACCTAAGGAATAAATTACATTACTGTATTTGGAAACATTTAAACATAAACATTTATCATGGTGAAGGATCTTAAAATATCTCCATAAAATATAATAGGTTTTAGTAAATCTACTTAAAAACCATTCATCATAACATGGGGAAAGGAAATATTAGAAAGGGATGAGCTCATATTCGCATTAAGGGTAAATAAGTGAGATATTTAAACATAAGATGATTATAAGGGTATGAGAACATTATAATAATAATATAAGATCATACCCTACACATCAAAGGTTATAATCATGAATCATGGAATATATATTTCATGTTTATAAGACAAGAATCATAAGGAAATCAAAGAAAATAAATTGTGAGGGCATAAAGTTTTCAAAAGTCACAGACATTTGGCATACATATAAGAATATAAAAAACATTTCCTATATGACATGTACCATTTACAAAACAGATAAATGAACTTCAAGGGCACTCACCTACGTAGAATGACACACAACCATCCCCAACCAAAGTCTTTTACTTTTAATGGATGTGGTTTCCTCATCGTCCTATAGTGGTTTGGGTTTCTCCATTTTACCACAATGTATCAGGTTCTCCCATTATTCCAGTAGTATATCAGGTTTCCCATTATTCCTATAGTGAATCGGGTTTCCCAATCTTCCATAGTAGATCTAGAAACACTTTTTTCACATTTTGGATCAGGAAGCACCTATTACCAATTGTAGATCAGTCATGTATACTTCATTACAAACATTATATCATGAGATATGAACATTTACCGAATGAATTGGGTGGATATATAGGTCCCACCATAACATATAAATTCATACTTAAATGTTCCACAAGACAATTAAACTTTCATTATATCATGAAATTTAAAAAAATATTTGTTTCATAGACTTCATATAATTACCCATGAAATCAAATGGGTATCCTAAAGATTTCAACATATCATTTCCTTTTGGTAACAAATAGGTCTTATAATCATTTTATCAAAGCATAACCCATTAAATGAATCATGCTTCAATAGAAAATTACTCATGGAAGAGAAATAAATTTAATAAACATTATTTCAAAAAAACATAACCTATTCTCAAAATATTACGAATAGTATACCTGGATCATATAACCAGTGAAGAAACAACTATTACAGAGAATGTATTAATATATGGATAAGGATTTTAAAATATCAAATGGAATACTTCTTATGTAAAATAGACTTTCATTGAAAATACATTTCATAAAACCATTCCAAACATCCTTTTCTTATAAATAAGTCATCAAAATTTAACTAAAAACATATCTTAAATAAAATAAGATTTCCTCATTGAAAAAAACATTTTAAAACATTAATCAATTTTAAAATATTTTTATTTTAGAATATATTTTAAAACATATGAATGAATTTTGAATGTATTTTTGAATCCATTTTCATGGAAGACAATATGAAATTGTTAATGAAATATTAAATAAAATTGAAAACATTTTTCTTTAAAAATACATGAATACATAAAAATAAGTATTGAGACTATTTTTCAATTAATTTTTTATAAAATTTATTTGAAAACTTATAAAAAAAATATTTAAATCATTTATATAATTTTATTTGAAAATAAACTTATGAAATTTTATAATTGCATCTCTAAAAATGATTTAAAAATATTTTTAATAATAAAACCTTTTTGAAAGCCATTTTTATTAAAGCAACTTAAAAAAATTCCAATAAAATTGGAAAAACATTTATCTAAAAAATGTATAAACATTCAAAGAAATATCCCAGGAAATGATTTTTATGAATGTGGGTATGTTGTACATGCTAAACATTTCTTTTTCATCATAATAGTGTTTAGAAAATTTTTGTGACTGGAAAATGATGAAGTGATTCTTTTTAAATCATTTTTTATTAAGAAGGTAAAATATGGGTAAATATTTCTTGTACACATCATTGAAAAAAAAAAATTTAATACAATTTAGATAAAATTTATTTTGGAACAAAACAAATTTTCGATACAAGAGAGAAATAAAGTGGGATACTCTTAATAATAGTTTCGTTATTATCTTATGTACCAAAGAGTTCAAAAATAGACCTAGTACTTGGAGATATCAAAGATATCTAGTGGATAATTAAATTATTGAGTGCTTTTGATATACATATATCTTATTATTTCATCAATGGAAGCAGATTCATAAACAATCTTGGTAAATGTTAATATTGTAGAAAAAAGCATTACAACATTAGTAAAATCAAATGATAATAATCAAAAAAATAATAATGCTAAATGAAGGTTAAAATATTATTAAACTTTTTATATTTATGATATAACATGTCAAATATAGGAATATACACCTCATAGAAAAATATAGGTGAATAACATGTCATGTGTCTCAGGGAAGGAAAACTGAGAAAAACGTAGTTTAACAATTTGTTATGTTTTGGGCCAAAACCGCCAAGAAACAAGGATCAGAAAATAGATATGTACATAGAAAAAAATTTATATATAATTATCATATAATAAATTCATTGATATTATATACACCATAAAAATTAAATGAGTTCTGAAATTTTCTTGTACCTCACAAATATAAAAAGCGAGATGGGAAAACTCTTACCATAAATCTAGAATTTCATCATACAGGATAAAAACTACTATGTAATTAATATAAATTTATTAAACATATAACACCAAACCAAATTCTTATATATAATACCATGTATTATTTTTTTTACTCTATGTTATCCACTTATTAATAATTCTATGTTAATGTTGCATATTGGGTAATATCCACACTCTTTTACATATATATTTGGACTTTTTATTCATGATATACTTAGATGGATCATGATTTAATTGTTTCAATAACTTAAAACATAATATAAATTTCACATATATTCATTATATAAATATTTATAATAATCTATTAATTGAATAAATATGAAAAGGAATACAACATTCATGGAGAGAGTAGGTCGTACGTACATAAGAACGTTGTTTCCGTTTTATTTTCATATTGAACGAAAAAACTAAATGAAATATATGAATATATATGATCATTATTGAATATTTATTATATCATATATTTCATATAATTTAAATCAAATCAACCTAAATAATTTCTTTTTAGAATGTGAATGAATCACATTACTTTGAGGATGTAATTGTCTACACATCCATAAACGATGTTATCTTATTTTCAAAAAATAAAAAAGAATGAAGGTATGTTTTATGTAATAATTATATATTAATAATTAAATAACATATATAATATGAATCAGAAAAAAATTATTTCCTTCATAATTCCCACTGTGATAAATGGTACATGAAAAATGTGCAACATTGTTTCACGAGGCGGTAGTCTACTTTTCACATCAATGATACTTTTATTACCCATTAGATGGATGTGTGTGTAAGTGTAGGTAAACCCCTTAAAGATAAAAATATCAGTATAAGGATACCATGGATATTATATAATCATGTAATAATAATATTTGTGGGCTGGGGAATGAAAATAAAGAAAAAGAGCATGTGAAAGGATGTTACCTCTTCATTGGGTAACTCATACACCTAAGGGCTTCCTTGATTTGATATGATCCAAAATGAATGATTCTAGGATTATTTTAACATTTTTGGTAGGATAATATTTTTATTTGTTTTTCAATCCAAATTGATTGAATGGTGTGAATAGGTGGGAGGGGTGAGTGCCTTTTTATAGTGGACGAGTTGTAACATTCATTTAAATTATCAAAAAGGGAACTCCACCCACATTTTTCATTTTTCATGTTTCTCCAACAATGTTACAACTAAAATAAAAGTGACAATAGGTTTAAAATATGATTATAAAATGCCTTTAGGAAAAGTTTAAATTCCATTTTGGTCCTTTAGTTTATAGTTAAGTGCTTTATTAAGCTACCTTTTATCTCAACTGATTTAATTAAATTTAATCTCAAATACTAATATTTTTGGTAAAAAATATTTTGAAATTCTATAAAGGTTTAAATTATTATAATTAAAAAAATGAATCCTTTGTTACAAATTAAAGTCACATAATTGGCATAAATTAATTTAAATTTAGTCCTGTATGTGGGACGACAAATAGTGTTTTTAAAGTAAAAATGTTTAAAAGTTTGAAATATTTATATATACAGTTTCAATTTGATGTTTATTTAAATAATATAAAATGAATGAATTTATTTAAAAATGATATAATTATTAACTTAACTATATAAATAAATTATAAAAAATGATTTTTTGATATAATATTCACTATTTTTTTGTATTCATAAAAAGTCGATACTTCTCAAAAAAGAACAAAAACTCACCCAATGCAAATATTTATTTTATGATTTTAAAAAAGTAGTATAGTTTTTCAAATAAAAATTATATAAATTTAAAATTTTATATTTTAAATTTTATATCCATTAAAAGGCGGTAAAATTACCTTTAAAAATACATCTTTTGATTCATAAAATTTGATTTATTTTTATAATATACATATCAAATATATTGGATTAGTATAAAAAATATTTATTTAATATATAATATATAAATTATATTTAAAACATAAAATAAAATTATCTATATAATTTATTGGGTATAATTCAATTTTCATATAGTAAAATATTTTTCATAGAAATTTAATTCATTATTATTGAATAGTTCATTAAGTAATTTCTAACCAATTTAGAGCCAAAGGATTAATATTATATACATGTGTAATTCATATTTTCACAATTTATATAATCTTATACATAACTTATATTCCAATGGATAGGTGTTATCTATAATAATATTTTAATACTATTATTAATATTATATTTTAGTTTGGTAAAACTCGTCCTTGAGTGTTACATAATGTATCGAAGGGATTCAATATTGTGTGTAATAAAATAACAAATATAGATTTTCATGTACCTAAAGATAAAATTTGTTTTTAATGTATTGTAGTATTAACTAGGAATTATCTATCATGTAATCAAAATTTAGCACAATCATATAACAAAATATACATTCAGTATTGTGTGAAATGAATAATATCGAAGCGATTATATTAATTAGAGAAACATTGATGAATTTTTGATGTGTTATATGAATTATTTTTATTTAGCTTAAATAGAAACATAATGCTACAATTTTTTAGTTTTATAAATTTATATATTCATTTTTTAGTTGAATTATTGTATAAAAATTCTTTTATAGTGATCATAACTCATGATAACTCTTTTTGTTTTTAGTAATGGCTGAAAAATTAATGAACAAAGATAACAGTAATTTCAGTAGAAAATTTATAGACTTACCTAATGAGAATCCAAATAAGATAAAATATATAGTGATTAATATTATGATTTTTTCAAAGCATCAGTGAAAAATAATGATTAACATTATGAAATTAGTTGATTTCACAAACAAACCAAAGAAGAGAAAAGTGAATTCTCATGTATTTTCAGGTAATGAATATGATATAATAATGAATACTCAATAGCTTAATTTTCGAGATTGTGAATAGAAAAACAAATATGGGAATATCTAAATGGAATTAGATTAATCATCATCTATGAAAAATTATGGAATAGTGAAATTTTTGGAAAAATAATAATAAAGAAACATTTAACAAAAATAGGGTAAAATATGGCTTTCATAGATGTAACTATGAAATTAACGTTGGCATCTCATTTCATATTTTATCTTCAGTTATTACAATCTTTTAGATGCCCTAAACTAATCAAATTAGTAAGTGATAATTAATATTGTGATGGTATATATGATTAATCTGGAGGAGAATCTAACAACATGATATTAAAATTAATATATTCTTTTAAGACTAATATATTCAATTGTGTGTGATACACACAACACCAAAAAACCATTGAACTACACAATATTCTATTATCATTAAAATTTGGTTGTATAATTAATATTCAAACTTAAGTGGAATTGGATTTTGAAATATATTTAGAAATAAAAAATAATGATTATTATTAATGATAAGGCATTGATAAATTACATTAGTATAGTTAAATAACTATTTTGACTATTTTTTTCAAAAAAATGTAGCATTTATAAAAATTCATTTTTTATCTCTTTTTAGACAATATTTATATTATAGATGAAATATATTTTTTAGATGAATAATATATTAACATAAATTTTAATTTTAATTTATAAGAATTAATAATAAAAATAGTTAATGTTTTATAAAATCTATTTTCCTATGTAAATTGATTCAAAAGTTTCATTTGGAATTTATAAAACCTATGTTTAATAATTTATAAACACAAGTATTATTTTCAAATAAATGAAATTATCTTGGACAATTATTTAATCTAAATTGAATTTTATTATAATTAAGCATTTACTTTATATTAATCACACATAAAATTTATTTTTTATAATTAAAAAATTTATGTCAGGAAAATAATAACCATTTATAATTATTCCTTACACATAAATTTGAAGACTAAAAATACACTTTTTCTAAAAACAGGTTCATGTATGTTATATATGAGAATGGAAACAATATATTTACTTATACATAAGATTTTTATATGATACAATTTATTTCATATTTTGAATAATTATTTAGAAATTTTCTATTAAGATTCATTGTATTGTTGTAGATGAAAATTTAATTACATACATGAATACTTGTTACCATCGTAAAACCAAAAATAGAAAAGGTGGAAATTATAATAGTTAAGCACCTAGGATATTTTTTAAAATGAGTATGAAAATAAATAGTTGAGGTATTATTGGCCATATCTCATCCATATCTCCATAATTGCCTATTTGTGAGTCTTTTGGAAAGGTAAAAGATGTGCTCTCTTTTAATTTTGTTGTAATTTTCACCAAAGTACCATTATCACATTTTATAAATGGGGTCTCTCACCAATTCTACAGGAAAAATAAAATAATTAGTTTTACCAATGAAATTATGTATTTATTTAATTTACATAAAATAATATCCCATCCCTGTGAGCCTCTGGTAAAAAACACAATGGACTAACACCTAAATTAATGAGGAATCCTCCCAATAAAACACAATGAATTAAACATGAGTAATCATTTTTACTAACATATTTTATTTCATATCTCCATATTTGAATTAAAATTCTCCAAATACTATATAATTACATATTTATTATTTTTAAAATGACTATTATTATGTAATGGTTATAACTATTAACCACCATTTTGTTTTTATATTAAGGAAAATGTTTTTTTAATTAGTTCATTATGCGAACTACCACCTATATGAAGTAATTTTTTTATTTTTAACCACAACTACTATATTTTATGTTTATAAGGGTAAAAATTATGAATAAATGACATGTATTTAATTTAATTATGATCATGAATATAAAAACTATAATCCACCTTCTTTCCCTCTAATATTTTGAGAAATGAAAACATTACTCGTGTGTTGTATGGACTAATATCTTCACAAAGTAATGTATCTCATATTTCATATAGATTCATAGATATCTATTAAAAATTATAAAATTGGATAAAAACATACATTTATTTAAATTGATTCATTAATAATAATAAAATTATTTTTTTATAAAAAGAACCTATTTCATAATCATAATTTTCTATTAATTATTGTATATTAATGTTTTAGTCGGTCGAACCACCTAATTAAAATATGATATAATATAACATCATTGATTACTATGAGAAAATAACTAAAGATTATATCTATTATAACTACGTAAATTTTGATTTTTTTTTATTATATGGTAACATATATATTAACATAATTAAATAATATACCAGCATTTGTTTGTTAAAAGACACAGAAAAATGATTTTCACCAATTTCATCATTAAATATCATTACTCAAAATTCCATAGAATGGAATTTTAAAATTATAAATAATTATATAAAATAATTTACATCAACAATTATTACATGGTAATGAAGGACTTTTATAGAATAATGAATACAAACAATATTATTTTGAAACTAGTTCAAAATGATTAAGATTACTCACACCTGATATTGAAAAAAGATTCCAAATTAATAAAATATATATAAATAATAATTATAAAAGGTTATAGAAATAAAAAATGTTCTAATGTATATGATTGTGAAAGTTATTTTTTTATACAGTAGAATCATGTTCATTAGTAAACGTTAAAAATTAATATAAGGGTTTCTTGCCACAATTTTTCACCCCTTGACAAATATTTCTTATTTTAAATTATGTTTAATTTGTAATGATTTATCAAATTACCCTTTAATTTATTTAAATAATGATCTTCTAATTATTCATGGTATTTACTTTTTCATTTGAATAAATATACTTAAAGGATTTTTTTTTGAAAATATTCTAAAACCAAAAGATTTGTTTCTCTCTATTTTTTATACCAAAAGAGAAGTTTGATATCATTCACCATTATTTATTTTATATTGTGTATTCCTTTATCTATTTCCTATATGCATAGTGTTTTTATAATTTAAATTATATTTTAATTTCACAATATCCCTCTCATGTTATTTTTAATCTTAGGATAGTATTACCATAAGGGTTTTTGCATATCATTTTTTCTTCAATCAGGTATGATTATTATAAAAAATTTCTTCCCCCTTTTGTTGTTTATATATTGTTAATTATTTTTTGAAAAAAATATCTTATATAGATTTATTTCTTATGATTAAATTCATATAAATTAATCTCTACATTTTTCATGAAAATCGCCCTTTTCTATAGACATAATTTTTCATTTAATGACTTTCATTCATGAACACTCTATATTTCCATCCTTTAATAAAACGATGTTGACCTAGATTTCATTCATGGATATATTATGTAAATTATTCACTGGTCCATATACACTTTACTCTATAAGGTTTTATTTTTAGGATTCATAAATAGAATTATATTCCATAAATATATTGGAAGAATATTGAAAATCAGTATGGTTTTTGTTAGAATAATGATGTTTACTAAAAGTAAGGTAATATTAAATATTTACTATATATATTTAGAAATCCTTAATATGATGAATTAATTAGACATAACATATGTTGTTTGGTGACCCCAACAAGCCCTCAATATATCAATGGGTTTCATGAGATATACTATATTGGATATTTTGGTGAATCCCAACTAAGGAAAAAATATTTTTAAAACAGGAAACCTTGATTAAAATATCAGGTTTTCTAATATCATGATGTGTTGTCTTAGGGAATGAAATTAGTTATCTATAATTTTGTATTTCATCTCTATGTGACTAGTTATTGTTATTCATGTGATACCTTTTACTTCGATTATCATCGAGAGATAATTCATGCTTTTATTTTGATGAAATTATGAAATTATATGTGTTTTTATATTCCTTCGTTATAATTTATTCTCATCTTATACATTGTTTTTATCTTTTTTTATCTCTTAATTTTATTATAAAGATTTCATTGAGCTCACCATACTTATGTTTATTTTTTCCCAGGATTTGATGAAATATATTACACATGATTTACCAAATAGAATACAATTTGAAGATAAATTTCATGACCTGTTGAATAATTCTTATGTATTATGTCATGTCTTATATAATGGAAATAATATCTATTAATTGAGAAAAACGTATTTTTTATTATTTATGGTGTGTCTTGTTTCTAAAAATCACTAATCCTAATTGTTAATGGGAATCTGTGTAATGCACAATTTTTTAGTCAGTTAATTATTGGACTATCATGTCAGGAAACATGTAGTTGGTATGAAACTATTTTGTGATGTATCAATTTCTAGAACTAGATCTAGGAGTGCGGGTTTGGAGCTTTCATATTTTTCTTTAATATTCTATTGATTCCTTAAATATTGTACAATTTTTCTAATTGTTTCAAAATATCTTTAAAAATTTATAAATAGAATAAATTAGGTATAATAAATAATTTGTAAAATTAAGATACATTATATATATAATAAAGGAATCAATAATGAATCACTCATAATTTTAGTTGTTTATTTTAATATGAAATATAATAACATGACCTGGTTAGGAAGAGACCACATCGTGGTTGTGAAATTGGACTAAAAAATTTTAAATATTGAATGAACTATGGAATAGTGGGAATGATCAAGGAAGGAATAAAAGAGAAATTAAAAAAATATGAGGGTAAATTGTATCATGGTTGGATAATATATATTATGGTTTACCAAAATAATTCATTATCATTATGTATACCCGACTATGAAGTGGTAGAGAAACAAATAGATAAAAACTATATTGATTTTTCATTGATCATAGTATAAATATGTGTTTAGATATGAAATATAATGCTTGTATAAGATGATAATAATGATATATGGATTAAATATATTTTAGAATCATTATAATGATATAGTGAAACTGTATCTTATTTTCCTATGTGGTGTAATTTTTTATGGGAATATGAAGAAAACCTGGGACTATGGTTAACAATTATGATGAAGATTTGAACATATATTTTAATTTGAAGAAATTGGTATTTCAGTTTATTATAATATGGATAATGTTAGGGGACTATTGGATAAGTTTTGGAGTGATTCTAGGCCAATATGGTAACTTTTATAAGAACCACCATGAGTTTATAGAAATAACATGTTGTTTTTTGGATATTCATTAATATATTTATTGAAATGAACTATACTATACACCACAAGATGAAACAACCACATCTGTATGGATAATAGATTTAGTTTTATCAATTTTACATGATTTTGTTGATTTTATATCTCTACGAAATATGAAAACATGGACACATTTATATGTATATTTAGAGATATTTTTTTATTCTCAATATAATTTTATGGAAAATGTCTTGGGATTTGATCATTAATGAATTCTATTAAAATATAAAGAGATATAAGAGTTCTAAATATTGATTAACACTTTAAAAATATCATGTTGCAACATGGATGACATTGATAAATTTGAATTTAGAGGAATAAAACATCTATTGAATCATCTATGATCATGATGGCCATTTTTAGTAATTAGATTATGATATTTTTCTCTCTTACATGTCTAAAAAAATATATTTATATATTTTTGTAAAACTATAGAGGGGTAATCATATTTAATGGTGTGAATTTATAATTGAGGTTGATTTAATGGTTTTATTCCTATGTTAATATTGTAAAATATGTTTATTCAAGCATTCATTATATATTCTCCATAATTCTTCTTTCATAAATCAAGATAATAATTTTTTTTACTAGGGGATAATTATTTAATGTATGAATTATATTATCTAAATTTAATCATAAAAATGGTATAATTTTATTTTATTTATGTTTAAGAATGTTTTAGAATCACACACATAAAAAATAAATCATTGTAATTGATCATATTAAATTAAGAATTTAGTATTTAGAAAATAAATAAAAGTCCATGAATTTACAATGATATTATTTTGTTAAAAAAACATTTGTTTATAAAATATATTCAAACTATAATCATACCATGAACCTAGAAATATAAATATCTATAAACTTATATTAATATATTTAATTTATTTAATTTATATCCACTCATTCACATCATGAGTCTAATGTTTTGAATTAAGATCATACTCTATGGATCACTTTCCTCTATATGTTTGACATCAGGTTGATCACATATTTTACAATACTATTTTTAATCGTAATGAAGAGTGTAATAATTTGTAATCATTCTCTAACACTTATATTTATCTATGTTTCATGTGAGTTCAATGTTTTTTAACCTATTTCATAGTACATGTAATCATGCAAGAATCATGGATTTGATAGATTAAGAATAAATTAATTATCATTTTATTAAATCTATTTCTATTGTATATTACACTTTTTATGTTATATTATCTTATTGTTGTATCATTATGAAGGGTTGAATTAATTTTTTATCAAACATAAAACATTTTCATACTTTAAGAATTTTAATGTTTTAATGATATGATATTCTGAGATTATTAGTGTAACCTATAATAAATGAATTAGAAATTAAATGTTTAGAAAATGTAAACTATTTTAATAATATAATGTAATAAAACCCAATATAATAGTAAATAAGTAAATTTAATATAAATAAAATAGTGTGGATAAGAATATGAATATATAAACCAATAAGACAATATTTATTAAATAATGGATATGTATGATCTTATCTACAATTTTTTTTCATTTTTAACACCAATTTCAATGACGAAAAAAACTCAATATATAAGAATGATGAGTTTCAAAATGAAAATAACTTCAATGAAAAATATCAATAATAGAAGGTATTATCCACAAACTTTTTTCATAATTAATTTAAAGGAAAAAATATGAAATTTGATCTCATTTAATCATCAAAATTTTCATCATGATTTTACTATTCGTGATAATTCATTGACGACAAAAAAAATAAAAGAAAAATGACTACAATAAGAAACTAATTTGGTTTATATAAATTCATCCCAAAGAAAGAAAAACGTAAACCACATTGAAAAATAAAACAAACAAAATCTATCTATCAAATTTTTTTTATAAACTCTTGAATTATATTACTTATATAATTGATCCATGTAGTCTAAACTGTATATTTATATATTTTCTCTTAAAATATCGCTAATATATTATGAATGAAGACTTTCCACTATAACTTAATCAGACTTCCCTCAGTGTATTGTTTTATTTTTGTAATGTTTGAGGTGATTCATTGATATATTTGTAAATGATTCTAATTTAAAATTAGTTAAACAAGAATATGGAGATGTTAGAGAAATATATCAAAATATATATATAGGAAATATATTTAGTAAATGTAGTTAAAATAGAATTTGTTTTGTGATTTATTAAAATAAGAAGAAAAATATTCTATTTTAGTAAAATGAATTAATAGTATCCTTATATTTTATAGTCACAAGTCTCATTGACAAATTATGTTTGAAAATAATTAACTGAATTAACATTTCAAATATTTATTAAAAAACACCCCCTTACTTCGTCTTAAAATATGAAATCATTTAAAAAAATAAATTTTCCTTACCAAATAAAAAATATATCACCCAAGGTTAATTTCACAAAAAAACTAAAATATTTTTTATGTTTTAATAAATTATTAGTTGAAAATAAATATATAAAAGTGGAAATGTATTCAATTAATTCATCTAAAAATTAAATTTAAATACATGGTTTTTTTTCTGATTCTTTGAACCATCGCTCAAGATTATGTAACCTTTTCTCTTAGTACTCATTTATATGCTAGGGTAACATGATTATCATATTGATGATGTGACATATGATACTATTTTAATAATACATATAAATCCATATACTTCATATTATATATGTTCAAACATTAGTCATCTTATAAACCTATTAGACCAATCATAATCAAAAAATGTTATTTTGAAATAATTTTTTTAGATCAAATAGATTTTTTGATGACACTCTTATTCTGTTTTATGAATAATATGGTACTAATCTATGGATTTATAGAATTATATATAGTCATTTTCCTCATATTTCAAGTTTAATATAGTATTTATTCCTCAATTAGACCAAAACATGTGTTGACTTAATGCTTAAATGTTGTTTAAAGGATGTATGTTCATCATCTAGTATTTACTTGATGTTTTATCCTCCATAGTCCAGTAAATCATTTTAAACACTTATATTAATGATTATGATGTGGCATATTTATCATTTTTATGAGATTTAATGGTTGAATTTATGTCCTCAATATAAAACATATATATTTTTATGTTATTATTATACATCCATATTCTAATATTAAACTTATTTGGCTGAATTCATTGATGCCTCTACTGAATTAGTAATTTTTGGTAAAACTTCTGAAGGCATGGAAGTATAATATTTTTATGAACATATAATCTCTGAATAACTAGATTTATTTTTTATATTTTTCATTTATATAACATTGAAATATATATTCATAATATATATTATATTAATGGATGGTGACCCTGATACCTTATAATGTGTCATCTGATTAGATGGATCCTAAGTTTCATATGATGTATAAGATTATGTTTTTCCCATATTTTCAAGATGTACTGATGTTGAAAATTACTTTCTCATCATATAGTTAAATATAAATTCTTGATAATCCAACAAATATACTTTATCTTTCATGAAAAAAACTATTATCAATCAGTTTTTCATTTAAAAATGTTCTAGATGATTATAGCATGTTTTGTGAAATAATGAGAGAATCATCCTATAAAGGCAAAAATACTTCATATAAATAATTTATCAATGTTCCTACAAGTTTATTATATTTAATAGTAATTTTAATTCTCCTTTATAATTTATTATTTTAAATTTATACTATGAAATAAAATATTCATTGAAATAAAAGATAAAATAAGGGAATTTCTATTTATGAAGAAAAATGGATTTCCAATAGTGGAATTAAATAAATACTTTTTAAAGACTATTTTTTATTATATTTTTAGTTTTAAATATATTTTTTACATATAATTTTTTATGATTTCATATCATTAGATGATTTAATTTTATGTTATGGAATATAGATCGAAAAATAAAGAAGATATCAAAAAACAGAAATTCTAGAAATATTTTTCTAGACATTTGAAATAATTGAATGTAAATGAGTCTGTGTAGTTGAAAAGATATTATATATGTGTGCCTAAAGAAAAAAGGTGTTTAATCAGAGATTCTAGCACTAATCATGTTTCTATAGTTTTATTTAATATCTATAATGTAATATTATTAATAAATATTTGATTTATATTTTGTTTCGTCACTATCAACATGTAAATTTTAAAATATAAATGGCATATTAAATAGATTCGAAAAAAAAATTATTCAATAATATAAATGATTTAGAGATAAATTAATTTATATAAGATATGTTATTATATAAACCCATTGAGAATTTCCTTTGAAAGGAGTTGTTCGGGTGAATTTAGAAATCATATCATTTATTTAACAGTATTTTGAAATATAGATTAATCCTATATAAAATGTTTGAGAATATAGAAATAAAAAATTCTTCATTATTTTAAATAATATTTTCAATGTAATTAGAGTAATTCAACAAAACATAATATTTTCACATAAACTGAACATTTATAATGTAATGAAATAAATTAATAATCTAAAAAATAGTGAGGTTTTGGATAATAATCCATAATAAATTTAATAATAATTAATAATCGAATTTTATATAGGTTCGTATCCCTAGAACCAATTTTTCTCTAGATAAAATAGGTGATAGTAGTTGAACCTTATCCATAAGTAAAAAATACTCCAAATGATACATTTTAATTAAAAAAGACCAAAAGAATCAAATCCTGTCACTTTATATCTTTAATCAAATATTAGAAATAAAATTCTTTACCTCATATCTTTTTGATCAATAAATTAATTATCACTAAGTACTTATAATAACGTCTTATTTTACTAAGGAGGATAAAATGTAAAATTATTTCAATTTGAAACTAAGTGATTTTATTAAAATTCTTGTATGTGATTTATGCACTTATTTTTCTCTCAAAAAAATAAATGGAACATCTTAATCATATAGTTAATCCTCATATCAATAATGTTAGTAGTAAAACATATAATTCTTGAAAAATAATCCACATTTTTATATAAATATAACTTAAAAATATGTGATATCTTTAGTATGGAAAATTATTAATCTAACAGCATTAGAATTCTCTCAACATGTTGTTTCATTTATTCATGTGTCCATGTGATTCTCTATAAAGTTCCTAAATAAGTCTTATTTAGAATTATTTTAATTAAAATTCGATGATTCAGAAGATAGAAATATAAAATAACAATTACATGAACAATATTTAATTTTCATTAGGTTAAAAACAATATATATTTTTATTTATCCTAAAAATCATAGGATGTCTTTTTCTATAGATTGTCCGACATGATTTTGTTGTGATTATTACGTTAGATATTATAAATGCACTAGTACTAAACTAAAGGGAAGGTAATTGATCCATTTAATAATATTTTCAAGTATGATTTTTATATTTAAAATATTTTTATATAAAAAGATACATATATTTAAAATAGTTTAAGGATTATAAAAATCTATTAATGGAAGAAAACTGAGGAAACAAATTGACGAAATATGGTTTTCCTTCAATTGTTTGGGTACAAACAAACATACCTGTGGAACTAGTAGTTTAAAAAAATTGAGATCGGTTAATTGATCATCAAATTTAATTATAATTTTATCCATTTTACTAGGCTAACATATGAGGATGCAAGCATACAAATGGAATTTTTTCTTGAACATTGTGGTACTTCAAAATACAATTTTTTTTCTAATGATATGATGAGGCTTCCATTTAGTCAATATTAATTATAACATTAAGTTAAATAATCAATTCATATCCTATGAAAAAAGTTCATAGAAATATGTTTTGATATGATAACAAGATTCTTAATACAATTTTCCACCCACCCCCATTTAAAAATTGAATCTTTGTATAGATATCATAAATTTTAATATTTTGGAAAAAGTCACTTTATTAATAATGGGAGTGAGTTATAAATTTTTAAATAAAGTATCCCCATCATCAAAAATATATATGATTAATCGTTTAACCTATATATAGTATAATGTATGAAATTAACAGGCTGGTTTTTGAAAATGAAAATAAAGGATCATTGGTGATGATACAACCAAGAGGATTTTATATATTATTATATCACTTATCTTGTAATAATTTTTAATTAAAAATGTTGTAAAATTAAAAATGAGTATACATGATGGATTATAATGGAAGGATAGTTACCCAACTAAATAACTATTAATGAAAATATATTTGATAAACACCAAGAATTATCCCAATGGTACGTACATCAAAAATTTAATTTCTGTTAATTTTAAATGACCAAATATTTTTTATTGATAAATAAAAAAAATTAAGGATTTAAATAATAATGATGTTTTTAGTGTCCCACAAACTAAAAATAAAAATACTAAAAGATGAAATAATTTTTTCAAAAGAAACATTATTAACGTACGTTAAACACATTAGGCATTCTATTAAACAAATTCAATTTGTTTCCTGAAGTCATCATGTTATGATGACAAAGATGAAATTATTAGATGTAAAAAATTGAAAATCATCTCAAAGAGTGGCCAAGAAGCGTGATTATAGGCATTATATAAATAAATAAAAACGAATATTTGAATTTTATCATATTATAATTTTTAATACTTTTAGATTAATGCGTGGAAATAAGATTGAAATAACTAGAATGGAAATAAGTATAGGTAAAAGATGTTGAAAATGAATAAATTGAAAAAGAACCCCCTATGAAAAAAAATTATTTTTCCCTTAATCGATAATGGAAGGGTGAATTGAGGGGAGGGAAATAATATTATAATTTTATTTAGAATACAGCATATTTTTATCACCTTATAACTTTAACAGATATTCTTTTTTAATATATTGAATCTCTTCGATAGTGTATTTGACATGCAATTCAGAGCTTAAACGACCCATTATATATATCACCATTATATCAGATCATTTAAATTAGTTTGATAAAATAGTATCAACTAATTTAAGATATATATATATTAAACACTATATAAATTATTGGTAAATAATAAATTCAATTTAAATAAATTAATTTTATTCTTCAAAAATATGATTTATTCAAAATTGATTTTAATATGTTTTTGTGAAACAATATTATAATTAATTTTTTGAATATTTAGAAAATTCATTTGATAAAATTAATATTATTTTTTATATCAGAATATTAAAATTAAATTATGATGAATATTGGTATATTTTTGATAATATTTATTTTTATTAAATTTTAAAGAATAACATTTTTGTAAACACATCATTTATTTTTTAGAAATTAATGAATTTAAGATTTTTATGATATTTTGAGTATGATTTAATTTATAATAATTTTTGTTTTCTTATATTTTATACAATTATTGTTTTTGTGTCATATTTATAATTTATTTAAGTTTAATATTGATTTCACTTAAAAACACGGTTTTCAGAAAACTATATTAAATTTCATATTGTTTCATCCTTTTGATAAATTAATAATATATTTAATAATGAGTTTTTAAATTATTATGTATTTATTTTATTTTAATAAAAATTAATTTTGATTCATAAAATGAATATTATTTGTCATAGAGTAAATTTATAATCATCTTTCTCTTGAAAAATACACTTCTTGAAATCCACTTTTCCACCCCATCTGTAGGGTTAATTTTAAATTATATTTTTACAATTATTTGAACTGAATTTGGTAAAAGGGATTCAATATTTTGAGTCAGAATAATATATATATTATAATATGATGTTCTTAATTTTTTTTGATAATTAATAGTTACAATATTAAATAATATTTACCACTGTTATAGTGGAAAACAGGTTTTCTATTGGTAAATCTAAAACGATAAGGGTTAAAATGACCTAAAAACATTTCTAAAATATATTTTCTATAAATATTTCAACCATATAATGTATTATTATTAATAAGTTTCTTATTTTAATCCATGTGTCAAGTTAATAACATGTGTACACCCTTTTCCTTTCAAAACAAAGAAGTGTTTTGTCTCCCCCATTTATAAAAGGCCAACCTATGTCCTCAATTTTATACACTTAATGATTAATTTCTTTTTAAAAAAATACCAACAATATAATTTCCAAAATTTCCTCCTATGTTTATAAATGATGTGGTTTTGTCAGAAATATATCCTATGAAGGATTTTGGATTAAAATAAAAGATGTTCTCCGAAAAAATAGGTATTTCCCTTAACCAATATTTTTATTCTATTTCTTCTTATACTCCATTAAAATTTTAATAAAACATTACCATATAATAACATAAGTATATTACATAAACCGGGATTTTTTTATGTAATATTAATGACCAAAAACCATATCCCCCTCCATCAAAATGGAAGGAAAACAATTCATCGTGTGTACGATGGACTACCACATCATGAACTAAAATAATATTTTTCCATAACCACTCCTATAAGGTGAATATAATTATTTATATAATTTATATATATTAATTTTATAATTAATTATAATTATGGAATTATAATATCAAATATACCTTCTTACTTTCCATTTTGTAGAGATTACGATAATGTCACTCATGTGTACAGAAGACTGTCACCCCACAGAGCAATGTGATTAATTTTCCAATTAAACATTACATGGGAGTAAATAAGGAAGAATTTTTATTTTATAAATTATATTCATGAAATTTTAACCATTATTTAAAATTAATATATCATATTCATTCTTACCTTATCATCCATTGAATAAAGGGTGACTTTATTCATTTTTACGGTGTACTACTGCCTTGCGAAGTGATGTGATTAATTTTTGTTACTGATTCACATGGATGGTATGTGTAATGGAATTTAATAAAATAATATGATTTATATGATATATTTATATTCAAGGAATAATAAAACATCACTTACCTTACTTTTTTAAGATGTTTCAAAAATGGATATGGTAATCAGACAAACATATGACCTACCCAATCTATGATTGTAACACAGTTCATTTTTCATTACCATATTTCATATATTGTTAAAAAAAGTAATTTATGTTTCAAAATGAATAATATTTCATCATTAACATTCTATACATGATGAACTAACAATATCATTGACCATAAGAAACATACCAAGGTGATTTTGGATATATGAGTTATTTATCATCAAAATGACGTTAAATAATTTTTTTATGTAATTGAATATCACAAGGTAATAATTAATATAAAACGAAAAATATATATTGAAAATGATAAAAATAAATTAAATAATTAATAATTGTTTATTTTTTAGGTGGATAAAAAATTCATGTGAAAAAAAATGCAGGATTTATGAGATCTCTCTAAACCACCCATTCCATCATGTAATGATCTTTATCCCTCTAACTCACTTTATATATCTCTTAATGTAGTGGTTTAAATATAAAATCAATATATATTTTTATCACATATATGACTAGATTATTCAACCTTCCTTTTATGGAGTAATACATGTCATGAGAACATTTTCCAAACTAATTAATCATGAAATTTCATTTGATTATTAACTGATGTAAGATTATGCAACCCATTTTCTTTCCATTGGGAATTATTATGTTATTCATTATTATTTATCACGTCATTTCTTAAACATATATCAATAAAAAATTATTATGGGTGTGACCATATAGTGATCTATTTCATTTGTTAAATCTTTAATCTCATGAGACATCATTTAAGGGAATAGAGAGTAAAACTAATTTATTATGGGTACCTTCCACCTTGTGATATTTGTCTATGAAGCTAGACTTAATACATGTTTATAATATGTCTGATGATATTCCCACATTTACTATCATTCCATTAAATTATAATATCATTATATTTATAATATGATTCCATGAAATTACTCTGGAGCATTCTATTTTATGATATTATGTTATACATTTGACTATCATTTTATATTTCCTTATCATTAATATTATATTACTGGAATTTTTTGGTCAACCCTTTCTTTATGTATTCCAAGGTTACCCCCACAGTTTTTGGATCACTTATTAATTTAATGACGTCACAATGAATAATAAAATAATGATTACATGTTTTATATTTATTTTGGATATAATATAAACATAGTTTTCAAAATATATTATGAATTTACAATCCATATATTGTAGTACGGGATATTTTTCATTAATAATCGTGAAATAATATGATTAATATAATTGGGTTTCAATAGTTTCTATCAGAGGAAATTTTTAGATAACATTTGAAACTAGGATAATAAATCTTTAGTGATAACCCTTTGGATATGTCAAAGAATAAAACGACGCATAGACAAATATCCTGGAATCTCTATAAAGTATAGGGAATGTGTTTTTCTAGAAAATACATCCATATATTGTACTCGAAGATGAAGTGAATATGTAAAATAGGTACTTAGGGGTAGTAACTCCAAAAATTTATTAATCAGGGTGACATAGTAATCCCCTAATGTATGACAATCCTCGTTATTTCAGACTGGGTTTAGCACTTCTAAAGGATATGTTTCGGAATTTTGAAAAATCTTTATAAAGCAGTATAAAGGTCTCAAATAAATTATTAAGATAAAATACAAATTATAGAAATTATTTTGGATAACCTAGGTTGAATATAACGACCTAGTATATTATCAATGTAAATTACCTTATTATAATTATTTCATATATTATAAATCTTATACAACACATAGAGAACCCAATAAAAAAATAATTCCAATAAATTTATAATTAAATAAGTGCTTTTTATATAAATCAATAAACCTATACTAACTGAATAAGAACAAAACAGTTGCAATTTTTATTTGACAATTAGGATAAGAATACTGACCAATAGAATATAAACCTCACCTATGATAGTATAAAAAAATTATGTTCCATCCAAATTAAAATATACTATATATTTATATCATTGAATATGGAAATAATATTTTTGAAAATGAAACAATTATATGTTATTATTTTTATGAAACAGAAATCATTATTTACACTTTTTTAATTATCATAATGACTTTAAAGGGTGTTTCATTTCAAATAATAGAATCATAAATTAATATTTTGTGGACTTATGATTAATATATAATGTTATATGGCCTTAGTTAATTTTTTAAAGTGTCATAAAATCAGTAAAAATAATTGTGTAACTAATCATTGAGAAAATGATGATGTTAATTAGAAATGAAATATCTCATTTTTAAAAAATTAGTTTCATAAAATTGATTCCATTTTGAAAAATCTACATATAAAAAAATTTAATTTGTACATTTTTCTTTTTTTTTCTATAATTGTTGAATTTTTAGAGAATTGTGAAATATAAAAATTTACATTATTTAATAAATAAATGAATTATTATCCCATTGATGATGTATGGATGAGTTAAAACAGCATTGGTTAGAAATCTGATGAACCTTTTACTATATTTCGTCAAAATAATTAACCCTACTGATAGTCTTTATCCAAACTACTAAATAATGGAACAAAATAATTAAAAACACTCATATCCTCCCACTGTATATACCACCTCATCACCACATATTCTTCTCACATATTTTAAGACTTAAATGATGTCTAAAATATTCACAATAATCTTCTAAAGAATATCCCCAAATCTTAGATATTCTAGACTCAAAAAAATACCCAACTTATGTTCCTTAATGACGCTCCCAAGGAGAACAAATTCAATATGTAAAATCCCCTTTCAATCACTTTTAATTTCTTATAATTTATTTCATTTTCTTATCCTCTTCTTACACCTTCTATAAAAAAATGAATTATAGCTACAATATCTTATATATATATATAAATGTAATATCTATTAAAGAAACCCTTCTCCTCTCCCTCATAATCAAAAAATGAAAACATTGCCCATGATGTGTTGATTTACTACCATTGTGGATGATGCATTTTCATTATACATTAACATATTCATGGTTCATCATAAAAACATTATTATGGTTAATATATATTGAAATTTTTTTATAATATATTTATTCATTTTATGTAACATATATATATATATAATATTAAATACTAGAACAAAAAATAGTTCTTGGTGATAAAAGATTCACCCAAATAAACCAACAGTCATCATTAACATTTTATCTAGTGAATCACTATAATATATGAAATGAAATAAAATAAAAGAATGTTTAAATTTATTCAAATAAATTAATAACAAATAATTCTGTTTCTGGAGTTTTTCTCCAATTTTCAAGAACTTTCATAATTATATATAAGCGAACCAACCCAAAATCCATGAAACGAACTGTCCCAATATAATGAAATTAACCAATATTTGTGAATGAGATGGCCTTAAGTGAACATAATAAAATTATATTAATTGTCAAAAAATTAAATTTGGTACTAAATTAATTAACTAATTTCATTATATTGGATATTATGTACATGTTCATAAGAATTTCAGACATAAGGAAATTGATTATCCTGGAAAATTCATTTTTCATTCTTATAACACATTCTATCTCGTTACCATAATTTAATTAATTATTACTATTATTTAATCCCCATAAATTCATATTTTCTGTTTCAATAATATGTACTTTTTTAAATTATTCTTTCAGTGATGGGAAAAAACATGTTTTATTAGGTTCCATTCACAATTATTCTTGATAATCAAGCCTGATTAAACTGAACATCCCAATTTTATATCAATTTTTTGGTACCATTTGTTATTTATTTTCATACAATTTTATTATTATATATAACATGTTTCATCATGAAATTCTATATATTTTTTTTTATTTTTCGTGATATAAAAACAATTATTCATTTCCTGTTTTAAATACTCTTTAATACGTTCCCTTAAACCACACTAAAGTGGCTAATTTCTTATGTTTCTTAAACAGAAAATTTACATTTTTAAACATTATTTAGAAATAATTTATCATTATATATTTTTATTTTACTTTATCAATGTACAATAATGATTTAGACTCATTCCTTATTGCACACAATTATGATATTCTCTTTTTTTATGCCTTGTGACATGTTTATGATACATAATTCCATTCATTGGTAACCACTATGTTTGACTCTTCATGTGAAACAAATATTAATGAAAATGTTTTCATGGGTTTTCCTAGATTGATATTCAATTAATTGTGGAATATTTAGTCTCAGAAGATGTTATGTTGGGACAGGATGTAAACCTGATTCCTTTATGGGACTTTTTCCACAATGTGATATAGTCTCATTAGTTAGCCTTGAATCATGTTCATGTCATGTTGTATATTTCTTCCGCATTCCCATATTTCCATGGTTACATAATTCCATTTTATATATGTTATTCTTCTTTATGCTTATCTAATTTTCATGACTTTGAATTTTATCATGTAATAACTTCCATCCCATATGCTGTGATTTATTTCTATGTTTATTCCCTTACTGGGATTTTTATCTCATCCATTATGTCTATATATTCCTCAAGTTATCCAATGTAGACATACGATCTCAAATTATGTTAGGAGATATTTATGTATGTTTACTGTAAATATGATTTTTCTAGTTCCATGTTTGCAGTTTATTTTCCTTATCTTACAAATAATCTAGAATTTTCAATCCTTGTTTTGTTTTTTAGGGTTAATTATTCTTAAATTCTTGTGATCAAATATACAAAAGTCATGTTACATTATAATTGGATTCAGAGCAGTGTCTATAAATTTATTGATTTTAGGACTAGAAAAAAAAGTATTAACCATATAGATAATTCTATCACCATGGATAACAGAGAATAAAATATACGAAATCACAAGATATGATATAAATTTCGTTTACAAGTTTATCCTTCAATGTTCAATGTTTCCTGTTTCATATTCATTTTAAATATATATTAAAGCGCACCATATATTACATTAAATTTTTATTTAATTGGTGGAAATAAGAGAAATCATTCCTAGAGTCAATGTGATTATAATTTTGATTATTTCCCTAATAAAATTCTGAATCTGAAGGAAATGGGAGCTCAAAACTTCATGAAAGTTCTTTATAAACTATCTTAACTTATGAATATTAACATTAATAATATTGAAGGACCTCCATATCCTAAGAAAGATAAATATTCTGATGAATTATGTTTTTGAAAAACGAATCTTATATTGTGTGGATCTTCTAATCGCATTATTGTAAAATAATATATTCACTCAATTTAGAAGATATTATTTATTCATCAATTCTCAAATGGTGAGAAACTTGTAATGGTAGTCTAATTTTTTGGGTAAAGTATATCAGTGGTAGAAACTAATCAATTAATAGTTTATAAATGAAATTTATTCCATGTAATGGAAATATTTCATGGAAATTTATCTCAATAAATATTTTCCATGAATTCTCAAACTTAATATGGAAAGGGAGTTCCTAAGAATGAATAACAAAGAGGATGGGTATATCAAGGAATAAAAGGGAAAAATTACCAGAATTTCATGATACACCATTGGATTTTTCATGAACACCAAATAAGGTAGATCACTTCTTTAGATAACTAAATCAGCATCTATGAAAATTATTTGAGATTTGAGACTTTGAAAACTATGAATAGATTGTCTGTTGTCCCTTTTTTGTTGAAATAAAGAACAGACACTCTCAATGGTATCATGGACTCGATGATAATTAAGGGAAAATAGAGTTTAATATGTTAGGATAAAAAAATAAATCCTATGATGTAAATAAATCACAATATCTCATGTTCCAAAATTATAGGAAGACACATTCTATAAACTGCCTAAGAGGAACTAGGAGATGCTTTATATGTGTAAGAGAGGGGAATCATTCTAATAATTGGGGAAGAGATATGAGGAATCCCGCTAATGTGGAAGAATTAAGCGAGGTTCACATCACAAATCATCATGTATTATAGTGTTTAAACTACAAGGAACATGGTAATTATGTGAGAAATTTTCTCTAATCTAAGGGTGGTTAGTGAAAATAAATAATAACAACCTCTATGGTTATAAGGAAAGGAATATTATATCCCCACTATTGGGGTTTAACCCAAAAAAATCATTTATATTCTATTAATTCATATAGGAATATAAAATTTAGAATTTTATTCTTGTTCTATAGATCCATTCATATCAAGCAGGTTTTGTAGAACTATTCAAATACCACCACTAAATATGATGGTTGAGTTATATGTGAGAGATGAAAATTGTTCAATAATTTCATCCAATGTATATAAATCCTACCCAATAAATTATTTTGGACAAATCCACCCACCAAATTTGATTATACTTCCTTTAGTGAAATTTTATGATATATTTGGCATGGATTACCTATCATTAATCACATCTAACAACAATGATCTAAAATGGTAGATCACTCCTCACATGCTAGAGATACCCTATTTTTGTATAAGTGTAATGAGTATTATGGACCTACTTGAGAATAATTATCTCAATTTTGGATATTATTTCATTATGAGAAATCATATTTAACATAAATTATCGAGAGAATAGAGAGAATCATTCTCGAAGACATTGTCATTGTGATGGACTACACTGATGTGTTCACCGAATAATTTCTTTTTCTTCCTCCTAAAAAGATGTTGTTTTATTTATTGAACATATTTCTAAATATCTTCATATAAAAATGAAACATTATATAATGTCAACCCTTGAGTTGAAGGAACTAAACAAGTAGTTATAGGATAATATGGACAAGGATTTTTTACTCTTTAATGTTCACTCTAGGGTACACCATTCCTCTTCTTCAAGAAGAAGGATGGATCAGTGATCCACTATATTGATTATCATGGGCTCAAAAAAATAACAATAAGGAACAAGTATCCCCTTGAATATATAAATGAAATTTTTGATCAACTGTGTGGAGCCATGTATTTCTCTATGGTGGACATTTGATAGGGATATCACTAATAAAAAGGTGGAGAATAATGATATTCAAAATAATTACATTCGAACAATGTATGAACTCTATTAGTTCATTGTTATTCCATTTTGACTCACTAATGCTCTAGAATATTTCCTTTACTTTATAAATAGAGTCTTTATAGATTACAACGAGAAATATTTGATAGTCTTTATGGATGATATCCTGATATACTCTATGAGAAAATAGGAACAGGATGAGAATATTAATACTATGATAAAGACCTTTATAAGGGATAAAAATTATATAGTGTACAATAAATGTGTGTCATGGATGATGTATGTATCATTCATGGTACATGTTATCACTGACAAAGGAATATATGTAGACCCTTCCAAGACAAAGGTAATTAATGAATGGCCATTGAAAAAATATGAAATATATATCTTTAATTTCCTTGGACTTTCTTGGTATTTTCCATTATTTTTTATGAACGTATAATGATTATCACACCCACTAACCATTACGAATCATATGGGAGTAATGTTTTTCTAGACCAGTTAACGTTAAAACTACTTTAAAGAGTAGAAAATAGGCTTGTCACTACACGATTAATCATAAAATCAGAAAGTGGGGATCACCTTATACTCTATAGTGATTCATCAAAAATTGTAATAGGTTATTTAATTATATAAAATTCTAAATTTTTAGCCAATGCCTCATGGATATTGAAAGTCTATGCAAAAAACTATCCAACACATGATCCTGAGTTGTCATTTGTGATCTTCCTGTTGAACGTTTTGGGGAATTATCTTGATTGGGATATGTGTGATATATATATATCGATCATAAGATCCTTGAATATATATTCATAGATAAGGGTATTAGTATGCACTAGTTAATAGAGATAGATTGTATCAATGATTATAAATACTCAATCCACTGCCATCCTTGTAAAAAATAAAGTGGGTGATGCCCTAAGATGAAATAATCCTTCAACCATACCAATGATTATAATTGGGAAGGATACCATACTCATATACCTATAAGGGATAGACATGAGAATCAATAATGAATAAAATAATCAATACATTGTGAAATGATTGATCAATAATCCCTTATGGATAAAATAAAGGATCTTCAAAGAGATAATGTGAATATTTTGGAAAAGGTATAAGCTATCTGAATTGTAAAATCATTAGAGTTCAAAATTGATGAAGGAGGATTCATAATATTTTAGTTATAACTATGTATACCATCCAATAAAGAGATAATGATAGATATTATGAATGGCTCACATAGATAAACATTCTCTCTTCACCGAGGAAGCACAAATATGTATCGAGATCTCTGAGATAACTATTTGTTGGTCAATATGAAGAATATCAATGAGTATACATCAAAGTGTCTAATATTCCAAAAAGTTAAGGATGAAAGAAATAACTATAATGAAATGATGGAACCATTACCCATAAAATAATGTAAATAGGAAAACATGACCATTTAATTCATCACTGAAATTTTAAAGGCATACACTGGAAAAAGGAAATATGGGTCGTTGTGGGTATGATTTCAAAAAAAACACATTTAATCAAATTTTGAGATGCATTTTTACTATATCAACATCAACTGATATACAACATAGAGGTCATAATGACTCAATGAGTACCACTATTCATTTTCTCCAACCCAGTTCTGTGATTCACCTCCATGTTCATGAAAACTCTCTAAAAATCTCTAAAAACTGACATGAACTTCAATATGACCTATCATCCTCAAACTGATGGCCAATATAAGTAGAATATTCAGACATAAGAAAACATGTTTATAGAAAGCTCAATGGACTTCATGGGAGGATGGTACCAACATCTACCCCTAGTTAAGTTATCTGATAATAATATCTTCAATTCAGGCATACAAATGGCTCCATATGAATCCATTTCTGAGAAAATATGTAGCAAACCATCATGATGGTTAGAATTCGGTGAATGGAAGCTGTTTGGACATGAAATAGTTATGTAAATGGTAGAAAAGGTGAGAGCCATTCAGCATCATTCCTAGGTTACCCAAAGTCAATAGAATAGATATGTTAATAATCGTTGATGTGGCTTGCAGTTTATGGTTGGAGACATGGTATTCCTCTTTATATATATAAATATAATAGAATCATGTGATTTTGGAAGAATGGAACGTTCTGTCATCGGTACATCGACCCCATTTATATTCATGATCGTGTTAGAGTTTTGGCCTATCAACTAGAAGTTCCACCTACCATTTATCTTATAAATTATTTATTCTACATATCCCTTTCAAGGATGTAAATATCATATTCCTCACATATACTAAATCCTCTCATCGTATAACTAGATAATGACCTCAAATATGAATAGAATCTGGTAATGATCTTGGACTATAGAGTTAAAGTTATATGAAAAATATTATTCACCTGGTCAAAGTGCTAGGGTGTAATGAGATGTATGAATAGGCAACATAGGTACTAGTATAATCAGTGAGGGATAAAAAAAGTGCACCAGTTTTCACCGTAGAATTTAAAATGATATTTTGAGGGTGATTCTTCATAATGGGGGAAGAATGTAACGACCTAGAATTTTATCAATTGATGTTACCATCTTATAATTATGTAATATTTTATAATTGTCATACAACACATATAGAACCCAATTAAAAAATTATTTTTAAAAATTAGTAATGAAGTATGTTGTATATATATAAATTAATGAACCTATACAAATGGAATAATAACATCACCGTTTGAATAGTAATGTGATCATTAGGAATAGTAAACTATCCAATGGAATAATAACCTCACCTACAAAAGTATAAATAAATTATATATCTTAGAATTGAAAATATGATATATTTATATCAAGGAATAATTAAATAAATGTTTTAAAAATGATAAATTATATATTCACATTCTTTAGAAATAAAATTTTTTTTATAATTTTATAATTAATATAATTATTTAAGTAAAAAATTATTTTAATATAATCGACTCATAAATTAATACATTTTTTTCTAATGATTATAAAAATAAATTTATGAAACCTTAATTATTTTTTCAAAGTGTCATAAAATGAATTATAATATTAAAATATGTATTTTTTTGAGTGAATGAAGATTTTAATTAAAAATTAAAATTTTTATATTTTGAATGTAATTTTCATAAAACTTTGTTCATTTTTTAAAACTACATGTTGAAAAATGATTACGTTGAATTTCTGGGATTTTTTCTAAAATAGTTGGTGAATACTCAAATATTGTAATTGACGATATTGAACCAATACCTGAATTATTGAGTCATGGATGATTTATGGATATAGAAAGATCTCATTTTTCTAGATATGAAGAACCTATTACTATTTTTATTATATGTAACAACACTATTGATAGTCTTTCCAAAAATACAAATTAATAAAATAATCCAAAACACACCTCCACTCCCAGTATAAATACCACCCCTCACCACATATTCTCCTCAAACATTCTAATACTTTAAAAGTTTATAAATTATACTCAATATACATACCAAGCCCCTATTACACATCAATGAGCTTCTTTTATCAACAAAAGTGGAAACCAAAGTTCCTTAAGGAGGATGTATAGGAGAAGATATTCTACAGGTAAACTCATATTTTGTTCCCTTTTAATTTATTTAAAATTTTAATTTTATTATCTTATACTCACCACTTACATCCAAGTAAGAATGATACCTCCAATATGTTATGTATACTTTAAATTTGTTTTGATAATTTAATATCCATCATCAAACCCCATGTCCTCATAATTTTATTCTAAAAATGAAAACATCATCTTTGATGTGTAGATTTATTACCATTGGGGATGATGCTTTTTCATCTCCCATTACCACCTTCATGCTAGGTCACAAAACCATTAATATTTTTAAACTATATTTAATCATGTATATTATATCTTGTTTCATATTATAGAACTACTATATATATAATATTAACCAAAAAACAATACTACTTCATGATGATAAAAATTCACAAAAATAAAAAAAACACTCATCTTTAACATTTTATCTAATAAATCATTCTCAAATTTTAAAAATTTATATATGGTAATTATTAAATTAATAGAAATAAATATAAACCATATCATTCCAATTTTGGTGTTTTCTCTCATTTTACACGAACTTTAATGTTTACATACAAGAAAACCAACCATGAAACCATTAAATGAACACTCCCAAAATAATAAAATTAAACAATATAAGCCAAGGATATACCCATTAATAAAACTAATAAATTATAATTAATCAAATATATGTAAAAGTGGTTATGAATTTTTTAATTAATAGAATCAAATTAATTATAGAGGACATTACGTACAAGTGTAGAACACTTTTGGATATATGATAATGGATTCTCTATGAACCATCATTTTTTCTTTTAGGTTTTGTCTTCTCTCTCATTACCACAATTTAATTATTAATTATTATTATTTAATACTCGTAAATTTTAATTTCATTATTCAAACATTTATACATTTCAAAATACTTCATTCATTGATTGGTAAATACATTTTTTATAAGGTTACCTTCTCAATTCCTCCTAATAATGAAACTCTATTAAATAGAACTTCATAATTTATTAACCAATTTCATGTACCATCAATAAATTTTTTAATCCAACTTTAATTTTATAAAAATATATAATTTTATCATAAAAATATATACATTGTTCATTTATGGATTTATAAATACAATTATTCCTTGTTCCATTTTGTCACATTCAATGTTCACTTTGTTTATTAAAAACATGATCATAAAGGATAAGGAGAATCAACAAGGTCATGAGGGAAAAAAATGGTGAAGACTGATGGCATCGACACACTAATATTTTTATAATCCATGGGAATAGAATCCAAGTAGCGATAAATTATAATCATCTATATTGAACTCACAAATCTTGTGAGGACATCTGTGGTAGAGTTTCCTTCTCATAACATGCTAGTTATATAAATACCTTGAAAGAGGAGAATCTTAAAATACCTGGTAAGATAATAAAGATACCAAGGAATTTATATATTGGATAATAAGAAGACAACCAAAGTTTAATAATCTGTCTCACCCTCAAATATGCTCATATTGAGAGATTATAGATCTCCATGCCATTATGCAAGGCCTAGACTTAATATTCTAAGGCATTCCATGCACAAAAGAAGGTACTGAACTCAAAAAACACAATACCATCAGAATTCCATGTGATACCAGCTCACTTTATAAATACTTCCACATTATATCCATAAACATTGATCTTAAATCTCTACGATGAAGGAACACATATTACCCAATAGCCCCTACCTAGGCTGCCACTTCCACCCAAGATCGATAGAGATTGAAAATATAAATCACACAATGCACCCCTTCAAGCACCACATCCCAAAAGTTATCCATTCTCATTAAATATTTATTTAATACCTACATTTATACCCAAAAAAATGAGAACATTACACAATTCCTTGATGGGTTACCTAACCTCAATTTGGTCTAACAACCACTACAATCTGCACCGTTAATCCCTTCACATCATCTCCATTCAAGAAATTATCAACAATCTAGTTCACAGGGGAATCCTCTATAGACTCACCTTGCATTAAATAACCAATGATATACCTGAAAAACCCCCATAGGAGAATCACCTAGTTACTCCTAAAAATTGTGACAAGAAGAATCAGAAAATTGTGAGGTACAACACCAACACCCTGAGCTGGTCTAAATATCATTCTGCTATGATTTGTCATCAGTTGGGATATAAATATTCCCTAGTTTATATAAGATAAAATTGAACACCATATTGAGATTCATACAACAAATATTAGGGGACAAAAAATTAGAATTTGGAATGTTTTGGGCCCCTAAAAAAGGCCCTAATACTAAAAAACCTTCCATTTAGTCTGTATAATCACACATATATGGGCTGATCCCCAAGGAGATACTCTAATGAAGGATATGGTGATCAGATTCAAGCATATCATTTATTAAAAAATCTTACTGGATCACCCCAAAAGTAAATGTCTAAAACGGGAAAAACATGAAAAAAAATGATTTAGGACCCGCCGTATTATCCTTTCAATAACATTGATCACTAATACCAACCACCCATATAAACTTCCGTTCCAAAATTTCTAGATGGGCATACATGTGTCCTGCAAGATGAGATAACCTCCTAGAACCGTCTCCCTAAGATCTCTAGTATTATTCATGCATCTCATGCTTGAACCTTTCCCACAATAACATCCCATAAATTATTTCTTGATAGAGCATAGCCTACAATGATTACCTAGATCCCTAGACTCTAGAACTTCCAACACTAGAAGCATGAATAAGATTTGATAATCTCTCTAAATAATCCCACCAGAATCTGTCAGATAGATTTCCATCCCATATCAAATGGGATAAGATCCAGTCAGTATTTAAAATATTCCCATTGGGAGGTCTAATGACAGAAATAACATTAATAGGAATTCAGGTAAAAACACAATTCACAAAGGTAATCCTTCTTCCAAAATGGAGAAAGTGGTTCCTCTAATTAAGGATGCACCTAATAAGATTATTGATAATATAATTTAACATCACTTTTTAAATGTTTTCATCTAAAATGGACACAATGATAGATCATAATCCTCCACACCCTAGATATCCAAAGTCTTATGATTCTCTATACATTTTTATTTCATCGTTATATTCCTTATAAGCCATGTTCTATTCGTTATTTCCGTGTATATTCCCTTAATGATATTTTTAGCTCATCCCTTTTTTTATGTACTCCCATGGTTATCGATGTATAGATGTTGGAGCTCAAAATAAGTTATTATCTCTTTATTGATGATTAATATAAATATGTTTTATTCTTTCTCTATTCTTACATTTTATGTACCTAATCATCCAAATAAACTAGACTTCAGAGTCTATGATTTTGTTTTATTTTTAATTATGCTTAAAATTAGGTAATAATATGAGTAAAATGTTAATTCCATTATATTTAAACATATTGACTCATAATTTAGTATTTAATGTTCATTTATAATTTATTCCACTTTATTCTTATAATTTTCCCTCATGTATGTTTATTAGTTATTATGCTCTCATTTTTTTTCTCTTCTATTTAACAGTGGAAAATGGTGAAACCATTCCACTAACCAATAATATATGATGTTTTAGGGTTTCCCCAATTATATACCTGATCAAATGGGTGGGAGAGGTGGTAATTTAAGGAATTTATTGAATCAACTAGCTCATGTTATGAATCATAAAATGAATCATTCAAGATTCCCTACACCTCCGAAGGAGAATCAAATTGAAGTTTAATAATTTATATGAAAAAGTCCCACCAGCATTAGATGAAATTATAATACCATCAATGCTAAATAATTTTATTAACTCTATTGATAATATTTATTTGTTCTTCAATGGATAGAGTAATATAAATTTTTGTTAATTGTTTATCACTATAATAGTGTAATAGATCATTGGTTAACATTGATCAATGAGACAAAATCCCAAGAGATATTTGATTCCATGGAATGGGAATACTTCATGAAAATATTATTTAGTAAATATTTTCCGTAAACTCTCTATATCAAACTGGAGAGTTTGTTCCTCATTCTATAGATAAAGGAAGAAGAGTCTATTGGGCATTTGAGGTAAAATTTATAAGGCAGTCATGGTAATTCTCATGGGTTTTTTTAATCAAATGTTAGGTGGACCATTTATTTAGTTTCTAAAATTTGATTCAATGGAAATATTTATTGATTTTAGATAGTGATATTTATGAATTTATTTATCATTGTGCCCTAGAAGTTTAGTTGGTGGATGATGACTCAAATTGGGATCATGGAATGGGAGACAAAAATGTAAATTTTATTTTACTTTGTGACCATCAAAATATAAATCTCATAGATTAAATAATAACGAAAAACAAACTTTTCAAAACTATGGGATAAACTATACAAGAAATTACTGAAGGGGAACTCAATGATTCTTCGTGTATGGAAAATAGGGGAATCAATATATTCTATGTCATTCGGAAATGAAGAAGCCCACTAATGAGGAAGAAGAAAATATGATTCAGATTAACACAATAACAAGCATATTGTTTTTTAACTCCATTAAATATTAGTATTATGAAATGAACTCCATGAACCAAGTGTTGTTAAAGACAATCATTGAAAACAACCTCCAAGGATGAAAGATAGGGAATATGTTATCACTAAGGCTAATGTGGATTTTAATTATGTTTTTGTGATATGTATGTGAGTTCATTTTTTATGAATAGTAAAATTACTTGTTTATTTTGATTCTATAAATTCTATTGTATCTTGTATGTTTAATGCAACCATTCAAATACCACCTCAAAACATGGAGTCGAGCCATATGTGAGAATAAAAAATGGAGATATATGTGCATCAAAATAATATAACTCCAATGCAGTCTATTTTAATAGAATTAATCATATAGAAAGTATCATCTTACTTCCTTTAGTGGAGTTTGATGTTTTCTGGGAATGGACTGGATATCATTATATAAATCATACATCAACTGTTGAGAGAGGGATATCACTATTCATTTTCAAATTCATCCTTTGACTCATTAAAAGTTTAAATGGGAGGATTAAACTCCACTAGAATATTATATTCAATAATTTATATTATTTCCTAATGATAATGAATGTCTAGCCCAAAATGATTTTGATGAATAAGAGAATCATTCTTAAATACAATCTTATTATGAGATATTTTGTTGAGGTATTACATTAAAAGTTTAATGGTCTTCCTCCAAAATAAGGGGAGGATATCTCAATTAATTATTAACCTAATTATTTTCCTGTTTCCAATAATCCTTTCAAAAATTCCATTGTTGAATTAGTGGAACCATAGAAGAACCTATAAGATAATCTGGACAAGGGTTTTATACGACTGAGTGCTACACTGTGGGTTTCACCAGTCAAATTCATTAAGAAGATATATGGGTCAATGTGATTTTGAATTCATTATCATGAACTCAAAAAAATCATTATAAAGAATAATTATCATTTCCATGTATAGAAAACATGTTTAATCAATTACATGGAGCTCATTATTTTTCTAAGGTGGAACTTTAGGTGGGATATCAACAATAATGGGTGAAGAAGGATGATATTCAACAACTAACATTTAAACACAGTATGTACACTATGAGTTCATATTAAATCCTTTCAAACTCTCTAATTCTCTATAAATATTAATGTATTTGATTAATAGTGTCATTAAATAACTCAAATAAAATATTATTGTGGTCTTTATAAATGATGTTTTAATTCATTCCAAAAATCAAGGAGGAGTATGAGGAGAATTTTAATACTATTATAAGGTCATTGAGAATGGAAAATTTATGTAAAAATATTGTATATGTGAGTTTTTTATGAAGTAATTATCATTCATGGTAAATATCATCTTAAAAAAACTGATATCTATGGACCATTCTAATACAATGGAAATGGAGGTCTACACAAGACTAGTATCAGTAATAGTGGTTTGTAGTTTCCATGAATTATCCTTATATTATAGATGTAAAGTAAATTTTTTTTGATTTTGTTACACATAAGATAAGATATCATAAAATGGTTTGAAATGTTTGTGGACCAGTAAATTAAAATACAGCATTAAGGAGTTCAAAATGATTATTATCTATACACCGGTACATACCCTTCTATCATGTAAGAATATTTTTATGCTTCATAGTGGTGGTTAAATTATTGGTTTAGACAATGATATAATTTATAATGATATTATGATAGACTATTCCCTACGGAATTTGAAATTTCATGAGTATAATTGTCCACCCACATGACCCAGAGTAACATATAGTAATATTTTCATTCATGATCTGGTGACATTTTCTATATAGGGATAAGTGTGGAATATATACGGATCACAAAATCCTACAATATATATTCACACAAAAATATCATAATCTAAAAAAACAAATGTGTTGAGATTTGATCATGGAATTTGAATTATCATTCCATTACCATCATGGAAATAAATACTAGGTGGAATATACTCTATGAAGAAAGCATATGATAATTTTATTAATTATAAAAATTATGAAGGATCCAATCTTCTTAGATTTAAAAAATATGGATATGGTAATAGTAATAGTATATGAATCCTAACTGTCTCAAATAGTAGATCAACCATAAATTCATTAGAGGATCAAGGATCCCCAGAAAGATGATGAAGTGATATTGAAAAATGATGTGAATATTATCACGTTCAATATTGCTATAGATGGAGTTTTTAGGCATCAATCCTTCATATGTTTCAAAACAAAACAAAATTTTAATGGTGTCTATTGGATGATGAATATACCTTAGAATTCTCTATTTATTGAGGATGAACTATGTTGTATAGAGATGTATATAAGAACATATGGTGGGATAACTTGAAGAGGTAGATTGTCAAATTTATACCTCGGTTCACGGTATGAGGACAAGTCAAGGTAAAATGAAAAAAGTCTATAGGTATTGTGCAACCATTTACCATACCCGAATGTAAATGGGAAAACATAAAAATTAATTTCATCATATGAATTCCTAGGAAAGCTAATGAAAATAATTCCTTCTAGGTGGTTTTCAATCCCCATAAAAATTCATCACATTTCATTAATATTCAGGATTTTTTCTCCCTTAACCATCTCACAATGATATACATAAGATAATAGGTAATAGTCCACAATCTTCCGATATCTATTATATCTAATCAATACATTGGGTTTACCTCAGGGTTATAGAGAATACATTCGAATACATTGGATGTAGAACTCAGTTTCAACACATCATATAACCCTCAGATGGATGGTTGGTTTTAGAGAACCATCTAAACTCTATAGATATTTTAGATCTTTTATTGGATTTACTAAGATGTTGCTATCATCACCTTCCAGTAGTAGAGTACAAATACAACAATAGTTTATATTATTGAAATAGATTGACACCCTATTAGTATCTATATAGTAAGTAGTATAGGATTAAATAATACTACGATAATTTGGAGAGTATAGCTAATATGACAAGTTCTTTCCCAATGGGTGAAACACAATGTCAAAAAAAATTATTATCACATGAAATCTATGAAAATTTGACACAAAATATATACAGAAACCATTGATGAGACATATAATCAAGGTTAGAGATAATTTTTTCCTTTGTATTGGAGACTGGAATACATTAATTTGGTTTGAAGGAATAAAAATCATAGTGATTGATACATCATACAATTTAACATCATTGATTTTATAAATTTAGTGGCCTACCTACTAGAACTCTCATCGATCCTATCTCAAGTATATGATGTGTTCTATGTGTCCCTCTTGGAAAAACAATATACCACACCCTTTACTTGCACTAAATCTATGTAAGGTATAATTAAGGAATTTATTTTCAAATAAGTAGTATATGGTGATGATATTGGGTCATATAGACAAATTTATATGGAATAAAACGACTTATATGTTCAACGAACTATGGAAAACCCAAATTTTAGGAAGTGTCATGGGAACCAGAAGAGATGATGGAGCCTAAATACCCCACCTATTTTCTCCTTCACGTGTAATATAAATTTTTTAGGGGTAATTTTTTTATGTTGGGATTATTGTAACATCATCTAACTTTATGATATATTTATTATTACAAATATTCAATTCTTCGATAACATATTCAACACACATCACCAATCATGAATGGCCCCTGATATATATAACCATAATATACTATCCAGTAAATCAGCGGGTATGAATATTATTAACTAGTTTATTAATATATATCTACATACATATTTTATACACTATAGAAATTGTTAGTAAATAATAAACCAATTTTTAGTAATGAAATTTAATTTATACGAAATTTGTTTTCTGCAAAAAATATTGTCATTTTTTCATAATAAAATATTATAATTACTTTATATAACTTAACAAAAATTATTTAATAAAATGAATAACATTTTTAAAATTATTATATCAAAACGGAATAAGTGTAAAAAAATTTGATTTTCAAAAAAAACATGGACCATTGAATTTGTTTCTGAAAACTATCATTGATTTTTAATTTGTTAAGTAAATAAAATGTAACATAATGTTGTAAATATTATTAAAATTAGAATATTCATTATTTTATTATATTATATCTACATAATTTCATTTCAATCAATATTATAATGTAATTTACTATACCTTTTTTTATATAAAAATGGTTTTCTGGAAAAAAAATTAAACCCCATAATGCACCCCCCATTTAATTATTTAAGAAAATCCTAATTAGGAGTAAATAAAAAATATTATATGTAATATATGAATATATATTAATTTTAATTAATAAAATGGATATTATTAGTCATATATTTGATAAAAAATCATCTTTCCCTTGAAAAATAAACATCTTGAGACCCCTTTCTTTAATATCATCCATAGGTTTGGTTTTAAATTAAAATTTTACAATTTTGTGAATTGAATTTGAAAATATTATTTCTATTTTTTGAGTTGAAATAATTTATATCTTATAATATCATTAAATTATTTTTTCCATATTTAATAGTGAATATATATAAAAATTAATTATCACTCTTAAGGTAAAAATTGATTTATCAAGGCGAAAAACCAAATATATAATTATTAAAAGGAGGGTAATACTTTTCTAAAGTCTATTATATGACATTATTACAACCTTAAAATATATAATTATTTATAATGGAACATTGTTTAGCCTAGGAAATTGTGAAACACATGGGAACACCCTTTTCTTTTAAAAAATTACCAGTGTGTCCTCTCCCCCACTTATAAAAGGAAACCCACTTTTCTCTCAATTACATACTTCCAACACCAATTATTTCTTCAAAGAAATACCCAAATCATTTCATTACATACATATCATTATCATATAATCATTGTTTTGATCATAAATACATCCTAGGAAGTATTTTGGTCTAAACTAAATGAAGTTATCCAAAGAAGAGATAATGTACATAATGAAGCATTTTAATTTATATCTTTATAAAAATACTTCAAATATTATTAAACCAAGATGATATAATAACCTAATTATCTTCCATATAATAATATTATTTTATATTTTGGTAATTTACAAAAACCATATTCATATACCACGTATTGGAATTGAAACCCTTGATTATGTGTATAGAGGACTACTGCCTCATGAACCACCGTAATTCGTTTTCCATCACCGCTTCTCACAGATGCATATAATGATGTGTATAATGATAAAATATTGTATTTATGAAATAATTATACTTCTATAATTATAATATTTTATATACCCTATTACATTCCATTCCATAAAGAATACAATAACATTTCTCATGTCCAGGGAGGACTAAAACTACATGAAGTGATGCGATTCATTTTTAAAATAAACGTCATGTAGATGGAATATGGAATAATTTAATGTTTATATATGATATTAATAAAATATTTAACATTACATTAAATTAATATATAAAATAATTTCTTACCGTGTTATCCACTGTATAAATGATAACTTCGTCCCTATGTACAGTGAACTATCACATCGCGAAGCCATATGATTCATTTTTATTTCTACATCATAAGGATGTTATGCGTAAGGTTTTCTTAAGAAATAATATAATATTTATGATATAATTACAATCAATGTAATGATAAAATATCACTTATCTTTATTACATTCTATTCTTCAAATAATTGAAATGTTACTCATGTGTATGTAAGATCTATCGCCTCCATGATTGTGACAAGGTTAATTTTTCCTAATGATATTTCATGGTTGTTTTAAAAAGTATAAAATAAGTATAAAACGATAATATTTTAATTTTGTCCATTTTTTGTGTAATAATTAATAACCTATTTAACTTTTCTGATCCTTCCACATGAATTTGGGATATGATCCATTTATTGCTAAAATGTACTATGTGATATTAGGTGGTTAAGTAATTGAATATTACACTATAATAATTAAAATAAAATAAATTATAAAAATGAAAAAATTTCTGAATAAATTAATTATTTAACATCTGTTTATTATTCCTAACGATAAATAACAAAACATACAAATCAAGCTCTATGTAAGGGGTCTCTCTTCCCTACCCTTTCATTTAGGTCAATAACATTCTCTCTCAAATTAAATTTATCAATCTCTTAATGTTATAGAATGCTTCTATATATATATATATGTATATGTATATATCACATATACACGTAGATTATTATCTATTCCATTTATTGGGTAATACATTCATCACAATCATTTTTCAAATCCTTTCATTATAAATGTTAATTTCTTTATTATATGAAGAATGAATATGCGAACCATTTTATTCCATGGGAAATTATTATGATATTCAATATAATTGAATCATTTATGTAGCACACATAGATCATGAAAATGTTATTATGGGTGAGCAAAAATAATTCTATAATGCATTGGTTAAATATTTAGTCAAACTATACATATTTTATGGAATTATTGAGTCTACCAAATTCATTATGGAAGGTTTTACACCATGTGATATTGTCTATGTAGTTATCCTTTGATCATGTGTATGTCTTGTTATATTTTATCCAAGATTTCCTATGATTTAATGATTTTATGATACCATGATCATTGTTATATGATTCCATGAAATTACTCATGAGGTTTTTATTTTATCATATCATGTTATACCATTGAGTCTCAGGTTTTGTTTCCTTATCATATTTGTTCCCATATTAGGTTTTTTACCCCACCCATTTATTTATGTTTTCCATAGGTTATCCCAAGAATTATTGGGATATAAATTTTATATTAGGATCTCATTATGGGAGTAAAATAATTATTCCCTGTTTTAAGTTCCTTTTTATGTAATATAAAACTAGTTTTTCAAAGAAACTATTAATTTATGGTCATTCTATTGTATTAATGGGTAATTATGTTTAAGAATCATGTAATAATATAAGAGACTTTGTTTTGACATAAAAATAATATTAAATTTGTATAATTATTATTTAATATTATCATTCACAAAGATACCATAAAATTAGTTCATTAAAATAGGAGGATTGATGAAGTGGTGGGTACATTATAAATAATGGGAGAGCATTCAACTATCGGGTTGAATATTTGTAAAGACGCCGACCTAGTAGCACTATAACACCCCTACATTTTATGAACATTTTTTCGAATAAATTAAATTTATATGATGTTTTCTTATATGCTACACCATGTTAATCTTGATCTACATGCAACACCAGCATAGCATGTGTAAGATGCAACACAGAGTTTCAATAAATCATTAATTTATAGTTGTAATTATTTACACAAGAAAATTATAAACTACCTATTAGAATGGTAGGTTTAAATATAATTAACTAAATTATTAAAATATGGTTTTTACATGTATATATAATTAATAATTTTGTGACCACTTAATTATAATTGCAAATAAAAAAACCTTTTGAATATGAAAGGAAATATTTTTCTTGAAAAACTATTCAATGTTGTAGAAATTAATTTTATTAAAATAATAAAAAAATATCACTAATGTTGCACTATATTAATGAGATATATATTCAATGTAAATTTTTATCATCTATATTTTTTGTTTTATTGATGGAAAATAAGAACATAACAAATTTTATGAATAAAATAAGTATTCATATCAAAACACTATTTTGCCTCCATTTGATGGTGTACTTGTTTTAATATAGTTTTTGAAACTTTTATAAATTATAGGTTAATAAATATAATTTAAATTTTAAATAATTTAATAAAAATTTCTTTTTTTTCATGTATTTTTCTAAGAGGTATCATAATTTGATGAATAGGGAAATTAGTGAATTTTAATTGAAAAAATCTTTTTCATTGAAATAATCTAGAGTGGTAAATTATATTTTTTATTTATTTTTTTTAATTAGATTATATTTTTTTATTTAATCCAATTTAATTCATTGGGAAAAAATTTAATAAAATATTGGATATAAAACATTCAATACTTTTGAACATTTTTTATTTAAAAACCCATTTTTTAGTCCCATATACAAGATTAATTTTTAGTTAATTTGTGAATATAATGTTAATTAAATTTATAAAAATGGATTCCATTTTTTATTTATAAGGTAAAAATTTATTAAATATTACACTTTTATTTTTAGGACAATATAAATAGTAACTATTTTAATTTTTATTTCCATGATTAACTGTAAATTAGGTAAATTTAGGTAATAAATAATAGTATAAATATTATCAAACATCATTAAAACATTTGAAAATTATATTGGATGAATTTAATTTTACCAATAACCAATTTTAATCAAAATTGAATAATTAAATGGACAATATTCCATGAAAATGACTTCTATATTATTAAAATCAAAGAGAGTGACAAAATGCCACACTCTAACTTTTTATAAGTATAATATTTTTAATATTTGGTAAAATAGAAGATATTATAAGCTATTTATATTCTTATGAAATATAGAAGTTTTAAATACATTATGAAATTTTAATTTTAATTTTCAGGGAATAAATAATTATCCTAAAAAAGTACATAATGATGATGATGTAATTATTCAATTAATGAAACAATCAATTAAAGATATTATTAATATTAAAATATATATAATATGAATTAACTAAGGTTCTCTATGAATTTTTTAGGTTAATATTTTATATCAGTATTTTAGTAATGCAATTTTTCTTAAGGTATCTTCCTTAACATAATTTCATAAATTCAATGTAATTAATAGTGTTAAAATTATCACAAATGATATTATATGAAAGTAATATTTTATTAAGTTAGTTTAATTTAATAAAATTACTAAGTAATGATTACGGGAATAAATTTTGGCCAAAAATATAAAAAATGGACCATTTTTATTTCAACTAAAACCTTATATGTTAAAATCATCAATTCTACAATTGAAAATGGTGTTACCATCGTTAAAATTAAAATATGTTAATAAAGGTTTATTTAAAATGATATCATTAAATCCGTTAGAAAACCATGTAAAAAAATATATTTTATGATGATATTATAGCCCTATATCATATTAAATTAAAATAAATTTCTTTTCTCTGATTTATTTTAAAAGGATTTAATTTATTATAGATTAATATTGTTTGGAATTCCAAAAGTTCCCATCACCTTCATTATAAAAGCACACATCCTACTTCACCTCAGGGCACCACATTTATTATTATAGTTACACATAAATCAATAAAATTTTATTTTCCACTTCATTATCCACATTCTAGGGGTGTTATTCTTCCCAAATTACAAACTCCAGAATCCTTTGTAGGAGATCTAAAGAGCTATTTTGAGGAAGAGGAAATCCCTCTTACTAATCACTCTATTTTTATAATATTCTATTACTCATCTAAATCTATGATATATATCATAAAATAAAAAAATAATCATCATAATTATGATTTATTTTTATTACCATTCTGAACAGACCATTACACTGCCCCTTTCCTATCAATCAAGAAATGAATGTATCACATTGGCATACATTCGGCTTTCCTTCTCTACATAGCGATACAACGCATTTTCATATAAATATTTTATATTTTGAAATTATCATTTGTATAATGTTTTTAAATGATATAAATTATTATATTATATTTATTTAATGATAATATAATATAAATCTTTTTGAAACTAATCATTTTATATGTAATAATGTCGCTTTTGCGTACGTATAACCTATTATCTCTATGATGTAATGTGATTATTTTTAAATATATATTTAACAAGGATGGTAATACAGAAGAAATTTTGGAAGATATATGACATGCGTAATGTAAACAATGATTTTGGAATGGGAATATATAATATAAATTTCTTTCTTGAAGTATGAAAAGAAAATGAAAATTGCGTCAATGCATACGCACGAACTATCATCTACATGAATGACATATTTCAAATCAATATTTTATAGTTTATTATAAAGAAATATTTACTTAATATATATGATATTTATATCAGGATTATAATTTAGGACATAGATAAATCAATATATAACTACGATGACCAAAAATATAAACCATCAAAACACATGAATAAAAAAACAAAGCGGTTATTACCCGAAACATAACATTAACATTATTTTTAAAAAAAATTGGATAATAGAAGATAATAAGTAAATCATGTATGGTATGATATAAATAAATAAGGTTCATTAATATCTATATAAAGAAATCATATTTATTATATATGAGGTTTTAATGAGTTGTACAAGAGTCAAGGAAAAAGGTAAGATAATTTCATATCCCTTTTTATATATATGAGATACATGTAATATTCACCAGTAGTTTATTTTATGTGGTGAATATAATAACCTATTAAATGTTATATCATTAATTTACTTTATTTAATGATATTATATGTTTCAATTTATGTTATTCTTTCATGTATCTCATTATTCAAAAGTTACAAAATTAGTAAGGGATTATTTGTCTCATATTTATATCTTTGGTACACATTCCTTATCAACTACTTATTTCATTTGAATGGAGTAAATACTACACATGAATGTATTTTGTGACTCTTATCCTGAATATTATGGTATTTCAATATCTATATATTATTTTTTCATTCACAGTTAATTAGATTCTACTGATTACAAGTTGTAAGGGTTTATTTCACAATCTCATCAATATTCGAGATTGTTTCGTTTTAAATCTCCATTGGGGAATAAGTTTCATTCACATGCATGTTTTCGATAATATTTCTCAAAATTGTATTTTTTTTCTTTTATCATATTATCTTTTAAAGTTATATTTACCCATTTTTTTACTTATGAATAATTTTTTTGAAAGTAACCTTTTTTTTCATTTTCCAAATGAGGTTCTTTGTGACCCTTCCTGAAAAAAGTTAGAAATGAATGTTTTTTTAACTTATAATACATGAAACTATTTATCCCGGGTCTTGATTTCATATTTATGTGAATATTTAATTAAAATATTATATGTTTATTTTCACATAAAATGATTTTCCTTTAATATTTTGTGGCACTTAAAAATGATTTTATAATGGAAATCGTATATTACTCATGAATTATATTACGTAATATTTCAAAAATAATTTTCATTATAAAATGAAATTATAGGATGTTACTTAGGATTTATTGGGTATATGACATAAAGATACCATTATTATTATTTAATTAAATGGTTTTTGTTTATCATGGACTGATATTAATGAATCCTATTTGTTTCCACTATGTTAGGTTATGTTATAGGTGAAAGTTATTTCCTTAAAAGGGTTATAATGTGATGAAATTTTTATGGTCCTATGGAACACATATATAAGGCCCCAGCATTAAACCTTACTTAATCTTGGGTTATTACAATATTACACATTGAGGATCTTTCCGGGTTTAGAGTTTTAGAGAATTATATCATAAAACTTGCATTACATTCCACATATAAACAAAGTGGTTACATAAAGATAGTATTCTTCATTACCATCAATGGAAACATATTTAAAATAAAACATGGATTCTTTCTTGACACTTCCTTGACACTATCATCATATCATGTACCTTTCCCTTGACCTGTGAAAAACTTTTCAAAAAAACTTGGGATGAGCATAAAAATCTCAGTAAGGGATATAAAAATATGGAAAGGAAACATGGGTACATATATACATAAGAATGAAATCAGACTTTATCCATAAAACATAAGCAATTTAACATACCTCATCAAATCATGAATAAATCATAGAAATCATAAGACATAAAGGTAACTTGAGGCATTCATAACATTCTTACGTAGGGAGTAACCCTCGTGGTTACGTTTGGAATACCCATCACAGTATATTACCTAAATCTCTTCAGAGAAACCTTAAAGTTTCACTCCTTCGTGTTACCCAATGCATTGGAGGGCTATATCGGGCTCACCTGCCCTTAGTTTTTCACGGAACCACCCGTCTTCATAATAATGCCCAAGAACCTCAACATAATCGTATCACATAAAACATGCATAAAGGAAACATAACATTTCCACATTTCAATCATAAGATATCAATAAAACACGTTGATATAAAAACATTATGAAAACAATTTTCAATACCAAAATAAAATAAAAGTAAAAAATGGTATTTATTTTTCTTTTAAAAAAAGGTATGGCTTGTAGAGGAAGCCGAAACTCAAATAATGGTCACAGCGGCGGAGAAGTCGTTGTCGCCGCATACGTATGACAAAAACATTCCCTTTTGTAATTTAGTAAATGCTTCGTATAAAAAAGATTCCTTTTGAATAAATGTAAAAGTCAAAGGGGTTTGTACACCGTATAAAAGAAGGTTGTGTATAAAACAAAATATACCTCAATGAAAGGAGATTGAGACGAAGTCCCATACCTCGGGTCCTACTTGACTTGATCATTCTTTAATGTCCTGAATAATAAACTTGAGTTAATTTCTACTTTCTTAAGAACCTTTTTAAAGTTCATTATTCCTTTTATATCACTTATTACCATGTCATGAACACTATGTAATTATTTAAGTTAATAACGGTCATTTTAACGATCATTGGTACTTGAGTCAAAAATAAACCCTTTATAATTACAAGTTGTTCATGTATCCATTATATCCATAATGGTATTCATGATGTCGATATCATATAAGTCATATATATCCAGTACATGCATGCATTTATAATATTACATAATCATTTAGAGGTAAGAAATGAAATGCACCGTTCATGGAGACGGTAAGCCGTACGTACGCATGAACGCTACTTTAATTTATATTTCGTATTTTAAAGAATGGAATCATAATGATATAAAGGTATACTATAATTACATTATAATATCATATATAATATCATAGTTCCATCCTTTAAACGTCCCACATATGGTATTTAACGAATCAAATCACTTTGAGGGGCGGTAGTCCGTACTTCCTTAAATGAAGATATCGCGTTTACCCATAATGGAAACCATAAAGGTATGCCCAAAATGAAAAATACATAAGCTTAAGGAAAAAATAAACATATTATATATCATATAAAAATATAGTGACATCTTAATGGCCACCTTTGATGGTGTTAAAAGAATGTTGAACAATCATCGTTTCGGGAGGCATAAATTCGCCATCCACGGAAACAGTATGTTCGTTAACCATTAGATGTAGGTGTGTGTAAGTGTAGCTCGAATACTTCTTATAAAAACATCCTAGTATATTTAAGATATTGGATTTTTTACAAAAGAAAAGAATAAAAAGAGTTTATGGGGTTGGAGAAGCAAAATCAAACAAAAGGACTCAAAAGAAGACATTACCTTAAAATCGGGTAACTCTCTTAGATTTGAGCTCAAAGGCTTCATTGGGAAGACTTATGCCCAAATTTAGGCTTCAAGGAGTAATAGAGGGATGTGGAGAGACAAAATGGGTAGGGGTTGGCCGATCCAAAGGCTTTGGGAGTGTGGGTAATGAGGTAGAGGTGGGGGCCTTTTATAAGAAGAGAGGAGGGGTACTCTTGGAAAGTAAAGATAAGTTACTTTATTTTAAAATGGGTTTCGGATTCAAAAGGTCCCACATTGATATAATTAGAGGATAAGGTGATAATGTTTATAAATCCACTCATCCAATTGGGTTTTTCCATGTGTAGGTCTTAGATTTTACATTATCTTTCCATTTTATTTAAATCGTTAAATAATGATGTCATCGCTGCATCATCATGATGTCAAAAATAATTTAATTTATTTAATGTCTAAAAATTATAACAAAATTACCATGATGTATGAAATCTTTTTATCTTTCTAATGAATATTTATAGTCAAAAATATGACTTCTATATCCCCATGTAAAAATTGTTTTAGTAAAATAACTCATGTTTGTGTCATTTTTACTTTAACATTAAATAAAAAGTTATTTATGTCATTTCCCAACCAAAGTGGCTCCATGGGGTCCCCAAGTTGAACCATGGCTTGTCTTGGTCGGCCATGACACATCCAATAAGGGTAGGACATGTTTCTAGGTCATTTCATTTTATTAAAACATTATTCTTACCTTAAACTACACTAATTACCTCTAATCGCGATTAAAAACTTAATAAGTTACTATTCACCAAAAAATTATTATAATCTCATTGAACCAAATTTTACTTCTTAATGAAAGCCATGTATGTCGGATTTTTGAAATTCAAAACAAAAAGATGGAAAATTTTCATTTAAACGAAAAATTAGTTTTTATAAGTACCACTTAGTGGTTTCACTATTCATAAAAAATTGATGTTTTTTAGAAAATTACCAAAAATTCACCCTAAGCTATATTTGATATTACGAATTCAAAAATTAAGTGTATTTTAAAAAATTCAAAACATATAAGTCACATTAATTAATTTAATAATTAATTCTCGTTGTCATGACAAATAGCATGTTTTTATGAAACAATAAGTATCAAAAGATTGACACTAGTTTAAGTCCAATTTCAAATTGAATTTGATTCCAACGACCAACATTGGATTAAATGGTAAAAATATATTATAATTTCAATTCAAAACCAATTCAAAATATAATCTAATCATATAAATAAATTAGATTAAAAAGCTGTTTTGATGTAAAATGCAGTATTTTTCACTATTCATTAAAAAATGAATATTGTTTGAAAAATACCAAAAATTCACACAAAGTAAATTTTGATGTCCCAATCATAAAGAAGAAGTTTATTTTGATAAAACATAGATTATAAAATTGTCAAAAGTTATATTTAAAAATGGTTTTCCATAAAAAGGCAGTAAAACAATCTTTTAAAAATATTAGTGTATTCCATGCTTAAGATTGGATTTATTTTCATTTTAAGCCTCTAAAACACTATCTAATTCATTAATAGACATAGATAATAATATCTATTATTCATTACTTACTTGGGATGTTACATCCTTCCCCCTTTAGAAAATTGTTTCCCCGCAATTTATTTACTTATTGAATAAATGGGGGTACTTATCCCTCATTGCATTTTCAGATTCCCATGTTGCCTCTTCCATCATGTGGTTTTTCCACAAAACCTTTACCTGATTAATCACCTTATTCCATAACACTTGCTCCCTGTGGTCAAGAATCTGGATCGGTTGTTCCTCATAAGATAGGTTCTCTTCCAGCTGAACTACCTCTGGACTCAAAACATGAGATGGATCTGGCATATACTTTCTCAACATCGAAACGTGAAAAACATTGTGTACCTGAGATAAACTCGGAGGTAAAGCCACCTGGTATGCAACTAATCCAACTCTCTCCAGAATTTCATATTGTCCAATAAATCTTGGACTCAGCTTTCCTTTCTTACCAAATCTCATCACACTTTTCCAAGGAGAAAACTTGAGAAAAACATGATCACCTACCTCGATAGATAGATCCTTCCTCCGGTTATCCGCATAACTCTTCTGCCTGCTCTGAACTGTTCTGATGTGCTTTTGAATCAGCTGAACTTTTTCTGCCATCTCTTCTACCAATTCTGGTCCCATCAACTTCCTTTCACCCACTTCATCCCAGAAAGATGGAGTTCGACACCGCTTCCCATATAATTCCTGAAATGGTGCCATCTGTATACTAGAATGAAAACTGTTATTATAAGAAAACTCAACCAAAGAAAGATGTTGGTCCCAACTTCCCTGATAATCCATAGAACAAGCTCGTAGCAAATCCTCCAAGGTCTGAATTGTTCAATCTGACTGCCCATCTGATTGAGGATTAAATGTTGTACTAAAATTTAATTCAGTACCCAACGACTTCTGAAGGCATTTCAGAAAGTTAGAAGTGAACCTGGGATCACGATCAGATACAATGGAGAGGGGAACTCCATGTAACCTGACTATCTCTTTAAGATACAAACGGAAAAGTTGATCTAGGGAAAAAGTATCTTGTATAGCAAGGAAATGAGCAGATTTAGTCAAGCGATCAACAATAACCCAGATTGCATTATTCCCTCAAGATGTCTTCGGTAATCCCACAACAAAGTCCATGGATATATTCTCCCATTTCCACTCTGGCACTGGTAAAGGCTGAAGCATCCCTTTCGGTAACTGCCGCTCTGCTTTAACCTGTTGACATGTCAAACACTTCACAGTAAAATCAGAAATATCTCTTTTCATTCCATCCCACCAGTAATACTCTCACAGATCTCTGTACATCTTAGTACTGCCAGGATGAACTGAAAATGGAGAACTATGAGCTTCACATAACAACTCTCTCTTCAACTGTGAATCACAAGGCACACACAATCTCTTCCCAAATCTCAAAACACAATCACTATCAATGTTGAATTCAGGAAACTTACATTTCTGAACCAGCTCTACCTTTTTCTGCAACTCACTGTCTTGCTTCTTTGCTTGCTTGATTCTATCTGATAGAGATGAACTCACTGATACCTAAAACAAAACAGAAGAACTTCCTGCACGAACAACTTCTATGCCAAAGTTCATCAAATCCTTAACCAAAAGATCACGTTCCAAACGCAACATTTCTAATGAAGCATTACTTTTTCGACTAAAAGCATCAGCCACTTTATTTGCTTTTCCCGGATGGTAATGAATTGTACAATCATAATCCTTGATTAATTCCATCCATCTTCTCTGTCTCATGTTTAACTCTTTATGAGTGAATATATACTTTAAACTTTTGTGATCAGTATATATTTCACACTTTACTCCATACAAATGATGCCTCCAAATTTTTAAATCAAAAACAACAGCAGCTAATTCCAAATCATGTGTAGGGTAATTTACCTTATGAGTTTTCAACTGTCGTGAAGCATAAGCAATTACCTGATCATTCTGCATTAGGATGCAACCAAGTCCTTTCAATGAAGCATCACTATAGATAACAAACTCACCATTCCTGGAAGGTAGTGCCAAAACTAGAGCATTCACCAATCTTCTTTTCAATTCCTGAAAACAATCATCACATTCTTTTGTCCAGATAAACTTAACACCCTTCCGAGTTAGCTTAGTCATTGGACTAGATAACCGTGAAAAATTTCTAACAAACCTTTGATAATAGCCTGCCAAACCAAGGAATCTACGAATCTCAGTTACATTTGTGGGTCTTGGCCAGTCTTCCACAACTTTTGTTTTTGCAGGATCAACAGTTATCCCATATTTAGAAACAATGTGACCAAGAAAGAAATTTGTTGCAACCAAAAATCACACTTGCTGAATTTCCCATACAATTTATTTTCTTTTAAGGTTTGCAAGATAACCCTTAAATGTCTTTCATGATCCTCTTTACTTTTAGAAAACACCAAAATATCATCAATGAATACCACCACAAACTTATCCAAGAACTCATGGAAAATTCTATTCATTAAGTCCATGAATACAGCAGGTGCATTGGTTAGCCCAAAAGGCATTATTACAAATTTATAATGTCCATATCTTATACGGAATGCGGTCTTCGGAACATCTGCTTCAATTACCTTCAGCTGATGGTACCCCGATCTCAGGTCAATCGTTGAAAAATACTGACCTCCCTGGAGCTGATCAAACAAATCATCGATATGAGGCAAAGGATATTTGTTCTTAACAGTGATATTATTCAAGGCTCTATAATCAATGCATAGTCTCATAGAACCATCTTTTTTTTAACAAATAAAACAGGAGCACCCCATGGTGATGTGCTAGGTCGAATGAAACCTTTCTCTAATAAATCTTGTAATTTCTCCTTCAACTCTAAAAGTTCAATTTGAGCCATTCGATAAGGGGGTTTTGAAATTGGCTTAGCATCAGGAACTAAGTCAACTGTAAACTCAACTTTCTGATCTGGTATTATTCCAGGAAACTCATCAGGAAAAACATCAGGATACTCATTTACCACTGGCACATCATTAATCTGAATAGTTCCTTTATTTTCAACGATGTGTGCAAGGTAACATTCATTTCCATCTTTACAAGTTTTTTGGCCTCTTGATAAGTTATCAAAAGTAAGGGTTCATTCTTGTACACAAAATGAAAGTCATTCTGAAAAGAAACTTCTTTAGATCTACAGTCAATCTTAGCATGGTAAATAGAGAGCCAATCCATACCCAGGATAACATCAAACTCTACTAGAGGTAGAACAATAAGGTTTGCAAGTTGGTTCTTTCCACAGATAAGGATTGGAAGATTCTTATAAATTCTTTTTGCCTCAAAATTTCCCCCAGGTGTTTTTACCAAAAGTTCAGGAGTCATTTCTTGAGATGGTATTCCCATTTTACTAGAAAAGGTTTCAGAGATGAAAGAATGTGTAGACCCCGAATCAAACAACACACTCGCATAATCTGAAAAAACAAACAAAGTACCTGATACAACTTCATTTGATGGCCCGACATCTACTGAAGTAGTAGCAATGGATTTCACCACCCCTTTCTGCTTGTATTCTAACTGCTTCCCATCACTCAAGCTCTTTTTCGGACACTCGTTTGTATAGTGACCCATCTCATTGCACTTATAACATTTCACTAACTATAAATCAAATTTGGTCTTACCTTCACCTTGATCCTTTTCAGTGCAATCACGAGACTTATGTCCCATCTTACCACATCGGTAGCACTTTCCAGAATTCAGATGACATTCCCCAGTATGGATTTTGCCACATTTATCACAAACTGGAAACTTAGTTTTCTTACCATCAGACTTTTTTGAAGAATTCTTACCTTTCTCCTGCCACCTCGGTCTCTTCTTCTATTGGTTTTTATAGAACACTTGATCATCGGCAAACTCCATTTCCACATTCTCAGCACATCGAACAAGCTTTTCATAAATTTTAAACTCACGAGAAGCTAATGCCCTTCGATATTTTGGCTTTAATCCTGAGTAAAAACGATTGATTTTACTATCAAGGTCTCGGATAAAATTTGGAGCATACCTTGCCAATCGAGTGACCCTTTCTTCATAAGTAGCCACTGAGTCTTCCTCTTACCTCAATTCCAAGAATTTCTTTTCCAACTAATGTCGAATAGCCTTAGGAAAATACTTTTCAAGAAACATACCTTTGAATCCATCCCAGTCTAGAGAATCAATCTCATTGGCGTCCCTGATATTTTTAACCATCGACCACCACTGATCTGCTTCACCCTCCAAACGGTAAATAGCAAGACTAACCTTTTGATTATCTGAACACCCCATGACATCGAAAATATTCTCCAGAGCTTTAATCAACCCTTCAGCTAACACAGGGTCAGATGACCCTCTGAATGACGGGGGATGTTGCCTCATGAAATGATCCACCACTGACATGTTCCTCTGCAGTTGATCTGGCTGATCTCGTGCATGGATACCACCACCATTTATCGCTTGAGTCAACTGCGCCATTACTGCAACAAACTGTTCAGTTCCAATTCCGACCATCTCAGGATACTGATTCGGAAGGTTATTTCCTTCTGCATTCCTTCCTAGCACCGCTTCCCAGTTTCCTCTGCAGAAAACCATTCTGAACAGACATGTCTTAGATGAAGCAACATAGTAATCTTCAAATCTATATCATTTAAAAAAATATTTTTGGATAATCATTTAACAGAATTCTAACTCCTAAATTTATCTAAACTGACCTCTGATATCAACTATAAGGCCCCAGCCTTAAACCTTACCTAATCTTGAGTTATTACAAGATTACACATTGAGGATCTTTTCGGGTTTAGAGTTTTAGAGAATTAGATCATAAAACTTTCATTACATTCCACATATAAACAAAGTGGTTACATAAAGATAGTATTCTTCATTACCATCAATGGAAACATATTTAAAATAAAACATTGATTCTTTCTTGACACTTCCTTGACACTATCATCATATCATGTTCCTTTCCCTTGACCTGTGAAAAACATTTCAAAAAAACTTGGGATGAGCATAAAAAGCTCAGTAACGGATATAAAAATATGGAAAGGAAATATGGGTACATATATACATAAGAATGAAATCATACTTTACCCATAAAACATAAGCACTTTAACATACCTCATCAAATCATGAATAAATCATAGAAATCATAAGTCATAAAGGTAACTTGAGTCATTCATAACATTCTTACGTAGGGAGTAACCCACTTGGTTATGTTTGGAATACCCATCACAGTATATTCCCTAAATCTCTTCGGAGAAACCTTAACATTTCACTCCTTCGTGTTACCCAATGCATTGGAGAGCTATATCGGGCTCACCTGCCCTTAGTTTATCACGGAACCACCCGTCTTCATAATAATGCCCAAGAACCTCAACATAATCGTATCACATAAAACATGCATAAAGGAAAAATAACATTTCCACCTTTCAATCATAAGATATCAATAAAACACATTGATATAAAAACATTATGAAAACAATTTTCAATACCAAAATAAAAGAAAAGTAAAACATGGTATTTAATTTTCTTTTAAAAAAAGGTATGGCTTGTTGAGGAAGCCGAAACTCAAATAATGGTCACAGCGGCGGAGAAGTCGTTGTCGCCGCATACGTACGAAAAAAACATTCCCTTTTGTCGTTTAGTAAACGCTTCGTATAAAAAAAATTCCTTTTGAATAAACGTAAAATTCAAAGGGGTTTGTACACCGTATAAAAGAAGGTTGTGTATAAAACAAAATATGCCTCAATGAAAGGAGATTGAGACGAAGTCCCATACCTCGGGTCCGACTTGACTCGATCGTTCTTTAATGTACTGAATAATAAACTTGAGTTAATTTCTACTTTCTTAAGAACCTTTTTAAAGTTCATTATTCCTTTTATATCACTTATTACCATGTCATGAACACTATGCAATTATTTAAGTTAATAACGGTCATTTTAACGATCATTGGTACTTGAGTCAAAAATAAACCCTTTATAATTACAAGTTGTTCATGTATCCATTATATCCAGAATGGTATTCATGATGTATATATAATATATGTCATATATATCCAGTACATGCATGCATTTATAATATTACATAATCATTTAGAGGTAAGAAATGAAATGCACTGTTCACGGAGACGGTAAGCCGTACGTACGCATGAACGCTAATTTTATTTCTATTTCCTATTTTAAAGAATGGAATCATAATGATATAAAGGTATTCTATAATTACAGTATAATATCATATATAATATCATAGTTCCATCCTTTATACGTCCCACATATGGTATTTAACGAATCAAATCACTTTGAGGTGCGGTAGTCCGCACTTCCTTAAATGAAGATATCGCGTTTAACCATAATGGAAACCATAAAGGTATGCCCAAAATGAAAAATACAGAAGCTTAAGGAAAACATAAACATATTATATATCATATATAAATATAGTGACATCTTAATGGCCACCTTTGAAGGTGTTAAAAGAATGTTGAACAATCATCGTTTCAGGAGGCATAAATTCGCCATCCACGGAAATAGTATGTTTGTTAACCATTAGATGTAGGTGTGTGTAAGTGTATCTCTAATATTTATTATGACAACATTCTAATATATTTAAGATACTGGATTTGTTACAAAATAAAAGAATAAAAAGAGTTTAGGGGGTTGGAGAAGCAAAATCAAACAAAAGGACTCAAAAAAGACATTACCTTAAAATCGGGTAACTCTCTTAGATTTGAGCTCAAAGGATTCTTTGGGAAGACTTCTGCCCAAAGTGAGGCTTCAAGGAGTAATAAAGGGATGTGGAGAGACAAAATTGGCAGGGTTTGGCCGAGCCAAAGGCTTTGGGAGTGTGGGTAATGAGGTAGAGGTGGGGGCCTTTTATAAGAGGAGAGGAGGGGCACTCTTGGAAAGTAAAGTTAAGTTACTTTATTTTAAAATTATTTTCGGATTCAAAAGTTCCCACATTGATATAATTCGAGGATAAGGTGATATGGGTTCTAAATCCACTCATCCAATTGGGTTTGTCCATGTGTAGGTCTTAGATTTTACATTATCTTTCTGTTTTATTTAAATCATTAAATAATGAGGTCATCGCTACATCATCCTGATGTCATAAATAATTTAATTTATTTAATATCTAAAAATGATGTAGGAAATCTTTTTAGCTTTCTAATGAATATTTATAGTCAAAAATATGACTTGTATAACCCCATGTAAAAATTGTTTTAGTAAAATAACTCATGTTTGTATCATTTTTACTTTAACATTAAATAAAAAGTTATTTATGTCATTTACCAACCAAAGTGGCTCCATGGGGTCCACATGTTAACCCATGGCTTGTCTTGGTCGGCCATGACACATCCAATAAGGGTAGGACATGTGTCTAGGTCATTTCATTTTATTAAAACATTATTCTTACCTTAAACTACACTAATTACCTCTAATCACGATTAAAAACTTAATAAGTTACTATTCACCAAAAAATTATTATAATCTCATTGAACCACATTTTACTTCTTAATGACAACCATTTATGTCGGATTTTTGAAATTCAAACACAAATATGGAAAAATTTCATTTAAACGAAAAATCGGTTTTTATAAGTACCACTTAGTGGATTCACTATTCATCAAAAATTGAAGTTTTTCGGAAAATTACCAAAACTTCACCCTAAGATATATTTGATATTCCGAATTCAAAAATGAAGTCTATTTTACAAAATTCAAAACATATAAGTCACATTAATTAATTTAATAATTAATTCCCGCTGTCATGACAAATAGCGTGTTTTTATGAAACAATAAGTATCAAAAGATTGACACTAGTTTAAGTCCAATTTCAAAGTGAAATTGATTCCAATGACGACCATTGGATTAAATGGTAAAAATATATTCTAATTTCACTTCAAACCCAATTCAAAAGATAATCTAATAATATAAATAAATTAGATTAAAAAGCAGTTTTGATGTAAAATGCAGCATTTTTCACTATTTATTAAAAAATGAACATTGGCCTGAAAAATACCAAAAATTCAAACAAAGTAAATTTTGATGTCCCAATCATAAATAATAAGTTTATTTTGACAAACATAGCTTATAAAATTGTCAAAAGAAAGATTTAAAAATGGTTTTCCATAAAAAGGCAGTAAAACAATCTTTTAAAAATATTAGTGCATTCCATGCTTAAGATTGGATTTATTTTCATTTTAAGCCTCTAAAACACTATCTAATTCATTTATAGATATAGATAAAAATATCTATTATTCATTACTTACTTGGGATGTTACAACATATTTATTATTTTAATTAAGTGATCTATGGGACCTATATATCCCTACAAATTATTGTGTAATTAATTGTAAATCTTGAGATTGTAACAGGAAATAATTCTATGTTCTCTATCTTATATAAGATAAATGTGATAAGTCCTAATATGATAGTGTTTATAGTCAACCTTGGCCTAAGAAATTTTTTTCTATACATATGATGATTCCAATCACATTTGTGACATAATAATATGGTTCTAGAATAATTTATGATGACATTTCATTTTTATGATTCATGTTAATGTTTTCTTCTATAACTCATGTTTATAATCCAGGACTGTTTGTGTATGAACTTTGTATGTTATGATCATCATCACATAAAAATATTTATTATCATATACTTTAATAAATTAAATAATTGGTAACTTTCATGTTTACCCATATTGAACATGTGGGGTCACTCATTTGATATGTTTCCTTTCCAAAGGTTTTGAAATTTGTTAATGTATTTGTACTAAAGGGGAAGATCTTTTTGGGTTATTATAATGATCTGTCGTAGAATTAAAAGAATTTGAACCATGTTTCCAAAGTAACTAAAAAAATTAAGGTCAATGGGTATGTTTTCATATAACAAAATGAATATTAATATAAAAAGGATGGAATATCCATGTACTAAAATCATGGGTCATTATAGTTGGTATGAGAGAAAATGTTTAGTTAACTATTGGAAACTAGGATTAGAAAAAATTAGTGATATCCATCGATATATTTCTAATTATAAGTATAGGGATGGGTCTAAGGATAAGTCTATGTACATTTTAGAATCCCATGGTTTTTATAAAAATCTTGAATAACTAAACATTAAACTGAAGGTGTCATAGATTGAAAAATTATGTGTAATTTCCAATGATTTTGTTGTTTTACTATACTGATTAATGTTGTTAAAACTATTATTTTTTTTATTCAATGTTTGGAACCAAATAGAACTATGTTACTGATTAATGTGAGGTAAAATGCAATTATTTTCCACCAGAGAAACAGAATTTTATAAGGGAAGGAATGAAAAATCTTATTTTAATGCTCCCAGAATAGTCTCAATATATGAATCATGCTAGAATTAAAAGTGAGAATATGAAGTAACAACATTCTTTTGAGTCCTTTATAAGGAAATATCCACATTATTTATGTTTGTCCCTCGATCCACTACTGGCTGAGAAATGGATCAGTTCCACTAAAAAGATATTTTTATTTTATAAATTGTTTATAACATGAGAGGTTCATTTTGTATGCCTATTGTTTGAATGGTGAAACTAATAATTGATATAATCACATCAATAATAAAATCCAACAAGAGGAAATTGGATCCATGGAATGGGAAAATTTAATGAAATTATTTTTCTATAAGTACATTCCCAATATTCTTCGTATGAAAGTGAACAATGAATTCATTTAGTTAATAGAAAAGGGTGATTAATCTATTAGAACATATTATACAAATTTCAGAGTACTAATAAGGTATTTTTTTGAATTATTATGCATCATGAATGTATGATTTACTGATTTTTTAGTGGATAAAACCCAGATCTCTATAGGGATTCAGCCAAAAGTGACTTCTCTATCTACGATGAAATTATTCTATGTGATCTTATGGTGGAAATGGGAATTGGGGGTACCCACCATAACTAAGGATTTTATTAGAAAATAAATATCTATCCTCTTAAAACCTCAAATAAATCACATTGTGGATTGAAATTCAAACCATATACATGCTAAAAATGTTAGAAGAAATAATAGGGGAAGTGTTTTAATTGAAATGGGAGGTTCATTAAATATGGAATGGAGGGACAAAAATCTCACGAATATTGAATGATAATGAGTAGTAAGGTTAATTAAATAGAGGAAAATAGGATTACAACTATTGAACAACCCACAATTCAATGATTTATGTTTAATAAAATAATAATTATACTAACTAGTTCAAAAATCCAATGGTTAATGATGAAAATCAATGACAGAACCCTCTTAATTCCAATGAAAAATGAAATGTCATTAATTAACTATTTTAATGTAGATTATATAAATGAAGTGGTGAAATGATTGACAATTTATGTAATCAAATTCAAGAATAATTTTGGTATTAGTGATATTTATGGTATGAGGGAATAATTAATATTTATATATTGGTCCACTATGTTTTTACAATAGAATTTAAGAGAATGTGTGGAATGGTACTAGAAACCATGAAAATTTATTAACCATGTCAGGTTATATATTTTGATGCATAAACCAAAATATCTTCATGATATTTGGATAATGAAATATAGATATTTTATATTGTGATAAAAAAATTGGATAGTTTTGATGACCATGTGGGTGATAAGATTATACGGTGGTTTATGATGTCATGGTTGGGGTTTATAGGGGTTACAGATTTATGGTATATGGATAGATTTAATATTTTAATTATACATAGTTTCCCTAATTTTTAATGGTAATTCATGTTATTTTCATATTTCAATAGAATACATGATAATTATATTCACATGTTTGATGGGTGACATTTTTTGGGGAATTAATAATAAGTTTATTATTTATTGTTAATTACCTTCTTTATAAATATTTGGATTTTAATCTCTTGGAAATTTAAAAAAAATGTAGCTATTTCAGAAGTTTTTATGTTCAAATCGAGATGATTTTTTAGAGGTAATCTTTCCATTTGAGGGTTTATGCATATTGGATAACTTCTATTAACATTTTTTTGTGATGTTAACTAAATATAGATTCAATAATTTATCATTCAATTTATGGACCTCAAGATATGCTAATTCCTTAGTAATAAAAAATTCACCTCCTTATATTAGATTAAGTGATTATATGAAAATTTATCAAGGCAAAATGAATGGATAATATTGTTCTTATAAAATTTATTGAAATCAAGTATTTATAAACAATAAAGTTCTTTAACTCTAGGGAGAGGATATTGAAACAAAAAAATGGTATCCTGGTAGATTCTCTTCTGGTAAATCAAATAGTCCCTTAAATCAACATATATTTATGGCTTTGTAATTATTTATATACGCATAACCAAGTTCTCTATCATTCTCCATCGAAACATGATAGTAAGGCTTCTCTTCAATATCCATGTTTCTGCATTCCATTTATATAATCTTATGTGGAAACCCAATTGTGAGATAATTTGGGTAACCTTTATGTATACAACATTCCCTTTTCTAGGGAGTAAATTTATTCATTTTTTATAGGGGTTTTAATTAAACGAACATTCATGTATTAAAGATTTGATGACGCCAATGATTTTTTGGGGTGAAATTCATTTGAAGGGGGGTATAATGTAATAACCCGAGTTTTTATGAACCTTTTTTTCAATAAGAAAAATTTATTTTATGTCATGAGTTATATGCTACACAAGGTTATGCTTGTTCTACATGCAACATTAACATAGATTATGTGATAGGATACACTATGTTTCTACCAAACATCATTTTTTTATTGTAATTTTTTCATAAGGTTAAAATAACTTAGATGTTCGAATGCTATTTTAATTAGTATTTAATAATTTTTGAAGCTAAATTTTTAAATTAGATATAAAATTAATTAATTGGTGACAAATTAATTATAATTAATAATAATAACCCTTTTGAATATATAACAAAAATTTTTTTCAAAAAAAACAATTTAATTTTGAAAAAGATTATTTCATACCAATAAATAAACAAATAAATCATGTTAGAAATGTTTAATGGAATATATATTTAATCAATTTTTTTAATTTTATTCATATGTTATTTCTAAGATGTATATAAGAACAAATCCAATATTACCAATAAAAGAAGTAGGTTCTAAAATATTCATTTTTTCACCATTTGGTTGTGCACTTGCATAAATCATATTGATGAAACATTTAATAATTATATTTGAAAAAATAAAATTATTATTTTACAAATAAATATGAAAATTTACTTCAGTTTAATTCTAGTATTTTTCTCATAATTTTCATGTTTTGATGAATACTAAACAAAACTAAATTTTAATTGAAAACATGTTTTTCATTGAAATAATTTATAAAGTAAAATTATATTTTTTATAGATTTTAAAGTATAATTAGAATATTTTTTAATAATTAATCCAATTTAGGTAAGTGGAATCAATTTCACATTAAAATTAGATATAAAAACATTCCAAACATATAATCATTTTATACTTCGAAAACTCTTTGTTTCGTCCTATCTTTGGGATTAATGTTTATTAAATTTATTCAATTATGTGAAATGAATTTGTAAAAATGGATTACATATTTGGAATTATATAGTCCATTGATATTAATTAGTCCCATTTTGTTTATGTACAATATTAATAAAATATTTTATAGTTTTTATTACCACAATTAAGGGTAAATCAGGTAAATTGAGGGTAAAAAATAATTTAATTAATATTAGAAAAGTACACTAAAAATATCCCAAATGTTTCTGAATGAATTTAATTAGAAATGTAAACCATAATTATTAAAATTGAATTATTAAATGGAAACTTTTCTAGTAAAATGACTAGGATTTTATTAAAATCACTGATAGTGAAAAAATATCACACACTAATTTTTAGTAAGTATACTTTTTAAATATGTGGTCAAATTAAAGATACGATCGGCAATATATAATCTTATGAAATATATGAGGTTTAAATAAATCATTAACAATTTCTAAATCAATTAATATATAAGTATCTGAAATAATTATATGGTGATGATATAATAATTATTCCATTGATCAAACAATCTATTAAATGTTATTATAAATAATAAAATAAATATATTTTGAATTATTTATGGTTATACACAGATTTTATAGATCAATATGACATATTATGAGTGTGTTAAATTAATAATTTGGAAGGTATATTTCGGTATTCAATTTCTTAATGTCAATGTAAATAATAATAAAAAAATTAATATTAATGATATTTATGAAACTAATATTTCATTAATTTAGTAAAAAACTACAAATGAACCTAAATATTGAAAAATGTGATATATTTTTTATAAAACATGAAAACAATTTAGCCATTTATCTTTCAATTTACACCATATAGGTAAAAATATCCTCCTATAATTATTGAAAATGTTGTTACTATAGTTAATAATAAAATATGTTTACTAAGGGTTAATCAAATTATAAGGATAAAAATAATATAAAACCTTTATAAAATATATATTATAATTATATTAAATCCCTTTATTATATTATCATAAAATAAAATTGTTTTTGGAGCTATTTGTGTGGATATTTAATTTATTATAAATTAATATTTTTTAAGATTCCAAACATGCCCTCCAACTTCATTTCAAAAGGGAACCTCCTTTCTCATCTCATTTCACCACGTTATCTTATATATCAACCAAAATATATAAAATTAAATTTTAAAATTCCTTATCTAAGTTATTGATTTTTTCCCCAAAATTACAAACTCGTATGTCCTTATAAGAGATATAATGTAGTAGTTTTGAAGGACAGGTAATCGGCCTAATAAATAAATAACTTTTTCTACTATTTATACCTCCTATAAATCTATGATTTATATCATAAAATAAAAATTTCATAATACTAAATATTATTATGTTTTATTGTGATTATGAAAACACCACTTTACAACCTTTTTTAGTCAGATCAATAAGTGAAACTGTTGCTTGTGCATGTGTACAACTTGCTATCTATATGTAGTGACACAATTAAATTTTAATAACCATATTTTTTAATGTGAATTATGATGGGTTTTATTTTTATAAATAATATATATTACATCCTTATACTTTTATAATTATAATATAATATATATCTTCTACCAGCTACACTTTTTAGAAATGCTAACGTCGCCTGTGCGTATATATGGCATACCATCTCAATGACGTGATGTGATTTATATTTCATATATATTTCACATGGATAGTAATAAAGATTAGTTTAATGAATATATATGATATAAATAACAAATAAATTATTTTTAGAGTGATAATTTATCATATACTTTTATTTATATTAATTTGAAAAGAAAATGAAAACAATGGTCATGCGTACGTTCACCCTACTCTCTCTATGAATGGGGAATTTTATCTTAACATTTTATAAATTATTATAAATACATATATAATAAATATATATTATGTTTATATCATGTATTAAAATCAATATAGATGAAATCCCAATATAATTTAGGGGACAAAAAATATAACTAATCCAAACGCATGTGAAAAATAATGGGTTTATTACTTGAAATGTAACTTTAACATTAAATTGTTGATAAATATATAATAGAAGCCCACAAGTAAATCATATATCATTTAATAAAATTTAATAAGTTTTGTTAATATAAATATAATAATCTTATTTTTGTTCTGTAAGAGGTTTTCATGTGTATAATCAGAGTCAATAATTAAAATTTTTGAATTTCATCTCACCTGTAAGATATCTGAGATAAAATACCTATTCACCACTCTTTTTTTTGTGATATATTTACAAACATATGACATCTTATATAATTAATTTACATTCTTAATGGTATTATATGTTTCAATTTATTTTATTCTTTCATGGATCTCATGATTATAATGTTCCTCAATTAGTAAGGTGCATTTGTCCTACTTATATTTTTATGGGACAAAAGCCTCATACAGAACATATTTATTCTTTATGGTTTATATATGGACCATAAATTTATTTTATAAGTCTTATAATAAAAATTATGGTATTTTAATATCGATATAATTTTTTTTATTTAATGGGTAATATGATTCTACCAATTATAAAATGTATGGGTTTATTTGGAAATCTCATCAACATTCAAGATTGTTTAATTTTAAATCTCTGTTGAAGTATATTTATCATTCATGTACGTGTTTCTAAATCTTTTTTCAAAATGTTTTTTAATATTTCCATTTAAGAATTTCATTTTATTTTTACCAATGTTTTACTTTTTACTAAACGGATTGAAAGTAATCTTTTTTTCCCATTTTTTATATGAAATAGTTTGTGACATTTTGATAAAATTAAGAATGTAATTTTTTTAACATATACGGTAAGAAAAATTTATCTTCCACCATGAATCATTAATTCCATGAATATTATATTATAATCCTATGACTATATTTAAAAGGAAAATTGTTTCTTTTATATTTTTTTTCTCTTCAAAAATGATTTTATAAATGAATGGAAATTTTCCTCAAGAATCATTTTAAGTAAAATTTCAAAATTCATTTTCTATCTAATATGACATTAGGTGATGTTAAATTTTATTTACTAGGGATATGAACCATGTATACCATTCTTCTTACTTCTTTTAATGGTTACTCATTATGAAGGGAATATATTTATGAAACTTTTTTCTTTTCAATGTGTCAGGTTGTGATGATGTTTTTATGAAAATCATTTCTTCAACTGGGTTCTGATGTGACAATTTTTTTATGCTTGTATGATACACACAAGACTTGTTTTTATAAATTGATGGGTGATGCCTATATCTCCTTCCAATTAACTAGTTAATAAATTAGATTTGGTCAGATATTTATGGGATACAAGTTGACGATTCGATCCATGATGGGAAATAAGTAGGTATGCTTCATCCTTTAAGGTAAATAGTTGATAAGGCCTAGTCTGAGAATCCTTGTATTTAACCATTATATATGACATGTATTCAATTATAATTATGATTCCACACATATTTATGACTTTAACATATTGTTAAATAATTATTTATGATAAAGGTTTATTTTTATGATTCATGTTAATTTTTTATGCCATAACTCATGTTTATGATCTACGATAGGTTGGGAGAGAAATTTGTATGTTATTATCATGATAACATACCCATATTTCTTATATTATTATTTCATAAGATAAAAAATTTGCATCTTCTATGTTTACCCTTAATGATCATCTAATCTAACCCTTTTCTTATGTTTTCATTTTATAGATTATGAATAAATGATTTATATAATGGTACTAAAGGGTAAGATCATTATGTGATATGTCGAAGATATTTCACCAAATTTGAAGACTATGTTGGATGTATCAACATGAACTAAACAATTACATTCCTCAGGTATCTATTTATGTAATTTAATGAATAAATATCAAAAAAAGATGGAATATCCATGTCTAAAAACATTGAGTCATTATAAGATAAGAGTAAGTGGCATTCTTTATTAATTTGAGACAGACAAAGATTGAAATCCCAATGAACTAAAGAGTGTAATAGTTTATTAAAATCAAATTACCTACATGAAACCTATATTGACGGTTATATAAAGTGGTAGATATCATGAATCAGTAATAACGATCAATGTGGCTTTGTAAATAATTGAGAAGACACACAATTTTTAAATAATAAACATTGAGTGAAATGAATCCATATATAATATCATATGGAAAATATCATTGAAAATATTAACTAAATTCTCAATACATTAAAATTATTAATTACTTGAAATCATGTCTCACACACATACAAACCTATACTTTCAAGGACTATCATCTAGACAGTTTAAATCTACGAGTAAAAACCCATTTATTTTGGATAATTAATTTTTCCTATGAGAACTATTGTTGTATTGAGGGGATATATAAATTTTAGGCCCTAAAAATCTATTAATGTCCAAATAATTCCTCATATATTGAATTATTGATTTAATTCACGATCAATATGCCTTATGGTCATATATCTTTATTAAGTAAAGGATATAGATTTATCAATATTTCCCCACATTAATCAAATAAATTTAAAAGATAAAACTCTATGTACAAAATGGTATGCATTTTAGGATATAATCATATCCATGATAAATTAATATTTATATTTATTAAAAATTTAATTTTTAATGAAATCTTATTACAATAATGTTGTTTTTTCAATAAAAGGTAAACAATAATAAAATAATGTGTCTTTATTAATAACTTTTATCACCTACTAATTTCCATATCAAACCACATTTGTTAAAATAATTTATCTGGGAACATAAAATATAATGAATAATTAATTAATAATGATATTACACATCTAAGGGGGAGTATATACAATATCTAAAAGAATCATAGTTTATAACTTTATGATATGCCTCAATAAAATTATATTGAGATGAAATATCTTACCTTATGCTTCATTTTGGTTGAACAACCTTTAAACATATCTATAAATGATTTAATCGTGTTGTTAAATTATAGACTAATATTATTATAATTTATAATTTTACATATTTTTATTTTATAATTTAATTTTACATTTTTTACAACAATATATATTATGTTTCATTGTTTTATGCGTTCGTTGCTTTGTTTATTGAGTACATTTTGACTTTTTTATTTTTTTTACTATTGTTTTGATCATTATTTAATCATATCCATAATTTAATATAGAATTTAAATATAATATATATATATTGTGTGTGTGTATATATATATAACTATAGTAATCAAAAAAATTTGGGGATGAGAAATGAAATACAATGTTCTTGGAGATGGTAGGTCTACGTACACAAGAATATTGTTTCCATTTCCATGTAGTATTGATTGAAAGAAATGTAAATGATATATTTATATATGTGTGTGTTCAATTTCATTCCTTCATAATTTTTATTTAATATATATCACAAAATACTAATAAAATTATACATAATACATTACTTGTAAAGAATAAATGAATCATATCGCTTCTCAAGGTGCTCGTATGTCATACATGTGAACAACATTATCATATTTCCAAAAAAAGAAATAATTAAATAATTTGTAATATAATATTTAAAATAGAATAAAAACATCATAAGTATCATAAACATCATATATAAACACTATTTACATCATTATTTCTAATCTACATAGGAGGTAATGGAAAAATAGATGACATCGGTTCATCAGGCAGTAGTCCTCCATACAGATGAATGATGATTTCATAACCCATTTGATAAAATTTTGTGTGGTTATTTTTTTAAAAATAACATAAAAACATATATTTATATTTAAAAAAATTTTATAATCATTATAAATAATTAATTGAAGGATGTGGATAATTAAATAAAATAAAAATTACATTAGAATAACATTACATCTTCTTTGGGTATGCTCCTTAGGTTTCTTGTAATTACTTATTAAGTTTACATTATTATCAAAATAATTCTTATAATATTTGTTAAGGTAATTTTATAAGTTATTTCAGCTTCTTTGGTTTATACCAATAGATTTTTATGGTTTAAAGACAAGGGAATAGTATATGTCCTTTTACAAGGGAGGTTAGTGGCATTTTTTTGATTTTTTGAAGATAAAGAATTCTACCCTTATTATTTAAATGAAATGTGACTGCAATAATGAAAAGATATCTAAAATATATTTTATATGGTCTAAATAGGTACATAAACTGTATTTTTTAAAAGTTTTTATGTCGTTTGGCTTCTTTAGAATAAATTTTAGTCCCTTGAAAAACATGTTTTTCTCTTAATTTTTTTAATTAATTTTTTCATTGTTCATGAATTATTTAGGTAAAAAATTATTTTCACCTTATTAGAAAATATAAATAATTTTTATTCCAAATTTGGAATAAATTTTTCAAAATTAAAACATAATATTTAGCCGAACTAAATTTGAAATTAATCTCGTAGATGGCATGAGAAATAACGTTATTAATGTGAAAACATTCAAATGGTTATTTCGTTTATATATATATATTAAATATAAAAATCTCTCGAATTAAATAATATGGATTAATAGATTTAAAAGTTATCTATTTTTACTTTATATTAAATTAAAAATATAATTTATGTTATAAATTATTTAGATGGAAGACGGGTTTGAATTAAAATTCAATATTTTGCAGTATTCATCAAAAAATGAAACTTCTCCGAAAAATACCAAAAATTAAAAACATGATAGTTTTCAAATTAAACATAATCTAGTGAAACATAGTTTTTCAAATGAAATAAATATGATTATCAAAAATTAGTTTTAAAAAATTACTTCATTAAAAGGTAAAATAACTATGTTTAGAAAAATACATAAATTTATGGGTGTAATTGGATTTATTCTTACCTTATGCATATATAATATATTTGATGACATAAATAAATGAATATATATATATATCATTAAAATAATTAACCAATATTAATTTAATTTATTAATTGATATAAAACACCAATATTAACATAAAATAGTTTTCTTTTCAGAAAAAGATTTCATTTTATTTCTAAAAGGGTTTTATAACATTCATTTTAACATCTATGTGATTATTATCATAAGTTAATTCATAATATTTATAACCATGAATTTAAAATCTAGGTGGTAATGATTATTTTATATTTTAATATTAATGGTATTAAGTAAACTATTGTCTCACGTGTAACAAAAACCCTTAATGAATGTCATTGTTTTGTGTAATTAACGCTAACTCTGTATTGTGTTCAAAGAAATTTATAAATAAAAATAAAAATATTATAAAATTAATTTATTTTATTGTATTGGGGTTTTAAATTCTTCACCCCTATAAAGATTTCAACATCTAATGTTTTTGCATATTACCTTCTAAAAATACGAGGTTAGTTTTTCTTCATAATATTCCATGGATCCCATGTTGCTTCCTACATTTGGTGATACCTCTAGAGAGCCATTACGAGTAATGTCATTTATTTCCCCAAAATTTTCTCTCTACTATAATGAATCTATATGGTTTCATTACAGTAATATATATTATGTTCCAACTCTATCTTATGATACATGAGCACATGTATCAGTTCTTGATTGTACTTTATAAATAAGGATATGGAAAACACACCATGTATTGTTGAGAGATTTTACAGATTTTCCAAATTATAAGAAACAACCATAATTATGTCTATATTTTCAAAGGATCTGATGTATCAGGGGATTATCTTACCTTCCTTACCAAACCATATAACACCTTTCCAGGGATAAACATTAAAGAAAACTTGATCTCCTAATTGAAATTCAAAATCATTCCATTTATTATAAGAATAACACTTTTCCCTAATTTGATGTTATTTACTGTGATTCTATCTATCCATTACATTTTTTGGTCTTTTTAATATGTTATGGGATTCAAAGATTCCTCTCACAAAACATATCCCAAATATTTTAGTGTGACATATCTTTCCATATAATGCTTTACATGGTGCAATTTGAATACATGAATGGGAACTGTTGTTATAATAAAAATATAATAAAGGAAAATAAAAATTCCACATACCAAGAATGTAGAGTAAGCATGAAATCAACATGTCTTCAATTGTTCTAATTGGTCATTCGGACCATATAATAGGGTGAGGATTGAATGATGTTCTCAAATGATCCTCAATATCAAGAGTCGTCTCAAGAAACATAATTTTTTATTTAAATTAGGGATCTATATTAGATACAATTGATATAGGTGCAACATGAAGTCTCAAAACATCATTAATATCGATCCTTTCCAGGAAATCAAGAGGTAAATGTTTTTTATAGCATTTAAATTTGAATATTTTTTATGCGATCAATGATAACCCATATTCGATCATTCTTTCTACGAATATTTTGTATTCCCATAAAAGCATCCATTGTAATATCATACCATTTAAACATATGAACAAGAATGTGTTGCATGAACCCTCTTTGATGCTGACTCACAACTTTAACTTGTTGACAAACCAAATATATTGACACATAATAGGAAATTTTTTATTTCTTTTTGTCCCATTAAAAATGATCATTCAAATACGTAGATATTTTCCACCTCAATGGAAGATAGTGAAATTTGAGGTCTGAGTTTCAACTGAAAATTTTATTTTTATATCAAGTATAGATGGAAAATTCGATCTATTACAAAACATTAGAGCACCATCTTTACAAATGATTTTTTATAATTTTACATCATTCATATATTTAGTATTCTTCTAAATGTTATCATTATCATTTAGATAAATCTTTATCTCCTCAAATAAAAATAATTTTTAAATCATTTTAAAGATTATTGATTTCACCCCTTCCACATAAACTCCAATATCTATATTTAATAGATATGTTTACGTAGGATTCTAGTCAATCCTTATTTGGGATAGAACTATATTATACTTACAAATAAATTCATCTTATACCTTGTTTTATTTTCATGGGTGGTAGTTTATTATGAAATCATAATCATTGAGTAACTTGAGAAATCTATTTTGCATCATATCAAAATAATTCTATAAAATGATGTATTTCAGAGTTTTATGATCCTTGTATATCTCACATCTTCAACCATCAAGAAAATTTTTCCATGTATTCGAATAAAATAACATGGTTACAAACTCAAGATCATGGAATGGATGGTTAAATTCATTAATCTTCAAATTCCTTGGTTTATATGCGATAATTTTATCATTTTTACATAGTACACAACCACATACCTTGTTTTATGCATCACTCTATATCAAAAACCCATCACTTCTTAATGTTATAGTCAAAATAGAAGCAACGACCTTTATCCACATTAGGTTTCCAAATAATTATTAAAAATCCATAATAAAAACAAACTAAACCACTTTAAATGTAATCTTGGTTAAAAGGTTATCCAATTGAAAAAAAATTGAATGAATCACAAATTATAACTTATCAAAAAAATTAAACTACATACCTCAATTATGTTCATTGTTCTAGGAAATTAATTTACAATATTTTTATTTATTGGATCAACTATGACTCCCTTTATAGAGACAACATAGACATGGAAATAAAATTCCAAAATAAAAAAATCATACATACAAAAAATTTCCTAAATAATTGTTTCCTTCTAAGAGTCTCAATAATGGTCATAATGTAATTCTTAGGATCCACATAGATTTTAGAATACACCAATATATCATAAATTAATACCAAAAAAACATCAGTATATTCCATGAATACTTTTTTCATTGTATCCATAAAAATAGAGGGATCATTAGTCAATCCAAATTGATTTACTATAAACTCATAATGTCCATAAATCATCTAAAATATGTAATTGGAATATATTCTTCCATTACACATAATTGGTTATTCCATGAATGATTATTAGTCTTTGAATAATATTGGGATCCATGTATTTGATCAAATAAGTCATTAATACGAGGTATAGGATACATGTTCTTCTTATTTCATAGATAGGATCAATGTGTCACAGAGTGGGGGGTGAATTCATTTATATATTTCTCTTATAAGTTTCTTTTATTTTGAAACAACCATCACATCCTATTAACGATTTATCACTTTTCTGAAAATAGAACAATGAAACATCCACATAAAAACATTTTATGATAAGGATAACTACTAAAACATAGTTGCTACATTTTTTTTTGGTATGGAAAGAATACAATACCACACAACCCATAAGAAATTTTTTTTTTTGTTGACAAAAACCAGTAGGATATAACCATACACTTGTCTAGCACTAGGTTGGATACAAAAGTGAATTTTCTTCGTCTAGATCAAATTATGTGTCTCAAGTTTGGGTATGATATTTAAAAATATTAACCAGTTACTTTCAAACATGAAACTATAGTAACATAACACATTAAATTATATAATTTTCAATAAAATTCTTCACCTTCTAACACAGCTGTAGGTAAGAACCACTCAACACATTGTAATGATAGATAGTTTGATATCCCAATCTGATTCGTCATTTCAATTGCTCAGTATAGAAATATAAGTACACCAAAATACTTCTGAATCAATTCTAAACTACTTATGCCTCATTCCATAAATATTAGTGCAATTTATCAGTCCGTTGACCTGGTCCAAAGTGATAATCCCAACATATCATCCTTCTTCTATCTAAAAGAATTCATCAGTATCTTTCTATCCATAAAAATTACTATTTAAAATTTTATAAATTCTATCTATTTTTCCATACAGGAATAATGATATGATTTTTCATAAATTAACATCTACTCTCTTCCTTTTAGAGGTGCGTCAAAAGTGATTTAGGTGGGAATATGAAATGTTATCTATCTTAGCCCTGTTCCATGTAAAATCAATTCCTAATTCTTTTCAGATCCATGTTTTATTTCATTATAAAATATCCTCCCTTATTAATTCTTCATTAAACATCTCTAATCTTGTGGAATCTTTATATCTCTTCAATATTTCTATCCATTATTCGGTATTATTACAATTTTCATTCTCATTTATTCATTATGATGAAGACATTTGTTAACTCCAATTTTCTTGACCAATTTTATAATATATGGGAACTAAATAATTATGTGTATGATGACCATGTTTAATCATAAAACATTGAAACCATTATTCCATACACATATTCTAAAAATCTAAAATATCAGCACTTCTTAACTATAATTCAACCGCTTAAATACCCCCTTGACAAAATCTTTTGAAAAACCCTTAAAAATAACATCACGATCCCCTTTTAAAAAACATTTAACAAAAATTAAATCATTTCATATTTTATTCAAATGTTCATCAAATTCCTCATACTGATGATACCACGTATGATGAAGTATCATTTCCAGACCATGTCTGGTGAATCGGTCTCTTACTCACTCCAACGGATTAGTGTCACCTCCAGTACAACAAGTTGGAATGACAATTTTTTATGACTCTTGATCCGATTAAATAAAACCAACCTATTTTTTAAGAAAATGGTTTACAATATTGATGAACTTTATCCTGTTGATTGGTCTTGTTGCATTAGTCAAAACAACTCACAATAATTTCATTCACAAGTCCCAAAAATTTGTACAAACACCTCTATATTAAAAATCTATTACGCAGTTCAATTAGTGGAACACTATGTCTAATATAAGGTTCTAGTAGTGAATTATTTCATACATTTTTCATTTGTTGAACGATCCTTATGAAATGAAAATCTGGTAAATTAGATATTCTAATGGATCAAAAAATATGATGGATTGGTCAGTTAGTTCTTAAGAAAAACATGAAATTCATCAACTTTAAAATTGTAAATCAAATATAACATTGACCAAAAAAATCCATCATTCAAAAGATTTTTTTGAATATTATTTTATTTTGGTATATTGGTCTAACTGGAAACAAACATATTCATGTTCTAACATTTCCAAAAAAACATCCCAGCTAGCAAACAATTCTGCGTATAAGGATCTCACATCGACTAACTCAGACCAAAAAACATTTTCTTTTATCATTCAAAATTTTGATCTTTTGTCATGACTTATTTAGGACTTTGAGAACATTAGAATCAGTATAGCATCATTTGAATTAAATTGGAATATATTTTGACAATCTATACTTCTATCTCCCAATTTATTTACAATCAAACATCGAACTGATTTGTAGAACTTTTTATCCCCATCTCCTTCATAAGGTTTTCTTCACAGGTTCTTCAGTCTACGTATGATTATCAATAAATCACTAAAGAAAAATTTCCATCATATTTACTTTGGACACATTAAAAATTCAATACTTTTCCACATTCTAATTCAAACATTAATTCTAGACATAATGTGAATCTGATGAAATTATTCTCCTCAAAAACTTCTTCACCACATGACGGACTTTAATAATCACTTTCTGTGTGCAATTCTTAAGAATTTTTTTCTAATATACTGATTATAAATAAACCTTTAAAAGTTTTACTATATTAATCAAAACAAATAGAGTGAATTAATTTCATTTCTTGTCCACAAAATACAAAACATTCAGCAAAATATTCATCCAGATTCCAAAAAACAAAATCTTGCCAACTTGGTCAAAATAATCTCCCCAAATGGATTTTTTTCAACTAATAAATCACATGAATTTGTAACGTTAGGATATTTATATCTTAAAAATGAGACCTAAGAAAATGTGAGATGATTTAATATAGGATACAATAATCATTAATAGTAAAACCATTTTGTCCAAAAGTATTAATTCATGAAAATTATTACTCTTTTCTTCATGTATTAATTTACATCATATAAATATTTATAAAAAATATTTCCAACAACCACTCAAACCAAATTTTAGAATATATAACACACTTTCGTTTTATATTAAAAATATACCCACAACACCGCCTATATACATGATTTTATTCAATATTTAGCAAATATAAATGAATATATTTATGAAACAAATATACATCTTAGAAACACTATCCATAGAATAAAATGAGATATGGGAAACAAGACATACCTCAACTATAGGGAGAATATGTATGGATGCCCATGTCCAACCTCATTTTAAAAAGTTTTTTCTTTAGTAAAATTATTCTAAAAATGTTAGCAAAATGTATCAATGTTGGAACATACTCACTTTTCAATTAAGTATTATCCAAATGCTCTTTACTGAAATTAAATTTGATATCAATATTATTTAAAGGAGACTATTTTACCCTATTTCTTTTAATATTGAGTACACTTTGATTATCAAACCCTAAGAGTAAGGGTAACATTAATTTGACAAATATTTCTTCTAACAGATTCTCCATCAACATATGTAGGAAATCATATTATATGGTGGAAACATAATCAACCGCATCCATTCTAAGAGCTAATATATATAGTTTTTTAGTATAAAAAACAAAAAACTTACCAATATTGAAAACTGCACCTGATGAGGATCTTTTATCATCAAAATTTCCTACCCAGTCATCTTATAAATACCCAAACAAGTCAATACATTATTAACTATCATATGTGATTTTGAAATCTTTTGTGACTTTGATATATCTCAGAATTATTTTTCCATCCAATAGTTTGGATTATTTTGGACCACTCTAAAATATTTCACATAATGTAAAAACATAAACAATGTTTTGTCTTCAGCAATTCAAATACCTCAAACATTCATTAACCTTCAGAAACTCTATAGATTCATCTTCTTTACCTTATCCATCTTTAGAAAAAATTGTTCTTACAAAATATGTTGTGGATACTAGTTTCTAAATTTTCATTCCAAATATTTTAAGATTATACATAGTATATGTTTCTAGAGGAATAAATATGGTTTTATTCTTTTGTGATATTTTTAACCAAAAAAATTTGTTTCATTTTACAAATAATGGAAATTTCAAACAAATTTTTCATCCCTTCACTAAACCACTAACACGATCTTTCATAATTCCCATTAAAGATAATATTATCAAAATGAATAATTATAATGAGGAAAAATTACGGAATTTCTATGATGTAAGTATTATTATCAATACTTCATTTTGTAAAATGCATTTTTCTAAAGCACGTATGAAATTTGAAATACCATTCCCCAGATCTTGATTTATCCCATGAAATGTTTATTTCAATTTATACACATAACATTCATCTTTCCAAACAAAAAATCAACATGGATATTCAATATAATCATTATCCTCAAGATAACCATTCAAAAATAATGATTACACATCTATATAAAAATTTTATACCTTCATTGGGAAGTAATAAAAAGAAATATTCAAATTTTTTCTAAACATGCCACCAAAAAAACTTTCATAAAATTAAATTTCAACTATCTATGAGTAACGATTAAACAATAATCCGGATTTTTTCTTATCACTTTATCATCATCATTCAAATAGTAATAGAACACCTAAATTTGTACAAATAGAAATTTTTCATTTACATGCAGTATGGGTTTCCAAGTATCATTCTTCTTAATCTTATCAAACACTTCATTCAAAACATGATCCCATTATAGATTCTCAAATTATCAGTCACATCTTTCAACTCGACTTTTGAATATAAATTGGTTTGTTTAATAGATTTCTGTGTTATTATGGTTTGAAATTTTTTATGTTGATCACTAATTAGCTTTTGAAATTTTACTTTATTCTTCATCAAGGGATGTGTTTGTTGATATTTTTCCCTTATCACTAGAAAAAGATAATTCTAAATATTCTTCTAGAGTAGGATTATAATTTTTTTTATGCTTATCTGAAGTTTTTACAAAAATTGATTCATCATGTTCATCTTTCATATCTATGTGACTTTTCTGGAATCTTCATCGGCCTTTTCAATAACATTTACTTCAATAGAGTAAACTAATATTCTTTTATCTATGTTGAAAAATTATTATCCTCTTTATTCTATAGAATATCAAATAAAAATTACATATTCACCTCAATTTTCAAACATTATAGGGATTCTAACTTTTTTTTAATGGTTTATAGAATCCAAAAACCTTTTATGAGTTTAAAACATGTATTTTTGTCATTAAAAAATTCATGTGGTGTCATATATAAACATTGTCTATAGAGACATCAGTTTTGAATATAAAAAGATTTGGTTAGGGACCACCACTAAATGTGAAGAGAGGTACTATGTTCAATTTACACAGTTTATAACATTTCAACTGAACATCTATTTTTTCTTTAAAAACACAGTTTTTAAGGAGTTTATGGTGTACTAATCGCATACTGAATTCCACGACTCTCAGGGTAACATTTTGACTCTTCTTTTTTTATTCACCATTATTGTCTACTCCCAACTTCATTACTAAATAAAAGCATTCCTTCATAGCTTCCCTCTTGAAACTAATAATCATTTTACAAGAATCTGACATGTGGTTCATATATATAATACAAGAAACGCGATTGATTTAATCAATTAATGTTATGATGTACTTATTGACATGATTTAATCATTTGATCGTAGGTCCATAGATATCTGAATGAATTTTTTCAAGGGGACATTTTGAAAAGATATCAACTTTCTTATGAAATTTTTTTAATATTTCATTTTTTAAAAATTTGGAAATAATAATAACTTCTTATTAACATATCAAGAACTCTATAGACAGTTTACCACTCTAATATCATTATCATGTTTATATGATAGAAGATTCATAGACTTTTATGTCACAACTAAGTCTATTATTTCATACTTTTGTAACAAGAGTTTGGAACCTTAAAAAATGGAACAAGATTACTTATGTATGTTGGAATATTTTAACTATCATTCTTACTTCATATAATTTCTCAATAAACCCATATATTATGGAAATGATTTTTTTCCTTTAATCAAAATGTTTTGAAACAGTTAGTATGTTATGTTTCATCCTATAAAAAACATTTATATATTATACATTTACTTTTATTCCACAATAATACCATATCAATATTCTTGGATTCTGATGGATTCCTCATTCCCAACATTCAAGGTTCCTCCTGTAATGTTTTTCACATTAGGAAAAAAAAGTTATTTCTTCTATAATATGAGTAGAAGATTCATTATCCATGATCCAATCCCTTTCTCATTTTAAAGTATTGTGAGCGGCTTCTAAAACAAGTGCTTTTTTTTCCTTAATATTTTATAACGTATGACTTCTAATAGTTTATATAAACATTTTCAGTGATGTTAACTAAATAATGCATCCATTTGAGAGATTACAAGGTTACTTAAATGTTTCACAATTATTTTCCAAATGATGAAATCTAATTACAACTTTCACACCAACCAAATCTTGTTTTTTCAAAACATCAATCTAAATATTTTTTATATGGGAGGATTATATCCCATTAAAATTTTTATTTCTCTAATTTGTGGAAAATATTTAATTCTTGATTAAACCAAGGAACATTTTCTTTGTTCTAGAATCCACCACAATACTAAAAGAATCCATAGAATAAATATTATGATATGTAGTTATGAATTATTTTAGAAAACATGTTTTCATTAATATTAGAAATTGGATTAGTCCTAATGTATAATTTCTAAACTGAGACATTATTAATCATCTTGGTTTTATTTTCAGCCTTATTGAAACCAAAATATGTATGGATTTTTCTTTGAATCCTAATTTTAATAACATTTTGGCTTGTCCTTTTTTTAATTTGGGATATATCAATAAATTTCTCAACTTTATTATTCTCATAATAAATCTCAACATTATTATTAACCATTGAAGTTAAAATTTTAAACTTATCAGGTTCACCTTTCTAGAAATGTTAACAACTTTATGGACTTAGTTCAAAAAACTTATTACCCACATACTCATATTTAGAATGTTTTTTTGAACAACATCCAGTTATTATTCATTTAATTTAATATTATCTTTAATATGTTTATTCTGATTATTTTCTTCTTAAATTAATTTATTCATATCGAAAACATATTTTTTCAATTTACCATTCTCATTAGGAAAAAATTATTGATTATTTATAGAAGAAATTTTATGTTTTTATTTCCTGATTTCCTTATCGTACCTCCTAATATTTTTAATACATTATTTCAATTCTTCTTCTACATGAAATTCAAATCGTGTTTCTTCTTCAGAACAGCTAATGATGGACTCTTCATTCGAAACTGTTTCAATGAACCTATTCTCTCAATAATTCTTAGTGGAATTTTAATTTTCAGATTCATATTCTATTTCTTCATTATCATCAAACAAAAATTCTTCTAATTTAGAATTTTGATAATTTTTTATCTTTCCCATCCGAATAAGATTAATCTTTTTGTCCTTATTCCTTCCACAATCTTCTCTACTTTTGATATGTATAACACTATTTTCATCATTCTTTCATCAAGGAAGTTTTTAAAATAGTTCCCAATAGCTCCATATTGAAATAATTTTAATAGAATATTACCTTTAAAATTTATTTACCTTTCTTCATATTTTTATAAAACAATGATAAAAAAATTCAATAAATTTTTTACATACCTTATTTTCATAATTATAATTTCCATATTCTTGTTCATAAACAATATTCTTTAGATTTATTTTATCACATCTATGAAAGAAAATTTTCTATGAAATTTTGTTTTTCTATAAATAATATTCTTCGTTATTATTTGTTAAGTGATGAGAGTATATTGAAAATCATCCATAGATAATGTTTCTAGATCTCTATCATCTATTGAGGAAACTTTGGAATTAAATTTTATGGGAAGAATTATTAATATATTTTTACCAATAGTAGAATCATCTGAATTTTCACCATAACTTCTAATGGTTCTATAATTTCATTCACCCTAGTAATGAATTCACCAACAGATTTATACTCACCCATCTTAATACCTTCATACATCATCCTTCACATTTGTAAATTTTCTTTCTTCAACTTTTTATTTCCTTCAAAAATTCTATTCAAATTATTACAAATACCTTTAGTAATAGAAACAACCATTAACTCATAGAAACCCACATTCAAAATTTGATGAGAGAAAGAATTTATATCCCTTTAATCATTCCCAAGATTATTCTTGTGAACAGATGTATGAGTAAGGTTTTCTTAAATAAGAATAAATGTGTGTATTGTAGCCACATGAACATCATACCAAATATTCATAATATAAGGAAACATCCTATCATTCAATTTATGATAGTTATTTATAATGATTTTTTTTAGGGTGCTCATCCATATGTTGAGGACGCACTGATTATTGCCTCACATTCATGCTTTCCAAGGGCAGGTGGCATTCATCGCTTATTTAGGTACTTTTTCTCATTGATCAAAATGGGATGATGGGATATTGGTTCATTGTTTCATGGATTCCTCCTCAAAATTTGTTGCCTAGTTTAGATCTCCCTTAATGATTAAGATATTGTTCAATAAACTCTTCTCGGTGCTATATCATTGTGGAAGTCAGTTAATTACACTGCTTTGGTATGGATATTCCAAGGGGTCAAGTTAGGGAAACAAACATCAAGCGGGGGTGTAGTAATTTTGGATATCACTGGCATGTCTGGATGTTGGACCACTGATGTGTCTAGGTTTCTTCCCCTTATGATAGGGCTTCTCGAGGGTGCGGAATCCCAAGGCATCCCACATCGAATGCGTGGAATGATATTCCATAGGCATGTCTCTATAGTTTTCCTCATGTTCACATGTTTAACACAGGGTATTCCACGACATTAAAATCAAACCGAGATCGATCCGACTAATTGGAACACTAGTGGGGCTATTTTAGATGGGTGAAACCCTAATATGGAGCACCTAAGAGTCCTACTAGATTGTAATATGAAGACGTCCGATGAAGACAGATCTACCGATGCTTGGGTCCCCCAAAATGGAATGTCGGGATTTACTTATTTGTTGGGATTGATCCCTAGGGAGGTTTCCTACGTACCATGTCCTGAGAGACAGGGATAAAATCCATGTATTTCGTTTGGGTGATGAATTGGGAAGTGGGCAGAGGACAGTGACCCATAGAAATGTTGGGGCTTATGTGTGGTTAGTGGACAGACTACTGCTAGAAGCAATAAGGATGTGGGTGAAATGGTCACACCTATATGTGTTGGCCCGAGTATGAATCAAGACGTATATAAATTGTTGAGTGAAGTGGATGGGTAATGAGATGGAACCTTCATGGAGATAATTGTGATGTTGGGATTGATCCTCGAAGAGACTTCATATGTATCCCCGTGGCTGGTAATCAATGTCAACTTTGTTTGATGGGGCGATGGTACACCTTAAGAAGTGGCCTGCGAGAATGGGTGCATGGATGGGTCCCGAAGGAAGTGGAACCTCAGGGTTGGTGATTTACCTTCCCAAAACATAGAGTCTCAAGGGAGAAACTATTATGAGATAAGGGTGATGAGATTAAACCTCAAGGATTCTTCCAACATATCCAGTGGTAGGGAATCTTTGTCCATGTAGTTCGGGATGGGGCATGGAATTTATTTGTGCGCATAGGACAATGACCCAATGATATACATGGAGATTATGCATGGTTAGTATCCTGGGTTTGTCTGATTGCATAGGGGAAGACCAGAGATTTGGGTCCTAGTAAAGGGAACTACAATGACTTACCATTCGTTTGGGACTACAATGGATTACCAATGGTTGGGGACTACAATGACTTACCCATGGTCAAGGACTACAATGGCTTACCAATGGTTAAGGTTGAACCTCAAGGCGGTGTCCTATGTTACCTACCTCGGAAATATTAATCCAAAACCACATAGTTTGCAAGGGGCATGATTCTTCTTCGAGTTGAACCTCAGGTAGGCTTCCAACGTACCCTGTTAGGGAGAGAGGGACCAAATACCACGCAGTTCTAATGTATACAGCTTAACATCAGTGGGACAAAAGGTGCATATAGTTTAACATCGTGTGGGGTGAGGTTGAACTGACATGAAGTGGTCGGGACAAATGGGTGTTGGTCATGAACCTTCGGAAGGATTCCTACGTACCTTGCTTAGATAGGGGTAAGGATCAAAGTCCACGTAGTTCAGAAGTGAATACATTTTAACACTAGGTGGGATGAAGGTGAACTGATATGAAGGGTTCCGGACAATTATGTGTTGGGATTGAACCTCTGGGAGGCTTCCTATGTACCCTACTCGAAAAGGGAAAGGATAAAAGTATACATAGTTTAGAATAGGGCATGGAATTAGGTTGTACATAGAGGATAGAGACCCGATGTCATGATGGGGGCTTACGCATTAAGGAATCCTAGTAAGGATGTCATGATCGATGCTTAAACTAAGACCACGTGAGTCATGGTCAATGTTAGAAATATGAGGCAGTAAGGACCTGAAAATCTCATAATGAAAGGTGTGTCCATGAAGAATGTAATAGGGGTTTTACATAGCTTGTGGCCCAAGGATATGGATATTGGAACTTACTCCAGGGTAGAGGGCTAATTGAAACAAATCCCAAAGGAAGAGGGAAGGGGAAACAAATGTCCTTATGACCCTCTTTCCACTAGCCTTTTGGCATGGAAGAAGATAGTAGTAGAAAGTACTCTACCTACTATAAAAGGGCTAGGGGCTTACACAAGGATAATTTACCATTCCCACAGATAGGTGCCACTCTATCATGGAGGATCTCATTCCATGTGAGAAATATCTCACTCCCATGGAGTGGAGTGGGCATGGAGAATGTCTGAGACAGGGTACCCCATGGATATTGAGTGGGGAGAGTCCATAGAATAATGCCATGTTTTGAGGACGATGGCACATGGTAGTTTAACATCTTTTTGCTCGGACGTGGTGGGTTCACTCCACACACCTAGTACATACATGATTTGTACCCTTTGTCCCTTGGTGAAGGTAAGGAACAAGAAATTACATAGTGAGGTGGTGATATGGAGTGATCCAATGAGGGGATCACATTAGCGTTTCTATGCAAATAAGAAATAGTCATTATGATTACAATGCGATGAGGCATGAGGATAAGCAATGAAACATGAAGCACTGCCCAACGGATCTTGAAATCAGGTTATAAAATACTGGAGGGTCGTACGGGAGAAGGGTGCATAGGATAGGTGTGTTGGACGTAAAAATCTTCCAAATATGGTATCTCTGAAAGATCCATTGAATACATGCTTAAGGGTTCCCACAAGGAGGGAGTACTGTACACAATAAGAGGGTTTTTCATGCAATAGGTGCATAAATAAGAATGGTTGTAACACCCCGAGCTTCCACGATACGCCTCTCTTTCAATATTGCAATAGCTTTCATTGTATGCAAGTTCGAGTTCTAACACACAGCGACTAATCAAAGTAGCCGTTATAAATAGTAATAACCACTTTTTAAAATTATAGAAATTTTATATTTCAAAATGGACTTCATTTTTGTATTCGTAATATCAAAATTATCCTAAGTTGAATTTTTTGTAATTTTCTGAGAACTTCAAAATTTTTATGAATAGTGAAAAATACTTAAAACAACTTTTTAATAAAAATAATTTATAGTGATAAGTTATACTATTGAGTTGTTATAAAGTATAATTAGAATATATTTTTACCATTTTATCCAATGGTGTTCATTAGAATTAATTTCACTTTAAAATTGGACATAAACAATTGTCAATCTTTTGATATATATTGTTTCATAAAAACACGCTATTTGTTGTGACAGCGGGAATTAATTATAAAATTAATTAATGCAACTTATATGTTTGGAATTTTGTAAAATAGACATCTTTTTTGAAATCGGAATATCAAATATAGCTTAGGGTGATGTTTTGGGATTTTTCTGAAAAACTTCAATTTTTTATGAATAGTGAAACCACTAAGTGGTTGTTAAACAACTGATTTTTCATTAAAATGAAACATTACCACTTCTGTGATTTGAATTTCAAAAATCCGACATACATGGTTGTCATTAGGAAGTAAAATGTGGTTCAATGGGATTAAAATAATTTTTGGTGAATAGTAACTTTTAAGTTCTTAATCACGATTAGAGGTAATTAGTGTAGTTTAAGGTAAAAATAATGTTTTAATAATATGAGATGAGCTTGACACATGTCTTACCCTCATTGGATGTGCCATGTCTGACCAAGACAATCCATGGGTCAACTTGGGGACCCCATGGAGCCACTTTAGTTGGAAAATGACATAAATACCTTTTATTTAATGTTAAAATAAAAAAATGACACAAACATGAAATGTTTTACTAAAACACTTTTTACATTGGGTTATACAAGTCATATTTTTGACTATAAATATTCAATGGAAAGATGAAAATATTTCCTACATCATAGTATTTTTTTTATAATTTTTAGACATTAAATAAATAAAATTATTTATGACATCATGATGATGCAATGATGACCTCATTATTTAACGATTTAAATAAAATAAAAAGATAATGCAAAATCCAAGGCTTACACTTGTCAAAAACCTATTGGATGAGTCGATTTCGAACCCTTATCACCTTAGCCTAGAATTATATAAGTGTGGGACCTCTAAAATCCGAAACTCATTTTATAATAAAGTGACTTTTCTTTACTTTCCAAGAGTGCCCCTCCTCTCCTCTTATAAAAGGCCCCCACCTCTACCACCTCATTCACACTTTCAAGCCATTTGGCTTGGCCAACCTCTGCCCAAATACTCTCCCAACTTCCCTCCCTTACTCCTAGAAGCCTCACTTTGGGTAGAAGTCTTCCCAAGGAAGCCTTTGGCTCAAATCAAAAAGAGTTACCCGATTTTTTTGGTAATGTCTTCTCTAATGTTGTTTTGTTTTATTTAGCTTCTCCAACCCCTTAAACTCTTTTTATTCCCTTATTTTGTAACAACACCAGTATCTAAAATATACTAGGATGTTGTTATGATAAGGATTTGGTTTACACTTACACACACCTTCGTCTAATGGTTAAATAACATACTATTTCTGTGGGTGGTGAAATACTGCCTCACGAAACGATGATTGTTCAATATTATTTTAACACCTCTAATGGTGGCCATTTTGATGAAACTATTTTAATATATGATATATATATTATGTTTATGTTTTCCTTATGCTTATTTATTTCTCATTTATGGCATACTTTATGATTTCCATTATGGGTAAACGCGATAATTTCATTTTAGGAAGTGCGGACTACCGCCCCCTCAAAGTGATGTGAATCGTTAATGCCATATGTGGGATGTATAAAGGATGGAGTAAATGATATTATATAAGATATTATACTATAACTATATTATACCTTTATATAATTATGATTTCATTTTATTAAATATGAAATAGAAATGAAAGTAGCGTTCATGCGTACGTACGGCTTACCGTCTCCATGAATGGTGCATTTCATTTCTTACCTCTAAATGTTACGTAATATTATGAATGAATGTATATACTGGATATATATGATATATATGACATATAAATCATGAATATAATTCAGGAGATAATGGATATTCTACCACATAAACAACTTGTAATTATAAGAAGTTTATTTTTGACTCAAGTACCAAAGATCGACAAAACGACCGTTATTAACATAAATAATTACATAATGTTCATAACATGGTAATAAGTGATATAAAAAGAATAATTAACTTGAAAAAGGTTCTTAAGAAGGTAGAGATTAACTCTATTTTATTATTCAGGAGGTTAAAGAACGGTCAAGTCAAGGCAGGACGCAAGGTAAGGGAACTTCTTAACCCAACTTCCATTCTTTGGGTTAATCTCCTACTTTCAAATTATGTCATGCTATTATTATGTCCTATTTTGTATTTTTACTTTCTTTATGTGTACCTATAGTGAATACACATAATATATCTATTTTATTTTAAAAATGACCTTTTTAGGGACTTCGTCTCAATCTCATTTCATTGAGGGATATTTGGTTTTATACACAACTTTCTTTTATACGGTGTACAAACCCCTCTGACTTTTACGTTTATTCAAAAGGAATCTTTTTTATACAAATCATTTTACTAAACGAAAAAAAGGGAATGTTTTTCTTTCCATACGTATGCGGCGACATTGACTTCTCCGCCGCCGTGACCATTATTTGAGTTTCGGCTACCTCTACAAGCCATAACCTTTTTTTTAATGAAAAATAAATACAAAGTTTTAACTTTCTTTTATTTTGGTATTGAAAATGGTTTTGAAAGTGTTTTTATTATATCAATGTGTTGTATTGATATCTTGTGATTGAAATGTGGAAATGTTATGTTTCCTTTATGCATGTTTTATGTGATACGATTATGTTATGGTTTATGATATGTTTAAACCTATTCATATGAGGAATGCATTGGACTTAATAAGTGACAGGTGGAGCCCGCTATAGCTCCTCGATGCATCGGCAGGTCTCATGAGACAAACTAGTGTCTTGGAACGAGGCCTTGACAAAATCTTATTTGTGGTCTTGGCACGAGGCCTTGGCTACGTAGTTATGATAGTCTGGCATTATGCATTCCATCAATATGAAAGTGGTTATTGATATTGCATGTGATTATTCAACCAGTAGAATATCCATGTGAAGAAGTAAATGGAATTATCTGATTTTACTTTTGCCATATTATGTTTATGTTCAAGTTTAAAAGGCTTTTGTTTTAGTTATACATTGCCTTAAATGTTTATGTTTATTTATGAACGCTTCCGCAATATTGTTATCCTTACTGAGCATCTGAGCTCACCCCTTTCAGTGTTTTAATATTTTCCGGGATGTGAAGAAGTATTTTATGAATGACCTGCAGGGATAGTCAGAAGAGGATATGAGTGTGGACTATGGAGACTTTGTTATTGTAGTTTTCCACCTTATGATGTAATGTAACATTTATGAATGTATCTAGTGTTTCCAAGGCTACTAAACTAATCAGTCTTTCAAGACTTGATCTTTTGTGATCATGCCAATGTTACGAAGTAATGCACCGACTCTGGGTAGCTAAGGTCGGGGCGTTACAGTTGGTATCAGAGGCAGTTTAGTACTAACCATGGAAGCTAGATTTAGATAAACTCTGATTAGAGCACATAGCCCAAAGATAGACTTTGAGGATTAGTATAGAAGAACTTCCTTGAATTATGGTATTATAGAGATTTTTTGAGTTTTCCGAGCAATACATCCCTGTCTGGATACGAGCAGGTAGAGGCGGCTCTGGCACAGATGTACCTAGGGGTAAAACCCGAAAACACCGCTTTGAGCTAGACTCAAACGGGAACTGGTGCATGACAATGGGCCTTGCTGCACTCTTGGTTACGACACTCCCGGGGGATATTCTTAAGATAATTCTCGTTTTCTTTACAAACCACTATGAAGGGCTATGAGTATATACTTCCTCAAAGAAAACATTTATTTTTATGATTATGGATTATATCCATAAATAGTTCAATTTATGTAAAGTGTTTTACAAATATGGAATTATGTATTGTAATTCATAAACTAATCTAGTTTATGCCATTGTATAGAAATGGCGCCTAGTGGAAGGAATGGAAACCGTATCAATGCATGCACTCCGTGTAGGGATTTCACTCCTGCTCAAGATAATTATTGTGGATTTAGAGATACAACTGGTGCTGATCAACTTATTACCATACTGGGACAACTCACTCAGGTTATGAATAATAACCTTACTCGTATGGATCACCCTGATCCACAACGTGGAGGATCAATGTTAGACCGCTTCATGAGGCAACAACCTCCAACATTTAATGGGGGTACAAATCCATTAGTAGCTGAGCAATGGATAAACTCCTTAGAGAAAATATTCCATGCCTTGGGGAGTAGTGAAAGGGCGATGGTTGTCATGGCAGTTTACCGCCTCACTGGAGATGTCGATCAGTGGTGGTCGCTGATTCAAAACACAAAGGAAGATGATGACGTATTGAATATGGAATGGAGGGAGTTCAAAGAGATTTTCTTAGAAAAATACTTTCCTCATGACCATCAAGCAGATATGGAAAGGCAATTTCTGAGTCTGAGGTAGAAGGAGGATGAGAATGTCGCAAAGTATGAGGATAAATTTACAAGGTTAGTGAGGCATGCTGCATATTATATACGTAACCCAAGAAGTAAGATTGATCATTTCTTTGATGGGTTAAAACCATTTCTCCGTCGAGCTTTAGTATCACAATCCTTCTCATCGTATGAAGATATTGTCTCGTGTTCTATCAAGACAGAAAAGGAATTCTCTAAGTCTTATAACAACAAAGTAAAGAAAGAGAAGAAGAGAACGGTGGAACAAGAGACAGATAAAGGGAAAAAGGGAAAGAAGGATTTTCCATTATGCGATAATTGTGGGAAAAATCACCCTGGTACTTGCCTAAAAGGAATGGGAGTTTGTTATAAATGTGGGGGAAAAGGTCACCAGGCGTGTGATTTCAAGGGAAAGAAAGAGGCTATCAATGTTGAATTCTACAATTATAGAGAAATGGGGCATTATGCAAATGAATGTCCTAAGCGTCAGGGAAACGTACCTCAGAAAAGGCCAAGGGATCAAGGACAATCTTATGCTGTTACTACAGTTGAAGCGGAATAATTAATGTATTGGTGCTTTTGGACTCATGGATTATATTTTGGTTATTATAATAATGTGATATATATATAAGTATTGTACCACAGTACTTGTTGATTTCATTAAGGTTTTAATATGATGAAGGTAATCATATTTTTGTATGTGACAATAAGAGAAACTATACCTTGTTTGAGGAATCTGATGATACAATTGATTTTGGAATTTAGAGACCTTTTAGAGAAAGTCTGGACAGAGGTATATTGGATAACTATAATGGTTGGAATGGATTAAGTTGATCTTCGGATAGTATTGTTTAAGGTTAAAAAAAATTTATGACGACTATTTTAGGAATATTATAATATTATAGTTTTAGGAAAAGGACAACCTGCAGGGTGGGGAATAACATGTCATGTCGGACAAGCTGCAGGAATCGAACCCATAACCATAGTGCGACATGCCTTTATTACCTACCAATAGCCTACAGGAAGTCCCTGGTTATTACAAAATATTTTTACTAATCTAAATGGTATGTGTTAATATTTGGAACCTTATACAATTAGGATAAAGAGAATAATTTTGAGTTCTATTGTCTTTTTGAGTGAAAGATGAGTTTGTGATAGAAATTAGTTGAAGGTTGAAACTCTACTTGTCAAGCATAAATATATATATATACCTATATCTTATTCTATGAATAAATTAATTCTTAAACTTTATTAAAGGGATATTAAAACAAAAAAAATGTGTTATCCTAATACCTTATGTCTTGTTGAACTGATGATATTTTAAATCAACATAGATTGAAGGCTTTGAGGCCCTCAATTTGACACTTGTTTGTGATTGATGACCTCAATCACTCCCAATAAATATTTACGTTTTTCCTCCAATTATATGTCTCTAATTGCCACCAATTTTCTCCTTATCGAGATCATAATTTGGTGGTGACTTTTTCATTTCCCTTTCCCTCTTATTAAGGGTAAATTTTATTAACCTTATTTCCGATGTGGGTTTTCCACAAAGGTATTTTCTATTTTCAACCTTTTATTTTCAAAGAAAAATTTCAAATTGCGAGGACGCAATTTATTGAAGGAGGGGAAAATGTAACACCCCGAGCTTCCACGATACGCCTCTCTTTCAATATTGCAATAGCTTGCATTGTACGCAAGTTCGAGTTCTAACACACCGCGACTAATCAAAGTAGCCGTTATAAATAGTAATAACCACTTTTTAAAATTATAGAAATTTTATATTTCAAAATGGACTTCATTTTTGTATTTGTAATATCGAAATTATCCTAAGTTGAATTTTTTGTAATTTTCTGAAAACTTCCAAATTTTTATGAATAGTGAAAAATACTTAAAATAACTTTTTTAATAAAAATAATTTATAGTGATAAGTTATACTATTGAGTGGTTTTAAAGTATAATTAGAATATATTTTTACCATTTTATCTAATGGTGTTCATTAGAATTAATTTCACTTTAAAATTGGACATAAACAATTGTCAATCTTTTGATATATATTGTTTCTTAAAAACACCCTATTTGTTGTGACAGCGGGAATTAATTATAAAATTAATTAATGCAACTTATATGTTTGTAATTTTGTAAAATAGACATCATTTTTGAAATCGGAATATCAAATATAGCTTAGGGTGAAATTTTGGGATTTTTCTGAAAAACTTCAATTTTTGATGAATAGTGAAACCACTAAGTGGTTGTTAAAAAACTGATTTTTCGTTAAAATGAAACATTACCACTTCTGTGATTTGAATTTCAAAAATCCAACATACATGGTTGTCATTAGGAAGTAAAATGTGGTTCAATGGGATTAAAATAATTTTTTGGTGAATAGTAACTTTTAAGTTCTTAATCGCGATTAGAGGTAATTAGTGTAGTTTAAGGTAAAAATAATGTTTTAATAATATGAGATGAGCTTGAAACATGTCCTAACCACATTGTATGTGCCATGGTTGACCAAGACAATCCATGGGTCAACTTGGGGACCCCATGGAGCCACTTTAGTTGGAAAATGACATAAATACCTTTTATTTAATGTTAAAGTAAAAAATGACACAAACATGAAATTTTTTACTAAAACAATTTTTACATGGGGTTATACAAGTCATATTTTTGACTATAAATAGTAATTGGAAAGATAAAAATCTTTCCTACATAATAGTATTTTTTTATAATTTTTAGACATTAAATAAATTAAATTATTTATGACATCATGATGATGCAGTGATGACCTCATTATTTATCGATTTAAATAAAATAAAAAAATAATGTAAAATCCAAGGCTTACACTTGTCAAAAACCTATTGGATGAGTAAATTTCGAACCCTTATCACCTTAGCCTCGAATTATATAAGTGTGGGACCTCTAAAATCCGAAACTCATTTTATAATAAAGTGGCTTTTCTTTACTTTCCAACAGTGCCCCTCCTCTCCTCTTATAAAAGGCCCCCACCTCTACCACCTCATTCACTCTTTCAAGCCATTTGGCTCGGCCAACCTCTTCCCAAATACTCTCCCAACTTCCCTCCCTTACTCCTAGAAGCCTCACATTGGGCAGAATACTTCCCAAGGAAGCCTTTGACTCAAATCAAAAAGAGTTACCCGGTTTTTTAGGTAATGTCTTCTCTAATGTTGTTTTGTTTTATTTAGCTTCTCCAACCCCTTAAACTCTTTTTATTCCCTTCTATTGTAACAAAACCAGTATCTACAATATACCAGGATGTTGTTATGATAAGTATTTGGTTTACACTTACACACACCTTCGTCTAATGGTTAAAGAACATACTGTTTCTGGGGGTGTTGAAATACTGCCTCACGAAACGATGATTGTTCAATATTATTTTAACACCTCTAATGGTGACCATTTTGATGAAACTATTTTCATATATGATATATATATTATGTTTATGTTTTCCTTATGCTTCTGTATTTCTCATTTATGGCATACTTTATGATTTCCATTATGGGTAAACGCGATAATTTCATTTTAGGAAGTGCGGACTACCGCCCCCTCAAAGTGATGTGAATCGTTAATGCCATATGTGGGATGTATAAAGGATGGAGTAAATGATATTATATAAGATATTATACTGTAACTATATTATACCTTTATATAATTATTATTTCATTCCATTAAATACGAAATAGAAATGAAAGTAGCGTTCATGCGTACGTACGGCTTACCGTCTCCATGAACGGTGCATTTCATTTCTTACCACTAAATGTTACGTAATATTATGAATGAATGTATATAATGGATATATATGATATATATGACATCTAAATCATTAATATAATTCAGGAGATAATGGATATTCTACCACATAAACAACTTGTAATTATAAGAAGTTTATTTTTGACTCAAGTACCGAAGATCGACAAAACGACCGTTATTAACATAAAGAATTACATAATGTTCGTAACATGGTAATAAGTGATAAAAATGGAATAATGAACTTGAAAAAGGTTCTTAAGAAGGTAGAGATTAACTCTAGTTTATTATTCAGGAGGTTAAAGAACAGTCAAGTCAAGGCAGGACGCAAGGTAAGGGAACTTCTTAACCCAACTTTCATTCTTTGGGTTAATCTCCTACTTTCAAATTATGTCATGATATTATTATGTCCTATTTTTTATTTTTACTTTCTTTATGTGTACCTATAGTGAATAAACATAGTAGATCTATTTTATTTTCAAAATGATCTTTTTAGGGACTTCGTCTTAATCTCCTTTCATTGAGGCATATTTGGTTTTATACACAACATTCTTTTATACGGTGTACAAACCCCTCTGACTTTTACGTTTATTCAAAAGGAATCTTTTTTATACGAAGAATTTTACTAAATGACAAAAAGGGAATGTTTTTCTTTCCATACGTATATGGAAACAATGACTTCTCCACTGCCGTGACCATTATTTGAGTTTCGGCTACCTCTACAAGCCATAACCTTTTTTTAATGAAAAATAAATACAAAGTTTTAACTTTCTTTTATTTTGGTGTTGAAAATGGTTTTGAAAGTGTTTTTATTATATCAATGTGTTGTATTGATATCTTGTGATTGAAATGTGGAAATTTTATGTTTCCTTTATGCATGTTTTATGTGATACGATTATGTTATGGTTCATGATATGTTTAAACCTATTCATATGAGGAATGCATTGGACTTAATAAGTGACGAGTGGAGCCCGCTATAGCTCCTTGATGCATCGGCAGGTCTCATGAGACAAACTAGTGTCTTGGAACGAGGCCTTGACAAAATCTTATTTGTGGTCGTGGCACGAGGCCTTCGCTACGTGGTTATGATAGTCTGGCATTATGCATTCCATCAATATGAAAGTGGTTATTGATATTGCATGTGATTATTCGACCAGTAGAATATCCATGTGAAGAAGTAAATGGCATTATCTCATTTTACTTTTGCCATATTATGTTGATGTTCAAGTTTAAAAGGCTTTTGTTTTAGTTATACATTGCCTTAAATGTTTTTGTTTATTTATGAAAGCTTCCGCAATATTGTTATCCTTACTGAGCATCTGAGCTCACCCCTTTCAATGTTTTAATATTTTCCAAGATGTGAAGAAGTATTTTATGAATGACCTGCAGGGATAGTCAGAAGAGGATATGAGTGTGGACTATGGAGACTTTGTTATTGTAGTTTTTCACCTTATGATGTAATGTAACATTTATGAATGTATCTAGTGTTTCCAAGGCTACTAAACTAATCAGTATTTCGAGACTTGATCTTTTGTGATCGTGCCAATGTTACGAAGTAATGCACCGACTCTGGGTAGCTGGGGTCGGGGCGTTACAATGGTTGTGTGCAATAGGAGACATGTGAGAGAAATAATTTGGGGTTGCGCTAATAAAAGAGGATTCAAGGAAATTGGAGGAGTTTTGTGAGAAAATGTCTTATAAATAAATAAACTGGGAGAGGGTTAATATCTATTGGTCCCACCAGAAGGCAGACCCCTGGGAGACCTATCGTGGAAACTCTTATACCAGAATGTCATCTTTTGTGCACATAAGGGATGTATTAATCACACATGAGAAATATAGAATTCTTCACCTACTATAATTGAGGTGGTTTACTTCTATTTATAGGTGATTGATGGCAGTAGGGGTGTATAATTCAGAATATGAGGAAAAAGTACCCATCTGTTGGCCGTGAATGACTTTTCGCGTAGGCATGCAAAAAACCACCCACATCACCGTAAGATTGCGGGAAGTGAAGCAGTATTACGTGCAACCCCTTATATTTTCTATGTAGCCTTTTAACCCATCCCAGAATAGTTTGCTGAGTAGAAATTTGTCTTCAGTTTTCCCAATAATTCATTCGTGTGGCCTTCAATGTATTTTGGTTCCTATAAATACCCTCCCCCCTCAGAAGTGTAACTACAATGGGGAGCAGTGGTCGAATCTCGAGGTAAATGTCGAGACTCTTGGACACATTGAGGGAGGTGGGAAAAAATGAAACATTTTGTTCAAAAACCCTTTCATGTGCATGGAATACCAGATTCGCGCCAATAAATACCCTCAGGGGTCCCATGGTCAATTCAATATTTCTCTCGCGATAAGATTCAAGGATCTCATGCGTGTAAATATTTCCTGTTTTTGTGCGAAATCCATTTCTTTTATCATGAAAACCCATGAATTTGGAATCTATTTTGCATGCACCGACTATTTTCCATGAAGAATTCTGGTTTCCACACAACGTCCAGACTGACTCCAGACATCACCGAAAAAATGGAAGGTGATCAGAGTGATGATGGGAGAGAATAAATAAATGGCGCTCGGAGGGCTGATATGATTATGAACCCGGAAGATTATGTTTTAACGAATGTTGTATATTATAACCAATATCTCTACAATATGTTGACCCCAGCCCAGAATGACTGTTTTCTATCTAACAACCTATAGATACGGGACTTCGGTAATTTATAGGAGGTACCTCTGCCTGGAATTGATATTTATTCACTGTGTTCATGGGTAACATGCGAGGTTTATCTTCCAAGATATAGCATTAAAATCAATGGTCATACTTCTAGAGAAACCAAGAACATGTCCATTTATGAAATGAATCCATGGACCAAAACAATCTAGGGATGTGAGCCGATTTCAAAGGATTCTATGGCCCATTATGAAAGTACCTTCTGACAGAGCATCACTAATGAGGCTAAGGGTTGGCTACAAGATTGGGACCTGAGTTCTTGAGGTAATTTCACTAGTGAGTGAGCCTGGGCATTTTGGGTAGGCCTATCATGTGAGAATTTTGGAGGATAACTCTGGCACATTGGGCTGTTCAAGGTGGTGGGGATGTCGAAGTTCCATTTTTACCACCATCATGATATTTAGCCAGCGTTTTTTAGAAGGTGGTCCTCTATTACCAACACCATCCATATCCATCATGGGGGGGGGGGGGGTTTCCCTCATTATTTGCGAAGATAATTTCATCGGGGGTATCCCTTTAGATGGGAATATTTATGAAGAGTATCTACAGACCAAGAGTATCATGTGGTATAGGTCACAGATTCACATTTGGATATGGCATGTGTTAGGGCTAGCCAAGGATAGGATGGGGGTCATGTACTTTTTAATGACATCCCCTACTCACTGTGGTTCATCCTGTTTCTATGGAAATACCTGATTATAAATATGTAGGGCTGAGGAAAGCGATGTCTAACTGAGATGTATAAACGTAAGAGCAGGTCATATTAGAGGATCATGGAGATGGGGGAATATCATTCATGGGGCTTCTATGTGGATGAAATCAAAGACGAAAACGTCTAGTATGTCGGATTTCCTGCAATGTTCAAGGGTGGGTGGCTACTTCCAGTATGAAATACTAGGATGATAGTCTACCCAACAACATTAGTGATGACCAACAGCATGGAATCCAATTAAAGGTTTCACCTGTGGGTCCCTGTGTTGGCCCGAATGTATGCCATTCTGGGGAATATTTTGAGAGAGGAACACTGAGGAGGATCATTCACCCTTTAAAAAATCTTTCATTATGGGATCACGGATCATTATGGTGGGAACACTTTTCCCAATTCCATTCATCCCCCTTGAAACGGTATGCAACCCTATTTATTATTTATTTTTAGGATCATTCGATTGATGATTAATGAAGAAGATATAATGAGAAGGATAGGTAATCATAAAAACATTACCTTTAGACTATTCCCCACCATGGCAGGCCAGATGGTAGATGATTGGAATGGTTCACTAGAGAAAAAAGAATTCATGCAAAGCGTTGGAGGTGGGGTGCTTATGTCCCAGGTTGATGGGAAGATCTTTTGAGATCCCTATGTTCTATCAAGGTTTTCTAGGTAATTTAAATGCATCCAGTGGATACTGAAGAAGGTGAATACATATTTCCAGGGAGATAAACATCCTTTTTATCTTCATCAAATGAGGCCGATGTTCACAACATGGGGTTTTGTTGAGGTAATTACCTTTACCCCTACTAGAGTTGATATTGGCATCTCAACAAATTATTATGAACAATAGGTGGAGGACAATCCTGAGGGGCTACTACAGAATTGAGTTTGTTAGATCAGGGTGGCTTGTGTGGAACCTAGATGATGAGAGATCGGACAAGGTGCTGAGGGTGGGGGGAGAGGCTGGGAACAAATTGTTCTGCTGGGTTAGTATAGGTCGGGACATCAGTGGCGAGAATTTCTTGTGGTACGACCAAACCCCCGTCATCTATAGAAACATGGGCTCGTGAAAAATCTCACAGAGAGGCCATGGAGCTTCCTAGAAATCAGATAAGTTATTTTCTTAACCTTCTAAGGATTTAATATTCCATGTGTTGTGGTCACCCTGGTGGACCCATATGGTAGTCAATGAGCACTGAAATCATTTGGCAAAAAATAGTGCCAAACGGGATCCAGCTTCTAGAAATTGGGCTCATTCTATTTGAGGATAGGGTAAACAATCTTCATTGACATACATATTTAATATATTTGGATGTATATGCATGCCAGTAGGGGTGGTGTGAGGAACCACATATCATGGTGGAAGTGATGCTCGGCTAAGAGAATGTTCCAGAAAGAATGGTGTCTGAAGATGACTACGGAGATGAGTAGATAAAAGAAACTGAATAAAAAGAAGAAGAAGATAAAGAAAAACAAAAAGGGGAACATGAAGAGGAGCATGTAGGTGAAGGGTCTCATGAAACATACCACCAAATGAGACCTCAGGAGAGTGGAGAGAATGATGGTTGTGACATGGAAATGGCTGAGCAACTCAAGGTACACCACAATTCTTATCCTAAAATTTCTTATTTTCTTCATTTATAATCACCAATCGAACGTTGATCATGTTAAGGTGCCTATTGGCATTGGTGGTCAGGAAGATCCACCAGCAGGGGGTGAAGGATCTCTGATAGAATAAGGTGGATAGACAACACCGGTTATTGATTTATCAAGTATTGAAAGATATCCTATAGTGGTAGCTCCTGCAATGACTAAAATGCTGAGGTAGTTACTTTGATCTCCTATAAGTTTCATTCATTACATACCTGTATCCATAATTAGAGAGATCGATTGATCAGGGAATTCATTGCTTGTGAAGTAATCAAGATAATGGAGGTTTTCTAAGCAACTAAATCCAAACCACCTATAAATAACCAGATTGTGACCGTACCAACCCACTCAGAACCTACTTCTCAAACCGAGATGGACCCAACACCTAATGATAAAAGGTTTATGGACACCGATGCTATCACTACCTGGGTGGGGTTTGAAGTTGGAAGGTTAAAATTTCTGAAATAGAGATAAGTGAGGAAGGTCACCCACCTGTGAAAGAGAATAACCCCTTTGGAGGAATTCTAGAGGGATACCCATCCACTGATCTTCTGGACACTTTCCCCAAATATTGGGCTGTATACCCTCAGAAGATAGATGATTCTGATCATGACGTATCTGAGGAGAGACTTATGATGCAGAGCAAGGGGTGTAAGTGTATGAGGAACTTACTCAAACATTCAATAGCTAAATGGGTTCCCTGAATGGGATCACTTTTCACATAGTTACTTCTTCTCTATGCCAGTGGGGTGGATTTTCAACATCTTCACACGATAATCCGTGATTACAGGACTAAGAAGATGTGGGAGAGTAGCCAATGTGTCACTCTCAACCAGTACCAGAACAAATCTGTCAACATGCCTAATTTCCTTGATGTTGAGCGATATGTTCGATGTCTATAAAAGCAAGAAAATGAGCGATCCATATTCATCTCAAACCAATCTGAGAATGTCGAATGGTTTAAGGCCCAACTTGTCAAAGACCATGAGCAAGAAATGCAGGAAAACCATCAAATTGATAGGTTTCAAGATGAGCAAGAGTGACTGTAGGTCAGAGCAAACGAGCTCCAATCTATAGCTAATGATGAATAGAGGGAGCTCAAGGACCAAGAAGCAATTCTAAAGGATTCAATCCAGAAGGTGGTAGAATTTGAGAGATCCATCAAAGGGGTCAATCCATAAGGTCTATGTTTTTACTGGTCTTATAAATTTATCTATTTTATTTTTCTTATCCCTATCTGTGTGCATGCACTTATTATTTAATTTCGTGTTTATTTTAATTAACGCATCTCGGTAATAATTATGGAGTAACCAGAAACCAATCCCTAATCCCATGTGGTCCATACCATGTTTCAGAAATAAGGGAGTGACTATATAATTATTCTCTATGTGTATGAGAGTGCTGGATAGACCTTTAAATACTTGGTGTTTGAAAAACCTGCGGAGTTTCCATGTCAATGGTATGGTCTTTCTAGAAAATACGGTTCCCACAATAGTCAAAACATCTTCCTTTAATGGATTCTCGTACACAAGAGGGGTGATGCTAAGGGTGTTAATAGTCCACTTAGAAATGTTGAAGTGGGGAAGGGTTGTAAATCACGAGACAAATATTTAGGGAATAATGGGGATAACATAATGAATAATTTTAATTGTTGACCATATTTGAAGCACAACATCATTATTGCAAGACATGAAATGGGAAGAGAAAAATTACTGTTGAACGTAGACCGAGTTCGAAAAATGGGACTTACATCATATTGTTTTTTGAAATCCTCCAAGACATTGACCCGAAATGGTCGGTGATCCAAATATTCAAGCATACATACAATTAAAGGGTCCTTTTCGACATGAAGAATGATGGAAACCAAAATAAAGGGGAACATAAAGCAGTGAGATGGAATTGAAGACATTTCCATGTAGAATCCAACACTATCAGCCCTAAACCATAGCCTAACTGAGCATGTGGGTAAACTAGAAAAGAGGTTGAGGGGCCTGGTTAAGAGTGGATGAATATCCCAGAGGAGTGTAAGAAAACTTGTGAATGGATTGATGAACCCAGGGATGGATGTGAAGACAAAATGTTTGGTAATTCCAACATATCCCATATGGATGGTAATCATGTCATACGTAGTTATGAAGTTCCATACATTTTGAATTCATGAGGTGAGGAAAAAAATGAAGTGGGAGGTCCCCAAAGGGGGTACAAAATTTGGTATATACCAAAGTTCAATGATGACAAAAGATGTAATGTGGTGACACATACTTATAGTATAGGCCTTAGGCCAGAAATCAAAAAAGAAGGATATGATTTTTCCAGGACTCGGAGACAAAATGTTTGGGCGTTCCAATATATCGTTCAAGGGAAAGAATCAACCATACATAGTTAATGAATGTCGTGTTATTTAATGTCATGAGGTAAGGATATAAAGAAAGAAACTAATGGTAATGTGTATGGAGTGATGAATAAAACCCCACATGAATGAGGACAAAAGAAGTCTAGACCACACCATGCACGATATTAAAGAGGAAACAGTCAATGGACCTGGGGATGGGCACGATGTGGAATTCTCGGGTGTTCCTACGTATCCCATAAGATTGGGAATCAAGCCACATTTATTTATGAAGATCCATGCCATTTAACATCATGTGTTAATGATGGAATACAATGGTTTCTAAAGGAGACACAGGGTTCGGTTATTGGAAACCCAACATGAATGAAGACATTTTTCATCTCATACCACACCATGGAATCCCAAAAATATCAGGGCCATGATGATGGATAGAAGAAATGATTAATTTGTAGATATTGGGACTGGTCCTAATGATAAAATTACAGGGGATACCTATGTATCCCATAAGTATGAAAATCAAGGCACATGTAGTTATTGATTCATTGTGAAGGTCTATCCCATGCACGGGAAGAAGAGATATTAGATGTATCATGTTTGTTCTTCCCATTCCTCTTTTTTTATTCTTTTTTTGATGAAACAATACTAGATCAGGATTCCAGGTGATACTATAGAAATAAATCCAAATGATGGCCATGAAAAAATATCATAGTGAATGTCCAATGCCAGGCATGGTGCTCTGTCAGGAGTGGACACCACAATATGATGTTGTATTTTTTCTTGTATCCAGGACTTTAGTTTTGCAGTTGGAAGTCAGATCATAGGACCATCCCATGCATTTTAACATCATGTGGGAAGGAAGAAACAATTTAGGGTCAAGAAGGATTGTGCATCACAATTTAGTGTCATATGGTCTGGATTAGAGATTGATCATATTTTATTGACATAGTGTTTGAACCTCCTTGTAGTCTAAAGTCCTGAAAGATAGAATACATATTATTTTTAAGGTCATAGAACATGGAACATGGGATAGGTCCAAAGGAAATGAAAAGCTCAAGGGACCTAAGGTTGGACCCACAGACGACATGTCCAGGAATTTCTATGTATCATGTAATAACCGGAATCAAGCCATATATAGTTCTAGAGGTTTTGTGCAGTTTAACATCATGCGATAAGGATAAAAGAGGCAGTGATCTCCAAGGGGGGATACATGGTGCAGTCATGATAAACCAGGTGTGAATGAAGGAAAACAACTCCTACAACACACCATATATTTTGAGAAGCATCTGGGCTATGGGATCAGACCCAAGGGGAGATCATGTAGTTTTAGGCTGTGCCTATGGATGAAATGTTCATGCGTTACTATGTATCCCATTAGGATGGGAATCAATAATACGTTATTCGGAAGATGTCGAGCCGTTTAACGTCATGTGTTATGAATGAGGGATGATAAAAGAATGGGAGGGACATGTAGGGAAATCATTTAATACACTATATATATGGGCCTAAGGAAGTCTACAATACACTGTTTGTGATCCTATAGGGGAAGTACCCTTAGTGGTGAAATCAACGAAAAGGATTTGGGTGATAGACTCTATAATGAAGCATCTGAGTATTCATACATATCCTATAAGGATGGGAATCAATCTGTATGCATTTCCAAATATTATATGAAGTTTTACATCATGTGATAGGGACAAGACGAGATCTTAGTTTAAGGTCATGGAGCTTGGACAATGTTTTGAAATTTATCATCATGATAGAAGGGCCCTGGGTAGTTTTACATCCATCAACCTAGGAATATTGCGCTTTTTAACATCATGAGGAAAGGATGGTATAGATTATGGTCATGTGAGGCTAGATACAGTTTAACGTCATGTGGGAGACATATATTTTAATGCTATTTGAGACATATTCCGAGTAGTTTTATGTTTTTTATTTCATACGGATCATGAATTTTAAAGTCGTGAAGTAAAGACATCATTGTTTATGGTCATGTAGGACTAGTTTACTCAGGAAATGTATTTCTTGAAAATTTTGGAATTGGTGGGAAGCATTATGAGATCAGTATCCATGGTAACTATATTGTACATTCCATTGGGATAACCCATGTGAAAGAGGTATAAGGTCCTTCCCTTTTGGGCTACAGTTTTGGTGGTTTACTACTAGGTATTATTGGTTTTCTTAGATCCAAACCCATGTAACCTTGCAAGAAAGGGCAAATGAGAACTTTCTTGCTGAATGCTCTGGTTATCTTGTTCTAATGCCTCTTCAGATTGTGCAGAGAAAAAAACTTCTTCTCCTCGAGTGCTTCCAGTTCGACCAGATGGATTTCAGCTACCTTATTTGGTGCCTATTGATTATAGAAAATTGTGCGCAATTATGGAAACTAAATCTCAATGGGAAATAATTCTTCCATTTTGTACAGCAGGGAATATGGGGAAAGAAGAGTGAAAATGAGAGTCATTGTCCATTAGGCCTATAGTGTGTTGGGGAGCCTGTCCGACCAACGTTTCATGTTCTAACCAAACATGTTTTGTAGAATATTAGAGATGGTTTTGTTGAATAACTCGATCATCATATTTTCCTACACGTGATAGTGGGAGGTATGTTTAGAACATATGTTCTTCAACGCATACAACTTCTTCAACTCAGCTGCCTGATAGTTGGTGTTGTTATTAGTGAGGATGGTGTGAGGGAATCCGAACATGTAGATGATATTGTATCTCAAATATTAAATGATAGAAAGTACCTTTACCTCCTTGAGAAGAACTGCATCTTCCCACACGGAAAAGAAATTTTTAGTGGTCACTATAAACCTACACTAGATAGTCATTACTAGTGGATAGGGTTCCACAACATCGAGTCCCCAGACTAAGAAGGGCCAAGAGTACATTGTACTCTCTAGAGGTTCTACCAGTTGATGCCCAAAATTAGCATGGAACCTCTTGGAAAAATCAATATAGTCATAGATCATTGTGGTTTATAAATATCCCAATCTCCAGATCTGGTGAGATAGTTTCAGCATGGTCTAATGAGCCGGGAAAAACATGCATTAACCTCTTACATTAACTGAGAAATATCACCTTGTTGAATTAAATGGAGGATAACTCCCATCAATCCCATGTCTATTGAGGATCTTCCCAAGATTGGGGCCACTTTGGAGGGTAAAATTTAATGTGCGAGCTATGATTCTATCATTCCTGGCTCAATCATCTTGGAGATTATCATTTTGGAGATACTCGATAAAGGTAGTCCTTTAGTCAGTAGTCACCTCTAACACTACGACTCGGGGACCTGGTGATTCTGATGTAGAGGCTCTAGTGGTAATGTGGCCTACTTCAGGGATATCATTGTCATCCAGAGTGATGGGAGCGATGAATCTCAGGTGCACCACATGAATAATCAAATAATTTGGGCCAGGCTCTGTAAAAGATGTGTCCAATCTGGCCAAGTCATTGGCTTTACCATTCTGCAAATGGGGAAAATGAGTAACCTTTGTTTGAGATAGAAACTGGGCCGTCAACTAGCAGGTGTGTTCCAATAGTGGTACGAGCTCCGACTTCCTGATGACATAGTCACCATTGATCTACTTGAGTACTATTGTGGGTTCCCCTTTCACATGTATGTGGGGAACTTAAATCTCAAGGGTCATCTTGAGACCATTAAGTAGAGCCTAGTTTTCTACCTCATTATTGGTACAACATCTTGACAACAACAATGATTATGAAAGAAATACGTCTACTCGCGTGATGAAGATGAAACACAATAACACCATATTGATTCCAGGATAATTGATTCATTTGATGGTAGGGATTCAGGAGGCACTGTCAAAGTGCATTTTTTCAACACAGAATGGCTTGGTATACCATGAGGATTGCCTCATCAGGAAAATCATGATCCAAAGAGTGGTTTGTGGGATATGGATGGGAAATAAGGAATTCGGTAAACTCTTGTCCCTTAATGGACTTCTGGGGGACAATCCTAATGTCGAGTTACTAGAGGATCATTTCCCACTGAGCTAGACTGCTTGTCAACATAGGGAGGTTCCGAATGTACTTCAGCGTATCCACTTGGGACACTAGCTGTATCTCATGACGCTGCAAGTAGTGTAACAATTTCTGTACAGTGAATACCAGCGCAAGGTTTATCCACACCCTAGAGGAATATTTGGTCTCTGTATCGAGGAGCATACAATTGAGATAGTATAGATTATTCCTTATCCCTTTCTTGTTTTTTCTATTTGAGAAGGGAACCGAGAGATCATTCCAGGGCTGTAGCATAATAGACCAGGGGATTTCTAGAAATGGGAAGCATTGAGAATAGAGGATGTAATGGGTACTTCTGGATCTCCTCAAAGGTAGTCTGAAACTCCTCAACCCACTAATAATCGACAGATTTCCTCATGCATCGGGAAAAGGGCTTACACTTTCTAGCCAAAGTTTTGATGAATCAGCATATGTAGGCTAAGTGGCTTTGAAATACTTAAAGCTCCCAGATGTTCCTCAGAGGATACATCTCAATGATTTATTTCATCTTCTCTGGATTGATATCGATTCCCATATATCTGACAAAAATTTCATGAAATTTTTCGAAGCTGACCCTAAAGACAAACATCAAGTGGTTCTACTTTAGAAGGCAGAATTGGAGGAATCCAAACACATTAATGAGATATTGGATATTGTCTTGGTGCTGGAGATATTTTACCACCATATCAACCACGTATAATTCCACAAATTTCAACTGTATCGGCTTAAATATGTTATGAATAACACACTAATAGGTGGCCCCTACGTTATTTAGTCCGAAGGGAATTACCTGGTCGGAGAAAGTACATTGTCCTACCATGAAGGTTTTAGACTGTTCATCCTTAGGGGACATTGAGATTTTATTATATCCAGAATACCCTTCCATCAGAAAGAGAGCCGGGAATCTAGTGGTGGTGTCAATCAACAGTTTCGTCACAGGAAGTGGGAAATCATTCTTTGGACAGGGACAGTTGAGATCCTGAAAGTCGATATAGACTCTGGTCTGTCTTTTCTTATTCATGAAGGGAATGATTATGGATATAAATCTGAGATAATAGACCTCCTTGATGAATTTGGCTTTGATGACTATATCATTCTCTGACTCGACTATTTCTCCATTAGAAGGTTGAATATTTCTGGTAGGCGGTTTCAACCAATGATGATTCGCTAGAAGACTGAGGAGATGGATGAAAACATTAGAACATAGTGTTGGAATATTTTCATAACACTAGGTAAATAAATCATGATGTTTCTTCATAATGTCCATGTATTTATGCTTCACTTATACAGGCATAGTGGCACTAATCAATTTGTGATTTGGATCCATTTTTTTACCAAGGTTCACCTAAACCAATTCATAGACCATTGTGGAAACACCCTCCTCGAATGCGGGAGGTGAATACTCTAAATTTACTTCTTCAATTATGGACTAAGGATCCTCAATGGGAGGAAATTCCTCTGAGTTGATATATCCTGATGGGACACTTGTGCCATTTTGGGCAGTGGTGGACACTACATCGGGGGACTCCTGTACCACCAAAACCATAACAATGAAAGTTTTCAACCCAATCCCATATAGAATTCATCCCATAAGGCTATTCTTGACGACGTCAAATCAATGGTAGATATATGGATTGATCTTTTTTATCCCATCCTCGTGAAGAAAGAATGTATTAAGTATTTCTGTTCCCATGGGGTGGACATCCTGATACCTTATGTGAGTATGAGGCTCTATGATCACTTGAGCCTCATTTGTATAGGTATATGAGGTGATCATTTGGAATCCTTTGGACTTAGAAATTTGAATCCCCCTCATTCTAGAGACAACATAGAATTTACTTAAATATGGGGTGGTGGTCTCCAATCAGTGGATCTGGAAGATGTATGCATCATGTTGGCCTATCCAGGGGTTAACTGCAGTCGTAGCTTGCTCAACCTCGTCAGCCTGAATATTCTATTTCTTTCTCTTTTAATAGTTGGCGTCTATATAGTGTCCTTCTTAAAGGGTAAATGGATATGAATCATGTTGGAGTATTCCTACTCAACCATTCAGGGAATACTTACATCATTAGTGATACGTCTAGGGGTCCACCGCATATAGGTGGATATGTGGCCTACCCATCAATGCGCTATATGTGGTGTCTTGAAAAACAACCAAAAACTCAGTGCTAGCTAACAAGCCACCGAACATGGTCTTCGTGTTGATCTTCTAGAGAAGTTTATGATTATTCTTGTCATAACCATGAATTTTTAGGTTAGACAGACTCCGCTCATCCTGGGATAGCCCCATTTTTGGCATGTTCGGTACAATATGAGGTTAATCCCCATGCTTGAGTTGAAAATATAAAGACGAAACTACATTCCATTTAAGATTCCATTGATGTACAATGGGAGGATGTTCCCTTGTATGAGAGAACCTTCATTTTCTCGAGATAAAGAGATAATGGCCTTACATTCTGTGTGCTCAGTTGTCACAACATAGAAGGCTTTTACGGCTTCTACATCTATCTCAAATTGAAGGGGGGTTCATAAAGCCTCAGAAAGAGCATCGTGCATATCTGCTGACAGACTAAGAGACTCCAGAATAAAGAGTCTTCCTGGAATAATGGAATGATGCTTGAGACTATCATACTTCCTTACCAGGCATGATCTTTTGTTAATGGGATGTCATTAGGTTGTAGGACGTATGATGTGCACTACTAGTTGAACCAGCCACCGACTCATGCTAGGAATTTTCCACTACTCACATGTCAAAATGCATGAAGTGACTACTGGGTAAGAGATATATGACTGGGGTCGATCTGTAACATAACATGGTTGGTTGTAGCACAATCATGGGGGCTATGTCTGATAAAGTAGCATAAATGGGGTTGAAGGCAGGCCTAGTGAAACTAGATGAGATGTTTGTGTGTGTTGAGCTCCCATCGGGACTATTTTATAGTTCCAGTGGCATTAACATCCTAGCTGGATGTATTGACATAGGAATTCTGATGAATCCTATAGCCATGAATCCGTTGAAGCTGGTGGTGGCTAGGGATATTGAGAGGATCCTTCTGGTGCTCCTCATCATAAGAAATCACCTAGGGGTTTACTAGCTCTACAGTATTAACAAAAGAATACTATTGATCATCACATGAAGAATCCTCCACCAATGAATGGATCTTGAGGGGTAACTTGACATCTCTGTGGCATGATGTATCCATGATTACGGGATGAATATGGAATCGATGGTGGGATTTATTTTACCTTTCACTGTTGTTTCTTTCCCTTATGGGAAGAGGGTATTTGGGACACCAATGCAGAAGTGGTGAATGCAGGTGACTTGGAGAATTCTGAATACTCGGGTCAATTCAAACAGACATAGTTGATACCATGGGCACCTGCAACTGCCTTACCAGACATCTATTTGTCATATTTTTTAGACCCATGGTTAGGAATCTACAATAACTCACCTTTTCTGTCACTATTGCTATCAAGCTATTTGATTACACACCCCACCTGTGATAGTTCTTGTCCTAACAGGACTATGATCTTATCAACCTGGTCTGGAATCCTATCTATAAACATATATCACTACATGAGGGGTTTTCCAAGGATCTGGTGATATGGGTAGTAATTGGGGTGATCAGTGAGATCTTACTACTCAGACCTCTTGTATTTCAACAACCTTATGATTTCATATTCCATAGAAATTCAAAAATAACAAGGGTCATGAGCCTCATTAAAAGAGTAGGTTTGGTTACTTCTATCTAGAAAGGGTTCCATAGGAGCATGGCACTAACGAGGGGCTAGAGGATCCTGTCGAGTATGTGGAATCTAGGTATCTCGCCTAGGTGGCGGCAGCGTGTTACATGAGGGTGATTGTCTATTCTGAGGTGGTCACTATTGGGATAGTGGTTGCACTTGAGGTGGAGGCCCTCTACAGGGCTATGGAGGTGGATCTAGCAGTAATAACTCTAGTATCCTAGGGGCCTCTATTTGGGCCACCATGTTAGGCTTGGCCTTAGCATCCAATCTTGCATGAACTGCATAAGGGAGAGGACACGTTTATTTGGCTGACTGAAAGGATTCCTATAGATGCTGGACCATATCAGAGAAATCCTAGGACCCCATGGGGTATTTCTGAGTGATGATAGCGGGGACCAGTTCAGTTTTGACATTCCCCACAAACATTTTCATTAGTTGTTCCTAAGTGAACGACATATCAAGATGCTAGGTGAGGTATTTCCACCTGGCGACAAATTCCACGACAAGATCGTCAAACATCTCCTTGTACTTAAGTGGTCTGAAATACCTGACTTCTAGGTGGTAGAGTATGAATGGTAATGAAACTACATATGAAGATCTTCCCAGCCAGCTACTGACCCAATGGGTAGCTTGTTGTACAAGAAAAACGCATGCCCTTCCAATGTTTGTACAAAACATCAGTGTTTGGTGGCCTCTTACTTTACGGGAGTTCCCAGCATGGGTCAACACCTTGAGATGAAGCGGTTCAGATGCTACAGCGGATCACCCATCCTGTTGAAGGGAGAAAATTAGGATTTCTTAAATAAGGGGTTGTTGTAATATCATCCACCCATGCTAGATAAGACTTGCCCTCAGGAAGAATTACCACCTGTTGAGTTTCCAACACCTTGAGGAGAGAAATGAGCTCTTCCATTGGAAAATATGAGCAAGGGTTCATATATCTATGAGGATCCATGACCACCAGTACATTGGATGGTTCATAAACAGTATAAGAAGGCACAATAGCTCATGAAGCGGCTGGTGGGATAACCTGTTTAGTGAATGGGGGGACCTGAGCTGGGTCCCGAGGAGGGTTACTATGAAATTCTGGTGGATTTGGCCAGGCGTATCATAACATCTTTCCATAATATCCATCTTATACCCTATCAATGTGTTCAGGATGGTCTAGTTCACCCAAAGTAAAATTGTCGGGGGAATTTCATACCTACCCCAGGTGCCCCGGTTGATGATCACCATAGTCTGGTCACCGCTCTACAACAAGATCAGTAAGATGTTTTTCGACCATCTTCATATGCTCTGTATGTTGTTGACGCAACACGGCCTTTTCAAGATAATCTTCCATCTTCTGTACTGAGCCAGACAGTTCATGGGGTTTGAAGGTCCCATGATGCTCTTTTCCTATATTGGGATTGTGGTTGAGTGTTAATGACTTAGTATGGATGGGAAGACCTAGTATACTTCTCTACTAAAAATTAAACCTTCCCAATGGATCAAATAGGTGTGGAACTACCCTAGGTGGTAATTCCTCTTCAAAGAGTTATATCTCATTATATTCCTTTGATAGGTCAGTCATGTTAATTCCAACTCTAAATATAGAAATATCCTCAATATTGCCATGCATTTTGGGCTAACACTGAATTGGACTAAAATGAATTTCCACATACTACCCTTAAGTAGAAATCTAAACATGGGAGGAATCTTCCATGGTAGTCATGTAGAGTACTTAAATGATTTAGACACATCATTGTTGGATGGTCCGATGGAGACCAGGAAACTCAGGGTGTTGGGCCACAAGGAGTGCTTCTATGTCAACCAAACGACATTGTTTTCCAATATCTTCAAGGTTTTCCTTTATCTTGGGATAAGCCACTTGCCGATAATGGAGACTAAAGTGTGTCGACTAGATGTTTTAGAGATACACATAACATCCTCCAAGGTCAGTGATTCTGGAACACTAATGTTAGTAGTTGGAACTAGACCGAATATCTCAAGGAAATTGTATTCTGTAAGGATTTCCCAAATGCTCTTCATCTCAGAATCATGGTCGGGTCCTTGTTTGCCTCATTCATCCACTAGAGCTGTCTGAGGGACCAATAATGGTACTGAAGCAGATCATTGAGATAGTAGGCTGGATGGTGGAGAATATAGATAATTAGATAATAATCCAATGCGTCTTGGGTTGTCCTATGAGGAGTGCAACGACTGAGATACCAAATCCCAGTAATATGGATATGTATTCACAGTGTCCTGCATAGGGGTTGTAACTACTGTTGGTGGGTCAGGGTATTGTTCATCCATTATTGGTCCTTAGAATCAAGCTTTTTTTCTCTGTTTAAGGTATAGAATAAGCATATTTATGATAAGGATGACTGCATAGCCAAGCCTTGGAAGGAGGCCAAATCTTCCTCCTACTGGAAGTAACTTTGAAGGGAGGAAGGAATCTGGTGGACCTCACATTTTGGAAGGACGAGGCTTATACGCCTCCTTCTTGCCCTAGCCCTTAACATGTAAGATCGAGATGAGGGATCCATTATCAAATCACATTCCACCACAGAATATAAGAATAAAATGGGTTTAATCGTAGTTTCAAACATCTCAGAATTATTCTTATGGAGGTGGTGACCCGCCCTCTTACCTTATGATAGTACTTTTGGACAAGGTATTTTTTAGACTTGAGGAGGACCTTCAGCCGAATTGATGCATGGATGGAGAGGACTTCTACTAGGTGAGCTGGGGCATGAGGAGCACCTGGAAAATGTTAAAGGTAACACGGGGATGTCCTTTATGTCTGCAGGTTGACACATGAAGGGAATCTCCAAGGGAATTGAGGGACTAGGTAAGACCTCCATTGGAACTGGTAGTAGCATTAGAAATACCTTTACATCTGTTTCCCCTAGTCGTGATAGTAGGAGTGGGGCCATCATACTGGTCAAACTGAATAGAGGGATGACCTCCGCACTAGGTGCTAATAAAACAAGGCAGACCTCCGCTTCTCTAATTTCCTGGATGGGGAGGGCCTTCTTCAGTCACAATAAGAACATTGGGAAGACCCCCAAGTTGATGGTTTCCAAGATGAGGAGGATCTTCTACTAGACATCCTGTGATTGGAAGAACAGCTCCATACCTGAGGTCATGGGTACGGAAGATACTTCTATGCTAGGTGTCAGTGCGTTAGGGCAGTCCTTCAGTCAGAATGATTGTGGCATGGGGAGAACCTCCATGATGACCTTGGGAGTGGTGAGGAACTATTCTTTCATTGGTGGTGGCATGGGGAGGACCTATGAACTGAATTTCATCACCATGGGTCATCCCATGATAGACTCCACCTATCACTACTGGAAATTGGATCTTTCCCAACACTTATATATACCCTTTCCCAACGGTTCTCCCAAACCGTTGGGAAAGGGGGGTCTTTCCCAACGGTTTGGGAGAACCGTTGGGAAAGGGTCCTCAAAACCCACCTTTCCCAACGGTTTGAGAGAACCGTTGGGAAAAATCACCCCCAAAACCAACCTTCCCCCTCCAGGAAATTTCCACCTATCCCAACAGTTTTGAGAACCGTTGGGATAGACCTATCCCAACGGTTTTGAGAACCGTTGGGATAGATTCTTTCATTTCTTCCAGGTCTGCTACCCGAGAACATTATATAAATCTAAATTTTAAATAATTATGATAATACATATATATATTTATGAAATTATGTTTACAAAAGTGATGTTAGCTTAGTGGTTAAGTCGTTCGATTATAAACAAGGGGTCGTGGGATCAAATCCCAGCACATGTTTTTTTTTTGAAATACATTTACCAACGGTTTTATATCCGTTGGAATAGATTTTCATATTACTTATACCAACGGTTTTGTAAACCGTTGGGATAGGTCTATACCAACGGTTTTGGGAAAACCGTTGGTATAGACCTATCCCAACGGATTACTTCGCAACGGTTCTCCAAACCGTTGGTATAGGCTATACCAACGGTTTGGAGGCCTATACCAACGGTTCCAAACCGTTGGTATAGGTTAGTATTCTACTAGTGTATGTTAGTGACTAGGAGAGTCATCCAAACCTTCCCATGGGTTGGTTTGGGACTCGATCCTAGTTGGGTGTATAAGTGACTCAGTTCAGTATAAATGGGGATTTTTTGGTATACATCAATAGTGGTATGGGACACGGTAGCCATTGAGGATGACACCCTATGGAGGGAGTCCTCCCAAGCTTGCACCTGATGTTGGAGTCCGGTTAACTGAACCAGGGCTGATGGTGCAGGTGAATAACTCACCTCCTCCGTAGTATGTGGGGTCATGTGGCAGCGATAACATGGCTTGGGGGGATCCCTACTTAGTGGCCCCTGGGAAGAGATCACAATTGCGCTGGAATGGACATCCCTAACATTATTGTCCAAGGGGGGAGTTATCTAAGAATTATAGAGAGAGTCTCACAAAATGGTTTTAGGTTGGAGTGGGGAGTAGTGGCTCCCTACGCAGCCATTGGGGGTGGCAATGGTGATGAGGCATAGAATCCTCTAGGTCCTATCAATCCACATTCCAGGATGTTAAAATCCCCTCTTCCTCATATATCCTAATGAGGTTTTTAATCACCCCCTCTAATGTAGTTTAGATGGGTAGATGGGGTGTGGGCTCCCAACAGCTGTAGATGGGGAGGACGTTGTAAAAGAGGTAGAACCTTGTGTATTTTCCATGTTTATATTGAATCTTCCCCTACATTAGTGGGTGGTGGTATTTGGTTTCCATTAATGCTATATTGGGTCCTGAAAAGCAGGGTGATTCAACCATTAGTGCTGAAATAAGGAAAGTGAAGTTAAGTGCCCTAGAATCGTCATGTCTCCCATTGTTGGTAAGAAGGATCCACATAGACTACATCGTAGACCAGCATTCCCAATTTTCACTTCCTGAAGATATGGATAGTTTCACTCCACACTAACTATTTTATTGGTGGGACCTAGTGCCATAAAACTAGACCTTGTGACATGCTTATCCACTGATGTCTCAAACACTTCTAATCTCCACATTGAGGAGAAGAATTTCATGTCGGGTTCACCATTTATGCTTCTGACACATTCATCGGGGCATGAATCCATCCATCGAGGATGTGCTGATTCTTGCCCCGTATTCAATCTTTCCAAAGGCAGGTGGCATCCATCACTTATTCAAGGACATTTTCTCCTTTATGAAAAATGGATAGTGGGATGTCAGTTCCTCCTTCCATGGATTCCTCCTAGGAATTCATCTCCTGGTCTGGGTCTCCCTTCAATATTAATACTTTGTTCATGAAAATCTACTCAGTGTCATATCTTTGTGGATGCCAGATAAGTACACTTCTTCTATCTTGACATTCCGAGGCGTTAAGTCGGGGAAACAATCATCGATCGAGGGATTTGTAACGTTGTACAACGTTGGCGTGTCTAGACACTATAACACTTATGTATCTTTGTTTCATACCCTTATAATAATTCTTATTAAGGGTGTGGAAGCCTAAGATATCCCACGTCGAGTGTGGGGAATTATATTCCATAGACATGTCTCTGAGGTTTTGTTCAGCATCCCATGTTTAACATTGGGTATGCACCGAACAGAACACTTATAGAAGTGGGTCAGATGGATGCAGCCCATAGAGAGAGCACCTAAGAGTCCAACTATATGGGTAGATCAAGACAACCGATAAAAATGGTTCTGAGGATGCTCGGTTCCCTCTAAAGGGAATGCCATGTTTTACCTATTTGATGGGATTAAACCTCAGGTAGGTTTCTTACGTACCTTGTCCTGATAGATAGGGATCAAATCCTCCTTGTTCATAGGGATCATGAATTGGGATGTGTGTAGATGATAGAGACCCAGAGACATGTTGGGGCATACATGTGGTTAGAAGCCCAACTTCTTCTAGGAACAAAGAGGATGTGGGTTACATCATCTCACTGAGATGTGGCAGCCCATGTAAGAATCAAGATGAATATAAATGGTTGAGTGAAATGGATGGGGAATGAGATGGAACCATCTTGACGACGATAGTGATATTGAGCTTGATCCTCGAAGAGACTTCCTACGTATCCCTATGGAAGGGAATCAAAGTAAACATAGTTCGATGTGGGATATTACACACCTTAGGAGGCAACATGTTAGAATGGATGCATGGATGGGACCCAAAGGAAGTGGAACCTTAGGGTTGGGTAATGACCTTCTCGAAACATAGTGGCTCAAGGGAAAGACCAGGATGAGACATGGGTGATGGGAATGAGCCTGAGGGAGGCTTCCTACATATTCCCATGTTAGGGAATCAAAGTACATGTACTTCAGGATGTGGCATAAAACTGGGGTGTGCACATATGATAGTGACCCGATGACATGTTGGGGGATTACGCGTAGTTAGTAGCCTGGGTGGGTTTGACGTCATGGGGGAGGACCAGATATGTGGGTCCCAACAATGGGGGACTACAAAGGGGTACCATTTCTTGTGGACTACAATGTCTTACCACTGGTTAGGGACTACAACGACTTACCACTAGTCAGGGAATACAATGGCTTACCGTTGTTTAGGGTTGACCTCATGGAGGCTTGCATCTTACTCTGCCTAGGAGATATGGATCAAAACCCGCATAGTTCAAAAGGGTAATGATGGTGCTTTGGGTCGAACCAGAGTGAGTCTTCCTATGTACCATGTCTATGATACAAGGATCAAAACCCACGTAGTTTGAATGTATATAGTTTAACATCATGTGGGACTAAAGGGGTATACATTTTAATGTCATGCGGGATGAGGGTTAACCGACATGAAGTGGTCGGGGCCAATTGGTGTTGGTCTTGAACCTCAAGGAGGATTCCTACATACCTTTCTCGGATATGGTATAGGATCAAAGTCCACGTAGTTCAGAAGGAAATATAGTTTAATGTCATGTGGGATGAAGGTGAACCGATTTTAAGGGGTTAAGAAAATTAGGTGTTGGGATTGAACATCAGGGAGGCTTTCTATGTACCCTACTTGAAATGGGAAAGGATCGTAGTCCACGTAGATCTGTAGGGAATACAGTTTAATGTTAAGCGGGATGAAGGTGAACTAACGTGATGGGATGGGATAGGTATATTTTGGGATTGAAACTCAGGGAGGCTTCATGACATACCCTGGACAAAAGGGCCCAGATCAAATTCCACTTAGTTTAGAAGGGGGTTTTGGTCTTACGCGCTAAGGCAACCTAGGAAGGATTCCATGGTCGATGCTAACTCTAATCCCACATGAGTCATGATCATTGTGATAAACAAGAGGATGCGAAGTCTTGACGATCACATTATGAAAGGTACATCCATGAGGAATCGAATGGGGATAACACGTACCTTATGGCCTAATGAGATGGTGATTGAGACTTACTCAAGGGTAGAGGCCCGATAGAGACAAATCCTCGAGGGAGAGGGATGGGAAATGAAGGTCCTTATTCCCTTCTCTCCTCTAGACGTTGGGTATGTAAGAAGATATGATTAGGAGGTATGCTACCTCCCGCAAGAAAGGATAGGGGCCTACACTTGGATGGTTTCCCTTCCTTGCAGATAGATGCCAATCTAGCATGGAGAATCTCATTCCATGTGAGGAATATCTCAATCTTGTGGAGATGGGAGGGCATAGATAATTTCAGAGATGAGGGCACCCCATGAATATTTCATTGGGCAAGGCCATAGTTTAACATATTGTACTAAGGACGATGGAGATTGGCAGTTTAACGTCCTGCTGCTTGGACGATGATGGCTCAATTTTCACCCCTAGGACATGCATGACTGGTACCCTTTGACCCTCTATGAAGGAAAGGAATAAGAAATGTCATATTTGAGGTGGTGATATAGACTGATCCATCTAGGGGATCACATTAGTGCGGCTATGCAAAGAATAAATATTCATTAGTGTGGCTATGTGACGAAGAATGAGGATAAGTAATGAAACATGATGCACCTTTCAAAGGACCATTAAATACCTTCATACAATCTTGGAGGGTCGGGTAGGTGAAAGGTGTGCAGTATAGGTGTGTTGCACATAAGAAGTGTCAGAAGATGGTGTTTGGGAAAGATACATTGCAGACATGCTTAAAGGAGCACACAACGAGGGAGGATTGCATGCAAATGAGGGGTTTTGCACACAATAGGTGCAAAAATGAGAACTGTTGAATGCAATATGATGTGTGTGCCCCCAATAAGCTGGGTTGGCACAGATAAAGGAGTCTTTCATGCAATTAGAGTATTTTTGTGTGAAAATGAATTATCAATAAAGGAATTGGGTGAGGGTCAAGCCCTAGTGATCCTGCCCGAAGACGGACCCCTGGAGACATGTTTCAGAAAATCTAGTACCCAAATTCCATCTTCTACATGGAGAAGGAATGTATTATGCGCATGAGAGACGGTTCAAATTATTCACCACATAAAGTGAGGGGGTTCACCTCTATTAATAGGTGATCAATGATAGTGGACAGAGATTAGGCCTATGTTGAAATTCATAACTATCCATCAGCTGCGCAAGACGTTTCATGAATGTGCCAAAAAATCCACCTTGGACGCACTTGTTTCCGTGCAGTGGAGAGGTTTTACATGAAACCCCTTAGATTTTCTACGTAGCCTTTAGACCCATCCCAGAATGGTTTTATGAGTTGAAATATATCTTTAGTTTTTAAAATAATGTCATCCTAAGGCTTCAGTAGATTTTAGCACATAAAATAGTCCTTATCATAGTAGACCAAGATCCCCTTACTATTCAAAAATTTCAGATTCTCCCTCAGATCATTTCTCTAGAAACATCATCAAAGAGTAAATTAATGGAACCCTATCTCTAAACCCAATTTATATTCCCCATCCAAGAAAAATGTTTCAATGATATGGGAGAGGTGTAGATCAGAGATATTATTTTCTTTTATTTTCATTTATTTTTAAACAACCTTTACGTCCTGTTATACTTTTTTCCCATTTATGTAAATAAAAAAATCACACAACCATATGAAAATAAGTATTTCAAGGTTCAATACCCAACATGAGTAGCTAGGTCCTTTGTATGGCTTTTAAAATATGAAATACCAAACAATACACTATAATAAAATACTTTTGTGTTGATACAAACCATTATGATACACCCTTAAACTTTCTTACCACTATGATCATTACAACAGTGCATATGATTCTTCTAGAAATAAATATAATATAAGTGTGTGTAACATGTTATGAATCATTCACCAGTTAGTTTCAAACATGTTACTATGATACCTTATCAACATTAAATTATATAATATTCAAAAAAATAATCACTCTCAAACCTAGTAGAAGGTAATAATCTCTATGGAAATCATAATGAAACTTTGTCGAATATATCGGACGAATCCTCATTATGATTACTCTGTCTGGAAGTAAAATTCTTATAAAATACTATTGAAATAGTTCTGAACTGGTTATGCCTCAGTACAGGGATAATAGTATGATTTTCTAGTTTAATGACCCTGTTCGATATGATAATCTCTTAATATAATATTTCTTCTTCTTCAATAGATTGAACATCTATAGGATTTCTCTATTTGGAAACTTATTCTCTCTAAAACATAAAAATATCTCTTTCATCATTCATATGTATCTAGTCTCTAATACATCATAATTTACAGTGGACTCTCATAGCTTTATAGGTTGGCCAAAACTATTTTCAGTGGAAATCTGAAAATTTTCCACCATAAACAAATTTCCCATTACATCAATTTTTTATCCATTTAATATCCATATTTGACTTATTCTTCACTTCTCTACTCTTCTATATTGTTCATGAAACCTATTGAATATTCTCTTATATTTAACTCACAATATAATTTCTATCAATTGTTCAGTCTGATAAAACTTTTCATTCATATTTATTAATTAATATGAAGACTAATGTTAACATTAATTTTACTATCCTAGTTTCCAAAACATCAATAACTAAGGACTATCCAATATCATTACCATGAATATTCATAAAATATTAAAACGGTTATTCTGTACACATAGTCGCAACATCTAATGATACAAGCACTTCTTGGAGTCACTTCAACCACTTTTAAACCCCCATTGACAAGAAACGTCTATAGAACCCTTCAAAATAACATCGAGATCCCTTTTAAAAAACATTTTCTACTACATAAAAACATTTTTTATTTTATTAAAATGTCCAAAAACTTCCTCTGACCGATGATAATGTATATAATAAAGTATCAGTGACATATCACTCATAATGAATCGATAACGGTCACACTCTAATGGATTGGTGTCACCTATAGTCTACTGAGCCGGTACAATATGTTGTCTGATAAATCTTGAACCAATTTAAGAAAAGAAACATATGTTGAAGATAGTGGTATAAAATATGGTTGATCTTCAACCAGTTGATTAGTGTAAAAAAAATTTACACTCATTGGTCCAATAACTTCTCACACATTCATTATAATGTCCCAATGATATCTGCATAAAAAACTATATCAACATTTTCTATATCCAATGAATTATTGTAATACCATTTCTGATTTATAATGTATAAAATTACGTATTTCTTCACGATATACCATCCATATATTTTTCATTATGTCTTGTTCATATAGTGAATATGTAAATCCAATGAATCAGACAATCTGATGGATTGGTCAGACATGTATTTAGAAAAACATTGACTTTTACAACTCCAAAACACTCTATCCATTTTACATTGACAAAAAAATTCCATAATTCACAATATTATTTCTATGAACATTTTCATTTTTTTTATTGATCTGTTGGAAAACTAGAATCTTTATCTTCTCACATTTCAAAAAAAACATCCACACCTTCAAACAATTATGTGTTTGATGATCTTGCACAGATAAACTAAGATTAAAAAACATTAACATTAATTTTTTACAAAATAATTATTATTTCATGGAATATTTATAAATTTGAGAAATTTAAAACCATTATAGCATCTTCTATCTTACATTTCAAATTTTTATGACTTCCTATCCTTCCAACATCTTCTTTCATTCCAATAAACCTAAAATTAATTGGTAATGCTTGTTCTCCCATATCCTTCGTAAGGATTTCATTAAAACATTATCAACCAATATATGATTATATATAACTTACTGAATAATAATGAATTTTTAGATCAACAATAGAGCTTTTTAGAATCAAATAATTTTTTTCATTTTGATTCAATATTTCGTTCCAGACGCATAAGGATTTTGATGAACCCTTTCCCCCCAAAAACTACTTCAAAGATCGATAAAATTCCTTATAATTTTTCTTCTAATTTTATTTAGTATTTAATCTCTTATCTTTGGGTTATGATGAAAAATTTCATTAATTCTATCTGACCATAAAATCATTGAAATTGAATTAATTTATTTTATTCAGAAAACACATCACATTCATCCAAAACATCTTCCATATTTCAAAAATAACATCATTCCAGCTTGGAACCAACAAATAATTGTTATAATTGCATTATTGTACCTATAATCAATTCATAGACTAATGGATCAATCTTTCTTCTTATTGAAAATAACATAGGCTCACCATGGTGAAACACTATGGTGAATAAATATGTTATTACCCAACACCACTAGTTTTTTCTTTAACTCCACTAATTCTATAGTGTGCATCCTATAGATAATATTTGATATTGGCCTTTAATTTTGGATTTAATCAATATAAATTTTAACTTCACACTCTGGGGTATGTCTAGGTAATTCTTCTAGAAGTTCATCAATGTATTCCAATACAATAGGTACATCCTCAATTTGAAAATTAAAATATTCATCATTGGATCTTGTTTTCCTATCTTAACAAATAATTTCATTATATATCTACTAGGGAGGATATAGATAGTAAACATATGATGTTGTTTCTACTATAAATATATGGAATTCATCATCTTTCTCAGAAATCGAAATGTTATTCTTATTATAATAAATATATGCATCATATTTTTTAATTCATTTATTTCCATTGATTATATTGAATTCAACCATATGGATGATAATAAGGTATGAAAATAAATCATGTTTATGTGTCATAATATGGACTTCCAAAAATTTCATTATTGGAATGAGACATCCCTTAGGATTTTTGACTAATAAGTCGCATATTATATTAAAAGATAAATGTATATTTTTTTAAAAAAAACTAGGAAGATATAAAAGACATTGATGATCTAGAATCAAATAATTCATTGGATAAATTATAATATATGATTAATGTACCTACCACCACATTATTGGGTAATTCTACATTAGCTATAGTCATCCCTTAAGCTTTCCAATCTCCTCATGTAATCTTTTTTGGTAGACTCCCTTGGTGCTTTTGGAAACCATATTTATTTTTTACCATCTACCATTACATGAAAAAATTAACAATAGATTTTTCTTCATCCCATTTCATTGGAATATATATTGGTCATTCTCTATTCACATAAACCTTTCTCCCGATCCATTAAAACCTTTTTCTGGATTCCTCTTTCTACAGTTTTTACAAGGTAGAAAATGTATCATTTTTTTATTCTAATTTTTTGTATTCCATTTTTCAGGGTCCTTATATGTCATCTTTTTCAATTAGTTTCTCTTTTATATGTAATATTTGTAGAATTCCTTCTCTATTATGATTTTTAATCAAACTATTTCATCATATGGAGAAAACTATTGGGAGAACAGTTCCCTTTAGAGACATAGATTAAGACCCTTAAAAAGTGGTAAATATTACACTCCATGTTACATATGTAGTATATATTATATGTAAATATACTTGTAATGGAAGGCTCATAATTTATAATAATTTATTATTCATTATTCATTATGTTGTGTAAGAATTAAATTCATTTTAATTTATTTCTCATGAGGGAAATATTTGAAAAATTATGTCTCCATAACATATTTCTATTCCTTGTGTTCAATTTCTTCTTCTTCCTTGGTATTCTGGATCGATGACCACCATTGATAAAAATATCTGATTAGAAAGTTCTCCTCAAGTGAATCTATTTCCTTTTAACCACATCGTATGGCCATATGTTTTTTCTACATATATATAACCCATTTCATGTCTATAATCTTATTTGGAGCCCTACAAAATGATAAGGGATTATATCACCTAATGAATTAAAAAATAGGAAAATATTTATATAGAATAGGTTTCTCCATCCTAGAAAAGATATTTTTCATTAAATGAATATGAAACCCGAATATAGAAATAATTTTCCCCATTCCAATTCCAACAATATTTGTTCACTCATTAAGAAAATCTCTATATTTTCCGCAATTGTTAATAGCATTCTTCCATCCAAAAACCATTTTGAACAATGTAATATACATGATCATATCATATAATTATGAAACATAAATTATATTCCCAAAACTAGAAAAATAAATAACACAAATTAAATCATTTATTCCTAACTAATCTTGTAATAATAAACAGGTTTTCATTGGGTTGTTCATCTATACATATCATCAAATTCTATCAGAGGGTTAGGTTATTTAATCTATTATTTTCTTAATCTAGTTTTCAAGGTTTCTAGTAAATGTATTTGATACTATCTATAAGAACTTTGACTGTAGTAGCTAGGTTCCAGTTCCTTACATTGTTACATTGGAATATATAAAAGATTCAAATCCCAATGGACAGATCAATTGATTACTTTTGGAATACATGATTATAGACAAGATACCAATGTTACTCTGGTAAAAGAAAACAAATATTAGATAATTAAAATCTCATCTCCATTGATAATAATTGATAGAATTCATCTTCATGTATTGGGGAAAGGAAACAAATTATGTGTGAGCTGAAATAACAAATAAGGGATAAGTTTACTAAAATTTATCAGGAGTTAATAATAATGATAAATATTTCCTGGTAAATAACTAGGTGCACTACCCATTTAAATAATAAACCAAGTGTGAAATGAATCCATAGATATTATAATAGTGAAAATTTAATGGATAATAATGGATGAATTATAAATAAAATAAAATTATTAATTATTATACGTAATTTCTAATGATTATGAAAACCTCTGCAATAAAGATCTAACCTCCATTCAATTTTATAACTATAGGTTGAAACACATTTAGTTTGGCCAGTTGAATTTTATCATAAGACTTGTCGATTCCTAGAGGGGATATATAATGTCGAAGAACTGCCCTTCTCACCATATCTAAATAATTCTTCATATATGGAGTAATAAATTTAATTTAGGATCAATATTTCTTTCCATCAAATATCCGTATTTAGTATTGGATTCAAATTTATCAATATTTCTTATATTAGTCAAAAACAATTAATGTAAACACCGTATGTAAATATTGAGTAACGGTTAGGAAATAGTCATATCTTTCACACAATTATTTTGATAATTAAAAAGATGTTAATTTCTAATGAAATATAAATACAATAAAGTGATTTTTTCAATATAAAGGTAATAATCAGAATAGAATGTAATATTTTTCAATAAATTTTATCTCCTGGTAATTTTGTAATCAATTATCCGTAAATGGAATAATTAAAATTGAATAAAAAAATTCCATGAAGATATAATTATTCATGATATTAAAATTCATTGAGTTAATATATACAACATTTAAATGAAACTACATGCACAACATTACAATATACCTCAATAAAATAAAATTAAGAGGAAATCAATTACCTTGCGCTTTTTTTTGAAAAAACACCCTTTAAAATCTTGTATAATGGTTTTAAGAATGTTATTAAATAAATAAAGAATCATATTTATATATAATATCATATTTTATCCTTTTATCACATTTTATCAATAATATATTAATATTCGTTCATTATTTTAATTGATTTGTGGGTTAATTTCCTTGTTTTTTAGTATGCATTAACTTTTTATTTTTTGTTCCTATTACATAGATCATTATTGATTCATTGAAAAATATGTAAAAGATAATTTAAATATCATATATATTTATTATATATTCATTTCTAGTAAACCATAAAAAAAATTTAGGAAATTAAATGCACTATTCATTAAGATGGAAGGTCTTACGTATACATTAATGTTGCTTCCATTTTCTGTCAAATTGATTGAATGAAACGTAAATGATATATTTATATATTATCTTTAAAATATCATTATTATGTCATATATATCCCATAAATTTATAAAAAACATCCTTAAATCATTAAATATTTGGTGTGGATGTATAACATCGATTCGTGAGGTGGTAGTCTATCTTATACATGAACGATGTTATCGTATTCCCAGAAAATTGAAAAACAAAGGTATGTGTAATATTATATGTCTATGACCATAATTTAAATATATATATCATTAATATCATTTATAAACATTATCTTTATCATTATTCCTATCATTGATATGTGGAAATGGAAAAAAAATGACATCAATTTGCGAGGAGGTAGTCAGACATACACATGAATGATGATTTCATACTACATTTGATGGAATTGTGTGGTTTTAGGTGATACCCTTAACAAAAAAGATTTTATTATATTTAAAATACTTATTTTATTATATAATCATGATATTATGATAATTTAATGACTTGTAGAATCAAAATAAAATATAAAAACATTAGAAAATCATTATATATTCTACATGTAAGCACCATAGTTTTCTAATAATACCACACTATGTTATATTTCTCCACAAGATCATGGTTATAATATGATGGGATAAAATATTATTTGTTATTTGGGAAGTAATTATATGTACTAGATTTTTTATGGTGTAAAAAGAGTGGTAGTAGGGGTGGACTTTTATAAGGGAGGTGAGTGTGCTTTTGTTAATTTTTAAGATGGTAAAAATCCAACCATGTTTTTTCCATGTCAATTGGATATAATAATTAAAACATCATGACAATAGAAAGTATAAATTACAAATATGTACAAAAAATAAGTGTATAAAATTTTAAAGTTTCATTTTTTCCTTGTGTTTAATGTTTAGTCCCTTGGTAATCTTTTTTTTCTCTTAATCATTGTAATTAATTTTATCTGCATTCGATGGTAATTTTGGGAAATTATTAATTTTAACTTATTATGAATTATTAATTTTTCATATTTTAAATAAATAATCCTATTTACAAATTAAAACCACATAAGTGGAAAAAATAATATAAAATTTATCTCTTAGATTGGACGAGAATGAGGGGCTTTTAAATGAAAATATTAAAAAATTTATTAAGTTTTTATGTCTAAAATCAATATAAAAATGATCAAAATTTACAAAATTAGATTATTTTGTGTATGATTGATATATTATTATTTTAAAACCAATTAGTATATAATTAAAATTTATAAATTTGTTATACGAAATGTTAGATTTCAATTAAAATTCAATATGTTTCACTATTAATCATAAAATGCAACTTCTTGGAAAAATACCAAAAAACCACCTTATGATAATATTTCAATTACAATTTCATAAAAAATATATTTCCTTCAAATTAAATTTATAAATTTTTAAAAATTTATTTGAAAACAACTATTCTACTAAATTGAGGTAAAAATACCTTTAAAAATTATAGATTTTTATGCGTAAAACTGGATTTACTCTTATCTTATTCTTATAAAAAAAATAAATGAATTTAAAAACATTTAATTAAATATATAATAAAAAAATTTATGAAAATAATTAAAAATGTTATTTGCAGAATTTATTCATATGAGACATACTTATTCACATAAAATAGTTTTTTTAATTAATTATTTTTATTTTAAAAAGAATTTTATTTTTATTTATAATTAATTGTTTAACAATAAATTAGACCATATATATTTATAAGTTAATTATTCCTATTTATTTCTATCAATTTAACGTCTAATAGAAAATTTTCATTTAAAATTATAATATTAATTGTATTCGGTGAAACTCGATATTGTGTGCAACACATGGTATCGATGAAATCCATTGTTGTGTATAATCCAAGTTAACTAATAAAGGCATTAATTAAAGGATATCTTTATAATAACTGTTATTCTAAAATAATTAAAAAAAATTATTTTGGGTGTTACAATATTCCCCAAAAGAAGTAACTAAATTTTATTACGTTTTAGAATTTTGTTAATGTTGGATTTTTTTTATTTTGAAAAATATTTATTTAATTTTTGTGAAAGTGTTGAAATTATTCAATAATCAATATTTGATGCATGGTAATTAAGGATATTAGTACCATTAATATTGTTATTTTACATTAAGATTCAGTTGTGATATTTCAGCAAGGTTTTATTGAAGAAATTTAGATAAAGTGGACAAATTTTACGCTATGGTTATTTTTATTATGTCTGACATTGATGTAGATAAAAAAACCATTAAAATGTTATTATATTTTATAAAATATGATTTTATAATATTTTTATTGAAATTTGGGATTTTTCATTCATAGTGGAGGTTAAAATTTAAAGATCAATATTAATCAACAAATTAAAATTTTGATAAGGAAGGATAGGTTTGTAGTGATAGCAAAAAAATAGGAAACTGATAATGTTACCAAAACCAGTGAAATAAAAAATGTACTACTATAAGGAATAAGGGATATAGAGAAAAATTATTACTTTAAGGAAAAAATATGGTTGAATAAGAATATATAGAATTATATAAAAGTATTTGAATAAAATAAAAATAAAAGATAGACCAAAATTCTAGTTAGTCCATGATTTAACTATCGAATTTTCTTGATTAACTAAATAGTGGTGGATTTTTATTATTTAAATGGAGAATTTGGTTCTTCATGGATGATTAAATATGATTTTACAGATATAAATATGGCACATTTATGTGGTAGAGACTTGTATTATATTATTCATTTATTCAAATCAGGGGACTTCTTTCCAGTCTTCAATTTCCTGATATGGTGAAGTTATGCATTGCTTAAATATTTTCAACGAGTCACTAATATGTATAAATGATGCAATTATTAATTTATTATAGAATATTTTTAGGATATTATTTATAAATTTTTTGGATGTATTAAATTTTTTCACCCTATCATTTTGACTATTAATGAAAAAAACATTTCACCTTCACTTGTGTATTCCGATTTTATAGGTTTATATTCATATTAGATGGAATAATGTGATAAGAGATAGAAAAATGATGATATTTAATGTGTATGGTAGTGTTAAATCAAATTATTATCATATTTAAATTTTATCTATAGTTTTTTTTATCTTATAATTTTTATGAGTAAGAGAATTCATATCCCATTTATAATTTTTATATATTTTTTAACTATATTAAAAATAATTTCATATAAGGATAGTTATATAATGATTTAAATGTTTTTCTGAATTTAATTGAGTAATATAATGGGTTTAAATTAAATGATAAGGATGAGAATATTAATTTCATTAATTCTTATTTATGGATTGTTGACGCTCCTTTTTCATCACAGAGTCCAAAGGAATGTAAAGGGAAATGACTTAGCACAAATTGATTCATCCTTTCAAGAAAATATCAAAAATCGAAAAAGGGATGAACAAGGAGAACATTTCCCATAGGTCGTGCAAGTTCCCTCATAGTCGCCCAAGTCCACTTGCACGATGCATGATAGTCGCGCAAGTAACTTAAGCGACCTAAGTGATAACCGCTAGGGGTCTTCTCCTGCCTATAAATAGACCCTATGGGCCCCCCATTTCCGGAGGATTTTTTCCAGAGACTTAGATTTGAGCTCCCGGCGCCCTAGTCTCTTCTCAAAGCTTTTGAAACACTTCTAAGGTAATTTCTTACCTAGAACGGAAGATCTAAAGAGGGGGAGGAAGGCCTAAGTGTTGAAACTCATCAACACTTGCGCGCCTGAGTGGCCAGCCCTTAAGGGAAAAGGCCACACTTGTGTACCGCCTTACTCCTTCAATAGAACTTGCGCGCCCCTCTTTTGGAAGAACCTCAACAGTATTCTAAAGGTTTTAATCAAGGATCGCTCAAGTATTACCCTACTGGTTAACCATCTCGCAAGTACCCATGTGTCGCGCAGGTATACCTGCGCGACCAGGACTTGCGTGCCCACGCAGTACCTGTGCGCCTGCCAGGACTTGCGCGCCCCTACCTTTTTGGGTGCCCTTCTTGCCCATTTCACCCCTCTTGAGCCATTCCACCTCTCCTATTCAAGATTCAGTCTTCAAGACACTCTTCAAAGCCATTTATGGCATGATTTATTTATTTGACTTCCTTATCTGAAAGGAATTCTGTGGAATATCTCTCAAAACCTTGTGATTTACACATCTTTATTTCACTAAAGATTGAGATTTCATTCATTCAACCTCATCCTTTAAGATGAGAGAATCCTTAACCTGGGTCTCCATTTCAGGAATAATCCCCAATCATAATTCTCAAATTTGGGCATCCTCTTTAGAAGTAAGCCCCAAGTCCTCTAATCTGGGCATCCTCCTCAGGAGTAATCCCTAGATCCCCTAATATGGGCATCCTCTTCAGGAGTAATCCCCAGTCACAAATATGGGCATCCTCTTCAGGATTAAGCCCCAGTCATAAATATGGTCATCCTCTTCGAGAGTAAGCCCCAATCACAAATTTGGGAATCCTCTTCAGGAGTAAGCCCCAGTCTTAATTCTTCTTAACCAGTCCTAATTTACCTTTGATCTGGGATTCGGGCCTTCTTTTCAAGAGTAAGCCCCATGTTAGAGTATTCAAATCTCCATGAAGCAGATATACCTTTATGGACCCTGTTCCTAGATTTCTTCTCTGAAGTAAATCTTAATCTTCATTTATCTGGGTAGTCAGACATACATAAGTCCCACATTATTTCTTATGATTGCATATTTTATGGCACAATTGTCTAATTTTTTACCAATACCTCTTGTTTCTCACACCGAGCATGACTCATGTGAGCATAGAGTGTAAAAGTGCTTATGACATTATTCTTTGAGCCATCAATCATAAACATCATACTCCCTTACTCGAACTACGTGGGTTCTAATTCCTTTTCTAAACAAAGGATACGTAGGTAGCCTATCTGTGGGTTTGATCCCAACTCTGAAATAATCCATGTCCTTCTGAATGACAATAAACTTCAAGTGCCCCACTGAGTGGCTTTAAAACCAGAATGGTCATCATAATGACCAAGATACTTCTATATAAATGTGTCGAATGGTACTATTGACCAAGAATCACTAATAAATACAGATGATTCTCTATCAATGAATAACCTCGACTACATATAAAGTATTATCCAAATTTCCTACATATTTAATCATTGATTGTCAGATCTGAAGGAAAGCTCATTTTATACTTGGTAATGTAATAAGGATTCACGAACATAACTTAAATCTATAAAGAGAGTCCCTGAGTAGACAATAATTCCCCTCAAAAAGGGGTGATGAGTCCGACCTCCCATCCTCTTGACCAATGCAAATTCCTAAGCCTCATCATTCCACAAACTAATGAGTGCCTACCTTTGGAAAGTAGGTCCAAAATGATGTGGAATCATTGGATGTTTCCGGTTCTATAAACAAACCTTTTAGAAACCGATCGGAATGTTTGAACCTCCCATCAAGGTGGTCAATCCCCGGATTCCGAGGGAAACAAAAAAATGGTGAACCCGACGTGAATCCTTAACCAAGTTAAAATAATGTTTTACCTATTTGTTAGGCCCATATTTAAAACTCAATGAGAGGGCCAACAAAAATAATCATTGACATATGTACTCATCCAAAATATGTTAAGGCTGAATTTATTTTGATTAAGTCTGTTATATCAAACAGGCACCCTTTTCCAAGATTTTCTACATTTCTAGAATGACTGCTCTCAAATTCACACCTGTGAATGCTGCTGCTACAAATGCCACTGCTGCTACTCCTACTGGATCATCATCTGTTCTGAGGATGACATCACCTACTCAGCGTCTTCAACGCTGGGTATCAAATGCGCTGGTTAAGGAGTACCGACAACACGGTACCATCCCAACTCTGGAGGCTGGCCGACAAGCCCTCCAAGTGAAAAACTCACACCGGTCGTCCAACCAATGACGACCAGTGATCAAAAAGCAAGCGGTGCTGACTACCATCTCCAACCATTTCAGGTCGTTATCCCCGGAACGCAATCACCATTCACTCCCTTATTTAAGGAGGTGAATGAGCAGGTCCCTCAGGGCCTTAATTCAAGTATATAGGAGTCCTTATCGAGGGTTCCCACCAACAATCGCCGCCAGACTCGTGCGGAACTGCGCCCTCAACATAATGAGGGTACCGACTCCAGGCATTTGGCTCAGGTTCCTCAAACCCGAGTAGGCAAGACGAACCACCAGAGGCAGAATCCGGTTAACAGTGAGCAGGTTCTCATCTCTACCATCTCTGGAGAAGTCCACCAACCTAACTTGGTGGCAAGAAACGAGCAGGCACATACACATGCCCGTTTTAATTCCGCTGTCCAGTTGACTTGTCTGGCAGCATCACGTCGATCCTGCTAGGCAATTCCGGCGGAGTACTATAGGTAGGAACATACACCTGTTTATACATCATCAGCTAGACAGTAGGCTTGTCTGACTACATATGATGGATCTCTTCAACTACGTTCGGTGAAGTGCAATCAGCAGGCACATACACCTACTATTATTAATCAAGCCTACCAATAGTCTCTCTTGGTAGCATTCAGAGAAGTCAGTCGGAAAGCCCCGGTGACAAATAGGAGGAAGACTCAACTCTCTGCCCCCATACTTGAGTACTGTTAGGATTCACTGACAGGAAAAGGAGGACAGGAGCAGGCACATACACCTACTCCAAGCACGGAATGGACGTATATCCCCATTCCAGAAGCTGAAGTCACCAAGCATACTCTATCAACAGTGAAAGAGCAGAAGCAAATCCCTAGTCATATTCTGGATGCTTGCCAGTATATTATAACAACTTCAGCAGAATATTAGGGAAATACACATAAATCTATCCCTACCAGTGGAGTGACACATCAACAGTTCACTCCAAAACAGACACACACATCTGTTCCAGTCCAAGAGGGTTGTGGGGCATACTCCCTCATTTCATACGGACAACCAAGTCAGGAAAATACACCTGATTTGAGTGGAGACCGTCAGCCTAACCCAGCCATCTTTCCTGATCAGGCACAAACACCTGCTCAGAGCAGCCACTTTCATCAACAAGTGGTTTCTAAGGGGAGTAAGAAGGAGTCTAAGAAAAAGACCTGCCCAGCACAGTTAGGAGATCAAGAGCCAATCTGTATCAAGTCCTTGCTCAATGTTGGAGTTCTTAAATCCCTCAGATAGTTTTCTGTTGGAATTCAAGATTCTACTCCCTCAGTTCCCAATAGTGGTAACATTAATTCTGAAGGTCTTCAACAGACACTTCCTCATGAAGGCTTGCTTCATGACAATTCAGTCGATCTCGAAGTTTCATCTTCAGATGAGAGCCACAGGAACCCTTTGTGTGTTCAGAAGACCAAGAAGCAAGAGATCTCATCTTTTGCTGTAACCTATTATGGTGGTCCTCCCCATGATGATGAATTTTTCTGCGAAAGTCCTCTCTGCAGTAGTGATGCACATTTCCCGGAAAATGTTCTAGTGGACAATGTAGTGTCGAGAAAGCCCTCTTATCTTGAGGAACATGCAAATGCGAAACTAGTCATGTCTGATGCTTCATCGCTAGCAGGTGAAATACTTTCTCAATCAGAAGATAGCTCAGGGTGTAGGTCATTCTCCGAACCACCCCTAAGTCATGCATCTTCTAGTTTGATCAATGATTTCTCTACCAATCCTATTGAATCCAATGAAGCAACAAGGAAACACCAACTCTGGTCAAATTAGGTAGAATAATCTTCATCAAATGATAAATAGGAAATGATGAACATGAGAAAACAACTGGTGAAAGGTGAAGTGCGAGTCATGTTTTGGACTCTGGCTGACTCTCAGTATGACATTCCAGAAATTTTGACAGAAGATGAAATTCATGATATTCGTCTCATCATATGGAAAACTCTTTATCAGTTGAAAAAGAAATTATTATCTTATGATGAATATAAAAATCATCTTAAGATAATAGAAGGGTTACAACGTCAAATTTATTTGGAATCTCTATTAGTCTCTCGATATCCGAAGGCTGAAAAACAACAGAGAGCCCTTCAACGTTTATGCCTTGGCTCACTAAGAAGATTTCGTCAATTAATTGCCAATTCCCCATCTGGTATTTGTGTCATAGGATGGTGTGTTCATGGAGAACTACATTTCATGGTGCTCTCCAGTCAGCAAATCCCACCGAAAATGGTCTCATGCAATGTTATTGCCCATGGACGGCAATAGTCAATGGGCTTTGTTTGTAATCAAAATCTTGCCCAAGAATAAGATTCAACAAGTTCCTCTCAAAATCAAGAATACAGAGAAAAAGTTGTTGAATTACTCCTGCATCAAGCAAACAAGAATCTTGAACAAGCTTCTCATATGGAGCAAGCACATCATCAAGTGACAGAAGTGTCAGAAATTATCCAACGGACTTTTGAACCGGGTGATAAAAGTGGATATAGGTTAATGCCTCCAGCTAATTTCCAAACTATGGTTCACAAGATCAAGAGAGCTTTTAAGAAAGTCTCAGACATAGCATGTCAAGAGCCACCCCAGCTCACCAGACTGGGGACTCTTTTAAACCAACCCTCGAAATCAAAAAATAGGATTCGAGGAGTTGAGCGAGAACAGCAGGAACAACCCCAGTCCACCAGACTGGGGACTTTTTCAAATCATCAATCCCCTCCTTAGAGAAAGACGGTTTTCTCTTCATTGGGGAAGAAGCCTCAAGAGGAACGAAGAGCCAAATTATCAGAAGATTCCCTCCAAATTACGGTTCGTCAAGAAGTTCCTAAGGGATCGAATCAACAAAAGGAAATGTCTCATCAAAGACATGGAAGAAGAAAATATCACAGAAATGATGATAGAAGGTATGTGATGAGTTATGCATCAATCAATTTCATCAATGCCGTTGTTTTTGATCCACCAGATAAGGCTCACTCAGGGGACTCAGATGAAGAGGTTCATGCTCAAGAAGATGTACGCACCGACACAAATGAAGAAGGTGTGCATACACGAAGTCAAAGGATTACTCAGAACCTAGGTAATCCTTCAAGTAACCCACTTCCCCCTCTCCTAAAAGGATCCAACAAAGGGAGGGGAAAGAACCAGGTAACATATCCTTCCTCTAGAGAAGGCCAATCACACTCACTAGAGAAAAGGTTTTCCCAACAAGAGGAAGAAATGAAGGAATTAAAAAGATTGAATGCATAACTACTTCAGGATAGTCTTCTTCATGACCGTGCTGGAGTCAGTCAGCCAAGGGAATTTGTTGCATCTACTGAGATGGATCAGGAATATCCTCCTCTATCAGTACACCCTCACAGGACTAATCCTACTGGTCAAGTGCAACAACAGTTGGCATTGCTACCATTAGTTGCAGCACCAGCCACCACATCTGTCCAAGCTCCAGTCATTGCACCTACCCAATTCCATGTTCAACTGGATGTTTCTCAAAATTTAATAACTACTATTGAGTCATTAACAGCTTGGTTAGAAACTATGGAAGGGAAACATGCGCAGGTTCAACCAAAAAAGAATGTTTACCTTGGATGGGTAGATTCAATCTCTCCTCCATCCAATTTTGGAAACCATGTATTCCCTATATTCAATGGATCAGGCGACGCTGAACAGAATTTGATGCATTATTTGTCTTGTTGTGATCCTATGATGGGAACTCCAGAGCAACAAGAAGCAGTAAAACTCAGATGCTTCATGCAAACCTTGCAAGGACCAGCTTTTGTCTGGTATACAAGCTTGCAATCCCGGTCAATTACCGGAAGGGAGGATCTTCGCAAAAAATTCCTTTTTCAGTTCAGCTTAACATTACTAAAGAAAACAGTTTTCGATATTACAAACTCTAAGCAAAGAGAGAATGAAAGTGTCTCAGATTTCATTGCTCGCAGGAAGGGATTAACATATTCCCTAATCTTATCACTTCCTCAAGAGGAATTGTTTCCAATATGTGTGTAAAAGCTGCATGACGAATTACGCACACCTTTAATCCCTGTGAAATATTCACGAGGGTTTTGATACCTTACTTCAATAGCTCAGAAGATTGAAGATTCCCTTATACAGGATAAGGCTAAATCATGTGTAATTCTATCAGCTCCAAGAAGGAGAATGGGTAAAGCAGAAATTGCTACAGTTATGCTTAAACAAGCACCTGTACCTGTTTTTACTTCAAAACCATCATCTTCTCGAAGGGCTCCACCTTCTGAGTGCCATAAACAAAGACCTTTTCATCCAGACGATCAAAGAGATCAAAGACAAAAACAATTTGATGATTTTAAGAGAAAAACATACTCTTTCCGAAATGAACAAGTTCCCGGTTATTTTATTTCGTCTCTGGAAAACAATTTGGTTCAATTGCCAATGCCCAAGAGGCCAAACAAGGAAGAAGTTGAAGACCATCCCAATTATTTCCCCTTTCATCAAATGTTGGGGCATCCCATCCAGGAGTGTTTTGTCTTCAAAGACCTCCTGAAACAGATGGTCGACTCGGGACAAGTCACATTGAAAGGCTCCTCAGCCCAGATAGCATGTGTCACTGCTATAGTTCCAGATGAGGAAGGTGAGTGGCAAGAAGTCAAAAGCAAAAATGCACAGAAGTATGATGATTGGATGGTCAGAAAGACAATCAATTGAACTCATGCTATTTTGAGAACACAATTAAAGAAACCAATTGTGTCTTCTGCCATAAATGTTGTGGAAAAACCCTCTTCGCCAGAGAGAAAGTCCTCAAAGAAACGGAATGATTCAAAGAAAGAAAAAGAATCAGAAGAAGTTGAGTATGTGTCATAGCCTAAGTTGTCTTTGACTTTGGCGGACTTCATGCCATCTACTTCAAAGCCACTGGCACCGCCCCACCAAACAGAACAGCCTAAACAGGGTAATCAGGCAGGGTCTTCATCAGACGAAGAGTTAATCTTCGGTTCTGTTAATATGATTCAATTAATAGATTCATATGCCAATCGCAATTTCAAATTCAATGAGCCTGAATTCCCTATATCAAACAAGGGAATCAGAGGAAGTTCCAGAGGCTCAGGATACAGGGGAAGACGTAGATCGTTCAAAAGCCACTACTCCAATTCTACCCCTGCTAGAACTTTGTACGCCGTAAAAACTCGTGGTAGAGCCCTTCAGCGAGCTCTGCAAGAACAAGCAAGTTCTTCTACCAATAGAAAATTCAGTCCGGTCGCAGTTATTTTGGACGACCGGTTGAAGGTTCCATCTTCTTCCTCTTAGCAAGTAAATGGATTTAAAAGTCTAATCTTTTAAAATCTGGGATATTGTCAACTCATATTCCGATACAAGATGCATCAACTTCCAAATCATCTACTTCCAAGGTACCTGCTAAACCACATATTCCTATTGGGAAATGCAGACCTCTAGATCAAAAGTATGATATATTGAAACACTTGGCCCAAGTACCAGCCAAGTTATCAATTCTGGATGCTCTGAATATGTCAAAAGATCTTTAGGAAACACTCATCGAGGTTTTGTCAAGTCCTCAGGAGTTTGAAACTGAAATTGATGCAGCTGAAGTCTATCAAATAGAGAATAATCTTGCAGAATGCCATGAAATAATATCTTTTACTGATGAAGATGAAGATGATGTTGTGTAGGGACATATTAGACCATTGTACTTGTCTAGAAAGGTCAATGGCATAGATGTTCGAAGAGCTTTCATTGACAATGGTTCAGGAGTCAACCTCATGCCCATTCGTACACTTCGTCGATTGGGACTCACAAAATCTAATTTATCTCCTTCTACCATGATGTTACAAGGATATGATAAAAATGAACAAGAACCACTGGGTGAAGTTACACTCAGAACTCAGTTTGGAGATCTTGTGTCCAATTCAGATTTCATGGTTGTTGATCAAGACTCAGCTTTCAACATCTTGCTTGGAAGACCCTGGCTACGTCATCATGCGACTATCCCTTATTATACCATCAATGTCTCAAATATTTTTTTGATGGTCAAGTTGGGACATTGTATGGTGATAAGGCCTCGTTCAAGACATGTGAGTCTCAATACATTGATGCGGAATTCTATCACATGAAGGGAAGGGAGAAATCCATAACAAAGAAGATTACCAAAGTTAGTGCTCCATATGGTTTGGAAAAGATTCCAGTAAATCCATTTACACATGCGAGTACAGATTATGTGTTGCCTATCAGTCAAATTGACAAGATAGAACCAAATCAAAATACTCTTATGGAAATATCCATAATGTCCATTACGGCAATCGAGCCAGACAACATGGGAGAAATTGGTAACCCACCAAGCAGTGATGAAAGCATAAATGGTGACGTCTTAATTTCATCTGCTGAAATCCAACAAGTCTATACTTCACCAATTAGGCCAGAATAAGTTATAGAAACATTGGAGGTGAACAATGATGTCGATTTTCAATCCATCATCTCCTCTTTAATACCCAAAGAAGACCCTTCATTATCAATTGGGTCAGAAATGGAAGCTTTTTCTTCAAGATGTGCAAATTGTGACATCTCTTCTAATCATGAAAGTTCTGCTTTATCATCTATTATGCAAGTAGAAATGAAAGAAATAACACATGAAGAAGAAGAAGAGGAAGATCTCAGAGATGCTCCTCCAGCATTTGAGGAGGGTATCTCTACCACTGTAGATGAACTCAAAGAAATAAATCTGGGTACAAAAGAAGATCCACACCCCACTTTAATCAGTGCGGCCATGACTCTTGAAGATCAAGAGATGTTTATTTCTTTTCTAAAGCAAAATAGAGATATATTTTCCTGGAACTATACAGAAATTCCCGGGCATGGGTTTACCAGAAAAACATCGAGGATTTAAGCAAGCCGTGAGAAGAACACACCCAACTTATGCTTCCAAAATTGAAGCTGAAGTGGATAAGATTATCAATTCTAACTTCGTCAGAGAAGTTCAATATCCCAAATGGTTTGCTAATATTTTCCCTGTAAAGAAGAAGAATGGAAAAATTTGAGTTTGCATCGATTTCAGAGATCTTAATCGGCATTGTCCTAAGGATGATTTCCCAGTTCCGATTACAGAACTTATAATTGACGCAACAGCTGGCTATGAAGCACTTTACTTCATGGATAGATATTCTGGATATAATCAGATCCAAATGGCCCCCGAAGAAGAGGAATCTACAGCCTTCAAATCCCCTCAGGGTGTGTTTTGCTACCGGGTAATGCCCTTTGGCTTAAAGAATGTAGGTGGAACTTATCAGCGTGCCATGCATTGTATCTTCAAAAACTTCTTAGGGAAGTTTGTTGAATGCTATGTAGATGATTAGGTAGTTAAATCTAAACAACGTTCTAATCACTTGGCTGATTTGGAATTCATATTCCGCAAGATTCAACAACATAATTTGATGATGAACCCCTTAAAATGTGCTTTTGGGGTAACCTCCGGAAAATTCCTCGGCTTTGTTGTACGCCATCGTGCTATTGAAGTCGATCCTGAGAAGACCAAGTCAATCCTTGGTATGTAACCTCCTCGAATTTTGAAATAATTAAGAGTACTTCAAGGACACTTAGCCTATATTCAACGTTTCATCGCCAATTTTCCAGGCAAAAGTTTACCCTTCACTAAATTGATGAAGAAGGGATTCACATACCAGTGGACTGAAGAATGTCAAGAAGCATTCGATATTCTCAAGAAATACCTCTTGAGTCCACCGGTACTTATGCCACCTGTTGAAGGAATACCACTTATCCTCTACGTGACAGCTCTAGAGCGATCATTAGGTGCCTTTCTTGCTCAAAAGAATGATGTTGGGAATGAAAATAGCCTCTACTATCTCAGTAGAACCATGATTGAAGTAAAAACCTGGCATTCAAGTATTGAGAAGTGCTGCCTAGAATTAATCTTTGCAGTTCAAGAGTTGAGACACTACCTGCAACATCACGAGGTCTAATTGGTATCTCGCAATAACCCACTTAAATTTACCCTTAGTCGTCCAATGCTTACAGGATGTCTGGCAAGGTGGGAAATTATTTTTCAGCAATTCGATATTCAGTATGTGTCTCAAAAGGTGATAAAGGGCCAAGCTCTGGTAGATTTCCTGGCTGAACACCCTTTAGTAGAAGACACATCTTCAGATATTGAACTCCCTGATGAGGAAGTCTTCTCTGCTCAAGAATGTCCTCAATCATGGGAAATGTATTTTTATGGTGCTTCCAGAAGTCCAACAGGGAGGAAAATGGAAAATCCTAAATTCAACAATGTTGTCTTAGGAATTGTGCTCATTTCTCCAGAAAAGGCAGTGTTACCTTATTCCTTCTTATTGTGGTAAGGTGGTGCCAATAATGAAGCAGAATACCAAGCTCTCATCGCAGGCTTGGAATTAGCGCTTCAAGTACAAGTGAATCACTTAAAAGTGAAAGGTGATTCAGACCTGGTAATCAAACAAGTCAATGGGGATTAGGCCATCAAAAAAGAAGAACTAATCCCTTTGTATGATTACGTTAGAGAGTTAATGGTGGAAGTCCCTTCGGAACCGACATTTTCTTATGTCCCAAGATCACAAAATGCTCAAGCTGATGCACTGGCTAATATAGCTACAGCTCTGGTAGATCCAAATCGGGACGAGACAACCATCAGTATTGCCCACCGTCGTGCAATTTCACCTTATGTTCAAATCAGAACAGAGGAAATTAATGAAATTTGTCCCATTCCTAAACCTTATGGTCATACTACAGGATGGATGTCACCTATTAGGGAATACCTTCAAAATGGAACACTTCCACCTGATAGAGCCAAAAAAGAAAAAATGCGGCGTTGTGTGGTCAATTTTACTCTTGATGATAGCCCAGATCACCTTGAGAAAATTCTCTACAAACGTGGTTTTGATGGAGTTCTCTTCAGATGCATTGATGGTGAAGAGAGAATGGCTGTCATGAAAGAAGTGCATGTAGGAGTCTGTGGTGCCCACCAGTCTGGACATAGACTGTCTGATCAGATTCGAAGGATTGGATACTTTTGGCCTTCAATGATACGAGATTGTGTCGATTTCACAAAGAAGTGTCATTCATGCCAAGTACATGCCAACTTCATTCATCAACCTCCAGATTTTCTTCATACAGCTAAATACTCATGTCCATTTTCCACATGTGGAATGGATGTGGTGGTACCTTACCCTTCGGCTACGGCCAAGCAGTTTAAGTACATTCTTACTGCTACTGACTTCTTTTCCAAATAGGCAGAGGTAATACCTCCCAAGGAAGTCAGTTCTAAATGCTTTGTTAGCTTCATCAAGTCTAACATCATTAACAGATTTGGTGTCCCTCATACTATATTGAAGGACAATGGCACCAATTTCGGTTCATCTGAGGTGAACAAGTTGTATCAAGAATACAATATCAAATCCAACCATTCATCTTGGTATCATGCAGCGGCCCACGGCCAGATAGAAGCCTTTAACAAGACTCTTTCAAATATACTGCAAAAGATGGTGGATAAAGATAAGAGGTCACGACCTGATAAACTCTTTCATGCTTTATGGGCTTATCGGGCTACCACCCGTACGACAACTCGGTCAACTCCATATTCATTGGTATATGGAACGGAAGCCGTCTTGCCCATTGAAGTTCAACTACCCTCGCTCAGAGTTTCCAATTGTGATCAATCATCTACAGATGAACAATCTCAAAAGAGATTGAATGATTTGGAATGGTTAGATGAGAAAAGATTGTGCACTTTACACCACTTGGAAGTCTATCAGAATCGAATAGCACGAGCTTTTAACAAAAACGTTTGTCTTCATTCATTCACTCAGGGAGAATTGGTATTAGTTCTCAGAACTCCAATGATACCAGGAACGAAACCTCCCAACCTTGAGCCAAAATGGTAGGGACCTTATTCAATACATAGGGTCTACTCTAGTGGATCTTATTCATTAATCTCGATGGATGGAGAACTCATCACTACTCCAACAAATGAAAGATTTTTTAAGAAGTATTTTTTATAAACTGAAAATTACCTCTTTCATCCTTGCTATATGACATTAAACTATACAGCAATGGTCCATTAGGACCTTAAACTGTAACATGGTCCAACATGACGTTAAACTGTGTCCCCAAAATGGTCCAGTATGACCTTAAATTGCAACTGGGTCCTGTATGACCTTAAACTGCAACATCAACGGTCCATGCATATGATCCTAAACTATTTGCAAGTCCCTTACGTCCAGCAAGACGTTAAACGGTGATGTCCTAAATACATGACGCTAAACTATATAGAAGTACCTTATGTCTGGAAAGACGTTAAACTACATAATCATCAAAGGTCATGTATGACCTTTAAATACACTTTTGTCCATCATGACATTAAACTGCACCATCCATGGTCCATGCATATGACCTTAAACTATTCACACTTTCGTCCAACATGACGCTAAACTGTGGAAAAAATCCCCAATGCGTCCAACATGACGTTAAATGATGTACTCTTTTGTCCTCACTGCATGACATTAAACTGCACATTCCCCCTTTCATCCAACATGACGTTAAACTATATTGTCCCCATCGTCCTAACTACATGATGCTAAACTATACAGAAGGTCTGTGATATGTCCTACATGACATTAAACTGTACTTTGTCCCTGCTACATGACACTAAACTGTACAGCACCAATAGTCATAACTGCAAGACTTTAAACTGCATAGTCCCTTCATACATCCTACATGACATTAAACTGTGTATCGTTAAGGTTGTTGCTACCTCTTGTTTCTCACACCGAGTATGACTCACGTGAGCTTAGAGTAAACCTCAACCATAACACTCTCTTTGAGCCGTTAACCATGTGTAAGTCCCAACAACATCATTTTTAGGTCATTGTCCCCAAGAACAACTTGATCATTAATTCATTCTTTAATTGAACTACACGGACTTTGATCCTTGCCTTCTAGGCTCAGTATGTAGGCAACCTCTCAAGGTTCAAGCCCAAAACCAATCTCTTCACATCGGTTCACCTCCATCTCATGCGATGTTGATTCGTGAAACCGCCCCTAGAATCAATATCTTTACATTGGTTCACTTTCATCCTTGTTATACGACGTTAAACTATACACCACTTTTGTCTAGTATGACAATAAACTACAATATTTTTTGATACCCTCACTTGAGAAGGAACCATTATTTACATTGATTTTTCAATCATGTTTGATGTCAAAGACTACGTGCGTACATGGAAATGCCCAAACCTTTTATCTTGGGTTAAACCATCGCTGTACTAAAGTCCCCTTTCACCCTTCACATGTACGAACCAAATTTGTACCAAGGGTATTTCTAGAACTACGTGGGCTTGATTCACATCCTAATGGGATACGTAGGAACGTTCGAGTGTCCCTCGAATTCAGCCCCAAGTCTTTGGGCCTAACCCCAAATTCCATTTTCAGTCCCTTGGCTGAAAAGTCCCCATGAAAACACACACTGTGTATTTCTTATAATGGTCCAAGCTCTAGGACCCTAAACTAAGATCTCTAATCCTTTTGTCCCACATGATGTTAAACTATAGTTTAAGAACTATGTATGGATTGATTCTCATCCTTATGGGATACATAGTGAAGTCCAACATATCAATTCAGGACCTAGCCATAACATGATTATGGTTAGCATTGATCTGTGTATCTATGTATACATTGGACAATACCCATTTTTTATGTGTCATAATCCTAACCTTAAATATTTTCCGATCTTCATAACCCTTTTTATGACTTCTAGTCACAAAAATGTCAAACTTCTGAGAGTTCTTTTGCCTGACTATGCAGCACGTGCTCACAGGCGGCCTTACATAAACAGTCTACATAACAGACTTGTTAGCCAAAACATACTATTATTTGACTATGCAGCTAATTCCCTTAGGTGGCCCTGCATAATTCAACCCCCTAACGGGTTTGGCGGATAGTGGTAACGTCATTCTTGGGAAGAATGCCTCTTTTGTCCTTATTTGTCTTAAATGACATCATGTAGGGGTCCGAAAAAATAGCCATCCTTAAAATATTTGTCCCATATCCTTTTTCATGATCTGAAAAGTATTCAAGTCTATGGTTTATATTCTCCTTCCCTGCGTTTGGGTCAGACCTTTGTAGGAGTGATATCTATTCAGTTCTTCGATAATCTTGTTTGGAAATATCTTCTCCATATTCAAGTACCTCTTTCCATACAGCAAACTCTATACTTTGGAAGATTTGAATCTCCATAAACTTCCACTGGCTTTTAGCACTAGGAAAGTAAATTTCTGAGAGTTCTTTTTCTTGACTATGCAGCACGTTCCCATAGGCGGTCTTGCATAAACAGTCTACATAACAGACCTGTTAGCCAAAGGATACTATTTATTTGACTATTCAGCCAATGCCCTTAGGTGGCCCTGCATAATTCAACCCCCTAACGGGTTTGTTAAATAATGGTAACTTCATTCTTGGGAGCTACTTTTTCTAATTCCTTTTAGCTCTTTTTCATATCATTCCTCAGATTCAAATATTCTTAAGTCATAGTTTACATATTTTCCCTCATACTTGAGTATGGTAATATGTTCTCAGATGAATTGTCAAGGAATTGAGTCAATTCTAATTCATTCGGTCAAAGATATTTCGACCTTAAACATTAGCCTCCTTATATCCGACGTGCATGACTTTAAACTGCCCACAAAATTCAAAGGAACTCTGAATAAAAGTCAAGTTCCAAGCTCACTAAACATACTTTTTGTATTATTTAGGTAATATTGAGAAATTAAAAGGTTTGAAGTTTATAGGGTTATTTAAATTAATCCTAGTAAAATTCAAACTATGCTTACTAGGACCATTGTCTTAGGTAAAATCTAAAGCATATAGCAAGAGAATGCAGGTACAAATGAGTGAAGGTGAAAGTGATTTTCATTGATATATAAGAGATAGAAGGACATCCACAGACTGGAGTCTCTTCTCTTTTTCAAGAATTACAAGAGGCTTTCAACATAGCTCTTCATTTGATTTACGGCATCCCGAGCTTCATCAGCAACCATCTGGAATTCATTCATTCAATTGGATACAATAAGAGATGCAGTGATACCAGCTCTTCATGGAACAGTTGTAAAAGGATGTTCTTGAGTGTGGTTTGAGGAAATTTTTCTGCTGATCAAATAGTGACTCTGTTTCGATCCAAGAGACTTGGAAGATGGATACATGGATTTGAGAATGGAGCATTGGAAGTAAAGATCCATTTGGAGAGAGTACTCTTTTCAGATATTTCTCTAATTACATGTTTATCTTCTCTACACCAACCGACAGCGGAACACATTTCAGCCCATGGGTTTGCCATTTTCATATCTGCAAGGAAATGGAATGGAAGGAGAATTTGAAAGGTCACACCATTGTTGTTGCTCTTAATGCACAGCATAACCGAAATAGAGGAGTAGCAGTGCAGCTGCATTTCAGGTGTATAATTCTTTGCATTTGGAACATTGACTCCATGCAGATGACCATGACCATACAGGGATAGGTATATTCTCTATGGGAAATTAAGATGATATTTATTCAAGTACTTAGCTAAATCTGGGAAAGTGTTGTCGCAGATATCATAGTAATCATGGCCAAAAATGTTCATCATGTCATCAATCAGTTTGCTAGCCAGTTCATCGGCCATTCTGATTCTACTATGAGCCATTGAATCTGCACAAAAGTTGAATAAACTAACTCTTAAATGGGTTTATTTTTTTCATAAAATTTGTGAAAGAATTCAGAAGAAATGTCAAAGGAATTTAAGGCGCGCAAGTCTAAAACATGGCGCACAAGTATGGGTGTGCCGTACAAGTATTTGGCGCACAGGTATCACTGTGCAAGTCAAGATACCTTGACAGCAGCATGCCGTTAAGGAAACACCGGAAAACAGAGCATCCTGCGCGGTTAAGGGGACCTGTGCGGTTAGATCTTGAAGGTTTGAAGTCTGGAAATCCGGATGCTTTGTACGGAAGTGAGGCCCTCTATTTATAGACGCGGCTATAACCCTACGTGGCGTACCCTGGGAAACTAAAGGTCATACCATTGTGCACCAGACCCTGTGCGCCCGAAGCTCATTTTCACTCCCAGACTTGCGCGTCGCCTTTCCATTAATTCTTATTTTCCTCAGAGTCAAATCCTTTTTTCTCTCCGGATCCAACTCTGAGGGGGGACTTTTGTTGATGCTCCTTTTTCGTCAAAGAGTCTAAAGGAATGTAAAGGGAAATGACTTAGCACAAATTGATTCATCCTTTGAAGAAAATATCAAAACTCAACAAATGGATGAACAAGGAGAACATTGCCCATAGGTCGAGCAAGTTCCCTCATAGTCGCGCAAGTCCACTTGCGCGATGCATGATGGTCGCGCAAGTGACTTGCGCGACCAAAGTGATAACCTCCCGGGATCTTCTCCTGCCTATAAATAGATCCTGTGAGCCCCCCATTTCAAGAGGATTTTTTCCAGAAACTAAGATTTGAGCTCCCAGTGCCCTAGTCTCTTCTCAAATCTTCTGAAACGATTTTATGGTAATTTATTACCTAGAATAGAAGATCTAAAGAGGGGGAGGAAGGCCTAAGTGTTGAAACTCATCAACACTTGCACGCCTGAGTGGCCAGCCCTTAAGGGAAAAGGCTACACTTGCACGCCGCCTTACTCCTTCAATAGAACTTGTGCGCCCCTCTTCTGGAAGAACCTCAAGAGGATTCTAAAGGTTTTAATCAAGGATCGCTCAAGTATTACCCTGCTGGTTAACCGTCGTGCAAGTACCCATGTGTCACGCAGGTATACCTGCGCGACCAGAACTTGCGCGCCCATGCAGTACCTGCGCGCCTGTCAGGACTTGCACGCCCCTGCCTTTTTGGGTGCCCTTCTTTCCCATTTCAACCCTCATAAGCCCTTCCACCTCTCTTATTCAATATTCAGTCTTCAAGACACTCTTCAAAGCCATTAATGGCATTATTTCTTGATTTCACTTCCATATCTGAAAGGAATTATGTGGAATATCTCTCCAAACCTAGTGATTTACACATCTTTATGTCACTAAAGATTGAGATTTCATTCATTCAACCTCATCCTTTAAGATGAGAGAATCCTTAACCTGGGTCTCCTTTTTAGGAATAATCCCTTGTCATAATTCTCAAATTTGGGCATCCTCTTTAGGATTAATCCCCAAGTCCTCTAATCTGGGCATCCTCTTTAGGGATAATCCCTAGATCCCCTAATATGGGCATCCTCTTCAGGAGTAAGCCAGCGTCACAAATATGGGAATCTTCTTCAGGAGTAAGCCCTAGTCACAAATATGGGCATCCTCTTTAGGAGTAAGCCCTAGTCACAAATATGGGCATCCTCTTCAGGAGTAAGCCCCAGTCAAAAATTTGGGCATCCTCTTCAGGAGTAAGACCCATTATTAATTCTTATTAACCATTCCTAATTTACCTTTGATCTGGGATTTGGGCCTCCTTTTCAAGAGTAAGCCCCAAGTTAGAGTATTCAAATCTCCATGAAGCACATATACCTTTATGGACCCTGTTCCTGGTTTTCTTCTCTAAATTAAATCCTAATCTTCATTTATCTGGGTAGTCATACAGACATAAGTCCCACATTATTTCTTATGATTGCATCTTTTATGGCACAATTGTCTAATTTTTTACCAATACCTCGTGTTTCTCGCACCGGTCATGACTCACATGAGCTTAGAGTGTAAAAGTGATTATGACATTCTTCTTTGAGCCATCAATCTTAAAAATCATACTCCCTTTCTCGAACTACGTTGGTTCTGATTCCTTTTCTAAACAATGGATACGTAGGTAGCCAATCTACGGGTTCGATCCCAACTCTGAAATAATCTATGTCCTTCTGAATGACAATAAACATCTAGTGCCCCACTGAGTGGCCTTAAAACCATCATGTTCATCATAATGACCAAGATACTTCTATATAAATGTGTCGAAGGGTACCATTGACCAAGAATCTCTAATAAATGCAGATGATTCTCTATCGATGAAGAACCTCGAATACATATAAAAGATTCTCTAAATTTCCTACATATTTAATCATTGATTGTCAGATCTGAAGGAAAGCTCATTTTATACTTGGTAATGTAATAAGGATTCACGAACATAACTTAAATCTATAAAGAGAGTCCCGAAGTAGGCAATTATTCTCCTAAAAAAGGTGTGATGTATAACAACCCATACTTTACATACATTGTTAATACTTCAAAATTGAAGCGTACTTATTACATCATATAAAAAAACCACGAAAGGACCGTATAGGTATAGTGTCTTTAGAAACTGGGAAACATAAACAACTGGTTCATAAAGCTTCTACATTGTCTCCCATTTATTTCATCATATCTATAGTCCCGTTTGGCATATCTTACTTAATAACCTTCTTCCTGGCCAGGGGAAAGAAAACATACAAAAGGGTGAGCTAAAATACTCAGTAAGGGTAAACAAAAGAAATATCAATCACATCATATTCATAAGAACATAAATTTTGGAAATCTTAACCTGCAAAAGAGAGCATAATTTCATAACGTGGGATAAATCATAGTAGTGAAATGGAATCCCAATAATCATAACATAAAACTTGAAACTTTGTGTCATACACACATAATCATAGAGAATCATTTCGTATTAGTCAAGACTCATTGCCAAGACTATCTTAGTGGACAAAGTCCATTTCTGAACCGATTTCACTCCTCGTTTCAGTCCTGTTTCACTGAACCGGTATAACCTACCGTTCCAGCCATGTCAATCTAATGAGATATAAAATCTTTACCCAATGCATTGGAGGGGGATATAGGTCTCACCCATCTCATAATGATACCATTCTTATGTGTGCCATAAAATCTAAAATCATACATCATTGCATAACCCATGTAATATAAATGGGAATCTTTAAACATCGTGACATCATAAAACAATTCATATTAGATAAAAGAATTCATAAAAATATTCCCATCACAACATAATAAAATCCATGTAATAATATGGATAGAAACAGAACCCTATATTATCTTATATGGAAAATAATTTTGATAAAACACTTGAACTCCATTCTTGAGGAAAATATCCTTTCTACATCAAAAACATTTTTCATTTCTTAACATGTCATAAAATTTTAAACTAAAAGAAGTTGATTAAAAATAAACTTGAAAACTTGTAAAGGAAGATTCTTGGAAATATTGTTTTAAAAATCCATTCATACCGTATAAGTTAAAAAAACATTCTTCTCGTACTTTTGTCGGAAAAGTCAAAAAGTACCTCGTACGAAAAACGACAAAAGATTCCTTTCATATCCTTTACTAAAAACTCACCGAAGGGTAAAATTGGATTTAAACAATTGTAGGTGGATGGAAATAATATTACATATTGAGGAAACATTGATGTGGATGATAAAATACACCCCAGTAAATGCCAATGTATAAACAATCTTGGATAAAAATGAGATTGTGATATTTTTCCTTACCTTAGGTCTGATATGCTTTGTACGTGTCTGAAACTCCGGTATAATGATTTAAATAATGTTTTTTAGTTATTCCAGAATCATACTTATTTTTATGATATCATATTTGGTTCACTTATGACTTTATATTACCCATTCTTTTGTAAATTCCATGTTAAAGAGTGTTTTGGGTAAAATCGTTTCATTTTTCGTCCGTGTTTTGACTTGTAATTATTCATATGATTACTTAGATTATGATTAATTAATTCCAGAATATAAAACATGATTTATATATAATATATATTCAGAATATACATATATATAATAGATCAGTAAATGGAAAGAAATACACCATTCATGGAGACGGTAGGCCGTACGTACGCATGAACGCAGTTTTCGTTTCCTTATTGAGTTGAATGGAATTAAGTAGATGACATACATATATATACACATAAATAAAGTATCATTATTATGTCATATATTTCATGATTACTTATTATATAGACTTTATATTCATTCATGAATGGTTAACGTGGAGAATGAATCCCATCGCGTCGTGGAGACGGTAGTCTGTACGTACGCACGAGCGAGGATATCATTCTCATGATCGTGGAATTGTATTGGAGTGTATGTATACTATTCAAGAATCGGTATCACTTTATAATAGTCATATATAGTCATTATTTACTCCATTATATCCATCCAAGTAAGGTGGTGGTGGAAAATAGATTACACCACGGCGTAGAGACGGTATTCCGTACGTACGCACGCGCGGTGATTTCTTTTTCCGTAGGATGGATAGATGGTGAAATAGGGTTGTTTCATACTTATAATAACATATCAGTATATTAGTGATACTGATGTTATTACTTCATAATGAAACAACTAAATAAGAAGAAGTGGAAGGAGAAATAAAGATGAAAGAATCGGTAACAGACATTACCTCTTCTTTGAAGTGCTTCTTTGAGACCTCCTTTTAGGGCACTAAAATAGGTCTTTGAAGAAGACAAGAACCACTAGGATGTCTCTAGGGAAGTGGAGAGGAAAATTGGCAGGGTTTGGCTGAGCTTGAAGGCTCAAAGTGGTGTGAGGAAGAGAGGGAGGAGGTGCCCTTTTATAAGGGAGGAGAGGGGCACCTTTGGAATAACTAAAAATATTATTTTATTATAAAGTCATGTTCGGTTTTAAATATCTCCAAATTGATTTATTTAGAGGATAAGGTGGGGATGGGTCGAAATCCTCTCATCCAATAGAATTTAGACAAGTTTAGGTTCCTATTTTAACCTTATCATGTAGATTTAACATTAAGTTAAATAATTTTATTTTTACCGTGTCTTCTTGTGTTCTTATACTATAAGGTTAATAAACTTACTATAAGCAGCCAGAAGAACCTCAAGTTGTTTATTATTAATATATATAACCTTATCTAAGTCATTTGGCCGAACCTTAGATTTTTAGGAATAAAATAAAAATTACTAATATAATATTTGTTTTAAAAACTATTTTATGTCAACTTTGAAACTATTTAGTAATTCATTTTTGTGAAAATCATAACAGAATGATTAGTTCAAAAAAAGTTAATTAAATCAATACTAACATGTCATATTAATCTATAAAATTAGTCTAATTCATAAAAAGTGTCAAATTACATTTATTTTTGTGTTTATAACATTAATTATGTCAATATTTTATTAATAAGATAATTACTACATCATCTTTGTGTCATAAATAAATTAAATTATTTAATATCTAAAAATTACAAATAAATTACCATTATGTAGGATATATTATTATCTTTCTAAGGAATATTTATAGTCGAATTGATCTTATGTATAACCCCATATTAAAAATGATTTACTTATTACACTTTGATTTTAACTATTTTAACCATTCTTTAAATAAATTAATAATAAATGTCCTAATATAATCCAAGTGGGCCTAAATGGTCATATTTTATTCCTAAGTTTATTTTTGGTCGAATTACACTTATCCAATAGAATTAGGACATGTGTTAGGGTAATAATAATATCATTTTTACCCTTAATTACCCTATTTACTTTTAACCGTGGTAAATAAAATTAAAAAGTTACTATTCACAAAAAATTATTGTCATCTCATTGAACCACATTTTACTTACTGACATCAACCGTGTCTCTCGGATTTTTGAAATTCCACTCACAGAAGCGGTAAAATTATGTTTTATGAAAAATTCAGTTTTTTAACTACCACTTTGTGGTTTCACTATTAATCAAAAATTGAAAGTTTTCATAAAAATACCAAAATTTCACCCTAGGCTAATTTCGATATTACGAATCCAAAAATGAAGTCCATTTTGAAAAATAAAATTTATAAAATTTCAAAAAGTGGTTATTACTATTCATAACGGCTAGTTTTAATAATATTTTAATAGTATATCGTTGTTTAGTGAAACTCGGTATTGCGTACGACGCAAGCTATCAAGGAAGGTCGTGATTTCGTGTAAAGAAAGCCAAGCAAGTGTTGTGTGTAGAAAAATATTCCTTTGATGATTTATATAACATAAAAGTCTCGGGTGTTACGTTATACCCCCCCTTAAAATGAATTTCACCCTCGAAATTCGTCACTTTGTAACAAACAGATGAGGATACCTCTCCCTCATCACATCCTCAAGCTCCCATTTAGCTTCTTCTAATTGGTGGTTCCTCCATAAAACTTTCACTAATCGAGTGGTCTTGCTTCGTAGGACTTTTTTTCTATGATCCAGAATCTCTATCGGTTGTTCTTCATAAGAAAGATCTTTCTCCAGCGGTACAACTTCTGAGCTGAGTACATGTGAAGGATCAGGTATGTACTTTCTCAGGAGAGATACATGGAACACATCGTGAACTTGAGAGAGATTCGGTGGAAGTGCCAATCGGTAAGCTACCTTCCCAACACGATCCAGTATTTTGAAAGGACCGATATATCTAGGGCTCAACTTCCCCTTCTTTCCAAATCTCATGACTCTCTTCCAGGGAGATATTCGTAAGAACAATTTATCACCCACTTTAAACTCTAGGTCATTTCTTCGGTTGTCGGCATAGCTTTTCTATCGACTCTGAGCTGCTCTTATGTGTTGTTGAATAGATCTGACCTTTTTGCCATTTCATCAATGAGATTGGGTCCTAATAGCTTTCTTTCCCCAACTTCATCCCAGCAAGTTGGAGTCCTGCATTTCTTTCCATAGAGAGCTTCATAAAGAGCCATCTGAATACTGGAGTGAAATCTATTATTATAAGAAAATTCCACCAAAGGTAAGTGTTGATCCCAACCACCTTTGAAATCCATAGAGAAAGCTCTCAACATATCTTCTAGAGTTTGAATTGTTCTCTCAGACTGACCCTCTGTCTGAGGATGATAAGCAGTGCTAAAACTCAACTCTGTATCCAGAGTATGCTGATGACTTCGCCAGAACTTCGAGGTAAATCTCGGATCGCGATCAGATATAATAGAAAGTGGTACTCCATGCAATCTTACCACTTCCTTTACATATATCCTGGCAAGCTGATCTAGAGAGAAATCCTCTCTAATAGCAATGAAGTGTGCAGACTTTGTAAGTCGATCAACTATGACCCAGATAGAATTATTGCCTTTGGATGTTTTAGGAAGTCCTGTGACAAATTCCATAGTGATGTTTTCCCATTTCCATTTGGGTATGGGTAATGGTTGTAACATCCCCTTAGACTTCTGTCTCTCAGCTTTAACTTGTTGACAAACCAAGCATCGAGAGACATATTCAGCAACATCTCTTTTCATGCCATCCCACCAGAAGAACTCCTTCAGGTCCCTATACATCTTCGTGCTTCCAGGATGAATAGAGAATGAAGAACTATGAGCCTCATCCAGCATCTCCTTCTTTAATTCGGGGATGGGAGGAACACAAACCCGATTCCTGAACTTTATTATCCCACTACAATCAAGGTTGAATTCAGGAATATTTCTCACCTTCTTTTGTAACTCGACATCTTCTTTCTGTTCCTCTTTAATCTTCACATGTATAGATGGTTGAACATTCATTTGAGAAAGATAAGATTTTTCCCCTTCCATTATAATTCCAAGATCTATCCATTGTAAATCCATAAGTATTGGATCTTTTGTGATCCTCATCATGGATAAACAAGCGTGGTCTTGTCGACATAATGCATCTGCCACCTTGTTTGCTTTCCGAGGGTGATAGTGGATTGAGTAGTCATAATCCTTAATCAGCTCCAACCATCTTCTTTGACGCATATTCAGCTCCTTTTGTGTGAAAATATACTTTAAACTTTTATGATCAGTATAAATATCACACCTTTCTCCATAAAGGTAATGCCTCCAAATCTTTAATGCAAAGATTACCGCAGCTAATTCCAAATCATGAGTTGGGTAATTTTGCTCATGTATTTTCAACTGTCGTGAGGCATAAGCTATCACCATATCATTTTGCATAAAACACACCCCAATCCCTTCTTGGATGCATCACTGTAGATCACAAACATTTCTCCACTACAAGGAAGTGTAAGCATAGCTGCACTGGATAAACTTCTTTTCAACTCCTTGAAATTCTCTTCACATTCCTCCGTACAAACAAACATAACTCCTTTCCGAGTCAACTTGATGAGTGGATTAGATAATCGTGAAAACTCTTTCACAAAATGTCGATAATATCTTGCCAAACGAAGAAAACTTCGGATCTCACTTACTGTTGTTGGTCTCGACCATCTTTCGATAACCTCTGTTTTTGCTAGATCCACAGATATCCCCTCTTTTGAGATTATGTGACCCAAAAATGCAACTTTTTGAAGCCAAAATTCACACTTGGTAAATTTGGCATAAAGCTTCTCCTTTCTCAGGGTCTTCAATATAATTCTCAAGTGATCTTCATGTTCTTCCTTGCTATTTGAATATACAAGAATATCATCTATAAAGCCTAACCACAAGCTGATCAAGATAGTCTCTAAAGAATCTATTCATCATATCCATGAAGATAGCAGGGGAATTAGTAAGACCAAATGGCATCACTATAAATTCATAGTGTCCATACCTTGTACGGAAAGCCATATTTGGTATATCCTCCCTTTTGACCCTTAATTGATGATACCCTGAATGAAGATCAATCTTGGAAAAGTATTGAGCTCCGCATAGTTGGTCAAATAGGTCATCAATGCGCGGGAGAGGATATTTGTTCTTGATAGTGATCTTGTTAAGTTCTCAATAATCAATGCAGAGTCTCATTGATCCATCTTTCTTCTTAACAAACAGAACAGGTGCTCCCCAAGGTGACGCACTAGGGCGTATGAACCCCTAATCAAGATTCTCTTGGAGTTGCTTCTTCAATTCCTGCAACTCAATTGGGGCCATTCTATAAGGTGTCTTTGAAATAGGTAAAGCACCTGGTATGAGTTCTATTGAAAACTCAACTTCACGATTCGATGGAAGACCCGGTAATTCCTCCGGAAAGACATCATCAAACTCCCGTACAATGGGAATATTCTAAATCGTGAGTTTCTCACCAACCATTTGAGATAAATAACATTCATTTAGTGGAATCAAGACCCATAAGATGGAAGGAATTTCAACTGGAAGGTTATGTTCATCCTTGCATCGATAGACGATCATAGATTGATCTGGATTATGAAATGTGACTTCCCTTCTTTGGAAATTGATATGAGCTCCATGTAGAGAAAGCCAATCCATGCCAAGAATAACATAAAATTCCACTATAGGAAGGATCACAAGATTTGCAGGAAGCACTTTCCCAAAAACTTCAATCAGAGAAGAATTATAAACTTTTGATGCGACTGTTGTGCCATTAGGTGTTGTCACAGCTAACTCAACATCTAATTGTTGAGGTAATACGGTGATACCCTTAGAAAATTCTTCAAAAATAAAGGAGTGGGTGGATCCAGAATCAAATAAAACATTTGCTACTTTAGAGTGGATGGTAAGTGTACCTTTCACCACATCGTTATCATACGCCACATTGCTGATATAAATTGCATGTGACATTCCTTTGTCTTTATCCTTAAGAGTTTGTTGAAGTCTACCATCATCATCAACCCTTGGATTAGGGCATTTATTGGCATAATGTCCCATCTCCTTGAACTTGAAACATTGAAGTGTTGTAGGGTCATTCTGTGTATCCCTTCCTTTGTTTTCATCATTAGACATCTTCTTCCCATCATTGCGGCATTCAAATGCCCGATGACCTTCCTTTCCACATTTGAAACATTTACTTGTCCCTTTAAGACAACTCCCTCCATGTTTCTTTCCACACTTTGAGCATAAGGTAAAGCTCATATTCTTTTCAGTGTGCTCTTTAGATTTTCCTTTGAATTCCATTTTCCTCTTCTTATCAAACCCATATGACTGATGGGTTACTCCAATCTCCATCTCGACTTTGAGAGCACATCGAACGATTTCCTCGTAGCTATTGAAGTCCCTTATGGCTAACACCCTTCGAAGACTTGGTTTTAAGCCACTAAATAATCGATCGATCTTACTCTCAGGTTGGATAATAATACTAGAAGTGTACCTTGCAAATCTTGTAAAATTTTCTTCATAGGTACCAACAGATTCATCATCCTTTTGCTTCAGTTCAAGAAACTCTTTCTCCAACTTTGTTCAGAGAGTACGAGGGAAGTACATATTGAAAAATAAGTTTTTGAACTCGTCTCATTCCATGGACTCAATTTCATCCCTTTGCCTCATATTCTTAATAAGATTCCACCATTGATTAGCATCACCTTCCAAACGATACACTGCTAAGATGACTTTATCATGCTCAGAACATTGAAGAACTGAAAATATCATTTCAGTAGTACTAATCCATTGTTCAGCAACCAATGGATCAGTAGACCCGCTAAATGAAGGTGGATGCTGTCTCATGAAGGATTCAACATAATTTTGCTCCTTCCTTTCCTCATTTGGAAGTCCTGCATGATTTATAGCTTGAGAAAGTTGTGTGAGCATGGCTACAAGATTTTGAATTCCAGCTCCCATAATGTTTGGTTGCTCAGGGGGACAATCATTGCATTGCCCGTCGCATTCCGCATTAACACGGTTCCTTTGGGTTCCAGCCATTGACTAAAACCAAGAATAATAGTGTGAGCAACACTAATTATAATAGTAAAACCACATAATCAAGAATAAAATTTCACACATAAGGTCTTATCATAGGTTATTCATGGCCATTTCTAAAACACGAAGATTGTGTTCTATGCTTAGACTTATCCTTAGTGTTCTTACTAAGGCTTTCACATCCTAGTTTCCAAAGGTTGACTATACCTTTCCTCTGATACCAACTATAACGACCCATACTTTACATACATTGTTAATACTTCAAAATTGAAGCGTACTTATTACATCATATAATAAAACCACGAAAGGACCATATAGGTATAGTGTCTTTAGAAACTGGGGATCATAAACAACTGGTTCATAAAGCTTCTACACTGTCTCCCATTTAATTCATCATATCTATAGTCCCTTTTGACATATCTTACTTAATAACCTTCTTCCTGACCTGGGGAAAGAAAACATACAAAAGGGTGAGCTCAAATGCTCAGTAAGGGTAAACAAAAGAAATATCAATCACATCATATTCATAAGAACATAACTTTTGGAAATCTTAACCTGCAAAAGAGAGCATAATTTCATAACGTGGGATAAATCATAGTAGTGAAATGGAATCCCAATAATCATAACTTAAAACATGAAACTTTGTGGCATACACACATAATCATAGAGAATCATTTCTTATTAGTCAAGACTCATTGCCAAGACTATATTAGTGGACAAATTCCATTTCTAAACCGAGTTCACTCCTCGTTTCAGTCCTGTTTCACTGAACCAGTATAACCTACCATTCCAGCCATGTCTATCTCATGAGATATAAAATCTTTACCCAATGCATTGGAGGGAGATATAGGTCTCACCCATCTCATAATGATACCATTCTTATGTGTGCCACAAAATCTTAAATCATACATCACTGCATAACCCATGTAATAAAAATGGGAATCTTTAAACAACATGACATCATAAAACAATTCATATAAGATAAAAGAATTCATCAAAATATTTCCATCACAACATAATCAAATCCATGTAATAATAGGGATAGAAACAGAACCCTATATTATCTTAGATGGAAAATAATTTTGATAAAACACTTGAACTCCATTCTTGAGGAAAATATACTTTCTACTTCAAAAAAAATTTTCCTTTCTTAACATGTCATACAATTTTAAACTAAAAGAAGTTGACTAAAAATAGACTTGAAAACTTGTAATGTTTGATTCTTGGAAATATTGTTTTAAAAATCTGTTCATGCCGTATAAGTTAAAAAAACATTCTTCTCATACTTTTGTCGGAAAAGTCAAAAAGTACCTCGTACGAAAAACGACAAAAGATTCCTTTCATATCCTTTACTAAAAACTCACCGAAGGGTAAAATTGGATTTAAACAATTGTAGGTGGATGGAAATAATATTACATATTGAGGAAACATGGATGTGGATGATAAAATACACCCCAGTAAATGCCAAAGTATAAACAATCTCGGATAAAAATGAGATTGTGATATTTTTCCTTACCTTAGGTCTGATATGCTTTGTACATGTCCGAACCTCCTGTATAATGATTTAAATAGTGTTATTGACTTATTCCAGAATCATATTTATTTTTATGATATCATATTTGGTTCACTTCTGACTTTATATTACCCGTTCTTTTGTAAATTCCATGTTAAATAGTGTTTTGGGTAAAATCGTTTCATTTTTTATCCGTGTTTTGACTTGTAATTATTCATATGATTACTTAGATCATGATTAATTAATTCCAGAATATAAAACATGATTTATATATAATATGTATTCAGAATATACATATATATAATAGATCAGTAAATGAAAAGAAATACACCGTTCATGGAGACGGTAGGCCGTACGTACGCATGAATGCTGTTTTCGTTTCCTTATTAAGTTGAATGGAATTAAGTAGATGACATAAATATATATACACATAAATCCAGTATCATTATTATTTCATATATTTCATGATTACTTATTATATATACTTTATATTCATTCCTGAATGGTTAACATGGAGAATGAATCTCATCGCGTCGTGGAGACGGTAGTCCGTACGTACGCACGAGCGAGGATATCATTCTCATGATCGTGGAATTCTATTGGAGTGTATGTATATTATTTAATAATCAATATCACTTTATAATAGTCATATATAGTCATTATTTACACCATTATACCCATCCAAGTAAGGTGGTGGTGGAAAATAGATTACACGATGGCGTGGAGACGGTATTCCGTACGTACGCACGCGCGGTGATTTCTTTTTCCGTAGGATGGATAGATGGTGAAATAGGGTTGTTTAATACTTATAATAGCATATCATTATATGAGTGATACCGATGTTATTACTTCATAATGAAACAACTAAATAAGAAGAAGTTGAAGAAGAAATAAAGATGAAAGAATCGGTAACGGACATTACCTCTTCTTTGAAGTGATTCTTTGAGACCTCCTTTTAGGGCACTAAAATAGGTCTTTGAAGAAGACCAGAACCTCTAGGATGTCTCTAGGGAAGTGTAGAGGAGAAATTGGCAGGGTTTGGCCGATCTTTAATGCTCAAAGTGGTGTGAGGAAGAGAGGGAGGAGGTTCCCTTTTATAAGGGAGGAGAGGGGCACCTTTTGAATAACAAAAAATATTATTTTATTATAAAGTCAATTTCGGTTTTAAATAGCTTAAAATTGATTTATTTATAGGCTAAAGTGGGTATGTGTCGAAACCCTCTCATCCAATAGAGTTTAGACAAGTTTAGTTTCCTATTTTAACCTTATCATGTAGATTTAACATTAAGTTAAATAATTTTACTTTTACCGTGTCTTCTTGTGTTCGTATACTATAAGGTTAATAAACATACTATAAGCAGCCAAATGAACCCCAAGATGTTTATTATTAATATATATAACCTTATCTAAGTCAGTTTGCCGAACCTTAGATTTTTAGGAATAAAATAGCAATTACTAATATAATATTTGTTTTAAAAACTATTTTATGTCAATTTTGACACTATTTAGTAATTAATTTTTGTGAAAATAATAACAGAATGATTAGTTCGAAAAAGGTTAATTAAATAAATACTAACATGTCATATTAATCTAGAAAATTAGTAGAATTCATAAAAAGTGTCAAATTACATTTATTTTGGTGTTTATAACATCAATTATGTCAATATTTCATTAATAAGATAATTACTGCATCATCATTGTGAAATAAATAAATTAACTTATTTAATATCTAAAAATTAAAAATAAAATACAATTATGTAGGAAATTTATTTATCTTTCTAAGTAATATTTATAGTCGAATTTATCTTATGTATAACCCCATATTAAAAATGATTTACTTATTACACTTTGATTTTAACTATTTTAACCCTTCTTTAAATAAATTAATAATAAATGTCCTAATCTAATCCAAGTGGGCCTAAATGGTCATATTTTATTCCTAACTTTATTTTTGGTCGAATTACACTTATCCAATAGAATTAGGACATGTGTTAGGGTAATAATAATATCATTTTTACCCTTAATTACCATATTTACTTTTAACCGTGGTAAATAAAAGTAAAAAGTTACTATTCACCAAAAATTATTTTCATCTCATTGAACCACATTTTACTTACTGACATCAACCGTGTCTCTCGGATTTTTGAAATTCCACTCACAGAAGCGGTAAAATTAAGTTTTATGAAAAATTCAATTTTCTATCTACCACTTAGTGGTTTCACTATTCATCAAAAATTGAAAGTTTTCAGAAAAATACCAAAATTTCACCCTAGGATAATTTCGATATTAAAAATCCAAAAATGAAGTCCATTTTGAAAAATAAAATTTATAAAATTTCAAAAAGTGGTTATTACTATTCATAACGGCTAGTTTTAATAATATTTTAATAGTATATCGTTGTTTAGTGAAACTCGGTATTGCGTACGACGCAAGCTATCGAGGAAGGTCGCGATTTCTTGTAAAGCAAGCCAAGCAATTGTTGTGTGTAGAAAAATATTCCATTGATGATTTATCTAAAATAAAAGTCTCGGGTGTTACATGATGAGTCTGAACTCCCATCCTCTCGACCAATGCAAATTCCTAAGCCTCATCAGTCAACAAACTAAAGAGCGCATACCTTTGGAAAGTAGGTCTAAATGGATTTGGAATTATTAGATGTTTCCGGTTCTACAAACAAACCTGTTAGAAAATGATCGGAATGTTTGAACCTCCCATCAAGGTGGTCAATCCCCGGATTCTGAGGGAAACATGGATAATTATTCATTGATGTACATGAATTTTTTAAAAAATATTGTTAATAAAATGACATGATCAATTTTTAGAGTATCTTAAGATAGATTAAATGTTTTAAAATATATTTTATGCTTTTTATTAGGGTTATTTTATATAATTATATAAAACAAAAATGAATAAAAAAATACGTAGTTGAAAAAAAATTAAAATAATGTGCATTCAACAATAATTATTGTTCATTATCCCTCCTTATTCTAACTATTATAATTAATCTTGGATGGAAACTAATGGTAGGGATAAACGTTTTAGGTTAGTTTTACATGAAAATATTCTTTTAAAGTAATTTAACAGTCAATCAAATGATGAGTATGAGAATATTTTACTGGTTACAACTATTATAAAGAATATATTAAATGAAAAGAGATTAGTGAACATAAATCTTTTTCCTTAATTAAATTTCATTAAAAAACTAAAACAAATAAATAAAAAATAATGTAATAGTATGATATTATGTTCCCAATTATAATTTTTTATTTAATTCATCGTATAGATTTTCTAATATGACGAATTTTGAAGTCCCATATCAAAAGAAGTTTATGTGTAGATTTTGATAAATAATAAAATACATGGTTGACTAGTTCTCAAGAAAATGGTTTAGTTGAACATATATTTTTATGTGATTCATAAAGGTTTACCCTTATTGAAAGTTTTATTTTTATTTTTTTATTATTATAATTGAAATATTAATATGATATATTTCTCTTATGATAGTGAGAAGATATATACTTGAGGATATTCAAGAGTTTATGTATGGGGAATGTGATATGTATATAATATAATTCAAATGGTTTTTTTTTTGATTAAATGAAATTTTAGAAGAAACCACATGATGGTTGTCTCCTAAGAATGTAAATAGAAAATATTGAAGGAACTATGTAATAGTGGGATAGCTCATTTAATTATAAAATAAATCATGAAAATAAATAAAACTATTTGCATTAATTATTATATGGTTATATATTATATGTCATTGTTTACCAAAAAACATTATATTGTTTAGGTGTAAAAAATAATGAAGATGAAGAGAACCCATGTGATATAAAACATTGTCAATTTTAATTGATTGATATTTATAGAATATACATTGATGAAACCATATTGTGGTTTGAATATTATTACATCACGGTGTAAAGATATGCTGAGATATAAGATATAATCCATACATAAAATAATTGTCAATTTCATGCATAATAAATATTTGAGATCCGTTTAAAGAAATAGTGATTCTTTTTATGTATCCTATTAAAAGTCCTAGTTTTAATGGGATATGATGAAAAAGTGTAAAATTGAGATGAATTATGAAAATTATTTTAAGGATGATATATATGTATGAAAATTTTTATTGTAGTTTATTTTGGCCGTTATGGATATTAGGGGAACATTAATAACAATTCAGAGTTATTATAATCCCATTGGATTACATTAAGAAAATCATAACAACTTCCAAGAAAGTGGGAAAGTGTTTCTTGCTATTTTTAACATATAAAAAATGGACTGTTCTCATCACTCTGGGATAAAACAAAAGAACGGTTTTTCCAAAAATAACATAGTTATATAAATAATTAGTAGATTTTGATGATTTTATATCTCAATTACATATGAAATCATTGATATATCTATAGAGATATCTAGTTCATTATTCTCAAAATTTAAGGTAAATTTATTTTGCATTTGACAATCAATTAAAGTTTATTATAATGGGGTGATATAATAGATATAAATAAGGATATACCTACTAAATTAGTATGATATAACTTGGTAGGATATTTACATGTATAAATTAAGAGTAAGGGCCTTCAGCTAGAAGTATCAAGAGATTGATGATAATGTTTAAAAATTATATTTCTATTTTTAATTTCACTCTTTTTGTCTAATATAAGTACATTCATTTAAATTTGAGAAAACATATGTGGTTGAAAAGAACTTGTATTGGGAATTAATATTGAAAATTGATTTAATAGTTTGTTTGTTCTATTTATTATAATGAGTAATTTTGACTAGTAATTTAATCAAGTTGTCTATAAACTTATTCATTTATTATTTATGATCATTGGTTCTCATTTAACTAATTAATATTTAGTGTTGGAATTAGTTTTCTTTAATTTTGTTTGTAAACATGAATTATTTTATCTACATTATGTTTACCTGGATTTAATTTAGAAAATAAAATAGTTTCTCATCAAATATATTGTAAATTAAATCGTTTCATGAACATAGATTAATAATTTAGATAATAATTTTTTTAATAGAATCAATTAAATTAATTATATTTAAATCATATACATCATGATTCATTGATTTGGAATCTATTATTTACTCTAAGTGAAATTTATTTGTGAGTTTGACCTAATCTTAACACCATTGTATGGATTAGTAGTTTTAGTAATGAGGATGATTATTATAGCTTCCACTCTTTGAAAATGTATTCCAATTAAGGATTCCTTGTTAGTGATCACCACACACCTAATGACATGGAATACAACTACGGTTTTTATTTTTATATTCCCTTACATAATGTTGATTAATATTTCTAACCTCTATTAATGATTCTATCATTCTTCCAAATATAAAAATCATTTAAATAACTTGTGTGCCTAATATCATTTTATAATGTCCTTCCCTATCATGATAATGATATTGTAGTATAATTCCACAAGGCATTAGGTTCCCTCCCAAAATCACCATAGTCTAGAAACATGTTCTGAGGTTGTAAATGAATTTATTAGGAAAAAATTTACCCTCAAATGAATCATCTTAATTAAAATAATGTATAATATATTTAAAAACCATAAACCATAAAATAAATATCCAAATATTTCCAAACAGTATCATAATATAATTTTTTGGAATATAATAACTGAATCTAATGTCTGAAAAATATTAATATAATTTTGGAACAAAATTATCAAACTAGGAAGACGTGAATAGGATTAAATCTTGTAAAAGGATATGAAATGATGGGGAAAACATAATTTTTCTCATAGAGAAACAAGTATGACATGAATAATATGCTCATATATAAAAAACCCCAACAAAAAGTATTTTTTGTTGCATGAATTGGTGGCTCAACAACCCCCCCCCCCATAAATGAAAAAAATAAACATGAGGGGGATCGTCACCCCCTAAAAATAAAAAATAATTATGCCACAAGGTGGTGGATAAACCCCCTCCTCTTAGTGAATTTAATTTTTTGGACGGAGGTGGTCCCCCACCCCCACCCACAAACAAAATTAGTTTTCATCATGAGTTGGTTGATCAACTCCCTTCACAAATGAAAATTTCTTCTAGTTTGATTATGTTTCTTGATTCCCAATAAAATTTAATATAGGTAACAGCCTGAGGTTGTATCTATATACATAATTTAAATTTGTTTTTGGGTGAATAATAATTAATTTAAACATTAAAGGGTTAGATATTCAATGTGAAAATCTATTTCATGAAAATGGATTTCTTCTTGTATCAATAGAAAATAAATGATTTCTACTAGAGGATATTTTTTTGAGGAATAATATATAAATACATAGGAAAACCCACATACAATTATAAAGAATGAGCCCAGAGAAAATGAAATATTGTAAGTGAAGTTTTTTTGATAACAATACAAAAAATTAAAGGTAACATGATCTCCATGATCGAAGATAAAATTACACAAAAATATGTACAATATAATAATAAAATAACTACAAAATAATATTTTAGGAAAAGTCTGGTTCATCTATTCATTCAAAAAGGAGATACTATAATTCATGAGGAACTCCCCATAAAGAAAAACATACTTTGTGATGTCCCCCTTTTGTGAAATCATCCATCTTACATAGAATGACCAGTATGTAAAATGGGTTATCCTTATGGATTTTTTCTCCCTCCATTTATCAATTCTATTGTGTATTGTGTTTGGATTCATATTATCCCCTTTGTAAAATATAGAGAGGTTTGTTTCTAAATAATTCTAAGACCCGTGAATGTCTTTTAGACATATATGATTAGTGTGTTAGACAGACCAAAATTCCACCCTTTAAATCAGCTATCCTCTTGGTAATGATGTCTATCATCTTATATATAATGGTATGAGAACTATTGTTTCTGATAGATTTATTATCATCCTTCGTGTTACCAAAATCATGATGTAAATTATGCCTCATATGAATATACTATGATTAAATCAGTGGATGTGTAATCCATAATATACAGTTTAGAAATAGTCAAAATACAAAAATGGGCATCACTACTGATGTAATACTGTATCAATTCATCTTGGTTACCTCACCATAGTCTTACCCTTATCGATTATCGAACATGGTGTTCCTTCGACATCCCTCAATGAGAAATACCCTATGATTTATTATAGGATACCATACCTTTGATGCATTCCATATCCCATCCCACATCCATCAGTGGATGAGGAAAGAAGTTAAACACTCTACAATCCAATTCAAGTATTGGCCATGTTCAATCATGATGATACTTCATGTGGGATCTTCCACTATCTATTCTTTATCACACCAAAAAATAAATTTCATGGGATTATAGATCAATAATGATCAAACTAATATCAAAATATCTCCCATTTGGCCCTCTACTAGGTGTAATCCGCAAATATGTTATGTTATTATCGAGGGTCTATATTCCCAACCAATCAATCCATTTAAGGGCCACATTCCTAATGAAGTAGCCTTGGGACTCCCATGTAGGTGTAATCCCAATTAAAAAGATTAAACTTATTTTGGGTAATCTTCTACTCATCCTAATCAAACCATATTAATTGAGATATCTATATTCATGGGGCCATGTTCCATATAATATTCACTCGATCTCTTTAGAACATATTACTTGTAAAATACACTATAAAGGGCCACTCATTCACCAGCACCACATCGATCATGTAATGGTGCCTTTTTGTTGGACCTCCTTTCCACATAACATTAAATTTTATGATCTATACATTTTAAAATGATAATAATAGGTATGAGATGTCCCATTATATATCACCATACTACATGTGTTTTTATTCCCTCCATAAGGATATATTAGAATCCTCATCAGTAGACTAATCCCATTATCAAAATGAAAACCATCCCCCTTGATTTTAAAAAGTTCAATAGTGCCCGGCTACATGGCTTAAAACTAGCATCAGAAAATAATAAATGAAAAAATGGGTATCTTATGATACATATTGATAGAACCATTGATATATAGCTTATGACACATATAGAGGAAATGATTAATGGAGGGCCTCTGATGCATACAAATGAATCCCATTCTAGAGAAACTCTCAAACATACTAATGTTCACATACACATGCATAAGTGTCTAGTTGAAATGAAAATTGTCACTTTCCTTATATTATGATTTCTTAAGGATTCAAAAGCATCATATAAATATATAATAGTGTCCTAAAGGAATAAATAATTCCAATAAATGGTTAGATGATTTTGACCTCCTATCCACTAAAACAATTTATGTTTTTAAGAATATTTGGATGGATTCCTAGTAACAACTTACCCTCCAAATATAGTTTTATATATCATCAATAATACAGGAACGGCTGGGGATTTCAGGTTCAAAAAAATCCCCATTGGAAACCATCCAAATACCTACTCCTATATGGGAATAAATATATTACCACTGTTTGAGTGAGAAAAAAATATAGTAAATAAAATATTATACCTTAAAAAATCTTTACCTTTCACCATCAGACATTAGTTCATTTATTTGTTTTTCATCATGAAAAAACATGGTAAACATGATATAAATCCTTCAACCATTCTCAGTATTTAACAATAAAAATTTGGGATAGTTTGTTTCTTGTGCCTTATACAAACAAAAATAATGAATCCAAAATTAATATTTTATTAAAAAAAATAACTAAATTTTTGATAGGTCAGGTCATTTCATCTTACAAAATTAAAATAGGCTCAATGTGAATCCATTAATTTAATAGGTCGAACATGTGTTTATTTAAATGTGATGATACTTCGATAGATTTTTTTGGTTTGGGTTTGTTCACATACAAAGGAACATCCACCATAACTACCTCTTATCTAAATAGAGTCATACCATCCATGAAAAACATATGCATCTTCAATAATACAATCATGGTCCTAATAAGACTAGAGAACACCATAACCAATTCAATATCTTTATTTCCAGGTGGAAAAAACACTTATTCCGTAGAACTATCTCAAAGGTAAAATCCTAAACCCAGAGTCCATGTGTGAATTCCTCCCTTAAATGAATCACAAGTAGTAATATTCCTCGTTATGAGTGGTTATGAAGAAGAAATAGACACTTATTTTCATATTAAATCATTTCTAGATCCTCTCCCAAGAATGACCCAACAAATTTATCCCTTGTCTTAGGTAGGTGGACCAGGAGGCTGATGGTTTCCTCATTATCACAAAATTGAATTTTTTGTAATGTTTAGGTTCAACATATCACTATCTCCAATACCATGAAACACTATTCCCTATGTCTACTAATAATTCCACCCTTCAAGTCCTTGTTGCGATTAACTATATTTGAGCACCCAGGACAACCTCCCAATGGTGTAAATTGTTCGATAATAGGGAGTTGTATTACATCACCATTTACCCCAAATATTTCCTCCAATATAATAAGCTAGTTATACATGAGTAGGTGCATATTATTTTCCATATACATCAACTCTTCCATTAGATTCTATAATCACATAGAGAAGTTAGCTGGAATACCCCCGAGAAATAGGGGACATACCCTTGTCCCCCCCACACATAATGAATTTCTAAATGCTATCGAAGGAATTGGAGGACATGGATAGGAGAAGAATCCTTCTCCATCCATAGAATAGTTCCTTATTCATTTTCAAGCTGTAAAATTCCACCAACACATCCTTGTGGTGATAGAAGGTCCTTCATAAATTTTTAACCACATTCTACAATTTTTTCAACATATCATCACAAAAGAAATAAAATTCAAGGATTGGGATCACAACCCCATCCCCTCCATTGGTGTATCTCATCAATATAATTTGAAGCCTAGTTGGTGGAAGGCACATATTACTTTTCTATTTGAGGAGGGTCATCAACACATTCTTGTGATAAATGGACTACATGAACGGGAACACATTACTCTTCCAACAAGATTTGTCAATCTATCCTAATGTAAACATTATGGATGGAATATAACCATGGCAAAATTATATATTACTATGGAAATATCTAGATAGTAACATGATATTCGTTTAAGAAGGCTCCCAAATATGAATGTTGGTGTTCACTGCATGTGACTCTTAATTTATAAAGGATTACATTGAATGAGAAGTATCATTAAATGTGATTTGGAAGCAAAAAAATTGTCATATTTTCATGATCTAAATAATGATAGTTTTATTGAGTACCTAACACATTAATAAATGGTAGAAAAATTTCATTTTTACTCATTTACAAATCAATGAAATAGTAGTTACAGTTGCGAAGGTCCTCTCGGTAAGTTACTACCAGCAAATCTGGTGGTCCTCCCCATAGAATTTTCCATGCAATATTCTTCTGTGGTAATACTAATATCAATCGTGATATTTTTTCAAGATGAGTACCATAAAATCAATCATCATGGTTAGAATATAAAACATAAAGATGTTCTTCCACATCCTATTTTCCACTCTGAGTGTCCTCCCTTGGACATATGATGTATGTCTACTCTTTATGGTTGGCTATCAATCCAGGATGGTTTTACACTCCATGATGGCATTCAATATGAAGGTACTCTCCCACTATTATATTTATTTTAAAAAATTAGTTAATCCCCTTTGTAAATAAATTAAAATAAATCCCTCATATCATGGAGTTATTGATAAGACGAGTCCAACATATCTTGAAGCTTTATCATTGGCAAGTGATATTCCTTTTTAGGACAGAAATTATCCCTGGGATATTTTCATTCTCCGAACCACCCATGGATTTCCAATAGTATATTATAATCAAGTAGATTAAGCTAATACTAGTTTATTCAATAATGATTTTGTGAAATATACACATTTGTCTGATCAAGTATATAAATATTTCACGAAATACAATTAAAAAACATTTCTCATGAGGAAACTACTTTCCAAATATAATATACTAGTATTTTTTCTACCCTTACATATCCACAGTATAAAATTATAAATAATTTTTAGATGAATATATATATATATATATATATAATTCATCATAATTTATGAGTAATTATTCACCTTTTTAAATAAGAAATCATTCCTTTCAAATGATATGAGAATCACATCAAGGTATTAGAATAACGTCACTATTAGACTGACTTGGTTTCCCATCTAGCTCTATGATTCCTGAAATTGGGAAAATTTCATGATGTTATGAAATGTTCGTGACTTATTTCTCTAAAAAATATATGTTAGTTAATCACTGATTCCCCATATTATATCCATATACTTAAATTGGGTGATCTCAAATAATTTCATTTCATCTTTCTCCTAGTTTATATAAGTCATCCAGAAGTGGTATCGTCTAATGTCGTTTGGAGTTGGTTCCTTAGAACCAACTTATTTAGTAATTGATTATAGGAATTTCTTATTAATGAAGTTTTATGGTTACATCATGTTTTTACTTGTGAGTAGTATTTTTAAGTGATAATTTCATTAGATGATATTCAACGCTAAAAGATCAAAACTTTTCCATGGTATAATAAGAACCTTGCTATGGAACAATATTATTCATGGACCTTATTCTATGTTCAAATTTTATTTTTTTACAGGACATAGAAAATGCATGCCATTAATGTTAGGAGGTTCATAGAACATTGAGACACCCTCTCAATGTGTTTTCTATTCATACTATTCAAGATATGAGGCTATGATAAAAAATCATTAATTAGAAATCATAATTTCCATGTATCCCTCAATGTTCCTATATATAGGTATGTGTATTGATCCATAGAGTTCAATATTATCATTTATTGATATCATTAATCATGTACATAGAAATATTTATGGAAACAGTTATGACATATTTTCATACTGAATTAATATTTTTTTGGTGTGTCAAAAAAGATATTGCATTAATGGATAATTTCAGAATGAATTTAACCCTTCTACCCAGATAGAGAATTTGATATCTCATGCTCTTTTAGGGTAATGGAACTACCTACATAAATATGTGGCTATGGTAATAGACTGGTGTGTTCATTTATAGGAATTAAAAGAAATATATGTCATCATAGAATTTGATGGCACCATCATGAAACCTTCTTAATTAGAGATATCTTAATAAATGGATTTAATTACATAATAAACATTTGTGAGAGGTTGTATTTCATTGAAATGGAAATTTATTTCTCTATGTCTTTCATATCCTATTCATATAGTCTAATATTTGATATTATGTAGTCATGTACAACACCATTGAGAAAATTCTTAATGGGTCACATTCTTACTGTATATGAAATATTAGTTAAATTTATGTTTTTTTAATTACCAATTTTGAATAAATATTATTTATTTAGTTTTGGCTTGCTACCATAATTTATTCACATGGCATTCAAGATATTAAGTTAGTTTAATAAAAATAGTAAATATTTATTTTCAAGCCTATTGTATATAATATTTATTATATATATCATAGAATAAGAGAGTGAGATTTATTTATTAAATTAATTATTTGTGGATTGATAAATATTGAAAGGCAAAGTAGAGAGAGTATAATAGTTGAATTAGAGATAATATAAAAGACATTTATTAACATATACATAATGGTTTCTTATATTTCAAGAGATTATTATAATTAAAATTATTATTATTGAACATTGGTTTAATTAATAATTATATATGAGAAAAGCTTTTAATGTTTAATTTTCAAACCCTAAACCTACCATAATAAATATCATATTATATGTTTATCCTAAAAAAAATTCCATGAATAACATATTATGTGATACTATCTAAATCCTAGTAGAGATATAAAGATAAATGTAGTTATCTACTACACTCCTCTATTAAGACAAAGAGATATCATCAAGTTTTCTTCCTCTCTCAAAAAGAATTCTATTGAGGACAACTACGAACAGCATAAGAAATCATGATTGACAGCTCATTCTCCTAGAAATTCTATGACAACATTAAAAGATTTTTTTTTTCTTATTTGGATCACTACTAGAGTATTTTACACATAGATAATGCATCCAAATAGTAGTGTGACAATATATATTCCCCTAGATCATCAATGAAAGAATAATTAAAATTTTAGGTAATAATATATCTTCTTGAAAATTAATTGTAAATTATATATTAAGATCATTGTCTTCTAGATTTAGAATTTTAATTTAGTCAATTAATTTACTATTTTCATTCGAGAAGTCATTTTTATCATGTGATTCTATACTTAATCATTATTTAATACAAAATTTTCAGTTTCTAATACCTGTAAAGAAAGTTTATGCTACACCCAAAACCTAAATGTCGCATCCGATTGGTCAAATATTTAATTTATAATTATTAATTATATGTTTATTTTTTTCTGTTGAGTCGTATTTTCCTCATATGAATTATTTTTCATATATGAAATCTTCATATCTTATCATTCCATATTCTCGCAAACACCACCTCTAAATTTTTAAAACTTAAAAATATAGAAATATATAATACATCATCAATAGGTTCGAAAGGTTATGTCAGGATAAGAAGAGAGTAAAATGTTTGTACTTCCCATATAAATATCATATATTATGTTTTATAGAAAATATCTATTTTATATCAAGTTAGATGAAAAATTCAGTTCTAAAAATCAAATAGATTTCATCATTGTGTAGTTCTAGAGAGGTTGGAATATGAAATGAAAAACTATCACCCTGTTACCGCTATACATGATGTGTAGCCCATTCTATAAGTTTTTGAGTACATAGGTCTTCACCATAATTTTATTTGTATTAGATACATAAAATGGGCCCAAATTCCATTCAAAATGAGGTCACATTCCATGTTTTTAACTACACATCATGTACCTCATGGTTTTCAAGGATATGGAAGATGACTAAAATGATTGTGTGTGTTGAATACATCATTATAAGAGAAGTGAATGATGTAATGTCTACCTCCAATATTTTTTTAAAATTTTTATAGAATGAATAAATAAATTTAGAATTAAACTTATTGATTATGTGTTTCATGTGTTATTCACTCCAGAGTACATGACATGTCATAGAAGTAACAATTATATATATTATTTCACACCATGTAAAATTCATGGAAAACAAATGAGGATTCCGAAAAGTAAAATTTTTTATTACATTAATTGTAAATGAAATTAATTTTGATTCAAATTATAGATGATTGTTCATTTAGGATGGCTGGAAGGAAAAGTGATTGCTTTAATTAATTGTAATAATTATTGGTACATTATCATAATGAAATGAAGAATCAATATAATTGATAAGTATATTGTAAAAGTATTATTGATTATTGATGTGTGGATGATCATGATTTTAGAATATTTATTATATTTCATTGTATTGTTATTATTTATTTGGGTTAAATTAGTTGTGATGGACAACGATCCATCCCCACTTCCTTATTCTGTACAAGCATGTGTACCAGTGGATTCGTAATGTATATCCCCTTTACACAATCCATTTAATCCCCTTTCCTCTATGTGAATAAATATTATGTAAGGATGGGTCTCCCATGTGACAAAAGGCAATCTATTTCATGAATCCAAGGGAAAACTAATTTATTTGATACATAGGAAACATGGTGGAATAATTCAACACAAACCAAACTATGGTTCAAGTTGTATTCCCATTTGGTCAAGGATTAGTTTTCCATCTAATAGATAATATAATCATTATAGAATCTCAAGATAATGAAGCATATGTTTTATTTTATTCAGCTTCATGGTTAATTATTTATGTTTTTAAATGTTATTATATCATTAAATAAATTAATTTAAAATAATACAAGATGTTATAATATATAATTGGATTAAATGTTTTATTACAAAAATTTAATTACTTAAGTAAAATAAAAATAATATTAACAATTAACGTGAAAATATAAAAAATATATTTATGCATAAGGATAAAAATACAACAAATTAAAATATTAATTTGGCTTATAATTCACTACTTATGTTCGAATCAACCACATAGTTCGATGTTCTTAACAAACATGTATTGGGGTGCTTTCAATTATTATGGAAATTTTAGCCTGATGTTTTGGGTTGGCATATATTAGTATACATCAACACTTGATAACCTAAGAAGTACATCATGTAACTAACTTTAGAAGGATAAGGAATTCTATTGAAATAATATTCTAGGATTTCAGAGTCTACTCAATAGATGAAGGAACTATATGTTACTGTAGTTGGAATGTTATGCCAACCTAAACCCCTAAAAATTTCTTGTCAGGTCAAATTATGGGTTATAGAAATGGGAATATAGATCCTTCCCTCTAGAATATTACCCAAATAATTTATTCACATGATAATGGGGTAGGATATTGAGTTTAAATAAATATATTTATTAATAAAAATTTAATTAAAATTAAAATTACTAATCTATTTTTTTTTAATTATAACAATTTCAATTTATCTTCTCATAATTTGAAGAAGCATAGAATCTAAAAAATGATAATATAATAGGGATACATTATAGATAAGGATAGACATATCACCAAGACAAATTTTCAAGAATCTCTATTAATAGAAACTACACACATAAGAAGACACACTTTGTGATTTCTTTTCCAAATATGTTAATAAAGAACAATTATATATCTATTAGAAGTAGTTGAAGAAACTATGGATTTACAATATTTCATGATATAATCCATTTACAATGTGATTCTAAATAAATATGATGATATGTATGTGTATAACATAATTTCTCACCAAAAGGATATTTATCAAGAGAAGGAGTGATTAGATAGGTGTCCATACCTTTCACTTACCTTGGGAGTCCTTTATTTTGGTCATGGCTAGAAGTTTGTTATTTTCTTAGCATGGATGATCATATTAATAACCAACTCTCAATTTATAAGGGAATGGATCTATAGATAGAGTTTCATATTTCTCATGTCATCGATATCATTATCTTCAAGATGGTGAACTCTTTTATGGTTTATAGATATCCCTTGGGTTTAATCAAGGGTTTGATTTCCTACATAATATTTTTTGTTTGGAGTGGTAGTATTCTAGAAAGGCAAATGGTCACAGTTCCAACAAAAAATTTCTATAATTCAATCCCCATTGGTGGAATTGGTATCAAAAGAACCAATCTATTTCATGAAGCTACTATGGATAAATATATATGGAATATCATCACTACTAACTCTAGGGATTTGGTTTTACTTAGGAAATATTCCTAGATATGTTCAAATAAGGTAGCACTACTAAAATGGATTCATATTTTTGTCCATCAATAAAAAATTTATATCATAACATCATGTCTAGATGTAGATGAATTTCTAGAAGGAACTTATCTCTCTAGTTCTAGGCGGAAAATTGGAAAGAAAAACCTCATATCATTGTATTTCATCCTCCAAATTCCTCTTTGGTTTACTATATTATCTTAAAATAATTATTTTATAATCCTACATTGAATTTACTAAATGAAGTTAAATAAATCCTTAAAAAGTACACATTTTCACCTCTGGGTGGTGTGATTATCTAGGAATCAACATAAAATAGATTCTTGAATGGTCATCTATTCTGCTTATGCAGTACCTCAGCCTCCACCAATGATTTATACTAGATGAAACATTTTAAAAATGCCTATATTTTTTCAAATAATTTCAAAACGACCTAGAGAATCCTGCATAATCATATCCCCATATATGTTTTCTTATAAAAATTTGGGGTTTCTATCTATTAAATATTTATATTGGGTAACCATAATAAATAGGATGGAAATCATTTGTTTCTCAGTTGTTCTATGGATTCTCTCTTATGGAGGGTGATTTTTGACTTGTTCAAATTGATGATACTAATTGGAGTCTCACTTGTTGCTTTTTCCCAATGTGGTATGATTTCTCTCCTATCTGTAATTACACACATTCTACATGTTTTAGTGGTTGAGTTGATTCATATTTTCTAGAATGGCTAAAATTCAGTGATCCACTATAATCCCATTTTCAATTTCCAATCAGCTATTGCAAGGATACATGTCTCAATCAAAGCCTCAATATTGATCCAATGTGGTTTTTATTATAATTCTATTCATGAAATTTCTATTTTTTTATACTTGGTATTTCATGGATCTTGAAACTAATAGTAAATACATTTGGGGTTATCTAACATCATCCTATTCAAAATTAGATTAAAATAAATTATTATGGTTCATAAAAACAAAATCATGGTGCCTCCAGTTATGGTGTGGTATTTCAGGATCATAAAATAAAAAACATTGTCTACTTTTATAGTTTATGGGGCCCTATATTTTCTCTATAAGATAAAATTTACTGTGTTATCAATGCTATCTCCCTTTCTAAATCTAATGGTTGGAACAATTTATTGTTCAAAAGTAACTATAGGACTATTTTTCAGGCAATCCGAAATAACATATTTAATCACTCATTGAGGTTTCTAGATCAATGGTTGAAATTCATTAAATTTCTATCTAGTCTTAATTAGATTATCGTATATGTTTACTTGGAGGTGAACCATTTTGAAGATTCTCTTTCAAATAAATGAATTGGTATGAATTTCATATGGGTGGATACTCATCCACCTTACTTGTTAACTCTTCATTATAGATATTGTATTAGAACCTTGAATTTCCTAATTATATCATTCCCTATATTTTTAATAAAAACTTAAATTCCACTTTTTATAAGGAACCATTAAAAAATGGAATTTGACATGAAAAACCTTATTATCCTTATATCTAATAAGGACATGGAAAAAAAAAGAAAAGGGGGTCAAAACTCATTCCAAGTATAAATAACCCAAACACTATCCCTTAAAGAAGAAAAATATACCAATGTATATAAACGAACATAATGTGGTATGTTTTTTATGTGAAATGTAGGGCCAGTGGAAAAGGAATTTAAATCAACCAAAAAATTTTGGGGAGATTTATGTGCCTTCATTATTCACTAAAATCCTTCCATATCTACATATTGGGTATTATATAATGTCTGTGTTGATAATTTTTTTACAAATATAGAAACCAATTAGATTTAAATATTTTACTAGAGATGAGGTGGATCTACCTAATGCCAATTGTTGGACGCTATCTATTATAGCCTTTGAAGACTACCATATGACACCGTGGACATGATTTAGTTTTGTTTTAATGAACTATTTTTATGTTCCTAGTGTTACCAAAAAAATTATTTCAATTTCATGATTAAATATGTTTTGATTTATTTTTATATTTGGAAATAAACATTTATTCAATTATAAATTTATCATATGATATGGTATGGCATAAATAAAAAACAATAATTTTGTGATAAATTTAAAAAAATTAAATATTGAAAATTGATAACAAAAAAAATATGTGTGAATTATATAACACATAGTTATGGATTCACATTATTTTTCATTTAAATTGTAATAATTTGTTAAATATCTATCAATGTGGTTACTTGGACTCTTTTTATATTAATATACTTGAAAGATATCACAGTTTTTACAATGAAATATGATGAATACACTATTCGATGGTTGAGGTGAAAAGAAAATAGAGCTTCTAGATTTGTTAATCCCTGATGTGCATAGACATTTTCATGTATTGGGGGGATGTGGATGCCATTAATTTATTAATTTTTGTAAAATATAGTACAAATGGTCATATCAGCTTATTAACGAAAATATTTTAATCCTTTAAGAAGTTTAATGATTTCATGAAATTGGTTTGGAATTTTCATTGTAAAAATGTAAAGAATCATCAATCAGATGGAGGTAGTGAATATCATAACCAATAAATTATATATAATCTATGATTGTATGTGACTGTGTCAACACACTCCACCATACATACCATAGTGAAATGGTGCTAGAGAAAGGAGGAATCATACATTGTTTGAAATTTTATGTTCAATGATGAGTCGTGTATGCCATTTATTATCCTTTAGGATATATTCATTATAAAAGGCATTATTATTACTAAACTGAGTACCAAAAAAAGGTAAAAAATAGTATTCCCTGTGAGTTATTGAATGTAATAAAACAAATTTTTCCACGTTTTTATTAACGGGTTTGTGAGGCATTTCTTAATTCTATCTTTGTAAACATTCTATCACCCTGAGGTATGTACTGTATATTTTTAGTGTATCCCATAGAAATAAGTGGATATAAGCTATACGGCCATTCAGATAAGAAACTTAATGTCAAAATGTAGGTTGTTTTTCTTGATAGAGAGCCCATCCTCCTGGAGTATATTGGGTAAAATATTAACTTACATGAATTTCATTTTAAAAATACACAAGAGTTGTTACATGATCCAGTTTTATAGGTCCCCATAGAAGATTATGTAACCAAAATATAACTATTTTAAAGGTCGTCTAGATAGTTAATAGAAGTTGAGAGATATAATTTTCAAGGAACTGATTATGGTGACTCATTATTGGTTAGAAATAATGATAATAACTCTTAATAAAAATCAATTAGTAGATCATAAGTTTTACTATTGAATGATTCCATAAATTGTAATATGGATTCCCATTTTTAGAACAATTTTTGGGTTTTAATCTATCCTCCAATTGACGTGAAACATGTTTGATGTAAATTGGTATTTAAATTTTTTTTTGATATATTAGTTAATTTAAATTACTACAATGAATGGGTACTTTCTAAATTATTTTGAAAATGTAAATTTATTTACTAAAAATAATTATTTTGAGTTTCCATGTTTATATCAACCAGAATCCTACATTCTCTACTTGCATACCAAGACTATCAAATTTGGAAAATTCATTTAAAAATATAATATATTAACCAAAACATTAAAATGATGTGTAAATGACACAAATTGATGGGTTTTTACTCTATGAAAAGAAAATAATGTGGTCAAGTTATTAATATCAATATATTTATTAAATCCAGAATTCAGGCTGTGGATCATTCAATTTGATGAATCCAAAAAGGAATTTGGTATAAATTTGAATGAAATTGATCCATGCATATACAAGTGCTCTTTTGATATTATGTTAGTTTTCATATTAGTATTTGATGACGACATATTACTAATTGGAAATGATATTATATTCTAATAAGTGGTTAAAACATGGTTGATAAAGTACTTTTCCCTAATGGTATTAGGTGATGTACCATGCATTCTAGGTATCAAGATCATGTGTGATAAATTAAAGAGGTTCCATAGAATATATTAAAGTATATACAATGAATATATATAAATGAGGTTTAGTGTGGAACAAACCAAGAGGGCATTGGTTTCAATTTCACATTGTATACATCTTCCCCAGAGAATGTATCCAGAGACATAAGATAAAAGTGAAGGATGAAGTAATATCTCATGTGATTCTGATATAAGAGAGGTCACATATTCCATTTTATGTATAAATATTGATTTCTCCAATACATTGAAAATTGTAGGAATATATCAAGAAGTTCCTTGTGAAAGAAAATACTTTTTTTTCTAAAACTATATATATGTATCTAAGGAAAAAATAAGAATATTTTCCTAATATATGGAGGATGTGAAGATCTAGTAATCAAGATTTACAAATATGGTATATTTGAAATATATTAGACTGATCTGAAGTCATAGTCTAGATATATATTTTAACTCAATGGAGGATTTTTGGGTTGGGAGATCTTAAATAATCTAGTTTTTCGTGATTCTATAGTGGAGTTTGAGTATATTTCAACCTATGATATAGATAAGGTTTTTGTTTTGATTCATAAATTTTTTCTAGAGCAATGTCTGGTACATTATAGAAAATATAGTGTTAAAATCTAATATGATAACACTAAAATGATTTTTCACTCCAAAAAAACTAGTTTACATGAATGGGAAAATAACAAACTCTGGATGTTTCGTCTTGTGAGTGACTATTCCTATTGAGGTGAAGTTTTAATGGTTAGATTATTCCCTAATTAAAACATTGAAGACACCTCCAATAAGTATTTACAATTGTATAATTATGAGTATCATGTGGGTTCTAGTGGAATAAAAAATATTATCAGTCGAATCTAGTTAATGTGGGAGTCTGTTAGAGTTTGGACACAAGAACCAACTTTTTGTACTTAATTAATTTTTTTATTAGTTAAAAAGTATTATTTTTACTTCATGATTGTTCTTATACATAATATATGTGTGATAATATCCTTATAATATATTTCATTCTGAATGGTTATAAATTTTCCCCAGTATAATGAGATGCTAGTGGTTCCGTGAGATTATTCTCAGACCGTGTACTATGGAAAGATGGTATTATCTAATGATACATAGACAATAGACACTATTAGGGGTAAGAATATCATGAGACATTAGAAATCCATATAATAGTGTTCAAATTTGGTATTCATTAATATAAGTGGTTATGAGAACAAATCCTTTGAATGGAAATCAAAATTTCCATGTGTAATTGGATATTCATATCTACATATGTTTGAATTGATCCATATAATTTATGTTATCATTCAATGATGTGATCACTCTCGTAATTTTATTTATTGATGAAAATGGTGAAAACATGTGTTTTAGGGGAATTATAAAGTGTTGGGTTCATCAGTAGTGATATTTCATTAATGGATAATGCAATAAAACATTTATCCCTTCTATCCCTAGAAATAAGATGATATCTCAGGCCCATTTATTGGAATGAAACTACCCATATAAATCCACATATATGGTATCTAGTTGAGGTTTTATCTTCCAAAAAATCAATGAAATATAAATTGATCATAGTTGATGGAGGAACCTACATGTAACATGAAGCATTAGAGGTATCATGATATATGGATAATATAACATGTTAAATGTTCATGGGAGGATGGGCATCATTGCAAAGTTATTTTTTTAAAATATATTCTATATAATGTTTCAAGATTCCATACATGGAATTTAGGTGATTATTCCTAATTACAGTGAGAAATAGACGAATAGGTTTACACACATAGTGTCTTCATAATCTCAATTTAATTCAGGTATTATATTTAATAAATTAGATTAAAAAACATTCATTTTGGTTTGGTTGATCACTATAATTTAATCAATAGATTTTTAGAAAAATGGGTGATTTAAATTATAATCATAAACAATAATTTTAACTTCTTGTGATTATAATATATATTACATTTTTTAGAATAATTTAGTAACATTCATTTAGTAAATAATCATTATTCAATGATCGGTAAATATCTACGATTGAAAGAGAATTGAGTCTATACATTTGATTAGAAATAATATAAATGAAATGTAGTTATATTTTTATAAAGGTGTTGTACATGTCAGGTGACTAATAATAATAATATTCTTACTATTATAATTTGACATGGGGTTAATTTATTATTATAAATATATTAATGGGTTTTTATGAAATTTTCCAAACCTAAAACAGATATAATAATATTCTTTATACATCTACATGCTAAAAAGATGTTGTGTACAATGGAAAGATTTATACTCTATTACACCCAAGATAGAGATTAAGAGATATATATTTCTATCCTCACCTCGTCTCCCAAGACAATGAGACATAATCAATAGTTCATCCACTCCCATGAAGAATTATTTTATGGTAAACCATTAAAAATATATTTGATCAATGTCATCTATTCTATCACCCTCAGATTATTTAGTATTTTTTAGAGATTTTACTACATATGTGGATAACCGCTAGAGGGAATATACACTTACATCCTATAGTTTAATGATGGAGTGAAAAAATTCATTCAATTCGATTATTAATGATTGTAGAATTAAATGTTGAGGTAATTCTATAACTACTTATAAATTAAATATAAATTTTATGGAAATATAATCAATTTATAGATCTATATTATTTATCTATTCAAAAAAACTATTTTTTCTTTCAAAATGATGTTTTTTGCATGTGATGTAATAATTACACAGGGTTTACAACTCAAATAAGGGTTATTCATACCATCAAGGGACACATACACTAGTCATGGAACATAAAAGGTCCACAATTTGATCTGACTCCCATATCCATTCTCTTCCCACAAAAAAATGGTACAATCAATAGGAATTTATCATGGCCATATCTCAGAAGTCATCATTTTCCTATTTATAAAATGTGTTTGAAAATGATTATTCACATATTTTCTCATCAAGTGATATGTATTTATCAATGGTAACATGTAAATAAATGTTTTCATGAGACTCTCTCTGTATTACCCATCAATGGTCGCTTTATGAAAAATTATATTTGAAAGGTTGAATCCCTATATTGGTCAAAAACCAAAGTTGGATGTGAAGAGGATCAGTGATCTATGTTATTTCAAATTTGTAATGACTTCTATAAGGTCAACCAACACTCCAACCCTTTCAATGGTGATGTGATTCCTATAATGAGATATGAATAAGAAAATTCCATAAGTAATAACCCTGTAGAATTTATGAAATACAGATCTATTGTTGAATAAAAAGAGGTGGATGTTCATGTTTGAGACATGGTCATAACTGAAATGATCATGGAAGCTGTGCATAATATCAATCAATGGATCATTACATAATTGGTGGCTTAATTGATGTTCATTTAAAACCTATTCAAAGAGTATCAATAAAAGTAAATGGGAAAATTTTCTCTCATCCAACTCCTTAAAAAAGTAAGTTCAAATTCATATAGTTGGTGAATGATTTAAATAGTACAATATAGAAATAAAGGAGTTGCATAGACTCAATGAGGAATTATTCAAAGGAAATATTCTTGAAGGATATGCTCACAAGTGGATCATCGTCATACTATTCTTGTACTTATCCCTCAATAAGAAGATCTTTTTGTTCTAATATAATTTGATATATATAATTTTCTTAATCTGATATCTTTATAACCAATTTATATAGATCCTCAAGTGCTAGATTTTAGGAGTTCCTTCAAAAAATATAGTAGCTGGAGCTATGTAAGATGAATCAATATAGGATTTAACTTCTGGTTATCATCTGAAAATATATATAGACCCACCACATAAATCTGCACTCATTTCATAACCAATTGAAATTCCAACTCAACTACTCATCCCCTCAAATATCATCAAAAAAATTGATTCATTAAGAGCCATATTGGAAGATATGGGAGGATGGAATATACTATTCTATCTACGGAAAAATAAAAACCATGAATGATTAAATAAAACTCATTCCCAACCCATCATTATGAACATTACACGTCCATTATTAAATGTTTTGGGAAACTAGAACAAAACCTTCCTCATTTCATTACAATATGTGTTTCCATGAAGGTATCCCTTGAGAACATTGATGTTTCCAAAATTATATTCTTCATAAATACTTTTTATGGACCGTCATTTTCCTAGTATAAAAATTTAACGGAGAAGATGATTGATGGTTATATAGATCACAACTAGTAATTTCATTATCAATTAAAATCTAATCTTTTGAATAAATCAACACAAGAACTCTGAAATTAAAAAACAAGATAGAATGGTAGTGTTTTATATTTCGTTTCATAGACTTAATCGCTAAAACAATAACCTACTCATGAAGATTTATTGTTTCTATTTATAGATAACCTCATTGATGTGTCAAAAATGCCACTAATTATATTTAAATAATTATATATTAATTTAAATATTATCTATTGAAAACCAATGTCCTATATCGACCAATGTATCCAAATCATGGAATGAAAATAGGTAATGTGGAAATCTTGATTATCGCACAGAAAAAAGTTCTTAATTCATATCTAGATCATAAGCATGTATAATATTTCTTTACACCTCCTCTTAAAAATAAACAAAAAAGAAAAAATATACATATCATAAAGAGATAAAGGAACACAAACAATATCAATATAGGGATAGAATGAATAAATTTAATTTCCTCTTAGATGAATAAGTTCATATCAAATTTTTAGTACATAAGTAAAAAAATATAAATATTCTAAATCATAAAGTGATTGATTATGTTGATCTCAATGACCACACAAATTATTTACCACATCACCAAATTTGGTGCAATTCTATCAAATCTTTCTTTGGTTTTAAATTGATTTTATAGAGGATTATTGATTCAGGGTAGGTAAAATTGGTAAATCCACCAGAACAACCAACATGTGTATCTACTTTGTTTCTAGAGGAAAAAACAAATTGAAATTATATACATGAAACTGGGCATAAAACATAAATAATTGTATGACTGGAGAAAATATCTGTCGATCTCATGATATCCTCTGGGCGTAGCAAAACCATCAAGTTATGCATCTTATATATTCATACATGGTGTGACAAACTATTTCAATACAATATGATTCCATGAGTTGACCATCTACGTGATGGATTAAATGTAATGGAAAAAATACATATACAAGAAGATTAACCTATACATATTCTTAATCCATGTTCGATCCATTTAGATTTCATGAATTATTTACCAAGAGGGTGGGAATCTTTATACTAAATGGTACCACGGGGACCACCCAGCTCAGTGGAATCCTATTCAGATGATGGATTAATCTTTAGTATAATTAGTTTTATTCATTTAATGAACCCTACATTGATAATAATTATACATATGAATATAATTTTTCAATTCATTATCTAGGAACTGGATGTAGAGTTTATTGGAACCAAAGAAACAATGAAATATGTATTCATGTTCTCGTCGAACATCTAGGTCATATCTCTACCAAATCTATATATATGACTAAAACCCACAAACATGAATTTCATCAAAACATTGAGAAATTTGGAGGCACTATATAATATTTTAAGAGTTATATTAGTCTATATATTTTGGATAAATGATTAAAATTTTTGGAATAATCCAATCAGATCTCGTGAATGGTTTGAAAAAGTCATCCTAATCTACCTTTAATAGGATTGCATTCATCTTTTTTTATATTCAAGAACTACCTACATGAAGCACCTCATCCTCAAAATTACCTTCTAGTAAAAAAATCACATAGATAAGCATAGAGCTTTTTCTAAAAAAATATTTCATGAAATAGTTGGTTAGGGACCAGGCCAAACTTTCAATACTTGATGCTCTTGATTTATCAAATGGTGTCTTATAATTTTTCATGGAATCCCTAGTGATACCTCAATAGTTTGATGATGAAGATACCATTACTGAATTATATCATTCAAATATCATTCTTGTAGAATATGAATTAGTTATCTATTTCATTGGGTAGGTCATGGATAGTATTATATAGGGAAAAATGAAACCCCTGTATGTATTTAGTACGATTGAAAATAGTGAAATCCAGTAAGGTTTAATTGATAATGGATCTGGAATCAACCTCATTAATGTCTCAATTATCCATCATATGGGTTACAGTGAAAAAAATATCTCACTAATTTTTTAATAATTCTTTGTTATGAAAAGAGTGATGATTATATTCTCGGCCTAATCAGGCATAGAACAAAATTTAGAGACCTTATATCTAACTATAAATTCATGGTTTTCTGGAAGGATACTTCTTTATTACAACCTTATAGGATGACCTTGTTAGTAAAAACATGTAAAAATCACATCATTGTACCATGATTTTCTAAAAGGAATTGATAATGGAAAAATTCTAGACATTTCACATTGTCAAATATCTATTTGAATATTGAAAATCAGAATAAATTGATGTAGAATTTTATCATAGTGAAGGAAAGTGAACCATGATTGATGATGTTGCTCGGATTATTTCCTTAAATAGTATGGAAATGAAAATGGATAACATAATAAAATATCTTGGAAATTTATTATTTTTTCCCATATACCAAATTGAAAATACAAGTTCATATTTTTGTATATATTAGTCAACTCTTTTGATATCATTTAAAAAAAATGAAACTGACAATACTAAAGAGATCATTGATCTTCACAATATCAGTAACACCATATGTAAAAATTCTATCATTTTCTATGAATATTTAGTGTAACCATACATGATAATATAAATTAGAATAAACTTTGGAATCATAAATATAGAGTGGTAATACCCCCAATTCATCTTCTGAATTGTTGTATATTGGCACTTCTTCGATCTATGAATATTCTCATTAATACCTCATTATTTCAATGATTAGTATGGAGGATGATGAAGAGGGGGGTCTTAAATATTCCCCCATAGTATTCAAGTAAAGTGTATCTACCACTATTTATAGAATATACAAAATAAATTTAGGTACATTGAATTATTTTTGGGATATGTTGATCAGTGTATCCATGCCTTATGAAGAACAAGAGGCATATAATACTTTTCTAAAGAAGTTTTGAGATGTGTTAAAAATGAATTACACTAAAATTATTGACCTTGATACCAATATATCAATCGACGACTTAGATTTCTAAAAAATATCCTTATGGTTATAATAAGACAACTATAAGAATGCATCCAACTCTTCCTATGATATTTGACGATGATATTGATATGATCATAAAATCCATCATCATTTTGGAGGTCCAATACCCAATGTGTCTCGCTAATATTGTCTCATTAATGAAAAAATATATTAAGATAATAGTTTATCATCAATTTAAGGACCCCAATTAAAATTATGATAAAAATTTATTTCTCAGTTCTATTTATGGAAATTCTAATCATTGAAATTGTTTGATATTAGCCCTTCAACTTTATGGATAACTATTCAGAATATAACCAAAATTAGATGGCCCCTAAAGATGAAGGTGAAACAAATTTTAGGGAAACAAAATGAATATATTGATACCAAGTCAATCCATTCAGTTTGATGAATGTCAGTACCCCATACCAATATAACATGTATCATATTATCAAACCAATCTCATTAATTATCATTGAGTATTATTTTGATGATTTGGTGGAGAAATCCTATTACAATTAAAATCATATGACTGGTATTTATAATATTTTCATCATGATATAATAGTATAACATAAAAATAATTCACTTGAAATTTTATTTTGATGTTACCTCAGGAATGTTTCTTGGATTTATATTATTCCATCATGACGTTGAAGTTTATCCTTAGAAGGAAAACTCTATTATTAACTTATCACCTCCTTAAAACCTCCATGGGTTGAGTGTATTTAATTGATTCCTTTTCCAAATTTGAAAAAACGTAGCTAATCTTGTTGGAAAATGATTAACCTTCACAAGGATAATGAGAAAATGAGTGACCTATAAATGGCCTAATGATATTTAGAAAGCCCCTGATAGTATCAAAAAAAATTATTTTGAATCAACATGTGATAATACCTCCTTCCAAATAAAATCAAATCATTTTATATCTGACGGATACAGAGCACCCACTGAGAACTTTTCTAACAAAAAATAATGGTGAAGAAAATAGGAACAATAACTAGTATCAATTTAGAACATTCTTGAAACCTTTACTCAATATTTATACAACTATAAGAGTTTAATTTCATTAATATTTATATTTTATAATCTAATGCACTAAATGTAGAACCAAGTTTTCCACATGGTATCTTCTAATGAACTACAAAAATTTATCCTCAAAAATCATATCTTGATAGGATGGTTGGCATAATGGGATGTTATTTTTCAGCAGTTTAGAATTAATTTAAATATATAATAGGAATTAAAATGGCAGGCAGTAATAGATCCCCTTAAAAGGATTCCTTGTTTAGAAAATTTCTAGTGAATACAATATTTCTTGATAAATACGTCCTCTCCATACAAAACAACCCCTATACAAGGGATATTTTATTTGATGTCAAATCAATAATACAAATATTAAAAATAATAGAATTCATCATACTCAACATAGTCAGTTTTGAAGTTATTATTACATCTATGGTAAAATAATCTCTCCTTATTACATCATGTTTTCAGATGTCTGCACCAAAAATGATATAGAATACCCAACCCTCGTTATATGTTTAGAAATGTTACTAAAAAATCATGTATCCCACCTGAAAATCAATGGAATATTTGAGATATAAAAATATATATTAGTGGTTGTTATTAAATTAGAAAAGATGAATTTATTCCCTTGATTCATTTTGTTTGAGGACTTATAGAATTAATACCATTAGAGAAACATTAATTCATATCCTATACTCATATAATGCACCGAAAGATTCATTATCTAATGCAATTAAAACTTGTAAGATCCAAATAGAGATGAAACAATCATATAAAATGTTCACCAAACAATGTTTTATCCATTAGTACAAAATAACATGGAAAAAAATTATGAGGTGGATTCCATCCATGAAAAATATACCTTTCTAAATGGTTGAATGAAACCCATATTTAACAACCTCCAAAATGGGATTTTTCAATCAGACATCGATGGAAAAGAGAAAAATTGATATTGAGCAATCAACTTTACACCTTTTCATATCCAAACTCGTCAGAAGGTACTATTTAAATGAGGATTTGAATAATTGCATCTAAGATAAATTGATGGTTGGGAAACTATTTATGTTATATAAGAAGTCAACAATTGGAAATATGGGTCTCATCAGTCACGGATCAAGATTTCCCATCAAATCAAAATGCATGCTTATTTATATATTTTAATGAAATAATACCATATGTATTTCAATAAAAGGTTTTATTATTTTCATATACATTCCAAATTCATTAATCACCCTTTAGAGTTATTACACATATCCAAAAACTCATATACATTTTATGTATGTGTAATGGATGCCAAAAAACTATTTTCCCCATCTAAATCCAAGCAATTCATGTGTATCCTTATTACGATCAACATTTTCTACGATTATATATAGTAAATTACACTTCATAAAGTAATGAAAACAAATAGCATCAACTTATTAAATTCTAACATCATTATTTTAGTTTTTTTCCTCGACAATATTCATGGAAAATTGAACTGATTTCCATTCTTCAAAGTAAAAAATTCAATATCATGAGTATAAAATTATTTCAAAACATTAATCTCATAATGTTATACTAGAAAAATGTAAAATAATAGTTTTTAATAAAAATATCTCAAACAACCTCTAGATGACAGTATTCAAACATATATATTGGATCAATAATATGCTACAAGCCTTGGGGTCTTATTTTACTATAACATTTACTAAAACACAAAAAAACATATATTAAATTATATATATATATATATATAATAGGTACTTCTACCCATTATTTTCCAATTAACGTTTCTCCTCTTTTCCACTTATGGAATACTATTTGTAGGTGATAAATCACCATGGACATTAGAGTAATTTTAATTTCTTGAAGAGAAAATAAATTATCCATTTCATGGTTTAGACTTTAAAAAATTCAATTATCATGATATTTTAACAAGAATGTTTTCTTTTATAATTCATCTAAGGGGAACTAGTTTTGTATCTCATGAAACTGATGATACCTATGATAAAGTATTTGATATGTGGACCAAAATGGGAGGAACCTTTTTCATTCATAAGGTCTTCTCTAACACCTCATATTTAATGATAACCATGGTAAAAAAGTGTATCATGACCCCTAACAATGTGATATTTTTCAAGAAATATTTTTTTATCCATATTTAAGTATCCTAGACAGAAGAACATCAAAGGTTACACTCATGGTCCTAAAAGAAAGGTTTTAAAAGGAAATTTTTATGTTTCTATATGCCCATCCATAAAAGAAAATTTTATTAATCAAAGTTCTGTGACAAAAAATATAAGAATCACTTAACCCCACCAAAGGATGTTAAAAAGCATGTTTATAATCCCCACCATTCAATGTTAAACAATGTATACAATTAATAATCTATAATATATTAATCTAGAAAACCAAACATTCATTCTCTATTCATGATGTTAAACTACATGATTTCATTCCCCTAATTTGTGAGGAAATCCATTGTCAGTGTGGATCTCCAATCATAACATTTTTTTAGAACATCGTGTGACTTTATTCCCAATTGTAGGATATGTAGTGACACCCATACACTTTATCTTGGGAATATCCATGAAATTATCTCCATTTTTTGAGTTTATTTCTATTAGTACTGGATCCATCAAGTTCCCTCCATCCATGTCCATTTTGTTCCACCATGGCCATTAGTCTAACCCTTCCCATGGTCTTAGATATATTACTAAAAAGTATATCTATTGTTCAATGATAAGTGATCCAGAGCTCTTACAACCATATGTTCTTATAGTAATATGTTAAACTATATAGTCATCTAATTGTCCTTATAGTGTAAGGTAAAACTACAAAAAAATTTCCCTCACGTGTGATGCCCCACTCTCCCAGTCAAAGTCTCCCACCCAAAAAAAATTCATCATAACTAGTCAATTCATTATTATAATATTTATTTTATGTAGTGATACCCAGTTATCACATCATATCCTTGTTTAAATATAATTATAAGTACCCCGCCTTGTATTATATCCTGATCTATACATAGAAATTTCTCTCATACATCTATGTGTGGCTTTAATCTTGTCCATATTTTACTCATAGTGATGCATAGACTTATTATTCTTGGATAATTCATGAAATAAAAAACTTTCTCTCTCTTTTGTATAACCCAGATCCACAAAGGAGGTTCCAAAATATACTCCAACATTTACATCCTTATTCTTGATGAAAAATGTCACTTTTACACTATATATTTGAAAGATCTGTGTAGGGGCTCTTCAATCATATAAATATCTATCTATAGATTCTAATTATAATGAGATATGTAATGACACCTATATCCCATATTGTAGGACCATCCTTGATGTTTTTAGAAATCTCCCTCCCTATGCTTATGAACCAGATCAATAGTAAGCCTATCATTTTTGCACATATATAATCATGAGTTTAAACATAATTAACTATCAAATTGTAATCAAAGGATCGTAAAGTCTATTGTATTTTGATAACATAGTTTATAAAACTACAAACATGCAACTGAATAAAAAATTTCGTTATTTATCATCCATTATAAGCTCATAAAATTCATTCATACCTTACATGATCAGAGGATAGCCTGGGGATAACATGAATAATGGGATGACTTAAAAATCACAATAAGGAATAAAAATTGAAATAAATAATATCACATGTGTTAGAAGACATAACGTAATGTTATAAAAAGTCATCATACCTCATTAAACATATTAAATAATAACATATAGAACATGGGATTGTATTGTTAGAACTAGGGTCTTCTAAGCATGATTTGGCGTACGGTTTGTGTTTGTTGTCAATCCTTAGTGGAAGTTCAGAATGTGTATCAGAAAAGAGATCATACCGTTCAAGCAGACAACAGTAGTGAAGGTGGCGCTGTTTCCCAGTGTATGAAAAATATTTGGGCCTGAAAATCGACAAATAAAGAAAAGTGTTTTTGGCAAAGGGACTTGCGCGCCGAGGTCTTGGAAGATAGGAAACTTGCGCGCCATATGTTTTTGAGGATCAGAACATCAAAATATGGCAAAGGGATAAGGGTCGCGCAAGTGTTGGTTAGGTCGTGCAAGTGGACATGCGCGCCGTGAAGGAACTTGGGCGCTGGTACCTAGAAGGATTCAAACTTGTGCGCCTATTGTTTTCCAAGAGTAGAACTTCAAAATTTGGATAAGGAAAGAAGGTCGTGCAAGTATTGGTTGGGTCGCACAAGTGAGTTGCGTGATAGAGGTTACGGGAGACGAGACTTGCGCGCCAAGGAGTGACTTGCGCGCCGTCGTGCAAGGGGGTCCAGTTTGCCTATAAATACGGGATCACCCCTCCTCATTTCCCACGGAGCTCAAGACTTAGAGATTGTTCGAGCTCTCGTAGCGCAGGTTATTGAGCCGCGCAAGTGGTTTTTGGGTCACGCAAGTAGAGCATGCGCGCCAGTTGTTGGCTGCGCGCCCAAGGAAGTTTGGGAGAGAAATGAAGTGGACCGCGCAAGTTTGTTTTTGGGGAAGGAAGTGTCGCGCAGGTGCTTTGGTTACACTTGCGCGCCAGTTTGGACTTGCGCGCCCTATTGGGACTTGCGCGCCTGGCTTGGTAAAGCACGCCATGTATTTCTAAAGCCCACCGGTCTGTTTGGAGCTGCACAAAAGCCAGGAGATTACCCGATACATTCAGGGAAAATTTTTATTCATCTTCAGGTGAGAATTGGACTTCAATAGAGCATCTACGTACAACATAGGATGCATTCTTATGCAGTATTGAAGAGACCTTCACGTATATAAACTCAGTGGGACTTCACCAATGGTAGTGAGATAGGGGGAGTCAACGGGAGTGACCCGAGGGATGCAGTGAGCTATCCCTATACTTTTGTAAAGGCAGTGAGCCTGGGACAGAGTGACTGTACCCGAACTTTTGTAATCTACAGCTAGTGAAGCATAGTGGATTTTGGTACGACCGACAACCTGTCGGCGTATGCTCCTTGGATGTAGCCCTTAGTAGTGAACCAAGTAAAAAGTGTTTTGTCCTCTCTGTGCATGTGAATGTTTGCTTTCTAATCATAATCATCATACAGGTTCAACGAGTTCCTACAAACGTGGGAACAAGATCCACCACATTAAAAGAAAAAGTTGTCACCCTAATTCACCCCTACCCTCTCAGGGTGTCTTGGGGTCCTTCATATATAATATTGGAATTATAGTAATGCAGAAGAAATATAAAAAATGAATTTATCATGATTCAAGTAAAATTTCACATGGAGGAGTGTGAGTAAAGGTTGACCCCCCAGACCATTGTACATGGAGCATGAGTCAAGGCTAAACCCCAAGGCCACTACACCGGATATATTATGAGACCAAACATTACCCAATGTATTGGATCACTATATGGGTGAACCAATCACAACATGTTCATGAATATGTGGAGCACATAAGAATTCAAACATAATGAATCAATCATAAGGTTTACCCATGTAAATAATTGGGTATTATAATCATGTCAAAAGGATAAAAAAATATCATAAGGGTCTCCATGGAAAAATTTATTTAAATCATTCATGGAAATTAATAATTTAAAATAGGAATGTATCCTAATAAAAGATGTAAAACCTATCTAAAAACATATAAAATGATTTTTTAAGAATTTTTATCAACAAAATAATTTTTTTTGTAGTTTTTTGAAAATATTAAAAAAAATTTAACATCAAAAACTAAATAATCATTAATATGGAAAATTAAATGATCCAAGAATGTTATTATAGTATAAAGGGTGATTTTTTATTCAAAAATGAGATATTAAACTATATAATGATGGCTACATGAAAATGAGTAATAATTTGGGAAGTTCTCTTTAATCGGGCTTGCTATTCATTAAGAAATGAGAAGCGACCCATATTACAACATGTATATCCCCAAAAAAGAAGGATGAAATGATCTGGATACATGATTTTGGAACATATACAAAAAATTTAGGATAATTATATAAAAATAAAAAATATTTAAGTAATATTAAATACAGAGAAATAATAACTTGAATGAATAATGGAGGTTCGTGTATAATCTCTTTCCTTATATCTGAAACGGTTCTTCACATGATCTTAATGTCCTGACTAGTTACTTTAAATAAACTAGTAATTTAATTCAGAAACTTCTATAAATGATTTTAATTTATTATAATTTTATTGAGTTCATTTATGACACTATTGAGGTTTATGATATCCAAATTCATCATTCGGGGGTGCTTGTTTAATTAATTTTCATGATTTGTTTGCTTAAATTGGAGTATGAATGTTTAATTAAAATTAAAATAGAAATCCATAATTTTAGTTATAAGTTATTAATGGTAATACATATGGTTAAATTATCATATATGTAATTTGGTTATTTTCTACAAGGATCAATCATTGGATATGATGTTAGTGATAAGTATTTTGGATTTTTTTGGTTAGTTTTTTCTCACAATGAACTAGTTTTATTTTATTATTTAAAATCATGGTTATATAATGATTCAATAACATTACATATGTTATAATACATATATCAATATTCTTTAACCATATTAACAGTTTTATGACCATCAATGAAGTTATTAATGGAAAATGAAAATTTCTCTTCCTTAAAAGAGAAAAATTAACACATCACGAACAACATTTTCATTAATACAATGAAAGGGAGAAGAGAGGGGTCCAATGATAAATTATTTTGTTATCATAAAAATATTCTATTATATTTTATGTAATATATTTACCATAATATTTTTATAATGGGAGATTATGGGAGAAAAATAAAATAAATCACCATGAAAAGAAATTAATTGAAAATTTTGAGGGTTTACTTCTTGATTCGTTCTTCTTGAGAACCTCGGTAGGGGTTTGGTTTTGGTATTCTGTTAATACCAAGAATTACAAGAAGTTTATGAGGGTGTTGGGATAATATTTTAGTATAATTTGGATATGTATTATGGCTTGAGAGGTGCGAGTAGAAGTGTAGGTGAGGGGTGGTATTTATAGTGGGGGAGAGGGGTGTTTTATTATTACATTAATCATTATTATATTATATTGGGCCAAAACAATTATAATTTTAGGAATTATAAAAAAAATATGTTAAAATATTAGAGTATAGTTCTATATTTTCGGTTTTTATAATCCTTACATCCTTTATCACTCTATAATTCAATGATTTGGCTTTTATCATAACTTATAAAATTTAACTATTCAAAAAATAAAATAAAATATTTTACATAAATAAAAAATATTCAACCTAACCATTTTTTACAATTATAATTCAAAAATGAACTCTATTTTATGATAATAATTTTGTAAATATGATAAATTAAATTATTATATAAAATCATCACATACGCAAAAAATATAGATTTTAAAAATATAACTTATTTAATAAATCTTTAAAAAATTCATTAAGGTCTCATAAAATTATATTAAAATAATATGAAAACGAAATATTAATTTGGTAATACATTTTAAGAAAATAAATTTTCTTTTAAATTATTTTATTAATCACCAAAATTGTAATTAAATGTTTATGACATACAAAAATACCAACACATAATTAATAATGTTTAAAAAACTTATTTACTTATACTATGGTATAATTATATAATATTTCCTTTTATAAGATGAATAATGTTTTTAATAATTATATAGGTGAGGTTACTATTCCATTATACAGTTTACTATTAATAAGGGTCACATTATTATTCTAGAGGTCATGTTACAATTTCAGCGGTATAGGATCTTTAACATATAGAAATAATTATTATTTCATTCATTCATCATTTTTAAATTTTTTATTGTGTTATTTATGTCATTTAATGTGATTTTTAATATATTAAATAATTATGTGAAGAAATGTTCAATTGATAATACATTGAGTCATTACATCCCTACTTATGAGTTTTCACCATTGAAATTTCATTTTACACACTTAGGTGAAAATAGGTACGAATACCTTTCCTTAATCTATTTCTCTTGTTCCAATATTTCCACTACATACTTATGGTTCCACCAAGATAATTTGACCAGGTGAGTGGTATTATTGCGAATAACTTTATCTTTATGATCTATGATCTTCATTAGTTGCTCCTCATAAAAGAGATCATTCTACAACTGTACCACCTATGAATTCAGTACATGTGAGGGATCCAATATGTACTTCCCCAAGATGGATACGTGAAATACACCATGTACATGAGAGATTCTTGGATTAAGTGATTTTCTATAGGCCACAGATGTGACATGATCAAGGATCCCGAAGGGGAATATCTAACCACGACGTAACTATTCTTTCTCCCAAAATATCATGATTATATTGAATAGAGATATGAAGACGGATACCATGCCTCCAATATTAAACTATAGGCCACATCGATGATTTTCTACATCACCCTTCTATCAACATTATTCAATCATGATGTTCTACTAATTATATTCACCTTTTACACCATTTATTTGACAAGTTCATGTCCTAGAAACTTATGCTCAATTACTTCATCCTATTATATTGGTGTCCTTCATCGTTTCCCATAAAGGGCTTCATATGGAGGGATTTTGGATTTTAGAGTAGAAACTGTTGTTTTAAGAGAAATAATCCATATGAATTTTCGGTTACCATAATCCTTATAAGTCAATATAACACCCTATCAACATGTCTTCTAGTGTCTAGATATTTTTTTATATTAGACATTAGTTTGAGGATGATAGGACTTACTGGTGTTCAGCTCAATGTTTAGAGCATGTTGGATACTTTTCCATAACATTGAGGTGAATCTCATATCACGATCAAATAAACTTTATAGTGTACTTAATACAACCATACCACCTCATTAATTTATATCCATGAATGTTGATCCAATGCGATGTCCCCCACAATTGTAATAATGTGATTTGTCTTTGTAAGATGATCCATAAAACCCCATATAACATTGTCTCCTATAGATGTCTTCAGATGTTTAGTGAAAATGTCCATTTTGATTTTCTTCCACTTTTATGTGGGTATGGATAATAATTTCATCAACCCTTCAAAATTTTTTCTTTCAACCTTAAATTTCCGAAATACTGGCCCCTTTGGTATATATTTGGTGATATACTTTTTCATATTTTTTAACAAATGGTTTTCTCAGAGATCTTGATAAATCTTTTTTCTCCCTATGAGAATAGAGATAGTTGAGATATGTGCCTTATTTAGAAACTACTTCTTTTTATACTGATCTGATGGTACACATAGTCATGAACAAAATATTACAACTCCTTCCTCACCAATTTTAATCTCTGAGGTTTTCCCCTTTCTCATTGATTCAACCTTATTCTAGATTTTCATATAAATTGGTTGAGCATCATTCATTTTCTCCGTGAGGTATGGTCAAGAAATAATTTAAGAATTTGTTTATGATTATCTTAATATAATGATTCATGTTTCCATCATTTACATGTCAATGGGGATTGTATCCTTCTCAATTCTCATCATTGATAAAGGTGTAAAATCCTTTCTACTAACACTATTTGCCGCCTTAATTGTTTTCCCATGATTTATGTGGATTGAGTAGTCATAATATATGATGATATACAACCATATTCACTCGAGGATATTAATATCCTTCTACTTAAATATATATTTGAAAAATCTTGTGGTCATTATATATCTCACACTTATAACCATTGAAATAATTTCATGTGTTATTCAATGAGAAGATAATAACTATCAACTCTCAATCATGTTTATGATAGTCTAACTCATGAATTTTCCACATCCTTTAGTATTAGGCTTTTAATATATCATTTTAAAATAGTATATATCCAAATCCATTTTTTGAAGTATATTTTTTTACCACAAAAAGTTATCCACTTACCAAGAGTGTGAGTACTGACATAGTGATAAGACTCTTTTTGAGCTCCTTAAAGATTTCCTCGCTTTATTGAGTAAAGAAAAATTTCACTCCCTTCCATGTCAACATGTTTTTTGGGTTTTTGAATCAGGAGAAAGTTTTTCATAAATTTTCAATAATACCCATCATGACCACGAAAGCTACCTATCTCCATTACAAATATTGGCATGGGCCACTCTTCGATTTCCTTTTTCTTGTAAGGGTCCACACATATTATGTTCCTAGTCATAACATCCCCCAAGAATGATAATTACCCCTATATAACTCACATTTAATGTACATTTCATATAAGTTTTTCCTTCACAAATTATTTATCACAGTATTCAAATGGTCCCCTTATTCTTCTTTCTCTTGAAGTATTTCACAATATCACCAAAAAATAAAACCATAATATTTTCCATGTAATCTCTAAAGACTCTATTTATTATATCCATGAATATTTATAGATAATTAGTGAGTTATAAAGGAATCCATATGAAATTATAGAGTTAATACATCATTCCAAATGAAGTATTAAAAATATAATCATTCCTTAACTTTAATTGATGATATCCAAACTAATGGTAAACCTTTGAGAAATAACTTTCCCCACATAGATGATCAAACATTTCATATATCCATGGAAGGGGATACATTTTATTTATGAATATTTCATTAATTTCATGATAATCGATTCATAATTGCATTGATCGATCCATCTTCTTGATGAACATGACTAGTGCATCCCATGGTGATGCACTTAGTCATATAAAACCATAGTAAAGATTCACCTCTAACTACTTCCATATTTCATCCATCTAAATGGTGAAAATTATATAAGGTGTCTTAGCTATATTTAGAGAAATTGGACAATGTTAAATTGAGTACTCGACGTCTTTGTGGGGTGGAAGACCATGCAACTCTTCATGGAATGCATCAGCATAGTCCCTTACAATGGGAGTGTATTTGATCAGGGTTCATTCCTTTGTCCCAATAATTTGATCAAGACATGATTTCACATAAGGCAGTAACATCCATAAATGATTTAATTATTATAAATAATAATCATCCACCACCTTACACTTGTAAAGAATTGGTGGATGCTTTAGGATGTTATGTGTGATCTCCCTTTCCTAACAGTTGATGTTGTCATTATACAATGATAGATAATCTGTTCTCAATAATGAATATAACTCTACCAAAGGATGCAATATGAGTTTTTCTGGGAGGTTAATTCCACAAAAATTTGTCAAGGAAGAGTTATATACATTAGATGCAATAATTTCATGATTTTTCATTCTTATAGAGAACCAAGTATATATATTTGTTGGTGGTGTTTTAATAGTTATAATAATCATGCACGATAAGAATAAATCTGTAGAAACATAATCAAATAGTTATTTCATTATTCCTAAATGAATAGCCAACATACCAGTCAACAAATCATTTTCCAGCTCCACCTCAGTATTAGTGATTCCATATTCCATTCCTTGTTTCCATGTAGGTTGTTGTTTATTGCCAATGACAACCCAAGGATTATGGAATTTCTTTGAAAAAATAACATGTTCCCTTTAGTTTAAAAACTACACTATTGATTCAGTTTTTATCTGAACCTTTATTTCTTTTTTACACTAGTGTAATTATTCATATTCCTTCAGCTGTTCTAATCCATATGGCCCATTATTTTACATTCCAATAATTTCTCGTTTACCTTTAAATAGTTCCTTGGATGCTTCTTCCAACAATTTTAACACATGGGATATTTTTTCTTCTTTCCATTATTAGATTTATTTTCTAATCCACCAATATTAGAATCGATTTTCTAGTTTTTTAATTTGGACCATGATACCACTATGATTTTTTTATCTCTATTTCAACTTTTAGGGAACCATAGAAAATTTCATCATAATTGTCAATGTCTGGAATGGAAAACTCTATTCATATAATTGTATTTTTTTTATACTAAATAAATAATCTACTTTCATTCAGTGTTCATGAAAAAGTCAGAGGCATGTCTTTGAAACCTTGTAAATATTTATTCATTCTCCCTTATAAACATATCTTCCTTCAACTTAAGTCCAAGGAACTCTATTTCCATAATGAGAGGAAGAGTTTCTGGAAAATATTTTTTGAAATTAATTTTCATTAATACCTCCTAACACATGGAATGAATTTATTTCTTGAACATAAAGTTTTTTATCATTTTCCATCGCAGATGAACTTCTACATCAAAATGGTAGACCGCCAGCACAAATTTCTCTTCTTTTGAACATTGTATGATATAGAATATATTTTCAATGGTGTTAATAAAATTTTCATTGTCGAGGGTATCAAAATATCTACTTAAAATTGGATGACTTTTCCATATAGTGGATTCAACCACAACTTTCTCTCTCTTAGGATAAAGAGATCATTCCATGCGATTCATGTTTTTATTCATTACTTGATCTGGATGAGCAGGAATTGTCATAAATTTTGGATCACCCATTCCCATTTTATTTGGAATATCATTAGGTAAATAATAAAAATTCCTTTCACATTTATTATTCACATGAGTTATTATACAACCATACAGTAAATAAGAATCATTAAATACAATTTGCTGATTCAATACATAACTACTAAGCATAATGAAAAGAAACAGTGAACATAAAAGGATAAATTTAAACGGAAAATATATTTCCAAATTTTTGATTCCCTTGGATTCAATATAGGTTCTCTATGATACGTTTCTTGACATATATTATAAGTCCCCAGCCTTAAACCTTACTTAATCTTGATTTAATACAATATTACACATTGAGGATCTTTTCAGGTTTAGAGTTTTAGAGAATTAGATCATAAAACCTGCATTACATTCCACATTTAAAAAATGTGGTTACATAAAAGATATGATTCATTCTTCCCATCAACGGAAACATATTTAAAATAAAACTTGGATTCTTTCTTGACACATACTTGACATTATCATCACATCACGTACCTTTCCCTTAACCTGTGAAAAACATTTTAAAAACTTGGGATGAGCATAAAAAATCTCAGTAAAGGATATAAAAATATGGGAAGGAAAAATGAGTCCATATATACATAAAAATGAAATCATACTTTACCCATAAAAAATAGGCACTTTAACATACCTCATCAAACCATGAATAAATCATAGAAATCATAAGACATAAAGGTAACTTGATGAATTCATAACATTCTTACGTAGGGAGTAACCCTCTTGGTTATGTTTGGAATACCCATCACAGTATATTCCCTAAATCTCTTCGGAGAAACCTTAACATTTCACTCCTTCGCGTTACCCAATGCATTGGAGAGCTATATCGGGCACACCCGCCCTAATTTTATCACGGAACCACCCGTATTCATAATAATGCCCAAAAACCTCAACATAATCGTATCACATAAAACATGCATAAAGGAATCATAACATTTCCACCTTTCAATCACAAGATATCAATACAACACACTGATATAAAAACATTATGAAAACCATTTTCAATACTAAAATAAAAGAAAAGTAAAACATGGTATTCATTTTTCTTTTAAAAAAAATTATGGCTTGTAGAGGAAGCCGAAACTCATATAATGGTCGCGGTGGCGGAGAAGTCGTTGTCGCCTCATACGTACGAAAAAAACATTCCCTTTTGTCATTTAGTAAACTCTTCGTATAAAAAAGATTCCTTTTGAATAAACATAAAAGTCAAAGGGGTTTATACACCATATAAAAGAAGGTTGTGTATAAAACAAAATATGCCTCAATGAAAGGAGATTGAGACGAAGTCCCATACAAAGATCATTTTTAAAATAAAATAGATATATTATGTGTATTCACTATAAGTACACATAAATAAAGTACAAATACAAGATATGACATAATAATATCATGACATAATTTGAAAGTAGGAGATTAACCCAAAGAATAAAAATTGGGTTAAGAAGTTCCCTTACAATAATTAGACAGCCTAACGGTGTCACATCAAAATTCAGAAAAAGAGTTGATGAGAGATAAAAAGGGTATCTCATCAATTGAACATAAAATTCACATCAATAAGGATATATAAGAACATATCCCAAAATAATATTATGTGAATTAATATACATGACAAAATAAGTCTTTTAAAAAGAGGAGGGTGAAAGGTCCCCTTACCGAGTTGGGTAACTTTCGAAACGTACACCCCATGGAAGAAGGGTCATACAATGAAGATTAAAATACCAATAAATGAAATTATACTACACAAGGTGTATAATGGTGGGCAGTACATACACCACTCAAAGGAAATTGTGGCAAATGTAGCATAAATCTCACGGGAATAAAAGTGAGATGAAAAACCCCTTACGAAAACTCGGCAGCCTAACGGCGCCACTAAAAACTTCCAAAATGGATTGATGAGAGGAAATATGGTCTCTCATCATATGAACATAAAACTTAAAGTAAGAGTAATATAAAATAACTTCCCAATCACAAGAAATATGAGCTTAAAAGGAATGACATAAAAGGGTGTACTTAAAAAGAAAGAGAGGAGTAGGATCCCTTAGCTCGGGTCCGACTTGACTCGATCATTCTTTAACATCCAAAATAATAAACTTGAGTTAATTTACACTTCATTAAGAACCTTTTTCTAGTTCATTATTCCTTTTAGATCACTTATTACAATGTTATAAACATTATTTAATCATTTATGTTAATAATGTTTGTTTTGTCGATATTTGGTTCTTAAGTCGAAAGTGGACTTCTTACAATTACATGTTGTTCGTGTGGTCAAATGTTCATTATATCCAGAATTATATTCATGATTTGTATATCATATATATCATATATATCCAGAATATACATGTATTTATAATATTACATAATCATTTAGAGGTAAGAAATGAAATGCACCGTTCATGGAGACGGTAATTTGTACGTACGCATGAACGCTACTTTCATTTCTATTTCATATTTTTATGGAATGGAATAATAATGATATAGAGGTATATTGTAATTCTAGTATAACATCATATATAATAACTTTAAATCCATCCTTTATACATCCCACATATTGCATTAACGAATCACATCACTTTGAGGGGGCGGTAGTCCGCACTTCCTTAAATGAAGATATCGCGTTTACCCCTAATGGAAACCATAAAGGTATGCCAAAAAAGAAAAATACAGAATCTTAAGTAAAACATAAACATATTATATATCATATATAAATATAGTGACATCTTAATGGCCACCTTTTATGGTGTTAAAATAATGTTGAACAATCATCGTTTCGGGAGGCATAAATTCTCCATCCACGGAAACAGTATGTTCTTTAACCATTAGATGTAGGTTTGTGTAAGTGTAGCTTGAATCCTTCTTATAACAACATCCTAGTATATTTACGATAATGTAGTTGTTACAAAACAAATGAATAAAAAGAGTTTAGGGGGTTGGAGAGGCAAAATAAAACAAAAGGACTGAAGTGAAGACATTATCTTAAAATCGGGTAACTCCCTTTGGATTGAGCTAAAAGGCTTCCTTGGGAAGACTTATGACCAAAGTGAGGCCTCAAAGAGTTATAGAAATAAGTGGAGAGAAAAAATGGGTAGGGCTTGGAGGAGCCAAAGGCTTTGGGAGTGTGGGTAAGGAGGTAGAGGTGGGGGCCTTTTATAAGAGGAGAGGAGGGGCACTCTTGGAAAGTAAGAAAATGTTACTTTATTTGAAAATGGTATTCGGATTTAAGAGGTCCCACATTGACGTGTTTCAAGGATAAGGTGATAAGGTTTGAAATCCACTCATCCATTAGGTTTTGGGCATGTGTAGGTCTTAGATATTACATTATCTTTCCATTTTATTTAAATCGTTAAATAATGAGGTCATCATGATGTCATAAATAATTTAATTTATTTAATGTCTAAAAATTATAAAAAAAAATACTATGATGTAGGAAATATCTTTAGATTTCTAATTAATATTTATAGTCAAAAATCTGATTTGTATAACCCCATGTAAAAATTGTTTTAGTAAAACATTTCATGTTTGTCTCATTTTTACTTTAACTTTAAATAAAAAAATATTAATGTCATTTTCCAACCAAAGTGGCTTCATGGGGTCCCCAAGTTGACTCATGGGTTGTCTTGGTCGGCCATGACACATCCAATGAGGTTAGTACATGTTTAAAGTTCTTTTCATATTATTAAAACATTATTTTTACCTTAAACTACACTAATTACCTCTAATCGCGATTAAAAACTTAATAAGTTACTATTCACCAAAAAATAATTTTTATCCCATTGAACCACATTTTACTTCTTAATTACAACCATGTATGTCGGATTTTTGAAATTCAAAACACAAAGATGGCAAAATTTCATTTAAACGGAAAAAACAGTTTTTATAAGTACCACTTAGTGGTTTCACTATTCATCAAAATTGAAGTTTTTCAGAAAAATCCCAAAAATTCACCCTAAGCTATATTTGATATTCCGAAATCAAAAATGAAGTCTATTTTAAAAAATTCAAGTAATATAAGTCACATTAATTTATTTAATAATTAATTCCCGTTGTCATAGCAAATAACGTGTTTTTATGAAACAATAAGTATCAAAAGATTGACACTAGTTTAAGTCTGATTTCAAAGTGAAATTAATTCTAACGACCACTATTGGAATTCATGGTAAAAATATATTATAATTTCACTTTAAAACCAACTGAAAAGATAATCTAATCATATAAATAAATTAGATTAAAAAGAGGTTTCGAATTAAAATACAACATTTTACACTATTCATTAAAAAAATGAACTTTATCATAAAGATACCAAAAATTTACACAAAGTAAATTTTGATGACCAAATTCTTAAGAAGAGTTTTATTTGGTCCAAAAGGATGTATAATACTGAACAAAACTATATTTAATGACGGTTCTCCATCAAAAGGCGATAAGTGAACCTTTAGTGAAAACTAGGGCATATACGCCTAAAATTGAATTATTTCCGTATTTTATGCCTTTATCCTTTATTGGATAAATGTAAAAACATTTAAAAACATATATAATCATATTTTAGTTATTTCTATCCATTCCCGCCAATACAACGGATACATGTTAACTACGATTTAAAATAATATTATTTTATTATTATAGTGCAACGTAAGATTCCCAAGAAACTCGTTGTTGCGTGTTGGGTACGCCATCGAGCATAGAGTCCCCTTTAAAGTCATATTAATATTTTATTCACAAATATTGATAAATATGAAAATGTCATATTCTTTATTTACCTGGGGTGTTACATCCTTCCCCCTTTTGGGAATTGCGTCCTCGCAATTTTTAAAATTGAGCTTGAAAACATCCTTGAAAGTCCCACATCGGAACAAGAGTCGGTAAAACAATCACTTTAAAAGAATGGGAGAGAAGTACAAATGTCACTCGAGTTAACCCATACTAGGATTCCAAGAATGAAAATATGGATATGGAGGAGAAAACAAAGGGTCATGTTCTGATGGAGAGTGATAGTAAACATGTCTAGGAGAAAGTTAACCATAAGAAAATCACAAACTTGTGATGGGTTAAACGGTATTCGATTCCCCAGTTGGAAAATTTAATAGACAACATTTTTGTTTTAAGTTACTTTTTATTGAGGAATTTATTCATAAGGAAACATAATCACTTATCATGTTGAATTTCAACTTTTACTAGATTCCTTAATCAAACTCATATTTTTTTCCAAAAGACGAGTATTTAGGGAGACTTGTTCGCATTAAGAGTACTATAATCAACTTCTAGAGAATCACCTAATCCACAATAGAGAACTATATACTTCCCATGGCTTTAGACTCTAACCAAAACCAAAACCAAAAAGGGTAGTACATGATCAGATAATCCAGAAAAGGATAACCCTTTATAAAAAGAAAATCTATTCTTAATCTCCAAAATTTGTCCAACAAAACCCAAAGTTCAACGAAGACCATTCGATAAGCAATTTGTCCATAAAATTCTTTAAAGTAAACCAAACTAAGATTGAAACCCAAATATTTTGAAGGATTTAGTCACATAGTCTACCAAGTAAAATAGTATCATTTATCTCCAAACCACATCAGTTGCTCTTAATGTCTCGTATTGAAAAGTAATTAATCCTAATCACTTATCCTCCATGATAGGTTAATAAATTTCCATAGATAACCCAAAATCAACTTTCTCTTAATTAATAAAATAATCTAACTAAAAAAATAGTCAAACTAACCAGGGACTTCACGTAGTCCAGTGGTAGGCGATAAATACCAGTCGCACTTTGGTTGTGGGTTCGATTCCCGCAGCTTTGTCTGACGCGACGGGTTGTCACACGGTCTGTGTGTTGTCCTTTTTCCAAAACTATATAATTCTCAAATCATTCCCCAAAAAGGGTTAAAATCATCAAAAATAACCATAACATAATTTAACCTCAATTTTATCTCATGCCTTTCACTTCAATCACAACATATAGTAACCCATAATTACCTCAAAAGTAAGTATCATATAAACCCAAATGGTTATTTATAACTATGTCCACAAAAGAAAAGATAACTATTCCTTGAATAAAATTTTCCTATATTAAACATCAGGGTTACACATAATAAAAAAGTCTTCTAATGTAACCCCATCATCAAAAGAGACTTAATACTCTTAAGAATTTCACCATAACTCTTGAAGCCCTTATATGTTGACATCTTACTCATTCAACATTATTCATGATCCATTATCCATTCCTTTCCAACTTATTCCGAAATACCTCTTTCCTACAAACAAAATCATGAATCATATCCTAAGATTCCAAAATAGGAAAACAATAGTCATGAAATAATGCATACCTTTGATTGGTCATTGTCAGTTTCTTCATCCTCAATCGAAATGGAATTAGGTATTGGTAAACAAACATTTGTATACTCTTGGTGACCCCATTCACGAAACTTCTTCATAGGACATGTGTTTTCATAATGACCATGCACACCACATTTAAAACATTCAATTGATCCCTCAGAAAGAACTTCTTTCCCTTTCCTCGAGTCAACTGGATACTTCCTTTTTCCATGGCAGGTTCTTGCTTTATAACCCTCATTTCCACATCTATAGCATATTTCTGTCCCTTTGAAACATTTTCCTAGGTGTTTCTTTCCACATCTTTGACACATAGGTTTTTTAACACACTTACCTTTATGATTATTACCTGTACTTCCGTAGGGATTTTTTTCTCGCATATATGATGCCTTAGAGAAATCACCAAGGTTTAGGTGGTCAATCATGCCTCTAGATAGTTGGTTGAGGATAATCACAAGAGTTCTCATTGCAGCTCCCATATCATTCAGTTTCTTGCTCAAAAAACTATCATAGTTTCCTTCACATCCACTGTTACTTTGGTGCCTGCTAGATCCAGCCATTTACTAAAACCAAAAAGTTCAGTGTGAGTATATCAAAAAAAAACATGTACTATTGAGGAAGATAAACACTAAGATATACTTACTCATTCACTTTATCTAAAACTAGGACTCTTTCTGAAATCCTAACCATTATGGTAATGCCACTTATGCTTAAAGAATACCCTAACCTCTAAAGTTATCTAAACCGACCTCTGATACCAACTATAAGTCCCCTGCCTTAAACCTCACTTAATCTTGAGTTAATACAAGATTACACATTGAGGATCTTTTCAGGTTTAGAGTTTTAGAGAATTAGATCATAAAACCTGCATTACATTCCACATTTAAACAAAGTGGTTACATAAAAGACAGGATTCATTCTTCCCATCAACGGAAACATATTTAAAATAAAACTTGGATTCTTTCTTGACACATCCTTGACACTATCATCACATCACGTACCTTTCCCTTGACCTGTGAAAAAAATTTTAAAAACTTGGGATGAGCATAAAAAAGCTCAGTTAAGGATATAAAAATATGGGAAGAAAACATGAGTTCATATATACATAAGAATGAAATCATACTTTACCCATAAAACTTAGGCACTTTAACACACCTCATCAAACCATGAATAAATCATAGAAATCATAAGACATAAAGGTAACTTGAGGCATTCATAACATTCTTACGTAGGGAGTAACCCTCTTGGTTACGTTTGGAATACCCATCATAGTATATTCCCTAAATCTCTTCGGAGAAACCTTAACATTTCACTCCTTCGCGTTACCCAATGCATTGGAGAGCTATATCGGGCTCACCCTCCCTTAGTTTATCATGGAACCATCCGTATTCATAATAATGCCCAAGAACCTCAACATAATCGTATCACATAAAATATGCATAAAGGAAACATAACATTTCCAACTTTCAATCACAAGATATCAATACAACACATTTATATAAAAACATTATGAAAACCATTTTCAATACCAAAATAAAAGAAAAGTAAAACATGGTATTCATTTTTCTTTTAAAAAAATTTATGGCTTGTAGAGGAAGCCGAAACTCAAATAATGGTCACGGCGGCGGAGAAGTCATTGTCGCCGCATACGTACGACAAAAACATTACCTTTTGTCGTTTAGTAAACTCTTCGTATAAAAAATATTCCTTTTGAATAAACATAAAAGTCAAAGGGGTTTATACACCATATAAAAGAAGGTTGTGTATAAAACAAAATATGCCTCAATGAAAGGAGATTGAGACGAAGCCCCATACAAAGATCATTTTTAAAATAAAATAGATATATTATGTGTATTCACTATAAGTAAACATAAATAAAGTACAAATACAAGATATGACATAATAATATCATGACATAATTTGAAAGTAGGAGATTAACCCAAAGAATAGAAATTGGGTTAAGAAGATCCCTTACAATAATTAGACAGCCTAACGGCGTCACTTCAAAATTCAGAAAAAGAGTTGATGAGAGATAAAAATGGTATCTCATCACTTGAACATAAAATTCACATCAATAAGGATATAGAAGAACATATCCCAAAATAATATTATGTGAATTAAAAGACATAACAAAATAAGTCTTTTAAAAAGAGGAGGGTGAAAGGTCCCCTTACCGAGTTGGGTAACTTTTGAAACGTACACCCCATGGAAGAAGGGTCATACAATGAAGATGAAAATACCCATAAATGAAATTATACTACACAAGGTGTATAATAGTGGGCAGTACATACACCACTCAATGGAAATTGTGGCAAATGTAGCATAAATCTCACGAGATTAAAAGTGAGATGAAAAACCCCTTACGAAAACTCAGCAGCCTAACGGCGCCACTTAAAACTTCCAAAATGGATTGATGAGAGGAAATAGGGTCTATAATCATATGAACATAAAAATTACAGTAAGATTAATATAAAAGAACATCCCAATCACAAGAAATATGAGCTTAAAAGGAATGACATAAAAGGGTGTACTTAAAAAGAAAGAGAGGAGTAGGATCCCTTACCTCGGGTCTGACTTGACTCGATCGTTCTTTAACGTACTGAATAATAAACTTGAGTTAATTTACACTTTATTAAGAACCCTTTTCTAGTTAATTATTCCTTTTATATCACTTATTACAATTTTATAAACATTATTTAATCATTTAAGTTAATAATGTTTGTTTTGTCGATATTTGGTTCTTAAGTCGAAAGTGGACTTCTTACAATTACATGTTGTTCGTGTGGTCAAATGTTCATTATATCCAGAATTATATTCATGATTTGGATATCATATATATCATATATATCCATAATATACATGTATTTATAATATTACATAATCATTTAGAGGTAAGAAATGAAATGCACCGTTCATGGAGACGGTAAGCCGTACGTACGCATGAACGCTACTTTCATTTCTATTTCATATTTTTATGGAATGGAATAATAATGATATAGAGGAATATTTTAATTCTAGTATAAAATCATATATAATAACTTTAAATCCATCCTTTATACGTCCCACATATGGCATTAACGAATCACATCACTTTGAGGGGGCGGTAGTCCGCACTTCCTTAAATGAAGATATCGTGTTTACCCATAATGGAAACCATAAAGGTATGCCAAAAAAGAAAAATACAGAAGCTTAAGTAAAACATAAACATATTATATATCATATATAAATATAGTGACATCTTAATGGCCACCTTTTATGGTGTTAAAATAATGTTGAACAATCATCGTTTTGGGAGGCATAAATTCTCCATCCACGAAAACAGTATGTTCTTTAACAATTAGATGTAGGTGTGTGTAAGTGTAGCTCGAATACTTCTTATAAAAACATCCTAGTATATTTAAGATACTGTATTTGTTACAAAACAAATGAATAAAAATAATTTAGGGGGTTGGAGAGGCAAAATAAAACAAAAGGAATCAAGTGAAGACATTACCTTAAAATCGGGTAACTCCCTTTAGATTGAGCTAAAAGGCTTCCTTGGGAAGACTTCTGCCCAAAGTGAGGCCTCAAGGAGTTATAGAGGGAAGTGGAGAGAAATTATGGGCAGGGTTTGGCCGAGCCAAAGTCTTTGGGAGTGTGGGTAAGGAGGTAGAGGTGGGGGCCTTTTATAAGAGGAGAGGAGGGGCACTCTTGGAAAGTAAGAAAATGTTACTTTATTTGAAAATGGTATTCGGATTTAAGAGGTCCCACATTTATGTGTTTCGAGGATAAGGTGATAAGGGTTATAAATCCACTCATACAATAGGTTTTGGACATATTTAGGTCTTAGATATTACATTATCTTACCATTTTTTTTAAATCGTTAAATAATGAGGTCATCGCTGCATCATCATGATGTCATAAATAATTTAATTTATTTAATGTCTAAAAATTTTAAAAAAAATACTATGATGTAGGAAATCTCTTTATCTTTCCAATTAATATTTATAGTTAAAACTCTGATTTGTATAACCCCATGTAAAAATTTTTTTAGTAAAACATTTCATGTTTGTCTCATTTTTACTTTAACTTTAAATAAAAAGATATTAATGTCATTTTCCAACCAAAGTGGCTTCATGGGGTCCCCAAGTTGACCCATGGGTTGTCTTGGTCGGCCATGACACATCCAATGAGGTTAGGACATGTGTCAAGTTCATTTCATATTATTAAAACATTATTTTTACCTTAAACTACACTAATTACCTCTAATCGCGATTAAAAACTTAATAAGTTACTATTCACCAAAAAATTATTTTTATCCCATTGAACCACATTTTACTTCTTAATGACAACCATGTATGTCGGATTTTTGAAATTCAAAACACAAAGATGGCAAAATTTCATTTAAACGGAAAAATCAGTTTTTATAAGTACCACTTAGTGGTTTCACTATTCATCAAAAATTGATGTTTTTCAGAAAAATCCCAAAAATTCACCCTAAGCTATATTTGATATTCCAAAATCAAAAATGAAGTCTATTTTAAAAAATTCAAATCATATAAGTCACATTAATTTATTTAATAATTAATTCCCGTTGTCATAGCAAATAGCGTGTTTTTATGAAACAATAAGTATCAAAAGATTGACACTAGTTTAAGTCTGATTTCAAAGTGAAATTAATTCCAATGACCACTATTGGATTTCATGGTAAAAATATATTATAATTTCACTTTAAAACCAATTCAAAAGATAATCTAATCATATAAATAAATTATATTAAAAAGAGCTTTCTAATTAAAATACAACATTTTACACTATTCATTAAAAATGATGAACTTTATCATAAAGATACCAAAAATTTACACAAAGTAAATTTTGATGTCCCAATACTTAAGAAGAGTTTTATTTGGTCCAAAAGGATGTATAAGAGTGAAAAAAACTATATTTAATGATGGTTCTCCATCAAAAGGCGATAAGTGAACCTTTAGTGAAAACTAGGGCATATACGCCTAAAATTGAATTATTTCCGTATTTTATGCCTTTATCCTTTATTGGATAAATGTAAAAACATTTAAAAACATATATAATCATATTATAGTTATTTATATCCATTCCCGCCAATACAAAGGCTACATGTTAACTACGATTTAAAATAATATTATTTTATTATTAGAGTGCAACGTAAGATTCCCAAGAAACTCGTTGTTGTGTGTTGGGTACGCCATCGAGCATAGCGTCCCCTTTAAAGTCATATTAATATTTTATTCACAAATATGGATAAATATGAAAATGTCATATATTTTTTTACCTGGGGTGTTACATATATCTTCTTATGTTTATTTTCCTATTACCTTAATAATGGTTTCTAATGAGATTAAGAAATTTCCAAAGCATATACCTCAAAAGTATCAAATTAGGTGCACAGTAAGGCATGTTTTGATGTACCAGGTTACCATGTTTCTGGCTCAGAAGAACTTGTTATAATTTTTAATCATAGATACATCTATGCCAAAACCATATCAACTTGTAGTATCCAAACATGGATATATTTTCTTGATAAACCAATTACTCTATATTAACCAAAATTTTAGGATATTTTCTCATAATTAGTTTTATCCATAGGGTTCTTACTAAAGTTAAATATTCATAATCTCCAAAAAATAACTAGGCCTTAATTATATACCAACTATAATGAACCTAGAATTTTACACATATTATTACACGAATGTAAACATAATTAACTATAACATTACATGAAAATGATTATAACGTCTAATGCCTTTCAAATCAAACATACATAGACCTAAAAACATGGGGATAAATTAAACATTTAAATATTTATCATACATTATGATCTGCAAACATACATTGATCCTTTTAATATGAATTGGACAACTTGGGGATAACATGAATAAGGGGATGATCAAAAAAGAATAGAAAGTAAATAAACATAAAAATAAAGAATACCACATGGGTTAGAAGGCATTACATAATTATATAAAAAGGAATGGGAAAAGATTATACATATGGAATAATTATATATAAAATGTGGGATCATATATTCATGGAATCATATTAATTATTTAAAAACATAGAACATGACTTTAGCATGATTCAAGGATCTTTGAACATGGAGGAACATGATCCATGGATAACCACAAAGACTGTTTCACAGGGAGCACGAGTCGAGGATAATAACCAAGACTCTTTCACATGAAATCTCATTACACTATGCATTATGAAATGATTTGTAGAAATATTTTGGCACACCCGTAATAACATGTTCATTAATATGTGTGCCATATAAAGAAACATACATAAGAAATCAAACATAAGTTTACCAATGGAAATAATTTGGTATCATAATAATTTAAAAAGTCTTATCAAAAAGGAATATCATAATGGTTTCCATGAAGAATATATTTAAATCATATACAGGAATTCATAAGGTAAAATAGTAATATTTTCTGATAATGGATGTCAAACCAAATTGAAAATATATAAAAATATTATTTAATAAACATTATAAATAAAACAATTTTTTGGTATATTGAAAATATTAAATATAATTTTAAGAGGAAAAAGGAATAATAATTTATTTAAAAAACATATAAAGAAATATTGATTCCATAATAAAAATAGTGATTTTTGGAGAATAAGGGAGGCTTAAAATGTATTATGGAGTGCACAATGGGTAACAATTTGGGAAGTTCCATTTAACAGGGCATGCTTTTCGAGAATAAATGAGAATCCAACATTATTAAAACATTATATCCACAAAAAGAAGGATTAAATTATATAGATAATCGATTTTAGAACATAAAAATAAAAATTTGAAAAAATTATATAAAAACAAATAATATTTACATTAGGTCAAATAGAGTTAAATTGTTACATGAAAGAATAATGGTGGTTCAGATAGAATCCCAGATTTTTTGAAAAAAATAGTTCTACACATGTTTTTAATATACTAAATAATGAAATTTAATACCTTAATTAATTAATATATAACATTATATACATGTCTTATATTTATTATAATTTTATTTAGTTCATTTATGCCCCTTTATATGGGTTATGAGATTCTATTTCACCATTCCATAGTGCTGCTTTTCATAGTTTTCATTACCTGTTTTATTATATAACTGAATGGATGTTCATGTAAAATGGAAATAGAAATCCATAGTTAATGTTATAAGTTATTAATTTAAATCCATAAGGTTAAATTATCCTATAATTTCTTTTTTTTTATTCTGGTAGAGGAAGAATCATTATATAAGATTTTTGTGATAATGACTCGGATTATTTTTGGTAGGTTTCGCTCACAACAAACGTGTTTTGTTTTATTATTTAACATCTTGAGTATATAATGAAAAAAGAAAATTAAATATTCTATAATACATATATTATAATATCATTAACAATATGAATGGTTTTATGACTTACATTGAAAGAAATAATTGAAAATGAAAATTTGCAGTCTTTGAAGGTGATAAATTAATATCTGACGAACAACGTTTTCATTACATAGATAAAAGTTACATGAGATGGGTTTAAAGATTTATTATTACATTATAATATTAAAATTTCAGTATATGTGAGGTAATGTAATTTTCATACCATTTTGATGAGTGGATGTGAGGAGTGAAAATGGAAATAAAGGATAATAAAAAGAAATTAAAAGAAAAGGAAGAGGGTTTTACCTTTTTATTCCTTTTTCATAATAACCTCTTTATGGTATTGGTTTTGGTATTTTTAAAACAAAATTATCTTTGAAGTGGGGTAGGGTCTTGGAAGTATATTGTAGAAATTTTTGGACACGAACCAAGGCTTTAGGGGTGTGAGGAGGAGATGTTGTGAGAGGTGGTATTTATAGTGGGGGAAAGGGGTATTTTCTCATTATTTTAATATTTAGTTTGTTATTTTGGCTCAAAAATATGAATATAATGAGAATTATCTTCAAATATAATAAACTAATATATGTTATACTGTGATTTTGGGATTACATTAGCCTTATAGACTCTGTGACTCCATAATTAATTTAATTAGCTTTTATAAAAAATTATCGTATTTGACTATTCACCAAAAATTCATATATTTTAGAAAAAACCCAAAAATTCACCCTAACCGTTTTTAAACATGTTGATTTCCAAAATGAACTCCATTTAATGAAAAAATATATATACATGAGATATTTACTTTTTATATAAAATATTAATTTACATGATAAATATAGTTTTTAAAATTATAACAAATTTTATAACACTTTGAAAAATTAATTAAAGGCTCATAAAATTTTATTAATATCATTACGTAAAAAAATATCAATTTATCAACACATGTATTGAAAATATATATTAATTCAAATTATTAAATTATATGAATAAAATAATTAAATATTTATGTGTTACAAAAATACCAACACATATTTAATATTTTTTAAAACACTTATTAACTTATAATATGATATAATTATATCATATAATCATATTTAGGATGATTGAATTTTATTTATAATTTTATAGATGATGATACTATTACATTTTTGGGTTTACTATTCATAAGGGTCACATTAATAATCCAATGGTCATGTTGATATTTCATCAGTATTGGTTACTTAACATTTAGAAATACTTCTTATTTATTTCCTTCATTATTTGTAAAATTTATATTATGCTCTTTATGTGATTATTGTGATCTATACTATATAGATTAATTATAAGAAGGTATTTTAGATTGATAAAACTATATGTCCTTACAATATCTATGTAAAGAACTTCTTCTTGAGAACTATATGTGTCTTGATTGTAATTTTTATGGGTTACATAGTGATACCCAGATTCCATATCCTACGTGTGACCTTGAAAAAAATATAATTCATATTTCCAAGTTACATTAATATGAGAAATATCTATTTACGGAATCCTATACAAGTTCTATTTAATATTTTATGTTGATGTCTCAATGGGATAATAACAACCCTTTCATGGAAATATCACGTCTAAATATTTCCATATTTCTTTCATAACATCTAGTTTTTAATAAACCGCACTTCATGCCTTGAGAATCATGGATAATCATAAATATTCCTCAGCTATCATAAAAAATATCATCTGATCCCAATTTAAACCACTTTTTTAACTATGAATATTATTCGACCAATATATCTATACACACATGCCCTTGACATGGATCATCATCCCAAGGAATCATTATTATTTGTAGGATGACCTTTTACTTTTCTATGCCTTAATAAAATATCAACCAAAATTTCCTTTCCACATGGGTAAAAGTTTTCCATACATACCCATCCCACAAAATTACCTTATATCTAAGAGACACATGATTATGACCTAAAAATTCCCTTCTCATTTTCAAATGATATTGGGGCATCCGTAGACTATAAGGTCGATATGGGTGACTATCCTCATAACCATTCATCAAAGCTATGAGTCATTAGAGTACAAAAACCAGTAATCTTGATCGCATTTTAATAAACTATGGTACGACATTCTACACTAACAGCTAAAAAATTATATGGTGTGTTTTATAAAAAATCCATGAATGGGGCATTAATAAAATCATGAAAACCCTCGAAATTCCTTTTTTTTCACAACAATAATGAATCATTTGATCTTATAGATTTCATATGACTATTCTAATTCTCATAATTATACCACATGATGACTAGAGTTAGTTAATTACTGGCTGATAATTAATGATTTTAAACTGCTTAGATTGGCCTCCCTTTCATGGATTACTCTTTCTTAAAAATAATATAGAACTATGTATGTAATTTTCTGATAACTACACATGGATTTATACTTATTTTGATGAGATACATAGTGAATCCTCAATTACGTTTCTTGGTCCTAGCTGTAACTAAAAAATGAATTCACCATGTGTTTGAGCTTTCTCTAAATAGGAATCCACATTTGAAGTAATAATACTAGGTTGACTCACATTATTTTGAGAAACATTGTTATTTATAAATCTTATAATCTAGAAACATCTGAAAATTGTGAATAGAAAATGTATTAATTTTCCAATTTCCATGAAATGAACATAAAATACCACCATTTTACAGTATTTGACCATTCAATAATTAATATATGGTTATTCATTTACTCAGCACATTTCATGACTCATTCACTTCACATATAGATCCAGACCATGTGAAATCAATTATTAGTCTGGATGTGAAGACTATACACTTTATACCACCAACATCCTAACTATTTAATGTTAATCTACATGGTTAATGTCCCCAAACTATGACATTAAACTATGAAGAGAAATGCATATTTCCTGAACATAAACTACTCAAAGTGGTACACTCCATTTAGCATATTCCCCACTTATATGAGAACATTATTCATGTGAACATTCTCCAGCACACAAATTGTTTATAGAATATAGAATTTATATTCTCTTCTTGTGTATGATATAGATCTATAGAGAAGTATTTGAGGGATATCTTATTTATAGACTAGAAATTCCCCCTCTAATTTTTTTATGGTGGCCATTATATTAAAGAATTAAATATTGAATGATTATCATTTGGATATGATATGTTGTGATGCATGAACCCCAGATTCTGGGCCTAGCCAAATGATAAAAATATTTTTATTTTCCTGGTATATGATCAGGATCTATATAGGGTAAACCAGACAAGAGACATGTAATGTTTGGTCTTAACATTTCAATGGGATCAAATCGCTTATTCATTTCCAATTTCGGTCTAAATGATTATATTTTGATTAACTCACATTTTCTTTTCATAAATAAAACACTGTGTCTTGGGAAATTCATAACACCCCAAACATTATTTTCAAATCAATTAAAAGATAATTACACTCTAAATAATATCTCAATTTTTAATATGCACACTACACCCCCAATATGTCTCTATATATGTTCCCCCAATATGACCCATTTAGCATATAAATCATTATCTAAGGCATAATGTTATTTTATATTAGTATGACCTGACATCATTATAATTAAATATAGATTTTGAATATGGATGGTGATCATTAATTATATAACTTTCTCCTGTCACAACCAAGATCCAAGATCCACATAATTGGAACATACAATGACACACACTCACATTCAAATAATTTTATTGAATCAGTTCCTAATAGGCCTCATTCAGGTCATCATTACCATTTCAATTGTCCAAGAACCATGACCTTAAACTATGTGCACAACATTTATGGGATAAAAACCATATGAAATCTTCTGACCTTGGGTATATGTTCCATACATCGTGATATAATCAATTATGGGTGTAAATTATTCTTGCAATTTTTATTCTCTATGAACCCATTTCATATCTACGATGTCTGATTCAACACCATCCAAACCATGGGTTAACCATCCCACTTGGTTCTCTCTATTATAGGAAAACAAGTAAAAGAGATGGAAAATGTGCGGTAATGGCTAGCCTACTCCCTCCATACTATATGAATTTAACATGGATTGCTTTTATTGTATTATTAATGGGAATTTTACTGCTCTAAATTTTACCTAAACCCCATATTTTACCCTTGAACCGAGTGTAGTGATGGAAAACTCCTACCTAGTAGTCTCCATTAATTGAGTGTGTCATTAGATTCATCCATTAATGGTTTTCAATCTTTTTCCTCAATTTTCGTCTTTCAAATGGCTCATATATTCATAGGTTATGATTTCAAAATTCCATAATCCTATTGTCCTTGTAAATTCAAAATCCTCATCATTATATAATTGTGTGTGGTACTCAATTTCAGGATGAAACCCGTTCAAAAATATTATTCACCCAAAAAAAATCATTCAACTATTGGACCATGTTTTATGATAATAAACTAGATTCCATTTTTTATGGGGTATTAATTATTATCATTTTTATCTATATTCACATCAGGTTTCTTCTTTCACAATATTTATAGAGTTCCTCACCCACTGTTTTGAAAAATCTACGTAACTATAGAATGAATTAGTATATGGTCAATATTTTTTGACCAAAAATATCAGTAACTTATAGTATATTCATCCTAAATATAAATCACATTAACCACTCCAATAGTTTATTTTCAATCATGAAGTTTGAATGTTAGTTCTTGTCGGTTTTATTCAACCCATTTTTATGTATAGACTCGATCACATTGAGATCAAATATGTCATTCCATAATCAAAATCCCCAATAATCTAACTTGAAAACACTTAACCTACAAATGGAATGTTTCTTAGTACTCACTATGTTCAAAACACACAAATAGAATCCTACGAAAAAGTTGAGTCTCTAGCCTCAAGTCATGAACCCTGCATAGCCCATGCCAAACATGAGATTTCAATGTAAAAGGAAATGTCCAAAAAATGTTATATATAAATTCCACAAAGGGTGACCTCAGAAATAACCATGTTTCACCAGATATTCCCTCTTTGAATTTCACATAAGAATTTTTTTGGTAGAAAGAGAAAATATGCAATGGTTGTGGGTTCCACCATAAGGATCTAGACACATAAAAGTTATGATCACTAGGTGTCATATCCTAAGAAAAAGATATATCATTCATCCATTCCATATATTACATTTCAGATACATCCAAAAAATTCAAAAGTTTGATACTCAAAAAATCATCAAAATAGGCTAATCATGTGTTACTGTGATAGTAAATTATAATGGCACCTATTTTTGAACACCCCCCATGGAATATTATATTCAACTGAAGTGTCTATAATTATGAATAGTACTGTTTTTTATTGGTGGTATGAATTGATATATCTTGATATTGAATATTAAATCATTGAAATTTATTATGGGATCATAGTCGAGATCAAACAACAGATATTTAACCACTGATAACCAAGAATTAATTTAGTTATCAAATGATGAAGAATGAATATCATCCATACTATTGAGTCCTTCCATGATATGATGATTCAAGAGGAAAAATATTTATATATATATATGGAATGTTGATCAATTTCATCCAAAAAAATTCCAGTACATGTAAAAAAGTTTCAATGGACTAGTCATTGTTCATCTATTGGTTATCTTACACTTCTGCTAATGAGTGTGTCTATTATACATGAGAGTTATCTCATATATTCTCCATTTTGTGTCTTAAAGTATCATATTTACCAATGATAATTGTTCCTTTAGTCTTTCCTCATTATCTTTGTATTCTCATAGTTCTACAATAATCATGTATATTTGATGATAAATCAATGATTTCATTATTTCTAAATGATTTCAATTCATCACAGAATCCCATGAGATCTATAATGGTGGTTAGAAAGATAAAATTGTATGCGGTAACATTCCCAAGCCACTAGTTCATCTCATGATATAAGAACATGAAGAATGAAATAATTATATTTTTAATAATCAAAACTACCTAGACCCATCCCATGGATGAGTTGACTAAAACATTAATCCTTTTGAATAATATTCACCAAAGGATTCTCTATGATAATAACACAAAATTTTACCACGACCAATTTCTATTAGAACAGTTTTTATGATGTTATTGGGATTCCACCTATGTTAACATACATTAAGATGTATGTAGTCTAGAAACAAATTCACTAAAAGTGAGTCGAACATAGTTTGTTGTATAGATATTGGGAGACCTTGTATTTTTATCTTTTAGTTCTCTTTAATTTCTAGGTCAATATAAGTGAACCCAATTTGAGACCTTCATGGAACTATTGCAATGAGAAAAAAATAGTAAAAATTCATCATAAAACATGATAACACTAGGTTGGAACAACTACCAATATGATGGGTACTTGAATGTTAGGATTCTACATAATTTTTGAAACAATTTTCCACTTGAATATCCATCTCCTGAAATATCTTCGTAATCATGAAATGAAATGGAATCTATGAAATTGTTTTATTATTTACATATAGAATGGGTTCTCCTAATATTTCATCTATATAATTACCTTTCAGTTATTAGGAATATTCCCATGACATCATAGATGGAGAACCAATAGAGGGTAGTATTTTTTTCTTAATAATATCATCATGCATCAATATCAACCAAATTTGATGGAGATTAGATGGATGTCGCACACTAATAATATTGATAATAGGTAATAATGTTCCCTATTTTAGAAAACTAAACTTTCATGAGAACCTCTGATAGGGTTTATGGGTCACAAATAGTCACATTGTCGATTTTAGAAGTCAAAATCCAACCTCTAAATGAGATGATATAAGATGTTAATTCTTGGGTTCCACTTCCATAATCTAATACTTTACTAGAAGGTGTGTTATAGGGGGTTGAACATAATGTTGAGGGGATTACCCTATAATGTAATAGAACTGTTAACACATAAAAAATATCATATAGAAAATTGTAACATTTAGAATCTTTGGGAGAAATGATGAATAAATAATTTTTACAGTATTTTAATATACAAAACATTGGATGTGTCCCAATATCCTATCGTACATGAATTATAATGGTCTAATAAGGTGGTACAGATTCTTTATTTCTTGTATGTTTCCAAAATAACTACAAATATAAGCAAGTGTGGGTACAACAAGGTTAATGGGAATTCCTTTTGATAGTGTAGCTTTCATCATTAAAGTGTTAACCCTAACACCTGAGTGAGCATAACAAGATGGTAATGTACATCCACTAAGGAAATATGTGAAAAATCCTAATAGATGAAAATATGAGGTCACATATGGCCACATCTTGTATCCCTATCTGGTATATTAACCAATATCTATAGCACACTAGTATGATACTGAAACATATCAAGACTATTCAATAAGGTGGATCACGGTGCTCTTAATCATTTATATCAATCTACTAGGTCACAAAATTATTTTCACCACATTTCTGAATGTGATAATTGGATGGGTATGAATATATTTTCCCAATGTGTCCTTTTTTGAAGTTAATATATGTCTCACTATGGGATAAATATATTTAAAATCTTCCTATGTGTTATCTATATAGAAGAAGACATAATATATCTCCCAAAGGATTGGGATACCTAACAACTGATAGGTTTTCTATAAATTAATCCTGACATCACCAAGTAAAAGATAGAATGTATTGGGGTTTGAACACCAATTATTGAAAAGTTGTGGAAAGATCTTAATTTTAGGATACATCATAAATTTTGAAATCTATTCTTCTTTTAAAAAACTAATGACTTCCAATTGTTGAGAATATTATGTATAGTGCTGATACACCTAGAAAGAACATACCCATTAATCATAGAATCTACCACCAGACTATAATTGTCACATACATGACATATTTTGAAGTTATTTTTCATTTAATTAAAATTATTGCTTCTTTTTGTGGGTTTTCCATGAATTTTTGAAGGAAATAGTGGGTTTTCAAAATTTGAACCAACCCGAGAGCCCATTTCCACTTTTAAAAATAAATTTTGATTATTTAATAAATACTAAATTTTTAAACCATTTTCACCCATTCAACATCAAAAATGACCTTCCATTAAATATTCAAACCACCAATTAAATTTGGGCCCATTAAAAATTCATTAGCATCTTGGATTTGGGTGATCCGATTAGGTATTGGACCAACCCGAAAGCTTATTTCCAGTTTTAATTTTGTTTTAATTCTTTCATAAATTATTCATTTTTTATCCTTTTTCGGTGATTCCACATCTCACATGTTACCACTGAACCCAACCGCACCCCCATCTTCGTTTCTATCTCTTTGGAGCTCATATTCATCGCAAATTAGGGCCTAACTCCTCAAGATCCAAAAAACGTCCAGATTTCTCAAGTAAGTTGGTTCCCTTCCTACCTCCTCCCTTTTTCTTAGGGTTTATTCTTTATTTATTTAATCCCAAAATTTCCCAAATCCAGGGCTTCGTACCTAGGGTTTTTATTTTGAGTTTCTTGGTCCAATACTCTGGTTTTATGTTCAATTTTACTACCTTGTGGTGCGGCGGAGGTGCGGTTGAAGTGACGCACAAGGATTTGGGGGTTTTGACTCTTTTGGTATGTGATTAAATATTTTGGTATTTTAGAATGAGTTGGATTGCTATATTTTTGTTTCCTTTATATTCATCCTTCAATTTTGTTACTACGAAAATTTATTTGGGTAGAATTTTCAAAGCGGTTGATTTTTGAGTTCGAATTTTGTGAAAAAATGGTGTTTTGCATGTGAAACCTATGTTGTGACTTTTTGTGTTGTGTTATAAGCCATGGAATGGATTTATAAAAATATTTTGATGCTAAAATTTCTGTTTTAATATAATATTGGTTTATATTGGGTTTTAAAAGTGGGATTTTAGATGAATTTTATGTGCAAAGTTTGGTTACTTTTCATTAAATTGTTCTATGGAAATTATAAGTGGTTTATTTGGTTATATAAAAGTTTAAAAGCGTGTGTAGATACTGTTTGAAAGGTTTGTGACCATAAATGATGATTATATGTTAAAATGGATTTTCATAACATGAGGAAATTGTTTGAGCACAAGAGGGGATGCCCGGGTAACTAGGTGGGATAACGTGTACTAGTGCGGTTGTGAACAGAGGGGTTTTGACCATGGTTCCCTTAGGAAGTTTGACATGGATAACAAAAACAAAACTATAATTTAGATGATTGGAGACCACTAGGTTATGGGTATAATCACTACTAGTGGATCGTTCATGAGAACAAATTTTATTATGGTTACTTTCACCAAGGTACGAGGAACTTGGGGCTTAAAACTAACTAATACCTAGGGGTGTTCCTATGCTTGGTGATCATGGAATTCTGGGCATTTATCTTTGACTTATGGTATTTTTTGATGTGAAAATTAGTATCTTGCATGTTTTATTCAAATTCACTCATTATTTAAAGTTATCCCCATTGAAAGTTATTTTCATTTCAAAGTTGCGCTTTTAGAAATAAATGCTACCATTTTCGGTTTATAACTCTTGCAAGATTTTTTATTTTATAATCCCTATAACTTGGAATAATTGGGTGATATCCTATTGGGATTAGTATCACACCCTAATTATTGATTTGGATGTATGGATGTAAGTAGAATTCATCATGTTTGACATAGGGAAAGGCAAGGCCATGGGCGATTGCGGTTCAGGTTGCTAGTTTGTCTCAATGGCGTGGTGTTGTGGAGACAACTCGTCGGTGATGACCCCTTGTCATTTGGAGTCTCATGGGATATTTTTTTGTACTAAATTTATACACCTTGGACCTCTGGTGTCTTGTTTAAACCCGTATACTCAGTTCTGAATTTTATCAAGTCTTGTTTGGCATAATTTTTTAGATTAGGTTTGTTGTTTATTTTTGGTTATTTTATGAATCCCAACTTGGGTAAATCATTCAAAAATGAATTTTTATGATACCCGGGCACTTGTTCTGGCCCGTAGGGATAGGGAACACCCTTAGAGCCTTTCCATGAGCCTGGTTTGGTTCCGGTTTTATGGTGACCAGATTCGATTTGTGACAAAATGGTGTCAGCGGAGGTTAATGTTTTTGAGTTATATTATTATTTTGGGATGAGTCGGGCTAGACAGGTGCTAGGAATGCTGGGGCTTGGAGTATGGTCATGAGTAGGGTTGCTGGACCACACCCCTCGTGGAAGACCAAGAGTCACCATAGGATGTCTGAATTGTTTGTTTATCTTCACTTCCAGGTGAGACTTGTGGGATGCAGACTACATGTGGACATCGAGTGTGGTGAAGTAGTTGTTTATTTTACTGTTGTAATGTGTTTGGCTTATTTATATTTGATGTTACTCCTGAACTTGTAAGAACTATTGTACTGATTTTTTTCTTGTGACTGTTTCCTTTTGTAGCAACATGCCTCCCCAGAAAGCTCCCACGCACCCACGGGTGGAAGCTGTAGAGAGTTCTCCCACACCACTCGATCAAAGGAAGATAGAAGCTGGGGTAGAGGTTGTCTAGGCTCTGGGAAAAGGAGTGGTACAATCTCTTACTCTAGCAAGAGAATTTGAGTATGTCCCCGGGAAGGAGAAGGCCCTAGAGTTCATGAAAAATAAACCCCTTTATTTTTGAGGTAGCTCCGAATCTCAAGAGGTAGAGGAATGGCTCGAGAAAATAGAGTGTATGTTCGAGTTCCAGGAAACACCTGAGGATGTCAGGGTGAAATGTTCCTATTTTCAGCTAGAGGGTCCCATCCTTAGGAGGTGGTAATCGATGCTTCATTCTGGGAAGCATGAAAATAAGAGTTGGGGAGATTTTAAGGCCATCTTCAATGAGCAGTATTTTCCAGAGGTTCTATTCTATGCCAGATCTCAAGAATACATGGATATTTCGTAGGGAGATCGTTCAGTAATGTAATATAATAACTGTTTTGCTGAACTAGTATTGTACGTGCCTGACATTGTTTCTAATGAGATCTTTAAAGCTCAAATGTTTGAGAAGGGGCTGCAACAAGAAATTTACTCACAGGTCTTCCTATTTATGTTGGGAGCTTATGCTGAGGTGGATGATCGTTATTTCATGGTAGAGATTAAGTAGAAGGGTAAGTCTGGGATCTTCAGAGTGGTCTCTTCTATGGGCACTAGTAGCTCATCAGAAAAGAAGAGTAAGCGGGAAGAGTAGGGAAAGAAGGGGGGTGGCAGTTCAGGACACTCTTCTAGGTAGTTTTCATCTGTGGCTTCAGATGCAAGGACTATCATGTGCCACCAGTGTGGGAAGACCAGCACATCCATCCAGCATGCCCTCATCCTCCTAAGACCTGTTTTCAGTGTGTAGGTATGGGACATGTGCAGCGCTTTTGTGGGATAACGCATCCAGTTCAAAGTGGGGGAAGGATATGTGGCTCCCAGGGGAGTGTCAGTGCAGTCTGAGCCCTTGAGGATAGGGGGATATCGGTTCAATGGTCATGTTAGCAGGGCTGGATCATATTTTGGGAAGAGACAATTTAGGGAAGAGGCACAAGTGGGTGGCCATTCCCTGGCAGGGACCAGACATTTGCATGTTGTGGATTAGGCACCGGTGGGATCGGATGTAGGACCTTTGACTGTTCGAGGTTCTTTTCTGATTTCTTCTTTTATAGCTTCAGTTTTATTTGATACTGGTGTTTCATTTTCTTTTATATCTTCCCATCTTGTGAACTTGTTGTGCCTTCCAACAGAGCTTTTATCTATTGCAATGGATCTAGTAACACCGCTGGGTAAGAAAAAGGAGTAGGGTCTTAGGTGCATGTCATAAGCACTCTCTGTGTTAAGAGTCGAGATGGAGTGGTATTTCTTGGTCCTTGATATGGACCCGTTTAATGTGATCCTCATCATGGACTGGCTAGTGCACTTCCAAGCGCATATTGACTGCTATCGGCATCGAGTTATCTTTATGGAACCAGATGGGAGTCCTCATTTATTTCCTGGAGAATGGGATCCTCGGTCGGGTCGTGTGGGACCTCGACTCCCTGAGTTGGGGAATCTTTCTTATCATCTGTGGTCACTCTCACTGGAGGATGGTGGTGGTGTCTCTTAGGGCGGGTTACCTCGTGTAGTGGATGAGTTCCTAGATGTCTTTCCAGATGATTTCTCAGGATTACCCCCAGAGTAGGACGTGGAGTTCTTAATTGAGTTGGCACCATGAACATATCCTATATCTATTCCCTCATATCGCACAGCCCCCAAAAAATTGACAAAATTGATGATATAGATGGATGATTTAGAATCCAAAGGATTCATTCGCCTGATCGTCTCTCCTTCGGACTCCCTAGTTATATTCGCGAAGAAGGCCGATGGAACCCTCCGGCTGTGCATCGATTACCAGAAATTGAATATGGTGACCATCAAGAATAAATACCCTTTGCCTTGGATTGACAATTTTTTTGACCAACTGAAGAGGGAAAAGTGGTTTTCCAAAATCGACTTGCATTCGGGATACCACCAGCTCAGGATAAGAGAAGTAGACATTCCAAAGATGGATTTCCAAAGCAGGTATGGTCACGTAGAGTGTCTAGTAATGCCTTTTGGATTAACGAATCCCCCGATAGTTTTCATGGGTCTCATGAATTGGGTGTTCCACCAATATCTCGACTCATTTGTAGTGCTATTTTTGGACGACATGCTGGTTTATTCTAGATCTGAAGAGGAGCATGACCACCACCTGCGGGTCATTTTGAGCACCTTGAGGGGACATATCATGTATGCCAAACACTCAAAGTTCACATTCTGGATCACAGAAGTTACGTTTCTGGGGCATGTCATCTCAGAACATGGGTTTTAGTGGATCCTTAGATGATTAGGGCAGTTATGTTGTGGGAACAACCGAGGAATGTGGTTGCAGATCAGAATTTTTCTTGGCCTAGTAGGTTATTATAGGCGCTTTCTCCGGGACTTCTTGCGGCTTGCCTCCCCCATGACCTCACTCACCTGGAAAGGGGTGAAGTTTAAATGGAGCCCACAGTGTCAGGCATCTGTTGAGGAGTTGAGGCTGCGGTTGAACACCGCACCTGTGCTGATTTTACCAGAGTCTGGGAAGGGCTATGTGGTTTATTGTGATGTGTCAGGTACGGGCCTTGGGTGTGTACTCATGCAGTATGACCATGTGGTGGCTTATGGTTCTTGCCAGCTCCGCCCAGATGAAATGATTTATCTGACCCATGACCTAGAGCTAGCGGCGGTAATGCATGAATTAAAGACTTTGTGCCACTATCTCTTTGGGGAGAAGTTTTTGGTCTAGTCTTACCATAAAAGTTTGTCAAACATCTTCTCACAGAAAGATCTCAATTTGAGGCAGTGTTGTTGGATCGAATACCTACATGGGTTTGACTTTGATATCATCTATTCCCTGGGGATGGGTAATGTTGTAGCAGATACGTTGAGAAGAAGAGTAATGGTGCAGGCTTTGAGGAAGTCCAGTAATCAGTGGACTCTGATGGGACTCTTTGCTCAGATGCATGTAGATACTAAGGAGCACAGTGGGAGTGCATTCTTGGAAAGTGTTCAGTTGACCCAATCTCTTTTAGAATTGACTCAGCAAAAGCCTCACAGTGATGAGTTATGCCAGCGATCGAGACAGATTTTTCATTGTGCGGAGACGTCTTCTGATTGGCCTTCTTCCCCTAAGGGTATCTTGTGAATCAAGGGTCGTTCTGTGGTGCCTCTGAGGAAGGTGGTATAGCTGTATAGCCACCAATCCCAGTGAGTCATCCATCCTGGTGCAACAAAGATGTATTACGATGCTCGTTGCCAGTTCTAGTGGCCAGGTATGAGACGGGACATAGCTGACTTTGTATCGAGATGCTACACTTTTCAGCAGGAAAAAGGAGAGCATCAGAGACCATAGGGCCTACTTCAGCCATTACACATTCCTACCTAGAAGTGGGAAGAGGTCTCCACGGACTACATTGTTGTATTTACTTGTACACCTCGAGGGAGGAATGCTATCTGGGTAGTGATTGACAATTTGACCAAGTCAGCTCACTTTATCCTGATAAGAGATACAACGAAGGTGGAGGAGCTGGGCCGTTTGTATGTTCAGAAAGTGGTCAGACTTCATGCTGTGCCGTCAGCAGTTGGTTCTGATAAGGATGTCTGCCTTACATCTGGGTTTTTGGGAGGTCTCCATAAGGCTTTGGGGTCGCACATTAATATGAACACGACATACCATCCTTAGACTGATGGCCAGATAGAGCATGCGAATTATATTCTGGAAGACATGCATTGTGCATGTGTGTTGGATTTCGAAGGAGAATGGGATAGACATTTGGTATTGGTCGAGTTTTCTTATAATAATAGTTAACAGTCCTCTATTATAATGGCACCCTTTGACGTGCTCTACGGTCGGCCTTATCGGTCTTCTTTGTGTTGGGCTGAGGTAGGTGAGACATCACTATTGGGACTGAGCCTTTTGTAGGAGACATCTGAGAAGGTCAAGTTGATCAGGCATCATTTATTGATAGGTCAGAGTTACCAAAAATCATATGCTGATAAGAGGCTTCAAGACCTAGAGTTTTCAATGGGTGATTGGTTTTTCTTGAAAGTGACCCCTCGTCTGGGTCACCGCCGCTTGGGGAAACAAGGAATGTTGATGCCGAGGTATTTCATACCTTTTGAGATCACAGAGCGTATTGGAAAGGTGGCATACAGGTTGGCTTTTCCTTATCAGTTGACATCCATACATTATTTTTTCCATGTCTCCCAGTTAAATAAATACAACCCGGATTCTTCCCATTTGATGAATTGAGAGGAGTTGGATATAGAGCATAATCTATCTATTTTTGAACGGCCGTTGAAAATAGTGGACATCCAAGAAACGATTCTTTGGGGAAATTATATTCCACTAGTATGAGTTCTTTGGCCTCATGAGAGTGATACACACGAGACCTGGGAAAGAAAGTCATGGGATGAGAAAGAATACCCGAACCTATTTTCTGATCAAGAATTGGGTTGACTTTTCGGGGCGGAAAGTCATTCATAGTGGGGAGAATTGTCACATGAAAGACTTATTTTAATGTAATTTTTTATTTAATTTACATTCTTTCTTTTTTTGGGGGTTTTCCCTACATTTTTGAAGGAAATGGTGGGTTTTCCAAATTTGGGCCAACCCGAGAGCCCATTTCATGTTTTAAAAATATATTTTTTTTCTCTAATAACTACTCAGTTTTTCATTCTTTTTCACCCATTAAAATTCCAAAATGACCTTCATTTAAATATTCAAACAACCAAAGAAATTTGGGCCCCTTGAAAATTCAACAGCAACTTGGATTTGGGAGATCAAATTAGGTATTGGGCCAATCAAAAATCCCATTTCGAGTTTTAATTTTTCTTTAATTTTTTCATGAAATATTCTTTTTTTATACTTTCTCAGTGATTCGACCACTCACATGTTCCCACTTAACCCATCCGTACTGCCTTTTTTTCCTCTTTGGAGCTCAGATTCATCTAAAATTAGGGTCGAACTCCTCAAACTCCAAAAAACGTCCAGATCTCTCAAGTAAGTTAGTTCCCTTCCTTCCTCCTCCCTTTTTCTTAGGGTTTACACTTTTTTATTGAATCCCTAAATGTCCAAGAGATAGTGATTCTCTCCTAGGGTTTTTTTGATATTCTCAGTCCAATCCTCTGGTTTTAGGTTCAATTTTACTCCCTTGTGGTGTGGCGGAGGTGAAGTTGAAGTGACGCACAAGGATTTTGGGGGTTTAGACTCTTTTGGTAGGTGATTCTATATGTAGGTATTTTAGAATGAGTTGGCATGCTGTATTTTTGTTTCCATTATGTTCTTCATTTTTTTACTACGAAAATTTATTTGGGTAGCATTTTCAAAGCGGTTGATTTTTATGTTCCAATTTTGTGAAAAACGGTGTTTTACATATGCAACCTAAGTTCTTCCTTTTTGTGTTCTTTTATAAGTCATGGAATGGATTTATAAAAATATATTGATTATAAAATTTCTTGATTAATATAATATTTTTTCCATTAGGTTTTAAAAGAGGGATTTTAGATGAATTTCCTGTGCAAAGTTTGTTTACTTTTCATGAAATTGTTCTATTGAAATTATTAGTGGTTTATTTCGTTATATAAAAGGTGAAAAGCATGTGTAGCTACTTTTTGAAATGTGTGTGACCTAAACTAATTTTTATATGTTAAAATGGATTTTCATAACATGAGGAAAGTGTTTGAGGACAAGAGAGGAAGCCCATGTAACTAGGTGGGCTAACGTGTACTAGGGCGCTAGTTAACAGAGGGGTTTTGACCATGGTTCACTTAGAAAGTTTGACATGGATAACACTAAAAAACTATAATGGAGATTATTCAAGACCACTAGGTTATGGGTATTCTCCCTACTAGTGGCTCGTGTATGAGAATGAATTTTATTATGGTTACATTCACCGAGGTATGAGGTACTTGGGGCTCATAAAAAACTAGTACCTAGGGGTGTTCCTATGCTTGGTGCTCGTGGCCTTTTTGGAATTTATCCCTGCCTTATTGTATTCTTGGATGTGAAAACTAGTATCTTGTATGTTTTATTCAAATTTACTCATTCTTTAAATTTTTCCACATTGAAAGTTATTTTCATTTCAAAGTTTCACTTTTAGAAATAAATGCTACCATTTGCTGTTTATAACTCTTGCATGCTTTTTATTCTATAATTCCCTTCACTTGGAATACTTGGGTGATATACTATTGGGCTTAGTATCATTCCCTACTTACATCTTTGGGTGTAAGTAGACTTGATCATGTTTGACATTGGCAAAGTCAAGGCCTTTTGCGATGGTGGTTTGGGTTTCTAGTTTCTATCAATGGTGTGGTGTTGTAGAGACGGCTCATGGGTGATGACCCCTTGTCATGTGGAGTGTCATGGGATATTTTTTTCTACTAAATTTATACACCTTGGGCCTCTTGTATCTTCTTTAAACCCATATACTATGTTCTGAATTTTATAAAGTCTTGTTTGGCATAATTTTTCAGATTTGATTTGTTGTTTATTTTTTGGTTATTTTATGAATGAAAACTTGGGTAAATCATTCCCAAATGAATTTTTATGATACTCGGGCACTTGTGCCAGCCCGTGGGGATAGAAAACGCCTTAGGGACTTGCCATGAGCCGGGTTTAGTGTCGGTTTGATGTCGACCAGATTCGATTCGTGATAAAATGGTATCATAGGAGGTTAATGTTTCTGAGTTTTATTATTATATTGTGATGAGTCACGCTATAAAGGATCTAGGACTGTTGGGGCTCGGATTATGGTCATAAGTAGGGTGCCTGGCCAGAACCCCTCGTGGTAGACCATGAGTAACCATGGGCTATCCGAATTGTTTGTTTATCTTCACTTTTATGTGAGACATGTGGGTTGCAGACTGCACGTGGACATCGAGTGTGGTGAAGTAGTTGTTTATTTTACTATTGTAATGTGTTTGGCTTATTTACATTTTATGTTATTCCTGAAATTTTAGGAACTATTGCACTGATTTTTTTTCCTTGTGACTATTTCCTTTTGTAGCAACACGCCTCCCCGGAAAGCTCCCACGCACCCACAAGAGGAAGCCGAAGAGAGTTCTCCTGCACCACTTGATCAAAGGATGATAGAATCCGTGGTACAGGCTATCCAGGATCTGGGATGGGGAGTGGTTATAGATCCTACTACAACAATAGAATATTAGTCTGGCCCCAGGAAGGATAAAGCACAAATGTTCATGAAAAATAAATCCCCTTATTTACGAGGTAGCTCAGAACCTCAAGAGTCAAAGGAATGGATTGAGAGGATTGAGTGTATGTTTGAGATTTTGGACACATCTGAGGATATCAGGGTGAAATGTGCCTCTTTTCAGCTAGAGGGTCCCAGCAGTAGGTTGTGGGAATCGGTCCTTCAATATGGGAAGGATGAAAACATGAGTTGGAGAGATTTTAAGGCCATCTTCAACGAGAAGTTTTGTACAGAGGTTCTATCCTATTCCAGATCTCGAGAATACATAGATCTTTCCCAGGGAGATCGTTCATTAATGGAATATGCTAACTGTTTTGCAGAACTAGTGAGGTACGCACCTGACATTGTTTCTAATGAGAGCTTTAAAGATCTGAAGTTCGAGAAGGGACTGTGACCAGAAATTTACTCAAAGGTATTCCTATTTAAGTTTGGAACTTATGCTGAGGTGGTTGATCATTATTTCATGGTAGAGATTGATCATAAGGGGATGTATAGGATATTCAGAGTTGTATCTTCTATGGGAACTAGTAGCTTATCTAAAAATAAGAGGAAGAGGGAAGAGCAGGGAAAGAAGGGGGTGGCAGTTCAGGCCAGTCTTCTTGGTAGTTTTCTTAAGTGGATTCAGATGTGAGGACTGTTGTGTGCCACCAGTGTGGGAAGACAGGGCACATCTGTCCAGTATTCCTTCATCCTCTGAATACCTACTTTCAGTGTGCAGGTATGGGACAAGTGAAGCACTTTTGCGGGATACCGCGTCCACTTCATAGTGGGGAAAGATCTGTGGCTCCTAAGGGAGTACCAGCGTAGTCCGAGCCATCAAGGACAGGGGGATCTTGGTTCGGTGGTTGTGGTGGTAGGGCTAGATCATCTTTTCTGAAGATCCCCAGGCGGGTGGCTATTCTCAGGTAGGAACCATACATTTTCATGTTGTGGATTAGGCACCTAGGGGATCTGATGCAGGACCTTCGACTGTTCGAGGTACCATTCTAATTGCATCTTCTATAGATGCTGTTTTATTTGATACTGGTGCTTCAGTTTCTTTTATATCTTCACATCTTGTGAACTTGTTGATCCTTCCAACTGAGCTTTTATCTATTTCAATGGATCTAGTAACACTGCGGGGTTAGAAAAACGAGCATGGTCTTAGGTGGTCGTCGTACACACTCTCTGTGTCAGGAGTCGAGATGGAGTGGGATTTCTTGGTCCTTGATATGGACCTGTTTGATGTGATCCTTGAAATGGACTGGCTAGTGTGCTTCCAAGCGCATATAGACTGCTATTGGCATTGAGTTAGCTTTATGGCACCAGATGGGAGTCCTTAGTTATTTCATGGATAATGGGATCCTTGGCAGGGTCGTGCGGGACCTCCACTCCCTGATTTGGGGAATCATGCTTATAAGTTGTCATCACTCGCACTGGAGGACAATGGTGGTGTCTCTTAGGACGGGTTACCTCATGTAGTGGATTAGTTCCCAGAAGTCATTCGAGATGATTTCTCAGTATTACCCCCTGAGCGGGACGTGGAGTTATCAATTGAGTTGGCGCTGGGAAAATAGCCTATATCTCATCCCTCATATCGCATGCCCCCCCCCCCACCGAATTGAGGGAATTAATGATACAACTAGATGATTTGGAATACAAAGGATTCATTCCCCTGATCGTCTCTCCTTGGGCCGCCCCAATCTTATTCATGAAGAAGGCCGATGGAACCTTCCGGTTGTGCATCGATTATTGGAAATTGAATAAGGTGACCATCAAGAATAAATACCCTTTTCCTTGTATTAATGATTTTTTGACCAAATGAAGGGGGAAAAGTGGTTCTCCAAAATCGACTTGCGTTCGGGATACCACCAGCTCAGGATAAGAGAAGAATAAATTCCTAAGACGGATTTCCGAAGTAGGTATGGTCACTTTGAGTATCTAGTCATGCCTATCAGATTAACAAATGCCCTGACAGTTTTCATGGTGCTCATGAATAGGGTGTTCCACCAATATCTCGACTCATTTGTAGTGGTATTTGTGGATGACGTCCTAGTTTATTCTAGATCTGAGGAGGATAATGAGCACCACCTGTGGGTCGTTTTGAGCACCTTGTAGGACCATCTCTTGTATGAAAAACTCTCAAAGTGCACATTTTGGATCAGGGAAGTGAATTTTTTGGGGCATGTCATCTTAGAACATGGGGTTTCAGTGGATCCTAATAAGATTAGGGTAGTTATGTCATGGGAACAGCCGAGAAATGTTTTTGAGATCAGGAGTTTTCTTGGCCTAGCAGGTTTTTATAGGTTCTTTGTCTGGGACTTCTCGTGCCTTGCCTCCCCCATGAACGCACTCACCCAGAAAGTGGTGAAGTTTGAATGGAGCCCACAGTGTCAGGAATCCTTTGAGGAGTTGATGCGGCGGTTGACCACCGCACTTGTACTGATTTTACCAGAGCCTGGGAAGGGCTATATGGTTTATTGTGATGCGTCAGGTATAGGCCTTGGGTGTGTACTCATGCAGGATGTCCATGTGGTGGGTTATGGTTCTCGCCAGCTGCGACCACATGAAAAGAATTATCTGACCCATGACCTGGAGCTAGCAGTGAGAATGCATGCTTTAAAGACTTGGGACCACTATCTCTTTGGGGAGAAGTTATTGGTCTACTCAGATCATAAAAGTATATCATACATCTTCTCCAATAAATATCTCAATTTTAAGCAAAGTCACTGGATCAAATACCTGCAAGGGTTTGCTATGATATCATCTATAGCCCAGAGAAGGGTAATGTTGTAGCAAATGCCTTGAGCAGAAGAGTATTGGTGAAGGCTTTGAGGAAGTCCAGTGATGAGTGGACTCTGATGGGACTCTTTGCTCAGATTCATGCGGAGACTAAGGAGCACAGTGGGAGTGCATTCTTGGAAAGAGTTCAGTAGACCCCATCTCTTTCATAATTTATTCTAAAAAATAATCCTATTGATGAGTTATGCCAGCAATCAAGACAGATTCTTCATGGTGGGGATACATCTTTTGTTTGTTCTTCTTCCCCCGAGGGTATCTTGTGTTTCAAGGGCCTTTCAGTGGTGCCTCTATCTCTGAGGAAACTGGTAATGCAGGATTGCCACCAATCTCAGTGGGTCATCCATCCTGGTGCAACCAAGATGTATTACGATGTTCGTCGCCAGCTCTGGTGGCCAGGTATGAGATGGGAGATAGAAGACTTTGTATCAAGATGCTACACTTGTCAGCAGGTGAAAGCAGAGAATCAGAGACCATCTAGCCTAATTCAGCCATTACCCATTCCCTCCGGAAAGTGGGACGAGGTCTCCATGGACTTCATTATTGGATTGCCTCGTACACCTCAATGGATGAATACTATTTGGGTAGTGATTGACTGTTTGACCGACTCAGGTCACTATATCCCGATAAGAGATATAACGAAGGTGGATGAGATGGTCCGTTTGTATGTTTATGAAGTGGTCTGACTTCATGGTGTCCCATCAACAGTTGTTTCTGACAGGGACCCCCTCATTACATCTAGGTTTTTAGGAGGTATTCAGAAGGCTTTAGGTCGTAGATTAATATGAGCACGACATACCATCCTCATACGGATGGCCAGACGGAGAGGAAGAATTAGATTATGGAGGAAATGCTTCACGTTTGTGTATTGGATTTTGGAGGTGCATGGGATAGCCATTTGGGATTGGTCAAGATTGCTTAGAATAACAGTTACCAATCCTCTATTAGAATGGCACCCTTTGACGTGCTCTACGGTCGGCCTTTTCAGTCTCCTCTGTTTTGGGATGAGGTAAGTGATACATCCCTGTTGGGACTGAGCCTTTTGAAAGAGACATTTAAGAAGGTCAAGTTGATCAGGTGGCATTTATTGAAAGTTCAGAGTCGCCAGAAATCATATGCTGATAAGAGGCGTCGAGACCTAGAGTTTTCAATGGGTGATTGGGTATTCTTGAAAGTGGCACCTCGTCTAGGTCACCACCGCTTGGGGAAATAAGGAAAGTTGACGCCAAGGTATGTCAGACCTTTTAAGATCACCTAGTGTATTGGAATGGTGGCATACATGTTGGATTTTCCTTCTCAATTTACATCCATCCATGATGTTTTCCACGTCTCCGAGTTAAAGAAATATAACCCGGATTCGTCCCATGTGTTGAATTGGGAGGAGTTGGATATAGAGCCTAAAATATCTGTTTTTGAACGACCGATGAAAATAGTGGACTTCTACGAAAATTTTCATCGGGGAAAGTATATTCCACTGGTTTGATATCTTTGGCAGCATTGGAGTGATACACATGAGACATGGGAGCGAAAGTCATGGGTTGAGGAAGAAAACGCGAACCTGTTTTTCGATCAACCAATGGGTTGAATTTCCGGGGTGGAAAGTCATTCATGGTGGGGAGAATTTTCACATACATGACCTATTTTAAAGGTATCTTTCATTTAATTTTCATTTTTTCTTTGTTTTTTGGGTATTCCATGCATTTTTGAAGGAAATGGTGGGTTATCAAAATTTGGGCCAACCCAAGAGCCCATTTTCGGTTTAAAATTTTTTTGTTTATTTAATAACTGCTTCGTTTTTCAACCCTTTCACCCATTCAACATCCAAAATGACCTTAATTTAACTATTAAAACCACCAAAGAAATTTGGGCCCCTTAAAATTTCATTAGCATCTTGGATTTGGGTGAACAAATTAAGAATTGGGCCAACCCAAAAGCCCATTTCCAGTTTTAAATTTTTTTAATTCATTCATAAAATATTCATTTTTATCCTTTTTTGGTGATTATACCACTCACATGTTCCCACTGAACCTAGCGGCCACCCCATCTATTTTCCCCTCTTTGGAGCTAATATTCATCCCGAATTAGGGACAAACTCCTCAAGCTCCAAAAAATCGTCCAGATTTCTCAAGTAAGTTGGATCCCTTCCTTCCTCCTCCCTTTTTTAGGGTTTCTTCTTTTTTTTATTGACTCCATAAATTTCTAGAAGCTAGGTCTTAGTACCTAGGGTTTTATTTTTGAGTTTCTTGGTCCAATCCTCTGGTTTAGGTTCAATTTTACTCCCTTGTGGTGCGGCGGAGGTGCAGTTGAAGTGACGCACAAGGATTTGGGGGTTTTGACTATTTTGGTAGGTGATTTCACATGTTGGAATTTTAGAATGAGTTGGATTCCTGTATTTTTTTCCCTTATGTTCCTCATTCATTTTTTTACTGCAAAAAGTGATTTGGGTAGCAATTTTAAAGCGGTTGATTTTTAAGTTCCAATTTTGTGAAAAATTGGTGTTTTACATGTGCAACCTATGTTGTGCCTTTTTGTGTTGTTTTATAAGTCATAGAATGGATTTATATAAATATTTTGATGCTTAAATTTCAGATTTCATATAATATTGGCTTCCATTAGGTTTTAAAAGTGGGATTTTAGATGAATATTATGTGCAAAGTTCGGTTACTTTTCTTGAAATTGTTCTATAGAAATTATAAGTGGTTTATTTGGTTATATAAAAGGTGAAAAGAATGTGTAGCTACAATTTGAAATGTCTGTGAACAGAACTGATTATTATATGTTAAAATGGATTTTCATAACATGAGGAAATTGTTTGAACATAAGATGGGAAGCCTGGGTAACTTGGTGGGCTAACATGTACTAGTGCGCTAGTGAACGGAGGGGGTTTGACCATGGTACACATAGAATTTTTTACATGGATGACACTAAAAAAATATAATAGAGATTATTGCAGACCACTAGTTTATGGGTATTATCCATACTAGTGTCTCTTTCATGAGAATGAATTTAATTATGGATACGTTCACCGAGGTACGAGGTATTTGGTGCTCACAACTAACTTGTACCTAGGGGTGTTCCTATCCTTGGCGGTCATGGACTTTTGGCATTTATCCATACCTTATGGTATTTTTGGATGTGAAATATAGTATCTGACATGTTTTATTCAAATTCACTTATTCTTTAAAGTTATCCACATTGAATGTTATTTTCATTTCAAAGTTTCACTTTTAGAAATAAATGCTACCATTTTCTATTTATAACTCTTGAAAGCTTCTTATTTTACAATGCCTATCACTTGAAATAATTGGGTGATATCCTATTGGGATTAATATCACACACTACTTACATCTTTGGGTGTAGTTATAATTGATCATGTTTGACATAGGCAAAGGCAAGGCCTTGGGTGATGGTGGTTCGGGTTGCTAGTTTCTCTCAATGGTGCGTTGTTGTAGAGACGGCTCGTGGGTGATGACCCCTTGTTGTGTGGAGTCTCATAGGATATTTTTTATGAAACATTTATACACCTTTGGACCTATTGTGTCTTGTTTAAACCCATATATTCAGTTATGAATTTTATCAAGTCTTTTTTGGCATAATTTTTCAGATTTGGTTTTTTATTTATTTTAGGTTATTTTATGAATCCTAACTCGAGTAAATCATTCCCAAATGAATTTTTATGATACCCGGGAACTTGTACCATCCGGTGAGGATAGGTAATTCCCTTCATTCTTTTCCATGAGCTGAGTTTGGTGTCGATTTGATGGTGACCTGATTTAGTTCATTGCAATAATCCTTATCATGAACACCGTACTCAATTGTATTTTTCCAATTAAAGGTTAAAAATGGATGATTATTCTATTGTGATTGCTTATAGTTCTTTATCATGACTATCATGGATATCATGGGTCTATGAAGATCCTTTTAAAATAATTATTTTTCCTTAACTTTAATCTAGGATTAAATTTCCCATAATATAAATGATCACAAAAAAATGGTTTAAGGAAAACATACCAAGAATATGGAATGATTTAACTACCTTTATAGTATTTGAGTGTGTTCCTTAAAAAAAATTGTAAAATTTAAATTTTCTATGTGATTTATAATTCAAAAAATTTGGTGGAATAATAAATTTTGTGATTCCATCGTGAGGAACAATATGGAATCCTGGGTCAGCCTCAATATTTTCAGCGATATCCAATCAAATTTCAACTATAGTGTCCAAATCAAATATGTCCATTGGATAATAATCAATTATATAAAAAAATTAAATAAATAGATCACTAAAATTGAATTCAATTAACACTATATTAGAAAATTGAAAAATTCAAAACTTCCCATATCATAACTTGGGCGTTTCGAATGACATGGAACCTCAAATATGTGAGCTATTCCAAACGGATAAACTCTCATTCAAAGGAAACCCCTCATGAAGAAAAACCAACGGTGAAGGAACCAATTTAAAATATTCCTCATCCCAAATATAAATAAAATCATGAAAAATTGGACATACTTTGAAAATTTACCTCTTTTTTGTTAGAACTCTTCATTCGTGTAGCATTATGACTTATACTATCAATAAGAAAATTATTTAATTTCAACTATGTGGCCTATATGAAGACCCAATTAAAACTAAATTAAGACATCTTTTTATAATTTTTTACCAATATTATCACTATATTAGATACACCAGTGTGCCCCCCATGAATAATGCATATCATTGGTAACACAAGCTGAAATAATAGAAGCAATGGAACGATCATCCTTAGTTTAGGTACCGACATTAACCTACCACATGTTTCTAGAAACATGAAGTTAATCATCGATAATTTTTATCTCTTACATTATAACCATAAGTTTTGTAATCCCAAATATAATGATTAGAAATAGTCAAAAGGATGAAGATGGGAATCCATCTTGGGTTAAGCCCCTTGGATTTCTTCCGGGATACCCCACCATAATTCTTCCATCATCCATTAATGGATAATAAGTGCCTTCTTCATACCTCCTTGAGTATACCGCCGTCCTTTCTTATAAGATTACATACCCTTCTTTCATTCCATATCCCCTCCCTCTTTAATAATTGAAATTTGAAGGATGTTAAAATCATTATATTCTATTTCATGTACAATTATATTGAAGCAATATTATTTTATGTGTTTGATCTGATATTATATCTTATTTCTCGAATTAAGCATGATAAATGTGTCATCATATATTAGTTATGATTATAATTTTATCATAATGGCTCCCATTAGCATTCTACATCAGGTAATCCATAATAGTGTTAACCTTTTCTCAAATGGAAACATTCATAGTGAGATAATCCTTAAAATGGACACATTTACAATGAAGTAGCCTTTGGTATCCCTTATATGTGTAATTTCCAATTGATCAGAACTATATGGGTGTTGATTCCTATCCTAGAGGGATATGTAGGATTCCTACATAAGGTTTAACCCCATCATATCCAATGCATTTCCATATATATAGGGTTATATTCCTACTATATTCATTCCCCCATGAAGGATACATTTTTTCATGGTCAATATTACATCATAATCATCAGAAAATATTCTTGATATGAGCTACCTTCATAGGTAAATATTTATTATTTGATTAACATGTCTGTGTAAGTAAATATTCCTTCTCGGGTCAACATTAATGGGATTTTTATGAGTAATCTGCACAATTATCTTTTGTAGTCCCCTTTTGAGAATATTTTCTTTCCACGTGTTGTAAAAATATGTGGTTTGGTTATTATCATGTGACATTAAATTGTATTATGTATCCCATAAAGTGGAACGAAACTATGTGGGTTCTGATTCAATTCATAAAGATTTGTAGAATTCCACGTCAGGGGACCTATACCCTCATCAAATTAACAACATCCTCTTGCGTTGGTGAGAAATTATAATTTAACCATCTACATGGATTAAAACTTGCATCACAATATCATAACCAAAATAAAATGTATAACCTATGATATATTAATATGGTACAATTTATTGAGAACCTTTAATACATATATATGGTACCATTTATAGAGAAATTCAGAATCATTTAAATGGATCATTTAATTGATAGCAAGTTAGGTATATGTATGTTTGTATCAAAATTTTTAAATGACATACTGAAAATTTAAAGGATGACCAACATTATATGGGTAATTTGAAAGGATTCATGAAGAAGACATAAATCTATATAAAATTACTATAGTATCCATAATTTACCCCAACTATGTGTGCTGACCCTAAACACCCGTTTTCTTGACCAATGTGACTTTTTATGAGTCATTGGAAAACTTTCAGGTGACCACCTACATTTGGAAAGATGGTTTTTATCCAATAAAATATGTGGGAACTATTAGGTGTTTCTAGTTCTTTGAATAATCACCATTGGAAATGATAATAAGAGTGTTTCCTTTAAAGAAATAATCTTAGGACATCACCTCATGTTTAAAACAATCATATAAATAATTGAGGAATAATTCAGGGACCATGTACATGTATCAATTTAAAATAATGATAAAATATAAAAAAAGCATAGAACAATTCCCCAATGTGTAGCTCTAATAACCTATAATAAATGTCTCCAAAAAATTGTTATCCAATATCACCCATATAAATAGTTCCATTTCAATTAAATGAATCCAGAAGAGTGAAGTATTCATGTAAATCTTATGGTCTTATAATGATTATAAAACATTTGAATACATTTAAATAACAAATAATACAAATAGATGGGTGTATACTAAGTTACCCATTACTATATTTACCTACTTTTACAACTTCTGATTAATAAAATATATATATTTTTCAGATCATCATATAAATACAGTTATTGTTTACCAATAACATATCGAAACACTTGTCAAACAAATCACATTTCTTTTATAACCTTATTACTGAAACCAAGTATTAGCCACATATTTATCTAATTTTATATTGTAACCTACTACAAGGCTGAAGTAAGAAAATAAAATTATTACAATATAAACAAACTAAATCCCCCCCCCCCAAACACATTTCTTATTTACATCATAGAAAACATCATCAATTTTCCTACACATTATACAAGAATATGCCCATTGTAAATAAATAGTTGATTTATGACATCACCAAAAACCTACAAAAAGTCATTTTTGAAAACAAATATGTAATGCCCCGAACGCAAAATCCAGAAGTCGATGCATTATTTTAATACATTGGAATGATTACAAAGAATCAATTCCTGAAGGACCGATTAGTTTAGTAGTATTGGATACAATATGCATACATATGTTCAACATTACAACTTGAAAAGAAAAACAAAACTAATTTATTCAATTAGAAACATCCAAGATTCCAATATTATTCTGGCAAGTCACTCATAACTTACTTCTTCATATCCTGGAAAAATGGAACATGAGAAAGGGGTGAGCTCAGATGCATAGTAAGTTTAAGAAATACAATGGAAGATAACATAAACATTATGCATGGTTAATAATTAAAAACAAATTCCTTCACGAATAATAAACATGAGCACTTTATGGAAGGAATATGAGATTAGTAAATAATTCCATAATAAATATAATCATGGGTGTTCTACTAGTAGAATAACCACATGAAATATCTATTTCTAATCTCATAATGATGGAATGCATAATTCCAGACATTCTGAAACATTTTTTAAGGCCTCGGCGAAGACGTCGAAAAATTATTATGGTCTCGGCCAAGACCATATATCAAAATTGGGAAAGGCCCCGGCCAATTCCACATCTAATTGTCTCATGAGACCTATTGATGCATCGAGGATCTATATCGGTCTCCACCCATCACATACTAAGTCTAATTCATTCCTCATATGAGAAGGTTGAATCATAATCTAAACATTCGTATTAAAACTAGCATATGAAATGCCAATATTTTTACAAAAAAAACTATGAATGGCATAAAAATAACACATCCAAAGTCAAACATATCACATTAAATATAATATGGAAGATTTTATAAATCAACATAAATAAATAATAATGATGGATATTGACATAGATGAAAATAATAATCAAAACTATTTGAGAGAAATATTCTCCTTTTTTCTGAGAACATTTAAAGGTCACACTATTTATCATGAAGCCATTTAAAATAGATTTTTGAATCAAAGTGTTCCATAACAATTTGAAACATTTAAAAATAATTTTAATTTTAATACATTAATGACCATATAAATAAATTCTTACAAAACATATTTAATATATGGACATTAATGAAAAATATTTTGAAGAATAAATATTTAAAAACATTTAAATTGATATTTTAGTTAGAAATCCTAACCAAATGAGAGATGCTTGAATATAAATTATTGTGATAATCAAAACATTATAATATCATGTAAATAAAGGGATTAATGACATACTATTTAAAATTACAGTATATACACTATATAAAAGTTAATTGGTGCATAACATCGAACAAGTCTCAATGGAATATAAATTGAGATAAGGTCCCTTATAAAGGTTGTATGCTTAGGTTAAGGATAAATAAATGACATAATTATGTGTGAAAAATATAGATACACTCAATATGATAGGATGTTAAGTGTAAATAAATCATAGGACATTCACACATATTATTATAAAAAAACACCAATGAATTAGATTTTTAACTCAATGAATGGAAATTGAGTTAAGATTACTCTTATCATGTTCATATCAATGACTTGACAATTTATCAATGGAGTGATTATGTGTATGAAAATTATATCCACACAAAGGGGAGTGGAATTTATGACATAGTTAAATGAATAGATATTCCACACATGTTCTTGGAGTAAAATAATCAATGAAGTATGTGTAAAGCTGAATGAGTGGAAATTGAAATTTGAAATTCCTTTACCGATTTGGTAACATAGGAAACATACACCCCATGAAATAAGGATCATACAATGATGATGTAAATACCCATAAATTAAATTATATTACACCAATAATACAACAATGTGCAGAAACTACGCTACACAAAATGAAATAGTGGCCAATATAGCATGAATCTCACGAGAATAAAAAGTGAGATGAAAAACCCTTACTTCGTTGTAATCAATCGGTTCGTATAAAGAAAAGTTAATAACCACCTAATGAATCACAGAATACCATTAATATAAATATAATAATTATAATATATATCAAATGGCAGTACACAATACACCAAATTTGATAAATATGTGGCGAAGAATGGAAATCTCACATAATTAAAAGTGAGATAAGAAACCCCCTACCTCAAGTCCGACTTGTCTTATATGTTCCATGTTCTTCCTGAAGAATAAACATAAGTTAATTTCTACTTGATTAAGAACATTTTTAAAGTTTATTATTCCTTTTATATCACTTATTACCTTACTCCAACAATTAGTAAATTATTTGAGTTAATTTTGGATATTTTATCGATGTTCGGAACTTGAGTCAAAAAAGAACTTGTTATAATTACAATTTTTCCATGTGGTAAAAATTCCATTATCTCTTGAATGATATATATGATTAAGATATCATATATTTATTATATATCCAGTAAATATATGTATTTATAATATTACATAACATTTGGAGATAAGAAATGAAATGCACCACTCATGGAGAATGTAAGCCGTACGTACGCATGAACGCTACTTTCATTTCTATTTTGTATTTTAATGGAATTAAAACATAATGATACATAGGTATATTATAATTCTAGTATAATATAATATATAATATCATGAACTCTATAATTTATATGTCCCTCGCAAGTCATTAACGAGTCATATCACTTTGAGGGGGTGGTAGTCCACACTTCTTCAAATGAAATTATCGCGTTTTACCCATAATGAACACCAAAAAACTATGATATAAATGGAAAATACAGAATAAAAAACAAAAAAAACATAATATATATCAAAAATAAATACATTTCCATATTAATGTCCACCATTAGAGGTGGTAGAAGAAAATCGAACAATCATCATTTCGTGAGGCGTTAGTTTTCCTACCACAGAAATAGTATGTTCTTCACCGATTAGATGGAGGTGTGTGTAAGTGTAGTTAGAATAAATCTCATAAAAACATATTAGTATATTTATGAGACTTGTGTTGTTATAAAATAAAGTAATAAAAAGAGTTTATGGTGTTGGAGAAGTAAAATAAAACAAAATAAAACAAAAGAATTTAAGAAAAACGGTTACCTTGAATTTGCGTAACTTCCTTTGGTTTGAACCAAAATGACTTCTTGAAGTGACTTCTTCCAAAGGTAAGTCTTCTAGGTGTAATAGAGGGATATTTATAGAATTTTTGGTGAGGGGTTATATGAGACAAGGGGCTTTATAGATGTGTGGAATGGGTTAGAATTTGTGTTCTTTTATAGGGGGGATCTTTAGGAAAGTGTGAAAATATTATTTTATTATATAGTGATATTCAGTTTCTAAAGGTCCAAAACTAATTAAAGTTGATGATATGATGAATAATGGTCATTTTAAAATCATCCAATAGGAACTGGATAGGTTTTGGATATTGTTTTAATATTAATAAACTTATGTATTTAAAACATTTTTTAAAGAGGTAAATACAACATCATTGTTGTGTCTAAAATAATTTAATATATTTGATGTCTAAAAACTATAAAAAAAATAACATAATGTAGGATATAGTTTTATCTTTCCAATTAATATTTATAGTTTAAATGATGACTTATATAACCCCATGTAAAAATTGATTTACTAAAAGGCGTTTTCTTATGGCATTTTTGCCTTTACTTTAAGTTAATTAAAATAAAGTGTCATTATCATTCATAAGTAGATCCATGGGGTACCAAAATCGTCCCAATGATTCCCATGGTCGTACATGACTCATCCAAGAAGGTTAATAAAAGTTTAGAGGTATGTGTTTATTATTATAATATTTTTGTAACTTGAATTACCCTATTTATCTTTAACCGATGTAAAGAAAAGTAAAAAAAATACTACTCACCAAAAATTATTTTCATCTTATTGAACCACATTTTACTTACTTATAACAACTATGTATCTCATATTTTTTAAATTCAATTTACAGAAGAGGTAAAATTTCATTTAAATGAAAAAGATGGATTTTAAACTACTACTTAGTGGTTTAATTATCAATCAAAAATTGATGTTTTCCAGAAAAATACCAAAAATTCAGCCTAAGCTATATTTGATATTCCAAATTCAAAAATTATGTATATTTTACCAAATTAAAAACATATAAGTTTGATTAATTAATTTAAAATTAATTCCCATTGTCAAACAAATAGTGTGTTTTTAAGAATCAATAACTATTAAAAGATTGACACATGTTTATATATAATTTTAAAGTGAAATTAATTCTAATGCGAAAAATTGGAATAAAGGGTAAAAATAAAATCTTATTACACTTCAAAACTAATTTAAAATATAATATATCCTTATAAGTAAAATATATTAAAACCCAGTTTTGAATTAAAATACAGTATTTCTCACCATTAATAAAAAATGAATATTATTAGAAAAATACCAAAATTTAATCCCAAGTAAATTTTGATGTCCCAATTATAAAGAAAAGTTGTATTTTGTCAAATTGAATATATAAAAGGATCAAATATTGGGTTTAAAAAGGGTTTTGCATTAAAATGTGGTAAAATTTAATTTTTTGAAAAATACATTTTTTATCTAAATAATTGAATTTGTTCTTATAATATGTCTATTAAACACATAATAAATAATTAAAAATTATATGTAGTATATAAAATTCAAAATCCAGTTAATACTATTCATAACCACTTTTGAACGGCTTGTTTGGTATGTCATTGTGCGCTCGAACTCAGTGTTGTGTGTAGCACAAGCTATTGAATTTACTGAAAATAACTTACTATGAAATCTTGTGGTGTTACGTTATCCCTGCCATAAATAAATTGAATCCTCTCAATTTGGAATTGTTTTTCGAAAATAAAACTTTAAAAATTGAAAAATACCTTTGTGGAAAACCCACATCGGAAATTGGGTTAATAAAATTTAGTCATAATAAGACGGAAAGGGGGATGAAAAGCCACCACCAAATTATGATCTCAATTAGGAGAACATTGGTAGAAATTAGAGACACATAATTGAAAAAAAACATAAATATTTATTGAGAGTGATTGAGATCATCAGTCACAAACAAGTGTAAAAATGAGGGGCTCAAAGCTATAAATCTATGATGATTTAAAATATCATCTATTCAACAAAACATAAATCACTAGGATAACACATTTTTGGTTTTAATATCCCTTCACTAAAGTGGAATAATTAACTTATTCATATAATAAGAAAAAAAAATACTTGACAAGTAGAGTTTCATCCTTCATCAAATTCATACAACAAACTCATTTTTCACTCCAAATGATGAGTATTAAAGATGACTTGGTCACACCTAAAGTGCTAGAATCAACTTATAGAGAATAAAATAATCTAGAATGGATGAAATATATATTTCCCTTTTCTATAGAGATTAACCAAAACCAAAATGGTTAGTAAAAGATCAGATGATCCCAAAAGGATTATACTTTAGAGAAAGAAATACTAATATTAATTTCTAAAATTAAACCAACAATACCCAAAGTTCAATAAATACTATTCAATAAACAATTGTACATATAATCTTTCAATATAATCAAAACTATTATTAAAACCCAAAACTCAGAAAAAATTTCTTACATAGTCTTCGACGTTAAATTGTATCTCCAAATAATATCGACTACTCTTAATGTCGCATACTTAAAATTCATTAACCTAATCACATATTCTCTATGATAGGTTAATCATTTCCATAAATAACCCAAATCGCTATAAATCCACAATAAAAACATAGGATAAAAAACACCATTAATCTTTAAATTAAATCTCATAGTTTTCTATTTTCCTTAGGCTTATAGTATTCCTAATACAGTGAACGTCTTCAAAAATAACATTTAACAATTAATCATCCAATCATTTTCCAATACTAAGTATATCCATTTAATAAGAAATAATATCCCATATCAACTCATTATTGATAAATAAAATCATTTAACTAAAAATAATTAGTTACATTAATAAGGGACTTTATATAATCTTGTGGTTGGTGAAAAATCCCAATCATACTATGGTTGTGGGTTCGATTCTCGTATATTTTTCCGACGTGATGAGTTCTCACACGGTCTACATGTTGTCCTTTTTCGAAAACTGTATAATTTTATAATATTACCAAAAATGAGAAAGATTCCTCAAAGTAACTATAACATAATTTCAACATAAATGTTACCTCATACATTGCATTTTAATCCCAAAGATTAATAACTTGTAATTTCCTCAAACTCAATGATCATATAAAACCAAATGGTTTTTTATTACTATATCCAAAATATATAAGATAATTCATCCTCAAATATCATTTTCGCATTACAAACAATAGGGTTATAAATACAAGAGAAAAGTCTTCCAAATTAATCCCACCAACAACGTGTACTAATACTTTTTAAACATTTTTCCATCCATTTATTTCTACATATGTTCTTCCTTGACTAAGAGGATATACTATTGAATAGTGCATTTACTCGGGTAATGGTCAGGTCCGCTACATTTACAGCAAATGACTGTAAATGGATTCTTGGGACCATTTTTATTTTCTTCCATGGTACTCTTATTTTTTCCTCAGCAATTCTTTACTTTATGTCCTTCTTTCCCACACATAAAGTATTTCATTGTTCCATTAAGACAAATTCATAGGTGTCTCCATTCACATTTCATCTATGATGGAAAATGAGCTTTCTTTTATCCATAGTCTACACTAATGGAGCTCTTATCATTCACCACATTTCTCTTGTTTGTTGAGTCCGTGATTTGGTTAATATATTTTCTGTTTATCATAGTTTTGGAAAACAGATTCTATGTTAACACGATAACTTTTACGCTTATCAACATTCCATTTCGTTGCTCATTTCAACCACTTTTCCCACCTTGTAAATTATCTTCAATGTTACTATGACTTCCTTGGAATCCAGTCATTGACTTACACAAGAAAGCATAGGGTGAGTTATAAAATCATTTATACAATATCATAACACTATATTATTAATAGAAATAACCTTATAATTATCCAAGGATATTTATTATCATCTTTTATTAAAATCCTTCAAATCAGTTTGTAAAGAAAATATGAATTATCCTAATCATATCCCCTGAGAGTGTTGTAACCAAGAGTGCAGCAAGGCCCATTGTTGTGTAATAGGATATCCCAGGTCAAGCCCAAAACTCATTGTCAGAGTTTCCAATCCTAGGTACATCTATGCCAGATCCGCCTCTACCTGATCGTATTTAGTTAGGGATGTATTTCATAGAAAATACACTAAATTTCTACATTACCAATGTTCTAGGGACTTCTTCTATACTAATCCTAAAATCCTATCTTAGGGTAATGTGCTCTGATTAGAGTTTATCTAAATTTAGTTTCCATGGTTTTTACCAAACTTTATCTGATACCAACAGTAATGCCCCGACCCCATAATCCAAGAGCCAGTGCATTATTTTAATACATTGGAATGATTACAAGGAATCAAGTCCTAATGGACCGATTAGTTTAGTAGTCTTGGAAACAATATACATACTTAAGTTCAAAATTACAACTTTAAAAGAAAAACAAAACTAATTTATTCTATTTGAAACATCCAATCTTCCAAGATTATTTTGGCAAGTCACTCATAACTAACTTCTTCATACCCTGGGAAAATGATACATGAGAAATGGGTGAGATCAGATGCTCAGTAAGATTAAGAAATATAGAATAAGATAACATTAAAATTAGGCATGGTAAATAATTAAAAACGCATTCCTTAACGAATAATAAACATGAGAACTCTATGGCTAGAATATGAGCTGAGTAAATAATTCCATAATAAAACATAGTCATGGGTGTTATACTAGTCGAATAACCACATGTAATATCAACAGCTAAACTCATAATAATGGAATACATATTTCCAAAAATTCTGAAACATTTATTCAAGGCCCCAGCCAAGATATATAAAAATGATTAAGGCCTCATCCAAAACCATATATCAAAAAAATGGGAAAGGCCTCAACAAATTCATTATCTAATTGTCTCATAAGACCATCTTATGAATCTATGAGCTATAGAGCGGTCCACCTATCACTTACAAAGTCTAATTCACTCCTCATATGAAAAGGTTGAAACATAATCTAAACATTCATATTAAAACTAGCATATGAAATGTCAATAAATTACCACAAACTATGAATGGAATAAAAATTTCACATCCACAGTCAAACATAAATCATTCAATACAATATGGAAGATCTTATAAATAACCCTCAATTGAGAATAATGTAAAATATTGACATAGATGAAAATAATCATCAAAACTATAAGAGAGAAAAATATCCCATTTTCTAGAAAACATATAAAATTCACACTATTTATCAAGAAGAAACTTAAGATAGATTTTTGAATCAAAGTGTCCCATACCAATTAGAAACTTGTAAAAGGAATTTTAATTTTAAACCATTAATTTCCATATAAATAAATCCTTAAAACCATCTTTAAAAATAATGACATTAATGAGAAATATTTAGAAGAATAAATCATTAAAAAATTTAAAATGATATTTTAGTTACAGTTCCAAACCAAATGATAGATGATTGAATATAAATAATTGAGATAATAAAAACATTATAATATCATGATAATAAATGTATTCATGATATAATATTTTAAATTACAGTATATACACCATATATAAGTTAATTGGTGCATAACAATGAACAAGTCTCAATGGAATGTAAATTGAGATAAAGTCCCTTATAAAGACTGCATATATAGGTTAAGGATAAATCAATGACATAATTATGTGTGAAAAATATAAATACACTCAATATGATTATATACTCAGTGTAAATAAATCAGAATACATTCACACATATTCTTAAAAAAAACAACAACAATGACTTTGATGTTTAACTCAATGAATGGAAATTGAGTTAAGATTACTCTTATCAAGTTCATATCATTTACATAAGAACTTATTAATGGAGTTATTATGTGTATAAAAATTTTATCCAAAAAAAGGGGAGTGGAAATTATTACATAAGTAAATGAATAGTGATTCCACACATAATCTGCGACTAAAATAATCAATGAAGTATGCATAAAGCCGAATGAGTGGAAATTGAAATTTGAAATTCCCTTACCGATTGGGTAACTTAGGATACATACATCCAATAAAATAAAGATCATACAATGAAGAAGTAAATAACCATAAATTAAACTATATTACACCAATAATACAATCATGGTAAGTAAAAACTCCAAAAAAAGGAAATAGTGGGAAATATTGGATGAATCTCATGGGAATAAAAAGTGAGATGAAAAACCCTTACTTCGTTGTAATCAATCAGGTCATATGAACAAATATTAATAACCACCAAATTATTCATAGAATAAAATTAATATAAAAATAATCATGATAATATATATATAATGGAAGTACACAATACACCACATTTAATAAATAAGTGGCGAATAATGGAAATCTCACAGAATTAAAAGTGAGATAAGAAACCCCTTAACTCAAGTCCGACATCTCTTGTATATTCCTTGTTCTTCATGAATAATAAAAATAAGTTAATTTATTCTTTATTAAGAATATTTTTAAATTTTATTCTTCCTTTTATATCACTTATTACCTTTCTATTAGAATTAGTTAATTATATGAGTTCATATTGGATATTTTATCGATGTTCGGAACATGAGTAAAAAATGAACTTGTTATAATTACAATTTTTCCATGTGGTCAAAAGTCCATTATCTCCAAAATGAAATAAATGATTTATATATCATATATATATATATATATATATTCCGGTAAATATATGTATTTATAATAGTACATAAAATTTGGAGATAAGAAATGAAAATGCACCATTCATGGAGACGGTAAGGCATACGTACGCATGAACACTACTTTCATTTCTATTTTGTATTTTAATGGAATTAAAACATAATTATACATAATTATATTATAAATCCAGTATAATATCATATGTAATATCATTAAACACATACTTTATACATCCCACACAGGTCAATAACGAGTCATATCACATTGAGAGGGTGGTAGTACACACTTCCTCAAATGAAATTATCGCGTTTTACCCATAACAGAAACCATAAAGGTATGATATAAATAGAAAATTCATAAGAAAAAACATAAAATAATCATAATATATATTATATATAAATATAGTTTTATCTGAATGGCCACCATTAGAGGCGGTGGGAGATAATCGAACAATCATCGTTTCGTGAGGCGTTAGTTTACCAACCACAGAAACAACATGTTCTTCACCCATTAGATGGAGGTGTGTGTAATTGCATTTCAAATACACCTTATAACATCATAATAGTATTTTTAGGATATTATTTTTGTTATAAAAAAATGGAATAAAAAGAGTTTATGGGGGTTTAGAAGTAAAATAAAACAAAATAAAACAAAATAATTTAAGAGAAAATATTACGTTTAATTTTGGAAACTTCAGTTTGTTTGAACCAAAAGAACATCATGAAGTGACTTCTGCCTAAGGTAGGTCTTCTAGGTGTACGATAGGGATATTGAGAGATTATTTTGGCTGGGTTTGGACAAGCCAAGGGGCTTCAGAGGTGTGTGTAATGGGTTAGAAGTTGTGTCCTTTTATAAGGGGGAGGAGGGGCTATTTTGGAAAGTGTGAAAACATTATTTTATTATATAGTGATATTCTATTTTTAAAGGTCAAAAACTAATTACAGTTGAATATAAAATGTCTCATGGTCGAAATAAAATCATCTAATAAGAATTGGAAATGTTTTGGTTATTTTTTTAATATTAATAATCTTGTTTATTTAAATCATTTATTAATGAGTAAAATTATACATCATTATTGTGTCATAAATAACTAAATTTATTTCATATATAAAAATTAAAAAACAAATACCATAATATAGGAAATCGTTTTAGCTTTCTAATTCATATTTATAGTCGAAAATATGACCTATATTACCCTATGTAAAAATTAATTTACTAAAAGATATTTGTTGAAGTCATTTTTGCCTTTACTTTATGTTAATTAAGATAAAGTGTCATTATCATTCATAAGTGGCTCCATGGGGTCCCAAAATCGACCCAAGCATTCCCATTGTCGGCCATTACTCAACCAATAAGTTTAGGACAAGTGTTAATGTAACTTTGTATTATTATAATATTCTTTTTACCTTGAATTACAATATTTACCATTAATCACGGTAAATAAATGTCAAAAATTACTATTCACTAAGAATTATTTTCATCTAATTGAACCACATTTTACTTATTAATAAAACCATGTATCTCTAATTTTTGAAATTCAATTCACAAAAGCGGTAAAATTTCATTTAAATGAAAAAGTCGTATTTTTTACTAATACTTAGTGGTTTCACTATTCATCAAAATTATATGTTTTTCAGAAAAATACAAAAAATTCAGCCTAAGCTATATTTTATATTCCTAATTCAAAAATTATGTCTATTTTACCAAATTCAAAACATTGAAGTTGTATTAATTGAATTTAAAATTAATTCTCGTTGTCAAAAAAAATAGTGTGTTTTTAAGAAACAATAACTATCATTAGATTGACACTTGTTTATGTATAATTTCAAAGTGAAATTAATCTCAATGACCAACATTGGATTAATGGTTAAAAATATAATCTAATTAAACTTCAAAACCCATTTGAAATATAATCTATCCTTATAAATAAATTAGATTAATATGAAATTTTGAATTAAAATATAGTATTTTTCACTATACATTAAAAAGTAATATTATTATAAAAATAGAAAAATTTCATCCAAAAAAACTTTTTATGTCCCGATTCTAAATAAGAATTATATATTGTCAAATTAAATATGTAAAAGGGTCAAATATTGGTTTTAAAAGGGGTTCTCCATTAAAATGTGGTAAAATAATTTTTTTTTTAAATGCAATTTTTATCTGAAAAATTGAATTTATTCTTATAATATGTCTATGAAACACATAATACATAAGTTAAAATTATATGTAGTATATAAAATTGAAAATCCAGATAATACTATTTAGATTTTCTTTTAAACAGCTAGTTTGGTAAGTCATGGTGCGCTCGAACTCAGTGTTGTCTATAGCGCAAGCTATTGAATTTAAAGAAAATAACATAATATGAAATTGTGGGGTGTTAAAATATATATATCTACAATTTTATTAACACACCATACCTATCGACTCTTATAGATATTATTAAGAATAAATCAACCCATTTAATCATTTATCACAAACATTTAAAAACTGTAAAATAATATAATTTATTTAAAATACCCACTTTTATTGTGTAAAAATTAATATTATTATTTACAAAATATTTAAAAATACCACATTATTCATTAAAAAAATTGAATATCTAAAAACATATATTCAAATCTAGTGACACTTTAGTTGATCCACATATAATTTTCTTAAAATATTTTCCATCAAATCCATATAAAATTATAATGTCACCAAATCACCATTTAACCAAATAATCAATAAGATTATCAACACGTAATAAAAAATAAAAATAATAAATGTTTATAAAAATATTATTATTGAAAAATAATTATTAAAAATTGTAATGATATTAAAGTACCTATCAACTTCGATAAGGACACAAGTGCATATATCATTATCCCACTACAAATTCTTTAATATTATCATTTTAAAAATGTACATCAAATTCTAATCATTCCTATTTAAATAATAAAACTAGACTTCACTATAAACATTAAACATTCATTTATATAAATATTCCATGAGTAAAATCAATCTTAAAATGGACACGGGAGAGCGAAGAGGGATTAGTGAAAACCCAAGATCTACTGATTTTTTGGCATGTGAGAAGTTTATCCCTATCAATCAAGCAAGAGGCTTATTGCTCTTTGATAATCTTAGACAAAATTAATTATTTCACCTTGCATAAAAGAAATAAACTCAATAATATATTGCCTTAGACATTGTTTCATGTTAGAAGAAGAATTTTGTAGATGTGGTTCACTCTGTGGCTAATCCATCTTCCTCTCACATTGACCACCCTCTCCCGGGGAGTGTAATTTGAAAGGGAAGTATTATTCATGTCTCTACAAATCAAGATGTGGTGGACGAAAAGTTGAAATTATGTTGCTACTCTATCATTACAAGGGTGATATTCCAAAAGGGTTAGAATCCATGGAAATTCAATGATCTAATCAGGATGATAGCTCAAGTTTTTTGAATTTGTGAGTGGATGATTATGACAATGGGACATGGGTACTATGAAATTGTGTTTACCTTTGAGGAGTAAAAATTAGGAACATAAAGTTTTGGCTCAATTCTTCTACAACAAGGATTCATTCGAATTTAGAATTTGGACAGAAACATTGATCCATGAGTAGTTAGTAATACTATTACACAAATATAGATTCTTATTTCAAAACTCAATTTGATATACTGGAACCCACTCATTCTCTTGGATATAACATCTGATCTTTTTACCCCAATGGGTATGGATACATAGAACAATAACCCAACTATGGTAACAATGTGGAGATCGTGGTGGAGGATGATATGTCCTACAATCTTGTTGAGGATGTGGTGATAACCATATGGGATGACCCCATCAGACTATTCATATATTAATAAAAGAAAACCAAATATTACGCAAGATGTATATTATTTGGGAACACGATGGTTGAGTGAAATTGAGATAAGGAACGCTAAATCTACAACATAAACATACGTGTGATTAACCAAAATAGAAGGAGACATGGAATGGAGAAGGGACCTCCCTTGACTCAAACTAGTAAGAGTAAATCTTTCCCTTCCAATAAGGATCTATGGATCATGGAGTGGTGACAAAAAAAATGTATTTACCTTGAGAACCCTCAGATAATCCTACACCATCCCATGTGAATATCAATGTTATACAAGGTTCCCCTCTCACAACTGTTGTTGATCACTCTGGGTCCTTAATGGATTGGCAGAAAGCCAATCCTGTAACACATGTGGCTGTTTTGGAGAACAATTCTAGGATTTTCTCTATTTTCCCTAGTCCTCATATAAGTTGGGATCCTAATGATGGTATAATTATAGAGTCAATCATGGGAGAAATAGTAATAGATGTATCTCATGGAGGCTCTAATATAAATGTGAAACAAGAAGTTATGTTGAAGGATATTGCAGAACATGACTTACATGGATAGAGGTTAACCTTAGACATTCTCCATGAATGAATGATACCTCACAGGATGTATTATCCATTACCAAGAATGTGATATTTGGTGAAGACATATGCCCATATGATATCTCATTGAGGTCTCCAGAGGTTTGTGTTAGAAATATAAAATTGATAAGTAGCTATTTCCAACAAAAATGTTACTTCATTGGGGAAATAACTCTTTCTGAGTGGTTTCCAAATGGTTTGTTCATGGAACCTAATAAATCTAGTTCATCAATATACTAGAGGACCTAATTTCCAAAGGCATTAACTCATTATGGATTTTTAACCACAATGCTTAAGAACTCACATTAGTCAAGAGGATGGGAGGTCTGTATCATCTCACCCTTTTGGTGGGGATTATTACCCACACTTGGAATCACTTATAGATTTATGAAATGTTCATGAATCCTTCATTTATTCCCATGTATGATGTGGGTTACCGCATTATTAGCAATCATGTATTATCATGTAAAGAAGTTAGAATAACCCATATGTAATCTAGGTTCTCCATCTATTGAGATACTTATATGAATTTGAGGTTCTCCATTAATGGTGTCCTCTTATATTATACTTTGAGATTATTTTGTCATTATTATGAAGATGTTGGTTTTATAGCCACACAGTGGTGCACTCTTGAGTTTATGGTCATCCAGTTAGATGAATATTGCTATGGAGTTTATCATAATCCAGTGAGACAAACGTTTTAATAATGTTGGGATAGAACTTATAGGTTGTCTTCCTATGTACCATTGTGAAAGGAATTCGAACCGTCGTAGATTGGTGTCCTTTAATATGAACCATCATACCTTTTAAGGTCATGTGAAAATCTCCCAATCATATAGTATAATTTCATGTATTAAGTAAATATAGGCATAAGTTTCCCAATCAACATTTGATGTGAGACTTATACCTAAGCATTCCAAGGAACTTTTAAGGGATATGAATTTCTATGTTGAATTAGATCATGCTAAGGATATAGCCCAAATGAACAGGGTTAGCTTTGGATTTTTTTTAACCTCGATAAGGTTTCTTAGGTGTCCTATTTATATGGGAATCAAAGACCACAACATTCAGAAATGAGGACCCAGACCTATGGAGGCCCTCATGGGTATGCCTCATAAGGGATTAAGACCCTTTGAAAGGGTCGGTTGTGGATTAATCTTAAAAAGTATATCACTTGTGAGGGGAACACAAGGGATATTTTAACTCAAGGATGTTTGGGAGATTCAGTTGGGGTTTACTCTTGGGAGAATACATGGACTAATGGAATTATGATTTGGGATTATTCTTAAGGAGGATTCCCATTGATGGCAGACCCTAAGTGGATTCCAAAAAATACTAGTTAACATGAATTAGAGTTATCATAGTTCAATTAGATTTGGGTATTACACCTAGGAGGATAATAATAGAGGTGGGAATGATTTCTTATATCATGGATGAGATGATATGGAGCTTAAGACTTCATAATGTTTCCTATGTATCCCAGTTATGGTGCGAATCCGAGTTATTATAGTTTATTATTTCTTGTGGATTGTGTGTATGTTGTGATAATCACAACCCTCGAAGCCCATTCCATTTATGCTCAATGTGAGAAACAAGAGGATGTAAAATATTCAATAAACAACACAATTTAATTCCTTCGGTGATGAAGGAGGTCAAGGCTATGGCAGATGCAGCAGGGGCTACGGTAGAAGAGTTTGGGGTTACTGCACTTCCTTCTCATCAGTTTACATTGGATGAGGCTCTATGGTAAGGTAGGAATAAAGGAGAAGAATTGAGAGAATTGAAATACTACCACTTTTTACATGAAAGGATAGGGGATTACACTGGGATGTTTTCCCATTTATTGTTCATGCGAGAGGATGGATATGTTTCCTTTATCAAAGAAATAAGTAAGTGTGATATTTATCATCCCGACCAGGAACTAGGGGCTTTGGGTCATAGAGATAATAATGGAATGAATGATTCCTATACATGAAATTAAATACTGATAAATATTCAACAATATCCCCCGGGAAAGATTCCCCATTCCCATAGATATCAAAATCTGAAGATTCTGTAAGAATCTTTACCCGTCTGGCCAGAAAGTTGTGGGAAACCTCTACCCCTAGAAATCCAAATCCAAATTGGAGACATTCTGATGTACATGTCCATATGTTTTTGTTAATAATGATGTCTTGGTGGATGATGCAACATGTTCCATTTCAGTTAAGGGATCCAGTGGAGGCGATGTCATTCCATGAGTGGCTTTGAAAGAGGATTCATGAATTTCTCACCCAAGATGAAGCGGGGAGGTGAATCATGGAGGACTACACAAGGGGTGCATCGTGCAAGGGGTCTCTGCACAAGTTTTTTGTGGAGAATTAATTAGAACTTAGGTGTCAAAAAACATTTATGACTAGACTTGGGAGAAACTTTGATAAAGTTTTTAAGGGTACTTATAGTGATTTCTAGAAGTACTTTCTGCATGTTCCTATTCATGGAAGGTAGGGTCACACAAATCTTCTTATGTCAAGAGGATGGGTGAATGACTTGTGAAAGTGTTATTAATTTTTAAAATTTAATGGACTAAAGTATCACTATCCCACTATAATTCAATCCATTTAGGTGAAAGGAAACTTCATTGGAGGTTTTGAGGGACTTGGGAAAAGTAGTAGGGAGATCAGAGTAGCAATCATAAATTGGGGATATTTTTCCATACAAATTAAGATCCCAATGGTCTATTTATATGAAAATATGATACCCTAGGAAAACTTTATTGGACACACAAGTGTGGAGGAATAAAATTATTTTCCCACATATGGTGATTTGTGATACCTTGTGTGAATTAATTTCTAATGAATTGAATTTTTTTGCATTCTTTATGTATTTTCTCTATGTATTTCTAAGGAATTTCCCTTTTTCACTTTTCAACCATGTAAATGAAACAGAGTTTCAAAAACATCCACCCTCATGATTGGATCCCAATGAAAAATAGGTTCTAATACTAAGGTAATGGATGAAAAGTTTAGATGGATTCCAAAATCATTCGTGTATGGTTGATCGTGCAGGTCTTCCGTGTTAGCTGGTCACACAGGTAAAATTTTGCATCAGTATATAGGGCCATTACATTAGAAAAAACACAAAAGATTCGTATTTTATATCTCTTTTCACGAAATACTTTTCCATGAAGATACTTTTTTTGTTCATGTAGATACAATAAATATTTATATTCTACATCGCATGTTGAGTGACACACTTGTGTGTAGAACATTCACTTGAACACCAAAATTCCTTTTCCTAATTTTATTTATTTTAAATTTTTCTTCAATATTTTTCAGAATAAATCTACTCTGAAGTGGATTATATATTTTTTTTAAGGTTTAATGGCTCCAAATAAGATCACTACAACTGATGAACATTCTAGAATGTAAAATAATGAGATGATTAAAATCATAGGGAATGATTACAACAATATATGTGATACCACACTTCATGATCCATCGGGGTATCTGAAGAAGTATCACAATGAGTTTCCAAAGAGTAATTAATTACCACTTTATGGATACATTCATCTGTGGGAATTTAATATACCACATCTAAAGAATTGTCTCCTAGTCTCTTGGTTTCTTGACCATAAGAACTTCTAATCTGCCAATATTTTTAGTGTGGGTCATATATTAATGTTGGGATATCTTGCAAGGTTTATTTTATGTATCACAGCCCACGTGCTCTAGATTTGAAACCATATATTGTTGAACTAAATATTCAATTTTATTCTTCCATTTTACAAGATTCACAAATGGATCAATCGAAAGGTTGCAATAAAGTTTTGTAATTTCACCTAGGAGGGGTTGTCAATCTAACATGGATGTGGGCATTCTGGGTGTGCCAAATATGGGAAGAGTTCAAAAGAGATCTAATAAATTCTGAAATTTATGAGACCGCATGGGTATGGAAAACCTATGTATACAGGAAAGATTATTTTTTCCATATTTTCTAGGAAGATGGATTCCACAAACTAATTATTTCCATTTGACCCATGGATAAGTGGGTATCAGCTTGTTAGACATTCAACAGATCTTTGGGGTTCCGATCCATAGAGATATTTATGATTAATTCATCCTCATGATATTAACATGGAATGATGCTAACATGATTCCAAGATTGGAATTTGAGCTGTTGAAGACAGCTCACATAATCAATATGTAAAATTCTCTTACAAATATTCATTAAAGGGAGTGGATGAAAATATTCTTGATGTAGATAATATGATAAAGTTCCCACTTATAAGATTTCAACAAGCTATACCAAGGCATCCAAGAGAGGCATTCCTAGAACATTCTGGCTGATGCTAGAGAAATGAGAGTTTTACATGTGGGGATATTAAGTTAACCCCAAAATTCTTTCCAAGACACATCATGTTGATTTTCTATCCATGTGGATCATTATTTATCTATTGCCAGTCTGCGAGTCCAATAGAGGTAAAAGGCTAGAAATTTTTTTTAGTGGCCAACCCAGAAGAGAAGAAGATGGTGGGGATGGCCATACTGATTCTAAAAATGACTCATCAGATCATGTTGCAAATACATGGAGGGAAGGCTATTTTCTAAATCGCAGTTCCATTTCAGGTATTTTGGGGATGGATCGTGACTCAATTTAGAACCTATGTTTTGTAGAGTGGTATCCAGGTCCTTGGTAGCTCGTTCTGGCAATATATAAAATATTTATTAAGTATTTTTTCCTTATCCTTGACACCACATGAAATTCATATGTGGTTGATCTTATTAAAGGAGCTCGATTTATTTTCATAGGGGAATCTTCCTACGAGAATGTTTTTTTATGATGGGACGGCCAACATAGAGTTGTGATCATATATTCTAGCTTGTAGAGATGTCTTATTGGAAACTAGGATTGATGGACCAATCATATGCCTAGCCTATGATCCTTATCAATTTTCATTCCAATTCATGTTCTTGAAACAAAGGACTATATCTCTTCTAGTACATGTCTGATTAGAATGGAATCTAATAGTGGCATGACAACTATTGTAACTTATAGCCGTGGAACTAACATGGGATGTGTTTAATCTTCCTATCGATGATATAGAAAGAAGGTTGATAAACTAGTATGTTGAAGGTTTTATTGGATAATTCCATAAAGTGGTGTTGGATCGGGTTTGGGTAAAGAGTCAGAGTAGGAATGAACCTTAACTTTTAGAAGGTGCTTATTCTAATTCATATGTTGTGTTTTTAGATTTGGATGGTGAGGATGAAGAATCTCCCAGATCATTGAAGCCACCTCATGAAACATATCATCCACCTGCTAAAATTAAGAGAGATACACCATCATCACCAGTTGAAGATGCACCAATTCAATCTAGTATGCACTACCAAGAAAAGGATTTAGTTCCATTTTCCCATTCACCGCTTGTGATAGTAAAAAATAGGAAGCCCATTAGATATATTACTATATTATCATATTCAACGTTGGTTGTAATTATTTCAATCTACATTCAATAAGATAATGATCAAATGTTTCTGAACTTGTTTTTTTATGCTGATGCATTATGGGAGATTCTACGTGAGGGATTTCATTTTATAAAGATAAGAGAACTCTAATCCTCATCTAATATTTTCTTTTAGGATCATTCTATTCAAGAAAGAATCTATATTCAGGATCTATATATTCTCATATATGAACATACTAATTCAATCCACACAATAAATCAAGTGAAAGAAATGATATATAATGGTGTCTATGAATTGATTTATCACTCATATTTTGATGAATTCCATGTTTCTGTGGATACTAAAGATTTAAATTTTATTATTCTTAAACTCCATTATTATTTTCCTTTAAATGTAGTTAAATAATTATAAATCTGGGGAAATAAAATTTTAATCTAGAGCTAAGTAAAGGAAAATAATCTTAGGTTCTGTCACAATGGTATAGTCGTGGTGGTACTCTTATCTAGGATTTTTAATCACCACCCGAATCAAGATAATTATATCTAGGATGACATGTTATAGAGGATGATATGGTGGAATATTTTCCAACTATAATATTTATTTTTATGAATGATGATACTGGTCCTACTTTAAAAAAATCAATGTATAGACGTTAAAGAATAAAATATGTAGCTAAACACTTTTCTAGCAGTGTTAAGTCTTCTTGGTAACATTAATTTTGTCCTTCGCTAGGGTATTTTTTTAAACATATTGGAATTTTAGGAACGTCATCTATTTCGTCCCTCATGGAAGTTACTAATGAGCCTCTGAGAAATAAGGAGGGAACTTTTGACCAACTGAAAATTATGATAAATGAATTATAATATTTAACGGAATAGGTGTCTGGGCGAGAGAAAACATCATCTTCTCTTGGAACTTCTATTATCATTACTGCTTGGAGAGAGGAGGAATCTGGAATGTCGGAAGTGCATCATAAGATGCTATATATCAAAAACTAACATCCATTTTTATGATATATCAAGCCTGTTTCATTCACAGTAAAAATCTACAATGACTGATGATGGTCGTATGGATATCACTAAAGAGGTTGTTCGACATCTTAAGTAATCATATGAGCATCACGAACCAACCAATAAATGTTCTCCCATGTGTGGAATTTACATGGGTCTTGGGATATCAATAGATCCCATGATGAATCTTGGAATTTCATCGGATGAAATACTGGAACATACTAATATTCATACATAGTTATATAAATTTGGGACATTGTATATTGAAAAAAATGGATGTGGGTATTCATTTTCTATCCAATTAATATTCACATTCATGATTATATAATATTTATTGGTTGAAATGTGAACCTCCATCCACAAAAAATGATATAGTTATGGTGTGAGGAGGAGATGTCGAAATCACTCCCAATCCCACTATTGAGGATGAGATGGCTTAGGTGAACCTTTCAATTTGGAGTTTTCCTAATGTACAACTGGAAGGTATTGAGTAGACCTAGGGAATTATCCCTCACCCAGAGGTTCCTACCATAATTTTTTATGTTGGTAATTTTGGGGATGAGTCTTACCTGGCTACTGATCAGGTTTTCAATCTTTTGTTGGGTAAGGGTTGCAAACTATTGTAATGGTTTACCACTCTAGAATTTTATTCGATGCTACTAATGATTTCAATTCACCATTTAGGATTATAAGAATCTATGGATAGGTTTGTCAGTGAATCTTATTCATCATCTCAACTAGCATCAGGATGAATGGAAACCACTATTGGAGTGTGAGTAGAACAAGGAACTTCTTTAAGTGTAATAAACCCATAGTACATTCCACCGTATGAAAGAGATTCTGAGTCAGATCGAGAGTTGTATAACTCTATCCTAATAAAATTCCTTAGTGAGATATATGGAAAATAATCTCTTAGATCCCCTCATAGTCTTTCCTTCATGAATTCCATGACTTTTTACACTTTTCAACATGTTGGTATTCAATGGTTTTGATTACCATATAATCTATACTGTGGTGAAGGAGACCATTCTTAGGTGATAACAATTTCATAAGAATTATAAAGATCTCCTAAAAACCAAATTTCTCACCAACATTGATTTCTTTCAAGATACATTTTCTCATTATGTGAACAATCATAGTGCAAATCTGGTAGAGTTCATATAGAAAATTGAGGTGAAATCATTTGAAGTGATGTGTCTTCAGAAAACGTTTGGTGATGTATAGGGGAAACATGAACTACCATAATTCTACTTAGGAGAATCTTCAAAATAATGGTAAAATACAGTTAAGGCTTCCATGTAAGCACTATTTTAGTCTAAGGAGGCTAATGTTGGTCGAATTACTGAACATCAATATGTAGGTTGTGGGGCCCATGAGGCTGTTTAACAAATGAAAGGTTATGTCGAAGAACTCTAGTGTTTTTTAACAAAGAGTCTCCATATTGTAAATGTTTTAATGGGGGATTAATTGATTATAATTGAAAATAATTTTGTTTCTTAATCATCTATGTATCCATCCTCACATATTTCATGTAACCATAAATTTGAAGCCGATTTTCATGGCATGAAATCTTCATACCCGCTAATCGTAATTATTGTGGTAGGGATGGGGGATTCTCTTTTTTTACCTAAGACAACGGGCCTAGTGAGCGTAGTTTTACTAATTATAGGGTCATATGGAAAACCCATAAAACTTTGTTTCTATTGTGTCATCACCCAAATGTTTTCGTAATATTTATATGAATGAGGCTTAGTGTGTGAGACATGAATTTTCCATAGTCCTTTTTTAGGTTTTCATCCTACCATGTTTTGTCCCTTTTTCTTTTCATTGAATTATTTATAAGATATCGTACAGAGTGTGGCTCTAGTGAGATGAGACTCAATAGTTTTCCAAAGTTCCCATTGAGGGTTCTCAGTCTGGTGAGTACTATGTCCCTTTTTGTGGTTAGATTAAAGTCATGCATATAGACTAATGAAGAAAATATATTAATTCCAACAACAGTGACCATTGTTTTTGAATTCATAGCCTAAACATGGAATTATATCAAATAGTATTTAAATACTATTCAAACATAACCAAGGGTATTATTGAGTCCTTCTTTTATGGATCCAAAATATAAAAATTATTGTTCAAGAATAGATCACATATTTTCTAAGACTGATGTGCATTATGAGGGTTTTTTATATAATCCCAACTAGGGAATGTACTCCACAGTTAGGTAATTGTGTCCATAGGTTGATAGGCCCATTATGTGGGTGACTAATGGAAGTCCAACTAGGGGCACATATTTCATAGTCAGGTAATGGAATTTTCACAAATTGTGACATTGCATTATTGATAAAAAAAATAAACTCAATATTTTCTTGCATTAAAACAATTGTGAGTGGATTTTTCAAAGAAGGATATTTGAGAATAAAAGTACCATCTTTTCCGACACAGTCCTATAATGGGAAATCACTCCTATAAGAATTTGGTGTGAAAATTTGTTAAATTTTTTTAGAAAGTATATTTTTTCTATTGTTTCATGCAGCTTAAACTCATGAAACAAGGTCATTAGGCCAAAAAATTTATTACTGTGCAACATGGACATTGGGGTTTGTATACTTTAAATTCAAGCAGTAAAGACATTAGGGGTTGTGTAGATTCAAGTCATGAAACAATGACATTAGGGGGATGTTCATTTTGAAGTCATGAAACATTTACATTAGGGGCCCTGCTGTTTGAAGTCATGAATGAAGGTCATTAGTTGGTTGTCCAGTTTCATGTCATACAACATGGAAATTAGGGGGATGTACTGTTTCAATTTTTTCAACAAGTACATTATGGGTTTGTAATTAAAGGTCTTTATCTTTGAATAATGGATTGATGATTATCTGATCATTAGTAATCTGTCTAGAAATGTAGAACTATATTCAAGTATGGATGGAGAAATTTGAAAGCTGGGATTTGGATATTTCCATATTTGAAGGTTAATATGGAAAAAAGGGCTTACGACATTTGGGTAAGTCATACAGGAGAATGAATTCACCACTAGTTGAAAACCAATTATGATGGTTTCTTTATGAAAGTCCAACATGGAAATGTACTTCATAGCAAAATAGTCTCATCCTTTATCCAAAAAACTAGTTATGGGGGTGAATTATTAATTGGAAACTGGTACACATACTTTATGGTTATAAAAAAGAGCTCTAACGAATTAGGAAATTAATTCACTAAAATCTTATGAATGTTTATGGAGATTCAACATTTACCAATAACAATGATAGATTTATGGAGAAAGAACCCAAATATAGAAGCGTTATTTCATGTCATAATATCCAAAGATACAGGGAAATGGATGCTATTCACAATTTTGATGAAAATTTAGGAAGTGTGGTGCTTGTTTTTTTGATCATACAACTAGAACCACATATTACAAAAATGATAGATAGTATGTGGTAAAATAGACCAAGATAGATTCATTATATTTTTGAGAATATCATGGGGGGATTTAAACCACGGAATTAGAGTCTTTTAGGTTAGGAGAAGTGATATGAATCAATTTTGCAATGGTTGATTGCTTTTAAATTGTGGGTTCCATTATACTATCATTAAATCTAAAAGAGAAAAAAGAGGCTTCTGTAAATAACAAAGCTACCACTTATTGAAAAAATAGTTATGTGTTATATTTTATGCATGATCAACTGGGTCACATAATACATTTCCAAAAAATAGAATCATTTGGATGATAACCCAATTATGGGAGCAATATATATAAGTCCAACTTGGGGTTTCTACTACATGGTTACGAAGAAGAGCTCTCAAGTATAAGACATTCTGCAATCAAAATTTGAAGAAAGGATATGAAGATCTAAAAGTATTCATGAGTAGGCATTTGACATGTGAGAAATGGAATTTAACAATGCATAAAAGAATAATTTTACTGATATTGTCCACGATTTAGTAGTCCCTTACATCGATCAAACTCATATGTGTAAAAAGGGAATATAATTTTCATTGGTGGGTTTCTCTATAGAGAGGCCCAAAAATAAAAATCTCCAAAATAAATTTTTTATTTTATGAAAGATCAGGGATATTTATCTTTTATCATAAGGCTAAGTCTAGTGATTAAGGCCTAGAATTTAATATGTATATCAATGGGATGAGAATAAAGCCACACATTTTTCTAGATATACCATGCAGTTTGAAGACATACAATTATTATATTGGCCTTTCAGTTTAATGTGTTATAGAACAGAAGTGGGTGATTCCTTCATGAAAAGGAATATTGTGTATTGAACAAGGGGGAAGATCAAGGTATCACTATAAATATCAATTGTATTGTAATCAATCCACATACAATTCTAGTAGATACGAGTTCATTTGTAAAGTATGAACTCTTATTGGAACTCCCCATTCAGATCTGACCCATACAGGGGAGAGTATGGGTCTTTCCATGTCGTGATGTGGATGGGCTTGGGCTTTAAGTTTTTTCCATCACTATGTAACATAATGGTTGGAGAATCAAGCCAAATTTATTTCGTAATTAATGTTATTCTTCTCTGATTGAATTCATTCGTAGAGGATAACAGAGGTCTCACTGAATACAGGTTCATACATAAGATAAGAACTCTTATTGAATATCCTCACATATATTTGGATCATACATGGGAGTGGAGTGTAACACCCTGAGATTTTATGAAAAATATTCTTTTTAATTTCATTAATGTCTTGTGTTATACGCTACACCAAAAGGAGCTTTCACAACACACATCTCTAACCTGGCTTGAATTAGACGCAATCGCGACCTTCCACGATAGCGTGTGTTGTACGCAACACAAAGTTTCGCTAAACAACGATATGCTATTAAGATATTATTAAAACTAGCCGTAATGAATAGTAATAACCACTTTTTGAAATTTTGTAAATTTTATTTTTCAAAATGGACTTCATTTATGGATTCGTAGTATCGAATTTAGCCTAAGGTGAAATTCTGGTACTTTTCGGATAACTTTCATATTCTGATGAATAGTGAAAATTACTAAATTTTAATTAAAAACAACTTTTTTAATAGAAATAATTAATAGTGATAAATTATTAATTTGAGTGGTTTTAAAGTATATTTAGAATATATTTTTACAATTTAATACAATGTTTGTCATTGGATGTAATTTCACATTTAAACCAGTTATAAACAAGTGTCAACCTTTTGATAGTTATTATCTCTTAAAAACACGCTATTTGTTGTGACAGCGGAAATTAATTATAAAATTAATTAATGAAACTTATATGTTGGGAATTTTGTAAAATAGAAATAATTTTTTAATTCAGAATATCAATTATAGCTTAGGGTGAAATTTTGGCATTTTTCTGAAAAACTTCAATTTTTGATGAATAGTGAAACCACTAAGTGGTAGGTTAAAAACTGAATTTTGCATAAAACATAATTTTACCGCTTCTGTGAATGGAATTTCGAAAATCTGATAGACACGGTTGATATCAGTAAATAAAATGTGGTTCAATGAGATAAAAATACTTTTTTGGTGAATAGTAACTTTTTACTTTTTTTACCGCGGTTAATAGAAAATAGGGTAACTAAGGGTAAATATGATATTACTATTACCCTAACACATGTCCTAATTCTATTGGATAAGTGTAATTCGACCAAAAACAACCTTATGAATATAATATGACCATTTAGGTCCACTTGGATTAGATTATGACATTTAATATTATTTTATTTAATGAATACTTAAAATAGTTAAAATCAACATTTAATAAGTAAATCATTTTTAATATGAAGTTATACATAAGATAAATTCAACTATAAATATTCATTAGAAAGCTAAAAAGATTTTCTATATAATGGTATTTTATTTGTAATTTTTAGACATTAAATAATATAATTTATTTATGACACAATGATGATGCAGTTATTATCTTATTAATGAAATATTGACATAATTGATGTTATAAACACCAAAATAAATGGAATTTGAGACTTTTTATGAATTACACTAATTTTATAGGTTACTATGATATATCAGTGTTGATTTAATAAACTTGGTTCGAACATATAATTCGGGTATGGCTTTCAAAAAAATCATATATCAAATAGTGTCAAAATTGACACAAAATAGTTTTTAAATCAAATATTATATTATTAATTGTTATTTTATTCCTAAAAATCTAAGGTTCGGCCAAATGACTTAGATAAGGATATATATATTAATAATAAACAATTTGGGGTTCTTTTGGCATGTTATAGTAAGTGTATTAACCATATAGTGTAAGAAAACAAAAAGACACGGTAAAAGTTAAATTATTTAACTTAGAGTTAAATCTAATTGATAAGGTTAACATAATAACCTAAACTTGTCTAAATCCTATTGGTTGATAGTATTTCGACCCATCCCCACTTTAGCTTCGAAATAAGACCCTTTTGAACCATTATAAACCGATTTTGACTTTAATATAAAATAATATTTTGAGATATTCCTAAGGTGCCCCTCTCCTCCCTTATAAAAGGACACCTCCTCCCCCTCCTCCTCACACCAATTTGAGCACTCAAGCTCGGCCAAACCCTGCCAAAATCCCTTCTCCACTTCCCTAGAATAATCCTAGAGGTCCTGGTCTTCTTCAAAGACCAATCTTAGTTCCCTAAGTGGAGGATTCAAAGAGGCGTTTCAAAGAAGAGGTAATATCCATTACCGATCTTTTCAATCTCTTTCTTCTTCAACTTCTTCTTCTTTAGTTGTTTCATGAAAAAGTAATAACATAAGTATTACTTACATACTGATATGTTATTATAAATATGAAACAACCCTAATTCACCTTCTATCCATCCTACGGAAAAATGAAATCACCGCGCGTGCGTACGTACGGAATACCGTCTCCACGCCGTGGTGTAATCTATTTTCCACCATCACCTTAATAGGATGGGTATAATGGTGTAATGAGTAACTATATATGATTATTATAAAGTGATATTGATACTAAAATATTCTACTTACACTTAAACACAATTCCATGACCATGGGAATGATATCATCGCTCGTGCGTACGTACGGACTACCGTCTCCACGACGCGATGAGATTCATTCTCAATGATTAACCATTCATGAATGATTATAAAGTATATATAATAAGTACTAATGAAATATATGACATAATAATGATACTTGATTTATGTAAATTTATATGTATGTCATCTACTTAATTCCATTCACTTCAATAAGGAAATGAAAACAGCGTTCATGCGTACGTACGGACTACCGTCTCCATGAACGGTGTATTGCATTCCATTTATCGATATTATATATATATATATATATATATATATATTCTGAATATATATTATATATAAATCATGTTTTACATTCTGGATATAAGTAATCATGATCCAAGTAATCATATTAATAATTACAAGTTAAAAACAAGAACGACAAATGAGACGATTTTACCCAAAACGCTACTTTAACATGAATTTACAAAAGAACGGGTAATATATAGTCATAAGTGGACATTATATGATATAATAACAATGAATATGATTCTGGAATAAGTCAATAACATTATTTAAATCATTATACAGGAGGTTCGGACACTTACAAAGCAAGTCGGACCTAAGGTAAGGGAAAACATCACAATCTCATTTTTATCCGAGATTGTTTTTACTTTGGAATTTACTGGGGTGTATTTTATCATCAACATCCATGTTCCCTCAATATGTAATATTATTTCCATCCACCTACAATTTTTTAAATCCAATTTTACCCTTCGGTGAGTTTTTAGTAAAAGATATGAAAGGAATCTTTTGTCGTTTTTCGTACGAGGTACTTTTTGACTTTTCCGACAAAAGTATGAAAAATGTTTTTTTTACTTATACGGAATGAATGGATTTTTAAAACATTATTTCCAAGAAGATTCCTTTACAAGTTTTCAAGTTTATTTTTAATCAAATTCTTTTAGTTGTAATTTTATGACATGTTATGAAATGAAAAGTTTTTTTTTGGAAGTAGAAAGGATATTTTCCTCAAGAATGGAGTTCAAGTGTTTTATCAAAATTATTTTCCATCTAAGATAATAAAGGGTTATGTTTCTATCCCTATTATTACATGGATTTGAATATGTTGTGATGTAAATATTTTTTATGAATTCCTTTATCTTATATGAATTGTTTTATGATGTCACGATGTTTAAGATTCCCATTTTTATTACATGGGTTATGCAATGATGTATGTTTTAAGATTTTGTGGCACACATAAGAATGGTATCATTATGAGATGGGTGGGACCTATATCTCCCTCCAATGCATTGGGTAAAGATTTTATATCTCATGAGGTAGAAATGGCTGGAACGGTAGGTTATACCGGTTCAGTGAAACAGGACTGAAACGAGGGTGACTCGGTTCAGAAAGGGACTTTGTCCACTAAGATAGTCTTGGAAATGAGTCTTGACTAACAAGAAATGATTCTCTATGATTATGTGTGAATTCCACAAAGTTTCATGTTTTATGTTATGATTATTCTGATTACATTTCACTGCCATGATTTATCCCATGTTATGAAATTATGCTCTCTTTTTCAGGTTAAGATTTTCAAAATGTTATGTTCTTATGATGTGATTGATATTTCTTTTGTTTACCCTTACTAAGAATTTGACCTCACCCTTTTATTTTTTCATTTCCCCAGGATATAAAGAAAGGTTTTAGGTATAAAAAAAGGATGATCTTTATGGGAGATTTTTAAGATCTTTCACCAGGATTAGAAGATTATATTCCGAGTTTCCAAAGACACAAAACTATTACGATCCTTGTGTGTGTGTTTTTGTTATGTACTAAGTATTCCGCAAATGTAATGTAATGTCAATGTACGTCAAGATTCGGGTCACTACAGTTGGTATCAGAGGAAAGGTTTAGTCAACCTTTGGAAACTAGGATGCGAAAACGTTAGTGAGATCTCTAGAGATTTTTCTAAGGTATGTCAAGGGATGTCCCTAAGGTTAAGTATACGTATAGGTTATAGTACTAGAATTACGCTAATGATCATAGAATTAAACCTAAGATGTTAAATATTGAAGGTAATCCCCCTTTATTATGTTGTTTTCCCCTAGCATGGTTTTTACCTCTCACACTATTCTTTTTGGGTTTTAGAAAATGGCTGGAAAGAAGATGATTCACGATAATGGAGAATATGATGGACAATGGAATGATATTCTTTATAATGAAATGGGATTTGGAAGTCCAAACATCATTATTATGCCGAATCAGCAATCTCGTAATATGATCAATAAAGTAAAATTTGGTAAGTTTCCTTACTCGGCTAATAAGAGAAAGATGGAGTTTCATGATGACCATAGAGGAAAGAAATTTCAATTTCCCCTATGTAAATCATGTGGGAAGAGGCATCAAGGAGAATGTTTCAAAGGAACTGGAAGATGCTTTGGGTGTGGAAAATAAGGACACAAAGCAAGTAAGTGCAAAGGAAAAGGTTCAGTTAACACCATGGATGAGGATAATGGTATTGCTACGACATCAACAATGGTTAAATGTTTTAAATGTGGAATGTACGGGCATTATGAAAACCAATACCCTAAGGGAAAGTCTCATGAAGAGAATCAGTATGGTCGTATGGGAAGTATTTATGTTGATGATGATGAAGAGACTACAAATGATATGTGAGATGAATGAATTTTTGAAGCTCGGTCAATGGTTTAAGAAGGTAGTGGAATGATTACATGTTTATCAAGTGTAATGTTGTATAAGTAATACCATGGTACTATGGAATAAAGAGACATCTAAGGATTGTTACACTATTGTCTCTCCTATGTTTTTAAAGTGTATGATTAATGGTACTAGTAACCATGAAATGTTATTCAGATATTTTTTGGAAAGTAGATGATATGCACATAATGAAGGAATAATAAGATAATGAGGTATTTGATTGTATTCATGAGCTCATGACTGATATAAGGAGAAGGTTATATCATGGTTTGAGTATATAGAATTTTTGGATTTTGGTATGTGGAAAAAGTTAACTTTTAACTGCATTAATGTTCTCACTAAGGTTCAATGAGTATTCAAGAGAATACGTGATTAAGGCCTTTGAATGTTTGGAATGTGACCAACAAGACATATCTTATGATATATGGGGATCAATGACAGTATTAAATCTCTGGTAATCGTTCTCACTATATTATGAGAGTGGACTGCAGTATTATGGATAAGCCTAAAGATTAGAAATGATTATGTTGGACATAAGTTAGTATTGTTTAAGGATAGATGATTTTCGATATTATTGATGGGATGTTATAGTAATGTAGTTTTAGAAAAAGAACAACCTGCAGGACGGGCGACAGCCCATCGCGTCGGACAAGGATGTGGGAATCGAACCCACAAACGAAGTGCGACTGGCCTTTATTTCCTACCAATGGCCTACAGGAAGTCCCTGTTTAGTAGAAACTAGTTTTATTATATTAAGCAGTATGATATATGAAGTATAAGTTCATTTTAGGAACCATATATCATTAATCTCACTATAGATGGACTTATGTATTTTTTGATAACTTTTCTAACCTTTTGAGACAGATTGAATGACCCATCATTCTATCACATGATCTACTAACACATCACGAATGACAAATTCAACTTCATTTCTTTAAGATATGAAGTAGAAATTGTCCAAAGAATGACAAACAGTGAGACTATACCAAAATCATGAAAGTATTTCTTCTAATTCCAATTTCATCAACTTTAGGGAAATGATCTTGAAAACCAAAAATGTTGTCCTAGTGCTCTTATATATGATGAATCAGATGGTACCTTAGATCATCACAAATTTATGGATTTGTGATTGCTAGCTTTTCTATAGCCATGTTCTCTACCACTGTCCATCAGAACATGATGGTTAGATTTCTCTTCCATATCCATATTTTCACCTATGTGGAAACCCAGTGATTAGTTTATTTGGGTAACTGTTACATTTCATACTTTTGTTTTTCAAGATTGGTTTTGGTATTCCTTTTTACGATGTGGGTTTCGATTAAAGAAACTTTCGAATAGTAAACCATTTATAACCCCGACGAATTTCGAGGGCGAAATTCATTTTAAGGGGGGTAGAATGTAACACCCCGAGATTTTATGAAAAATATTATTTTTAATTTCATTAATGTCTTGTGTTATACGATACACCAAAAGGAGATTTCACAACACACATCTCTGACCTGGCTTGAATTAGACGCAATCGCGACCTTCCACGATAGCGTGTGTTGTACGCAACACCAAGTTTCGCTAAACAACGATATGCTATTAAGATATTATTAAAACTATCCGTTATGAATAGTAATAACCACTTTTTGAAATTTTGTAAATTTTATTTTTCAAAATGGACTTCATTTATGGATTCAGAGTATCGAATTTAGCCTAAGGTGAAATTCTGGTACTTTTTGGATAACTTTCATATTCTGATGAATAGTGAAAATTACTAAATTTTAATTAAAAACAACTTTTTTAATCGAAATAATTAATAGTGATAAATTATTAATTTGAGTGGTTTTAAAGTATATTTAGAATATATTTTTACAATTTAATACAATGTTGGTCATTGGATGTAATTTCACATTTAAACCAGTTATAAACAAGTGTCAATCTTTTGATAGTTATTATCTCTTAAAAACACGCTATTTATTGTGACATCGGAAATTAATTATAAAATTAATTAATGCAACTTATATGTTGGGAATTTTGTAAAATAGAAATCATTTTTGAATTCGGAATATCAATTATAGCTTAGGGTGAAATTTTGGCATTTTTCTAAAAAACATCAATTTTTGATGAATAGTGAAACCACTAAGTGGTAGGTTAAAAACTGAATTTTGCATAAAACATAATTTTACCGCTTCTATGAATGGAATTTTGAAAATCCGACAGACACGGTTGATATCAGTAAATAAAATGTGGTTCAATGAGATAAAAATAATTTTTTGGTGAATAGTAACTTTTTACTTTTTTTACTGCGGTTAATAGTAAATAGGGTAACTATGGGTAAATATGATATTACTATTACCCTAACACATGTCCTAATTCTATTGGATAAGTGTAATTCGACCAAAAATAACCTTATGAATATAATATGACCATTTAGGTCCACTTGGATTAGATTATGACATTTAATATTATTTTATTTAATGAATAGTTAAAATAGTTAAAATCAAAGTTTAATAAGTAAATCATTTTTAATATGGGGTTATACATAAGATAAATTCGACTATAAATATTAATTAGAAAGCTAAAACGATTTCCTATAAAATGGTAGTTTATTTGTATTTTTTAGACATTAAATAAGTTAATTTATTTATGACACAATGATGATGCGGTAATTATTTTATTAATGAAATATTGACATAATTGATGTTATAAACACCAAAATAAATAGAATTTTAGACTTTTTATGAATTCCACTAATTTTCTAGGTTACTATGATATATTAGTGTTGATTTCATCAACTTGGTTCGAACATATAATTCTGTTATGAATTTCACAAAAATCATATATCAAATAGTATCAAAATTGACACAAAATAGTTTTTAAATCAAATATTATATTATTAATTGTTATTTTATTCCATAAAATCTAAGGTTCGACCAAATGACTTAGATAAGGAAATATATATTAATAATAAACAATTTGGGGTTCGTTTGGCATGTTATAGTAAGTGTATTAACCATATAGTGTAAGAAAACAAAAAGACACGGTAAAAAATTAAATTATTTAACTTAGAGTTAAATCTAATTGAGAATGTTAAAATAATAACCTAAACTTGTCTAAATCCTATTTTTTGATAGGATTTCGACCCATCCCCACTTTAGCTTCGAAATAAGACCCTTTGGAACCATTATAAACCGATTTTGACTTTAATATACAATAATATTTTGAGATATTCCTAAGGTGCCCCTCTCCTCCCTTATAAAAGGATACCTCCTCCCCCTCCTCCTCACACCAATTTGAGCACTCAAGCTCGGCCAACCCCTTCCAAAATCCATTCTCCACTTCCCTAGAATAATCCTAGTGGTCCTGGTCTTCTTCAAAGACCAATCTTAGTTCCCTAAGTGGAGGATTCAAAGAGGCGTTTGAAAGAAGAGGTAATATCCATTACCGATCTTTTCAATCTCTTTCTTCTTCAACTTCTTCTTCTTTAGTTGTTTCATGACAAAGTAATAACATCAGTATTACATACATACTGATATGTTATTATAAATATTAAACAACCCTAATTCACCTTCTATCCATCCTACGGAAAAATGAAATCACCGCGCGTGCGTACGTACGGAATACCGTCTCCACGCCGTGGTGTAATCTATTTTCCACCATCACCTTAATAGGATGGGTATAATGGTGTAATGAGTAACTATATATGATTATTATAAATTGATATTGATACTAAAATATTCTACATAACTTCAACACAATTCCATGACCATGGGAATGATATCATCGCTCGTGCGTACGTACGGACTACCGTCTCCACGACGCGATGAGATTCATTCTCAATGATTAACCATTCATGAATGATTATAAAGTATATATAATAAGTACTAATGAAATATATGACATAATAATGATACTGGATTTATGTAAATTTATATGTATGTCATCTACTTAATTCCATTCACTTCAATAAGGAAACGAAAACAGCGTTCATGCGTACGTACGGACTACCGTCTCCATGAACGGTGTATTTCATTCCATTTATCGATATTATATATATATATATATATATATTCTGAATATATATTATATATAAATCATGTTTTACATTTTGGATATAAGTAATCATGATCCAAGTAATCTTATTAATAATTACAAGTTAAAAACACGAACGACAAATGAGATGATTTTACCCAAAACGCTACTTTAACATGAATTTACAAAATAAAGGGTAATATAAAGTCATAAGTGGACCATATATGATATAATAACAATGAATATGATTCTGGAATAAGTCAATAACATTATTTAAATCATTATACAGGAGGTTTGGAAACTTACAAAGCAAGGCGGACCTAAGGTAAGGGATAATATCACAATCTCATTTTTATCCGAGATTGATTTTACTTTGGCATTTACTGGGGTGTATTTTATCATCAACATCCATGTTCCCTCAATATGTAATATTATTTCCATCCACCTACAATTGTTTAAATCCAATTTTACCCTTCTCTGAGTTTTTAGTAAAAGATATGAAAGGAATCTTTTGTCGTTTTTCGTACGAGGTACTTTTTGACTTTTCCGACAAAAGTATGAAAAATGTTTTTTTTACTTATACGGCATAAATGGATTTTTAAAACATTATTTCCAAGAAGATTCCTTTACAAGTTTTCAAGTTTATTTTTAATCAAATTCTTTTAGTTATAATTTTATGACATGTTAAGAAATGAAAAGTGTTTTTTTAAGTAGAAAGGATATTTTCCTCAAGAATGGAGTTCAAGTGTTTTATCAAAATTATTTTCCATCTAAGATAAAAAAGGGTTCTGTTTCTATCCCTATTATTACATGGATTTGAATATGTTGTGATGGAAATATTTTTTATGAATTCCTTTATCTTATATGAATTGTTTTATGATGTCACGATGTTTAAGATTCCCATTTTTATTACATGGGTTATGCAATGATGTATGTTTTAAGATTTTGTGGCACACATAAGAATGGTATCATTATGAAATGGGTGGGACCTATATCTCCCTCCAATGCATTGGGTAACGATTTTATATCTCATGAGGTAGACATGGCTGGAACGGTAGGTTATACCGGTTCAGTGAAACAGGACTGAAACGAGGGTGACTCGGTTCAGAAAGGGACTTTGTCCACTAAGATAGTCTTGGCAATGAGTCTTTACTAACAAGAAATGATTCTCTATGATTATGTTTGAATGACACAAAGTTTCTTGTTTTAAGGTATGATTATTGTGATTACATTTCACTGCCATGATTTATCCCATGTTATGAAATTATGCTCTCTTTTGCAGGTTAAGATTTTCAAAATGTTATGTTCTTGTGATGTGATTGATATTTCTTTTGTTTACCCTTACTAAGCATTTGAGCTCACCCTTTTATGTTTTCATTTCCCCAGGATATAAAGAAAGGTTTTAAGTATAAAAAAAAGGAAGATCTTTATGGGAGATGTTTAAGATCTTTCACCAGGATTAGAAGATTATATTCTGAGTTTCCAAAGACACTAAACTATTACGATCCTTGTGTGTGTGTTTTTGTTATGTACTAAGTATTCCAAAAATGTAATGTAATGTCAATGTACGTCAAGCTTCGGGTCTCTACAGTTGGTATCAGAGGAAAGGTTTTGTCAACCTTTGGAAACTAGGATGCGAAAACGTTAGTGAGATCCCTAAGGATATTTTTAAGGTATGTCAAGGGATGTCCCTAAGGTTAAGTATACGTATAGGTTATAGTACTAGAATTACGCTAACGATCATAGAATTAAACCTAAGATGTTAGATATTGAAGGTACTCCCCCTTTATTATGTTTTTTTCCCCTAGCATGATTTTTTCCTCTCACACTATTCTTTTTGGGTTTTAGAAAATGGCTGGAAAGAAGACGATTCACGATACTGGAGAATATGATGGACAATGGAATGATATTCTTCATAATGAAATGGGATTTGGAAGTCCAAACATCATTATTATGCCGAATCAGCAATCTCATAATATGATCAATAAAGTAAAATTTGGTAAGTTTCCTGACTCGACTAATAATAGAAAGATGGAGTTTCATGATGACCATAGCGGAAAGAAAGTTCAATTTCCCCTATGTAAATCATGTGGGAAGAGGCATCAAGGAGAATGTTTCAAAGGAACTGGAAGATGCTTTGGGTGTGGAAAAGAAGGACACAAAGCAAGTAAGTGCAAAGGAAAAGGTTCAGTTAACACCATGGATGAGGATAATGGTTTTGCTATGACATCAACAATGGTTAAATGTTTTAAATGTGGAATGTACGGGCATTATGCAAACCAATGCCCTAAGAGAAAGTCTCATGAAGAGAATCATTATGGTCGTATGGGAAGTATTTATGTTGATTATGATGAAGATACTACAAATGATATGTGAGATGAAAGAATTGTTGAAGCTCGGTCAATGGTTTAAGAAGGTAGTGGAATGATTACATGTTTATCAAGTGTAATGTTGTATAAGTAATCTCATGGTACTATGGAATAAAGAGACATCTAAGGATTGTTACACTATTGTCTTTCCTATGTTTTTAAAGTGTATGATTAATGATACTAGTAACCATGAAATGTTATTCAGATATTTTTTGTAAAGTAGATGATATGCGCATAATGAAGGAATAATAAGATAATGAGGTATTTGATTGTATTCATGAGCTCATGACTGATATAAGGAGAAGGTTATATCATGGTTTGAGTATATAGATTTTTTGGATTTTGGTATGTGGAAAGAGTTAACTTTTAAGTGCATTCATGTTTTCACTAAGGTTCAATGGGTATTCAAGAGAATACGTGATTAAGGCCTTTGAATGTTTGGAATGTGACCAACAAGACATATCTTATGATATATGGGGATCAACGACAGTATTAAATCTTTGGTAATCGTTTTCACTATATTATGAGAGTGGACTGCAGTATTATGGATAAGCCTAAAGATTAGAATGGATTATGTTGGACATAAGTTATTATTGTTTAAGGATAGAAGATTTTCGATATTATTGATGGGATGTTATAGTAATGTAGTTTTAGAAAAAGGACAACCTACAGGACGGGCGACAGCCCATCGCGTCAGACAAGGATGTGGGAATCGAACCCACAACCGAAGTGCGACTGGCCTTTATCGCCTACCACTGGCCTACAGGAAGTCCCTGTTTAGTAGAAACTAGTTTTATTATATTAAGCAGTATGATATATGAAGTATAAGTTCATTTTAGGAACCATATATCATTAATCTCACTATAGATGGACTTATGTATTTTCTGATAACTTTTCTAACCTTTTGAGACAGATGGAATGACCCATCATTCTATCACATGATCTGCTAACACATTACGAATGACAAATTCAACTTCATTTCTTTAAGAGATGAAGTAGAAATTGTCCAAAGAACGACAAACAGTGAGACTATACCAAAATCACGAAAGTATTTCTTCTAATTCCAATTTCATCAACTTTAGGGAAATGATCTTGAAAACCAAAAATGTTGTCCTAGTGCTCTTATATCTGATGAATCAGATGGTACCTTAGATCTTCACAAATTTATGGATTTGTTATTGCTAGCTTTTCCATAGCCATGTTCTCTACCACTCTCCATCAGAACATGATGGTTAGATTTCTCTTCCATATCCATATTTTCACCTATGTGGAAACCTAGTGATTAGTTTATTTGGGTAACCGTTATGTTTCATACTTTTGTTTTTAAAGATTGGTTTTGGTATTCCTTTTTACGATGTGGGTTTCGATTAAAGAAACTTTCTAATAGTAAACCATTTATAACCCCGACGAATTTCGAGGGCGAAATTCATTTTAAGGGGGGTAGAATGTAACACCCCGAGATTTTATGAAAAATATTCTTTTTAATTTCATTAATGTCTTGTGTTATACGCTACACCAAAAGGAGCTTTCACAACACACATCTCTGACCTAGCTTGAATTAGACGCAATCGCGACCTTCCACGATAGCGTGTGTTGTACGCAACACCAAGTTTCTCTAAACAACGATATGCTATTAAGATATTATTAAAACTAGCCGTTATGAATAGTAATAACCACTTTTTAAAATTTTGTAAATTTTATTTTTCAAAATGGACTTCATTTATGGATTCGGAGTATCGAATTTAGCCTAAGGTGAAATTCTGGTACTTTTCGGATAACTTTCATATTCTGATGAATAGTGAAAATTACTAAATTTTAATTAAAAACACATTTTTTAATAGAAATAATTAATAGTGATAAATTATTAATTTGAGTGGTTTTAAATTATATTTAGAATATATTTTTACAATTTAATACAATGTTGGCCATTGGATGTAATTTCACATTTAAACCAGTTATAAACAAGTGTCAATCTTTTGATAGTTATTATCTCTTAAAAACACGCTACTTGTTGTGACAACGGAAATTAATTATAAAATTAATTAATGCAACTTATATGTTGGTAATTTTGTAAAATAGAAATCATTTTTGAATTCGGAATATCAATTATAGCTTAGGGTGAAATTTTGGCATTTTTCTGAAAAACTTCAATTTTTGATGAATAGTGAAACCACTAAGTGGTAGGTTAAAAACTGAATTTTGCATAAAACTTAATTTTACCGCTTCTGTGAATGGAATTTCGAAAATCCGACAGACACGGTTGATATCAGTAAATAAAATGTGCTTCAATGAGATAAAATTAATTTTTTTGTGAACAGTAACTTTTTACTTTTTTTACCGCGGTTAATAGTAAATAGGGTCACTAAGGGTAAATATGATATTACTATTACATAACACATGTCCTAATTCTATTGGATAAGTGTAATTCGACCATAAACAACCTTATGAATATAATATGACCATTTAGGTCCACTTGGATTAGATTATGACATTTAATATTATTTTATTTAATGAATAGTTAAAATAGTTAAAATCAACGTTTAATAAGTAAATCATTTTTAATATGGGGTTATACATAAGATCAATTCGACTATAAATATTCATTAGAAATCTAAAAAGATTTCCTATATAATGGTATTTTATTTGTAATTTTTATACATTAAATAATATAATATATTTATGACACAATGATGATGCAGTAATTATCTTATTAATGAAATATTGACATAATTGATGTTATAAACACCAAAATAAATAGAATTTGAGACTTTTTATGAATTCCACTAATTTTCTAGGTTACTATGATATACTAGTGTTGATTTAATCAACTTTGTTCGAACATATAATTCTGGTATGACTTTCACAAAAATCATATATCAAATAGTGTCAAAATTGACACAAAATAGTTTTTAAATCAAATATTATATTATTAATTGTTATTTTATTCCTAAAAATCTAAGGTTCAGCCAAATGACTTAGATAAGGATATATATATATTAATAATAAACAATTTGGGGTTCTTTTGTCATGTTATAGTAAGTGTATTAACCATATATTGTAAGAAAACAAAAAGACACGGTAAAAGTTAAATTATTTAACTTAGAGTTAAATCTAATTGATAAGGTTAAAATAATAACCTAAACTTGTCTAAATCCTATTGGGTGATAGGATTTAGACCCATCCCCACTTTATCTTCGAAATAAGACCCTTTGGAACCATTATAAACCGATTTTGACTTTAATATAAAATAATATTTTGAGATATTCCTAAGGTGCCCCTCTCCTCCCTTATAAAAGGACACCTCCTCCCCCTCCTCCTCACACCAATTTGAGCACTCAAGCTCGGCCAAACCCTGCCAAAATCCCTTCTCCACTTCCCTAGAATAATCCTAGAGGTCCTGGTCTTCTTCAAAGACCAATCTTAGTTCCCTAAGTGGATGATTCAAAGAGGCGTTTCAAAGAAGAGGTAATATCCATTACCGATCTTTTCAATCTCTTTCTTCTTCAACTTCTTCTTCTTTAGTTGTTTCATGAAAAAGTAATAACATAAGTATTACTTACATACTTATATGTTATTATAAATATGAAACAACCCTAATTCACCTTCTATCCATCCTACGGAAAAATGAAATCATCGCGCGTGCGTACGTACGGAATACCGTCTCCACGTCGTGGTGTAATCTATTTTCCACCACCACCTTAATAGGATGGGTATAATGGTGTAATGAGTAACTATATATGATTATTATAAAGTGATATTGATACTAAAATATTCTACGTACACTTCAACACAATTCCACGACCATGGGAACGATATCATCGCTCGTGCGTACGTACGGACAACCGTCTCCACGACGCGATGAGATTCATTCTCAATGATTAACCATTCATGAATGATTATAAAGTATATATAATAAGTAATAATGAAATATATGACATAATAATGATACTGTATTTATGTAAATTTATATGTATGTCATCTACTTAATTCCATTCACTTCAATAAGGAAACGAAAACAGCGTTCATGCGTACGTACGGACTACCGTCTCCATGAACGGTGTATTTCATTCCATTTATCGATATATTATATATATATATATTCTGAATATATATTATATATAAATCATGTTTTACATTCTGGATATAAGTAATCATGATCCAATTAATCATATTAATAATTACAAGTCAAAAACACGAACGACAAATGAGACGATTTTACCTAAAACACTACTTTAACATGAATTTACAAAAGAACGGGTAATATAAAGTCATAAGTGGACCATATATGATATAATAACAATGAATATGATTCTGGAATAAGTCAATAACATTATTTAAATCATTATAAAGGAGGTTCGGACACTTACAAAGCAAGTCGGACCTAAGGTAAGGGAAAATATCACAATCTCATTTTTATCCGGGATTGTTTTTACTTTGGCATTTACTGGGGTGTATTTTATCATCAAAATCCATGTTCCCTCAATATGTAATATTATTTCCATCCACCTACAATTGTTTAAATCCAATTTTACCCTTCGGTGAGTTTTTATTAAAAGATATGAAAGGAATCTTTTGTCTTTTTTCGTACGAGGTACTTTTTGACTTTTCCGACAAAAGTATGAAAATTTTTTTTTTACTTATACGGCATAAATGTATTTTTAAAAAATTATTTCCAAGAATCTTCCTTTACAAGTTTTCAAGTTTACTTTTAATCAAATTCTTTTAGTTATAATTTTATGACATGTTAAGAAATGAAAAGTGTTTTTTTAAGTAGAAAGGATATTTTCCTCAAGAATGGAGTTCAAGTGTTTTATCAAAATTATTTTCCATCTAAGATAATAAAGGGTTATATTTATATCCCTATTATTACATGGATTTGAATATGTTGTGATGGAAATATTTTTTATGAATTCCTTTATCTTATATGAATTGTTTTATGATGTCACGATGTTTAAGATTCCCATTTTTATTACATGGGTTATGCAATAATGTATGTTTTAAGATTTTGTGGCACACATAAGAATGGTATCACTATGAGATGGGTGGGACCTATATCTCCCTCCAATGCATTGGTTAAAGATTTTATATCTCATGAGGTAGACATGGCTGGAACGGTAGGTTATACCGGTTCAGTGAAACAGGACTGAAACGAGGGTGACTCGGTTCAGAAGGGGACTTTGTCCACTAAGATAGTCTTGGCAATGAGTCTTGACTAACAAGAGATGATTCTCTATGATTATGTGTGAATGCCACAAAGTTTCATGTTTTAAGTTATGATTATTGTGATTACATTTCACTGCCATGATTTATCCCATGTTATGAAATTATGCTCTCTTTTGCAGGTTAAGATTTTCAAAATGTTATGTTCTTATGATGTGATTGATATTTATTTTGTTTACCCTTACTGAGCATTTGAGCTCACCCTTTTATGTTTTCATTTCCCCAGGATATAAAGAAAGGTTTTAGGTATAAAAAAAAGGAACATCTTTATGGGAGATGTTGAAGATCTTTCACCAGGATTAAAAGATTATATTCCGAGTTTCCAAAGACACTAAACTATTACGATCCTTGTGTGTGTGTTTTTGTTATGTACTAAGTATTCCGCAAATGTAATGTAATGTCAATGTACGTCAAGCTTCGGGTCTCTACAAGGAGAGGCATTATTTTCATTATATTGCAACCTAATCTTAATTGAGGCACCTTAATTTTGTAGATAACTCCATTACCAAATCTCTAAGCCTGCATGAGATGTGTTCGGTGTGAGAAAAAAGGAATGGTAACAGATTCTTCTAAAAAAAGGTAACCTAGATAAAAGATAAGGGAATTATGATTATATTGTGGATGATACAAGGTATAGGATCTATCCATACCTATGTATCTTGTTGGATAAATAATCAAGCCACACATAGTTCTAGACAAATATTCCCCACATGATTTTTTTCCTGTGAGGAAAATGGTTTTTAGAATTTCAAAGATGAAGGATGGGATTAATGCATAAATTATGGGTATCCCAATGTATATTTTGTTGATAAGAATTCCCCCACATGTTCTATAAGAGTATCCTATGTAGATATGATTCTTACACAGGTATTTGGTGTTTTATATTGTAGTTAGACCAAGGGATATAACCTATGTATCACTATGTATCAAAATAGAATTAGAATCAAGCCGCATGTAGTTCATGGAATTCCATGTTGCTTAAATTCATGTGGAAAGAATGAATGTGAATTAACATTGAAATATTATCGGTTTTCCCAATACTTAATGTCTGGGCATCACTACGTCTCATACAAGAATATGAACCGAACCACAAAATGGTTTTGGAATTGTTTTCTGTGTAGTTTTAATTCATGAACATAGGGAGTAGAAAAGTTTTTTTTCTATTATTTTTAATGTAACCAAGATATGATATTCGGGAATCACTACATATCTCGTATGATTGATAATAAATCAATACCAAATTCCCCAAGATGGGTTCTTATCCTCAATTAATTTGTTACGTGAGAAACAGGATCTTTAAAACATTCTATAATAATGGTTGGGCCTAAGATTCAATATTGTATGAGAATCAATCCATATGTTATAGAAGAGTTCCAAGTATATAATTTGTTTATACACAGGGAAAAGGAAATGGGGTTTTCTTTTCCAAGATCGTGGTTGATCCAATGATTGGAGATCCAAGTGTTACTATGTATCTCAATGGGAAGAGAATCATGCTATATACAGTTCTTACAAATACTCCATGTGCAAGTTTGATTCATGCGCACAATGGGTGAAGGGAATATTAAAACATTGCGGCTGGAACCTATATAGGAGATCAGGGTGTCACTGTAAATAGCAATGAAATTAGAATAAAGACACATGTTGTTCTTGGTTAACTGTATTGTTTATCATCATCCGATATGTTTGTGGGTAACCTAATGTTATTGAAACATTGATGGTGGAACAGGAGATAAGAGCCATGTGTCACTACATATCTCAATGGGATGAGACTCAAGCCACACATATCTCTTGAAAAAATATTTCATATTAATATTTGACTCAAACACATAGGAAATTAAGGTGAATTTTTGTTGTGGTTAGACCCAAGATAAAAAATATGGGTATTACTACGTATCTCATTGGAATGAGAATCAAGCTATATATAGTTCTTGAAAATTATTCACCTTACAGGTCTTATCTAAACACAGGGAGAAATGGGGCTCATGTGCCATTATGAAGTGGTAATGATTAGAGTTAGTTTTACACAAGGAATCTACTCATCATTTTGAGGGACCATAAGGAGTGTATTGTCATTGTATATTAGGGATTCAGTAACCTCAGATGACGGAAATGTTAACTATATAGTTTAATGTCATTTGGTGAGGACAAATGATGTTTCTCAATTTATATTCATGTGATTGTGCCTCATTTAATGTAGTTTATCATTGTGTTAGAAAGACAATGATGCTATACATTTTAAATACGTGCATCACATACATATATAGTGTCTCAAATTTTATTTCCTTGTATATAAGATGAAATCTATGTAATTATAGAAATTTTTTGGTTAGAAACATTGCATTGGTTAGAGTTGTAGTGAGTTCTCCATCCATTGAGATTATAGAATAAGCTCTATTATAGTGGAACTTATTTATAGAGTAAGGTACATCCAACATTGGCTGCATATTTGGATCATTTATTACTAGTTTCATTGATGTTCTCATGACTAATACCAACTCTCCTTGGAGGAATTAATGGTGGGATACTTTCTTTTTGAAGGCTCATGTCATCCGGTTTTGACAGAATTCTAGGTGATGTAAGGCAAGGAAACACTTTTCCTCCAGTCACTCCACTTAATCCTGTCATTTAATACATTGTTCATCTATAAATAGCTGATCAAAAATAGAAATGTAGAGTGATAGAAACTGAACCTCAATGGGTAATACTGCTATTGATCTATATTATAACAAGTACGGAGTCACACACATAGTGGTACATGTATTAGTTTAGTATGTCCATATGGCATGAAGGAACATATTAGGCCAGAACTTATTATCTTTATACATAATATTCTATAGTATGTTTTATATATTATTTTTTAAATCATCTATTTATGCGTTGGTCTCTCCATGATAGCGGGATGAATGATTGGACATGATATTATCTTCCTGATAAATATTCCCTACTTCATCAAAATGAAAACTGGATCCATTTTATGTTAATATGGTATGAGGGATACCAAATCTAGTAAGGATATTTTCATTAAAAAAAGCTAACAATGCTTTTGGATATGACTACACTAAGAGATATTGCCTCAACCAATTTGAAGAAAAAAAATGGTATCAGTATGGATGTAATTGAACTTCTTAGTCGTTGCTGGACGATAGGGTCAAACAACATCCATCTTACAATAGTAAAATAGCTAGGAGTATTTAGCTGCATGTCTAAGCTCTAGAGATTGATGGATGAAGTTTTAATGCACTTGGTAGATATGAATATTAATAAAAATTTCCATGAGATCATGAAGCATCAAAGTCTAAAAGTATCCAAGCCCTCAGATTTGATCAGAGATCTTATTCCCTAATTTATGGGCACTACATGCTCCTATATGTACTTCTTATGAAACAACCACATTCTCTTCTCCATCAACACACATTAGAAAGACTCCATAACTTCTTTTCTTGTAAATTAAATTCTTGTAATACACCATAAATCCATGATTTTTTTTTAAAAAATAAATGGTATTATTTCAAGACCAGGTACTGAGATGGTTTGTGATTTCGAGGCCTAGAGTTCCCAAAACTATCCATCGAAAAATTGTTTGTTTTAAATAGGTTGTTGAGAATTTTCCTTGAAAAAGTGGAATAACTCTTAAACATGTTCTTGAATTTGAAATCTGAGGACACCGCTATATTCTAGATGGTGGGTTTACCCTAGGCGTGACTGAAGTTTAGTCGGCACGTACCTCTAGTGAGAAAAAAAATGGAATAATCATAAATAAAATGATTAGATTAAATTATATTATTTTTCTAATCCTTATAACTCAAGATATGTGACATATATTAAAAACCAGAGACCAACATTGATCTCATGAGGGTATTATTTCTTTAGGTAGACCGTATCATTAGCCTACACAGATCAATAGTGGAAAGTAGTTTTTAGCTGTAAATAAAAAAATTGAATAAATATTATTGTTTTCAAATCCTTATAACTCATAATCGGTAACTCGAATTGGAAATATATTATTATCATTGAGTTCTTGAGTGTATTCTTCCCATAGGTGGAGCCTAACACCAATCAACGTGTTCCGGATGTGAATGTTGGCTTTTAGGACATAACCATAAATAAAATATTTTAATTAAAATTTATTTAATTTTTAAATCCTCATAACTCCTAGAGGGTAAATCAAATTAAAAATATGAGACCATGGTTGAGTTTGTAATGAGGTATTCTTCTAAATAGGGACATAACAATGTTCATAGTGGGATAAGGGATAAATTTAATTTTTCAAATTTTCTGAAGAAAATTAAAATAATTTAAAAAGTTATTTTATTTGTTTTCTTCTTTGTTATACAGATACTCGTCAGTGCTGCGGTGCAGCAATGATGTGACACTGAATACCATTATTGAACATCATTAATTAGTCAGCATAACAGAAATTATGATTCAAGTTTCATCAATTTTTTTTCAAGTAGTGCAATATTGTTGCAACAATCATTGAATTTCACTGAGGCTTTGGTTAGTGGGGACAACAAACACACTTTCATCCACCCTTCAAAGAATCTCTAGCGACGATTGGTTGCAGATAAAGAATGAAGAATAGTAGAACATGATCCCATTCATCCTCGAACCAAAAAATCTATCCCATATATGGGTTTGATGCTTTTCATTTTGAATTTAGTATCCACGTTCACTCTATCAAACAACGAATACAAGGTTAACTCACGATAAAATTAACCTGTGCATATATCGTTCAGTGGGATGGTTATGGATGTTGGATAAAGGGGATATTTATTATAGTCATTATTATAACATATTTTGGTTCTTCATGATCTGGAAAAAAAGAAATCATTTAGGTTAACATGAAATAATACCAAGATCATTCTTTAGGTGTTCTTATATGCGGCTCATTTACCTCTCCTCTTTTTCCTTTCTTACCATTCTTTGTGGCACATCAGTCGGTGGCACATCGGCCAGTGACGCCGTGTCAGAAGGGTTCTCACCAGGTGTGCCAAAAATTATCAAGAGGTCTTGACAGCGGTAGGAGTTTCCCGTAACAAGGTCGACTTGAGGCGAGAGGTGGAAGAAGTCATATCCAGTGTGGCCCGCAGCGGTGTGGAAAAGCTGGACTAGTCAGGCGCCACATGCAGAGGGGAGCATATAGTGGGGTAGGCCGTAGTGTGCACTAGCACGGGGTCCTATAGGGACAATACCTAGAGGGAGGTGACCGGCCTATTCTAGTAAAAATTTTGTGAACTAGACACTACTTTGGAATCTGGTCTATATGCAAGAGGGCCCACCGATGCGGGTCGGGCCGATGCAGTAAACCCGACCCCCAGGCAGCCCAGGATGGAGAATAGTTAGCTCACCGATGTGAGCCTGGCCAGATAGGTTATCGAGCCAATGTACCACCTGACTGGATATAAACCAGTTCGACCATGTCAGATTGTACTGGAAAATGAAGACTAGGTCACGGGGCAACTTGATGGCTGGACCCATGGCCAAACTGGGCTACGGCCATAAAGTCCCAATGGGCCAAGTTGAACCGGGTCGACCCTAACCCAACCGATTTAGGTCGGATCGGCTAAAATAGTAGGATCATGCGGGACCCCATCCTGGTGTGTTTGGGTTAGTATGACCAAGTTGTACCCAGCCCAAATGCAACCGACCCTATTTTAGTAAAACACGAATATAGTTGGAAACGAGAATCAGATTGACGCGCCACCTACGGAGTTGGGACCCTTGTGACACAACGGTGCTTTGGGTATACTCAAAGTGGGATTATATGAAATTAGAGATACGACCAATATATTGAGTAGTAGATTATCCTAGAAGTAAGCTCACTAATGTGTAGGAATTATATAGTTTGATGTGACACAATGGATATGACGACTGGACCTTAGTAGTCCATTAGTAGAGCATAGCTCAATGGTGTGGAAGATGAGTACAATACTATGGTATAGGAGATGAGCATACATCAGTGGATTAACCAACACTGATACCTCAGTGGTGCAGCAGATGAGCATACCATAGTGGTTCAGTAGATGAGCATACAGCAGTGGTCCAATAGACGAGCGTACCTTAGTGGATCAGCAGACAAGAATACTTGTGTTTCTTAGTAGTAGAGTGTATCTATATGGTTCAATAGATGATAAGAAATCATTGGCCTATTATAAAACTATACTATATTGGTTCCGTAGGCAACAATGACTTAGTGGTTAAGAAAAATTGCATACCTCAATTGTCCAGTAGATGAGAATACCTCAATGGTTCAGATGAAGAGTGTAGCACAGTGGTACATCAGTTGAACAAATAATAGAGGTCCATTAGAAAATCATACCTCAGAGGTGTAGCAGATGAGTGTACCTCAGTGTTTGAGAATATGATCCTAGCTTGTTAGTTTAGAAGACAAGAATACCTTAGTGGTGTAGAAGAGAGGTGTACCTCAGTTGTCCAGAATGATAGGACCTCATTGGTCCAGCATATTAGCGTACCACAGTGTTCCAAAAGACGAGTGTGCCTCAGTGGTCCAACAAATGAGTGTACCATAGTTTTCCAACAGAAGAGTCAACCTTAGTGGTCCAGTACACGATCAGACCTTAGTGGTCTATCTTCCAAGTGAACCTCAATGGTTCAACAACCGAGCGGAACTTAGTGTTCCAGTAACCGAGAAGACCTAAGCGGCTCATCATAGATTATCCCCCTCATCAGTACAAGATGATTCAACATTATGACTAAAAGTATTAAATTTTATACGTTGATTTATACCTTGTCTGAGTTATCATTGATATGTGTTCTTTCTTTGTGATCTTGGTATGTGGTCTTGCTTTGTGGTTCTTCCTTTGTGGTTTGGGGTCCCAAATGATTATTGTGTTACTCAACCTTTCATGGGTTCACCAGTATGTGTTGTTTCTTGTGTAGGTGATCGACGCTTCGATAGAGTCCAGGGTGGTCCATGACCAAGTGTTCCTATTGAGACGGTGTGGACAAGATGTACTTCTGTGGTGACAGAAAACGTCCCTCCTCCTACAATTCAGGTAGTGTTTGAGTTGATAGACCTTCACAACTATACATTCCTTTTTGATTTTGGGCTTTTATTTTGGCCCGTTTTTTATTTTTCATTTATACTGTACATTCAGTACTTTTCTCAGTGAGAATTTTGGTTTACTTAGTGTTTACCTTTACATATTTCGACAATTGTTCTAGTGTATTGGTTTTAAAAAAAATACCTTCCCTTTTGGGATATGCATATTTGGTGCTAGTCATCATCCCTTGGCCTATGGAAGGTGGGATTGGGGTAGTCATGAAACCTACCCTAGGGGACGGGTCATGATAAATTGGTATCCGAGGGAGGTCGGTTCTACTAGACAAAATAAGAGTCTATAAATTTTAATGGTGCAATGATATTATGTGTTTCAGGTTTGGATTTTAAGCTAGGGATTCCAATGTGGCTGCGGTGACCGATGCATCCATATACCAGGACCATGAATTTGATTTCAGATTCAATACATGAAAACACTAGTTTCTTATGTCTATGAATTTTTTTCTCATGATCTTTCTTAGTCAGAGTTATCTCACCAGGTATAATATATTAATAACGATTCATCTTTATCTCTTTATATATGCCTCCACACAGATATCCATCCAGGAATCCAGTGTGTGACCACAAGGATAGTTCATAGAGTAATGTGGTTTTGGTACAGAGATCATTTCTCAAGATGACACCACTAGGTGGTGTCCCAACATTGCCACTACCCATTGGTCATTATTTACTACCAACTCTACCATTAGAGGACACACATAGGATCAATGACTTATAGATTTTTTAGTCACATAGACCCCTCAAGTTCGGAGGCGTTCCTGACTCACAAGAGTCTATGGAAAAGAATGAGGGATAGAACATGTTTTTTATCTAGTCGTGGCACCATTAGATCAAATGGATATCCTGTAAGTGAGCCCTCTACATGGATTAGTAGGGTGATGGTGGGGTTTAGATTACCCAGTCTTATGATGAGGTGACTTTTTGTGGACAAAGAATCTGAAACTTTCTCAAAGAAGGGTCTATTTTCATAAAAGATAAGGGTTTTATATCCCCAAGAGAATATACAACTTTAGCATGATGAAATGTTGGTAGAAGAATATTCATCTAGGCATAACGACCATTCTAGGTACTCGGCAGATATGATGTGAACAGGCTTTAGGGCTTGGAACTTTGAGCGAGATGTGTTAATGGGCATCCAAGCCAGCAATATTCCTCTATTCCTTCATACTTATTCATGTGTTATAGAGAGAAACTATTTGGTTTAAATTCATTTGGATGGGAAGATAATGATAGTGTACTTTAGAAGTGGGAATGAATGAATTTTATTATAGAGACATAGATGTGTGAGACATCTCGAGAAGTGGTCCCATAATAGGGGATCTACACCTCAAGGATCATAGGGTGAGTCCAGCCAGCCTAGAAAGAGGTAATTCATTCCAAGAAATGGATAGGGAAATCTCGCTAGATATTTTATATCCTATCGTGCGGATAGTGAAATGGTGGATGGTCCACCAGGGCCGAGACAGTGATTGGAAGAAATTAATATGCAAGGTAGAAGACATGATAGAGGAGCTGGGAGAGTAGTAGGAGGTGGTATACATTTTGGAATATTACAACCACCACCCAAATTTGGTCCACACCGGGTTTAGGGGGCTAGAGGATAGATGAAGGGGTTAGCTGCATGTGGCAATCCTACCCATGTAGCAGTAGTTGTTTTGAGTTTTCAGTTCCCTACAGTGGTGGATGAGTACGACTAAATCTTTCCATAGGATGTTCCAATACTAGATCCTCATAGAGAGGTTGATATATGCATTGGACTATACCCCTAGATGGAATCAATATCTATACCTATATATTAGATGTCTCCTATAGAAATTTAAGAGGAGAGGGCACAATTGGAGGCCTTGTAGAGGAAGGTCTTTGTAAAGCCCGTCATTTCACCATGGACAGTCCTAGTATTGTTTTCCATGAAGTTAGGCAGAAGCTTGAGATTATTCATGGACTTTTGGAACCTAAATCAGGTTACCATGAAGAATAATTATACTCTATTGGGGATTAATGACCTCTTTGATCAGCTAAAGGGAACATGATGGTTCTCAATGTTAGACCTCAAATCTGGCTATCACCAGCTTCCAGTACGAGATGATGAAATCTTAAAGATGACTTTTAGATGTCGTTATGCCCACTATTAGTACATAGTGATGCTATTTGGAGAGAAAAATGTATAAGAAGTGTTCATGGAACTATTGAATGTGATCTTCTAGATATACTTAGATAAGTTTGTAGTGGTCTTCATTGATGAAATATTAGTGTATTCAGTATCATAGTAGAAGAAAAAGATACACCTAAGAATTGATCTGGACACACTCCGAGAGAACCAGATTTATAAAAATCCATTGAAGTGTGAGTTATGGATCAAAAATAAAATCTTCTTGGGACATTCCCTCTTTGAGGATAGAGTTTTGGTGGATCAAGTGGAGATTTAGGTGGTGCTTTCATGGGATCCACCTAAGAGTGTTACCGAGATGCAGGGTTTCTTGGTATGTATGGGTACTATTAGAGGATTGTTCTCGATTTGTCCAGAATGTAAGTACCCATGACATCATTGAATAATATTGAAAACCCCTTCGTGTGAACATAAATATGCAAGTAGATCTTTCAGCAGTAGAGGCAGTGCTTGATGAGTTCAATTATCTTTAGGTTTCCAGATGAGGGCACACACAATGTGGTGTTCTATCACACATTCGGAACCGGGATTTCTAGTGTCTTGATGTAGGGGAAAGTAGTGGTTTCTTATGGATCACAACAATTGAAACTACATGAGATGAACTATGTGACTCATAACCTAGATTTGATAGTGGTGGTATTATCACTGAAGATGTGGCGACACTACCTTATCGGAAAATAAAAATTCATATTCTTTTTCCACAAGAGTCTAAAATAGATCTTTTCTCAGAAGTATAATAATCGACAGAAGTATTGTTGGATAGTGTTCTTCCAAAAATATGACTTTTAGATAGTCTATACTCCTGGGAAGGGGAATGTGTGGTAGTGAATCTCAGAAAGAGATCGAGTTCACATATACTGAACAAGGCCTTAGAGTAGTTAGTCTCACATCAGATATCATTCATGGATAGAGAGGAGCCAACATTCTTTCAGTTGATAGAAGTCCCTCCTCCCCTATTACAAAAATTCAATGGGCGCATCTTGGATATGCCAGTTGTGAGACTACACATGCCCATATATCCATAGGGCATGTCCCTAATGGATATTCAAAAGGTGGGGAGCATGTCTTCCTTTTCAGAGGATGAACAATAGTATCTATTGAGTTGCGACAGGAGGTTTTGAGGGTGTTCCATACATCCCCTTTGGCAGTACATCCAGGTGTGGTGAAGATGTACCAAGACCTCGGACATCAGTCCTAGTGGTCGGGGATGAAGAAGGAAGTGGTAGAGTTTGACTCGTGATGCCCTACTTGTCAGTAAGTGAATGTTGAGAACTAGGTTATAGTAGGTTTGACACAACCCCTTGAGGTACCAGAGTGAAAGTGGGATGGGATATCAATGGAATTCATGATGGGTTTACCACATATGTCTATGAGAATTGATATCATATGAGTGATCATTAAATAACTCACCAAGTCAACCAACTTCCTAATAACTCTGGCACAAAGTCTAGTAGAGGGATCAGATTACTCTACGTGATATAGATTTGATGATGATGAGACTTTTGTGGAGTTTCTATTAGATATAAAGGATCGAAGTAAGAGGACCCTTGTGTGGGTGATTGATTAAACTAATGCTTGTTTGGTGGCATTACATTAATCTCTAAGAGAGAATGTGGGAGTGTGAGGTTCAGATCTATGCTCAGTACCCCCTTTTGTATGATTAGCCCTAGTTTAGGATTATGAGGACATAAATCCCTAAGGGGGAGTAATGTAATACCACAAAATTGTATGATTTTTGTTTGAAAATTAAATGGAATTATTTAGAGTTTAGGCATAGAGACGACATGCGATTCTAAGTCCCTCAGTGCCCGGAATGATTTGTGGAAAATGGTAAGTTTTAAATAGTGTGTGTTAGAAGTTTATTTAAAAAAGTGTAATAAAACTAAAATGGTATCCTGAATCAAAAATCTAAGGGCACCTTTTTGTTCAGGATGATAGTTTTACCCTAGGTACGACTTATGTTTAGTTGGCACGGGCGTCTAGTGAGAAATCTCAAAAATGTAATAACCGTAAATAAAATAATTAAGTAAAATAATTTTACTTTTCATATACTTATGACTCACGAACGATGACTCAAATTGAAAATCGGATACCACCTTTGAGCTCTTCAGGGTATTCATTCCTTATTTTGAGCTTAAAATTAGCTGGTGCAGGTCAATAGTGGATAATAGTTTTTAGCCGTAAATAAAATAATTGAATAATCATTATTTTATTTTCAAATATTTATAACACATAATGGGTAACTCCGAAAGGAAAATTTGAGAGTACCATTTAGTTCATGAGGGTATTATACCCTTATGTGGTGGCTAACATCCACAAGCATATGCCAACTATGAAAGTTGGTTTTTGGGGCGTATCTATAAATACAATAATTTAGATGAAAGTTATTTTATCTCAAAATCCTCATAACTCACAAACAGTAACGTTGATTACAAATCTGAGACAACCTTTGAGATCATAATGATATGTTCTTCTTAATCAAGAATTAACCACGACTGGTGTAGGTCAAGGGGAAAAGTTAGTTTTTGGAAATTACAGATGAAAAGTAAAATAACCTGAAAAGTTATTTTATTTTTTCTTCTTCATTATGTAGTGAATTGTCAGCACTACAGTGCAACCACGAGGTAAAAAATAATCCAATTATTGATCCTCATTAATGACTCAGCGTAATAGAAATTCTAATTTGTGTTTTGTAAATTAATATCCTAAGAAAAAATGCTGTATTATTGGATAAATATTGGAATTGCTATATGCCTTTGGTGGGTGGAAATAATGAACAAAAAATTCACTATCTTTCACCTGTAGAATAATTTGTGGATCAAGAATAATGAATAGAGGCACATGATGTCATTCATCATTGATAAACAATTCTATCCCTTGTATGGGTTTGATGCTTTTCTTTGTGAATTTGTTTTCCTACTTCTCTATTTTAAGTGATGAATGTGGGTTAACTAACGAACATGTTAACCTACAGATCGATTGTTAATGTGGGATGGTTAATGATGCAGGATAAAGGTGATATTTATCATAGTGATTATTCTGAACAATTGTTTTTCTTTTTGATCCTATTAACTTGATTACATATGGGTCAACACAATCAAAGACATGGTTCATTGTTTTTTGTGTTCTTATGTGTTGTTCATTCCACTCTCATCTTCTTTCGTTTTCCCATTTTTCATGGTGCAGCGGTCGGTGACGTGTCGGCCCGCAGTGCAAGGTGGGAAGGGCTATGAAAGTGAAGAGATGCCATAGCACAAGGCTATAGTGGTGAAACCATGTCGTGGCACCTAGGCCACATCGGTAGCAGGAGACATTAGCCCCAAGGCCAATTTAAATCCGGAAGCGGCATGCCCTGGTGGTGCATCGTGGCGGCGGAGGCCATGGAAAGTAGGGTGTGCCTCCAGTAGGGACCACAGTGGTTCAACTTAGTGGTGCATGTCAGGCACCGCATGTAGAGGGGAGGGGCCCATGGGGAAGGCCACGACATTATTTGGCATGAGGTCCAGGGAGTACCTCGTTTGGTGAGAGGAAGTTGGCCGTGTGTGGCAGGAACGAGACGCAAGCGCAACATCCGGTCTAGACCCAAGCCCCCCCCCCCCCCCCCCCCGATGTAGTCTAGGAAAAATATGAAAATGGACTACTATGTGGCCCAACTTTAAGCAAATAGGTCTGACCATGTCAGACTATGACAGAAAATGTTGATCGGGTCACAGGGCTACCTGGAGGGTGAAACCCACAGCAAAACTGGGTCAGGCCCCCAAGGCCCAATGGGCTAGGTTGGAATGAGTCGTCCAAGACCCAACAGGGTCAGGTCAGGTTTTTCAAAATTGGTTGGGTTATGTGGGAACTTGTAGGTCGGTTTGGTCGTGTTGGTCTAACCAAGGTAGACATGACCCAGATGTAATAGACCCCAATTTTGTAAAACACCAATACCATTCAGACCAAACATTTGATTGACGTGCCCTCAGCAGTGTTGGGACCCTTACGATTAAATGATTCACTGGGAATTGTGTAAGTGAGATTATGTGAAATTCAAGACATGATCGATGGATTGAGGAGTAGATTCTCCCAAAATGAAGTGCACTAGTGAGTGGGAATCCTACGGCTGTCTATGACATGAAGGAAATGAGTATCAAAGATTGGTGGACTTGAAAAGGAGCATACCTTAGTGGTTCAGAAAATGAGAGGACCATAATGGTTCATCAGACGAGCGTAACTTAGTAGTTTAGAAAACGAGCGTACCTTATTGGTTCAGCAGACGAGCATACCTCAGTAGATCAGCACACAATTGGAGCTCAATAGTCGATTATATGAGCATACATCAGGGGTGCAGTAAATGAGTGTACCTTAGTGGTTCATTAGATGTGTGTAGCACATTCGTATGGTAGGCAATCATACCTTTTTGGTCTAGAAGATAGGCGTACATAAGTGGTTTAGGAGAAGAGCATACCTCAATGGTGTAGGAGACGAGTGTACCTTAGTGGTCTATCAGATGAGCATACCTCAGTGGTCTAGAAAACAAGCATAAATCAGTGGTTTAATAGACAAGGTTACTTTAGTGGGCCAGCAGACAATTGTACCTCTGTGGTTCAACAGATGATCCTACCTCAATGGTATAGTAGACATGCATACCTCAGTGGTTCCACAAATGAGTATACCTCAGTGGTGAATCAATCATGTGTAACTCAATTTTTCAGCACATGAGTAGACCTCAGTGGTCTAGTAGATGAAGGTACTCAGTGTTTTAGTAGAGGAACATACCTTAGTGGTTCAAGAGAAAATATTACCTTAGTGATGCAATAGAAAAGCGTACCTCAGTGGTTCGGAAGACGATCAGAACTTAGGGGTCTAGATGATGAGTGTAACTCAGTAGTTCAACAGACGAGTGGATCTCAGTGGTTTTTTGGATGAGAGGACCTCAATTATCTTATAGATGAGCATACTTCATTTTTCATGTAGATGAGTATACCTCAGTAGTGCAGAAGATGAGCTGACCTTAGTTGTCCAGAAGATGAGCGTGCCTGAATGGTTTAATAGCTGAGCGGAACTCATTGGTCTAGCATCCATGTGGACCTCATTGGTCTAGCAGCTAAGTAGACCTAAGTGGATAATCAGGTATAAGTCCCCTCATCATTACAATTAGGTCATATTTAAGACTTAATGTCTTGCATTATATACTTTGTGTTATACCTATTGTGACATGTCTTTTCTTTTTGGTCTTGTTGTGTGATATTTATATGTGGCCTTGGTTTGTGTCCCTTCCATTGTGTTTTGGGGTCCATTCTGAGTATTGTGATACTCACCCCTACATGAGCTTCACCATCATGTGTTGTGTCTCATTCAGGTGATCGATACTTTGACGAAGACCATGGTGGTCTGAGACCAGGTGAAGACTTGTGAGACTGGATGGACGAGACGTACTTCTACAACTGTAGATAGCTACCCTCCACCTACCCCTTAGGAAGGGATTGTGAAGAAGGAACTTGGTAGCCATACTTTCCATTGTGGTTTTGGGCCTGTATTCTGGACCCTTTTTAATTTTTAGTCTGTAATGTACTTTCAGTAGTTGTCTGAGAGATAGTTTTGGTTTACATAGCATTTACCTTTTTGAAATTTTATCTTTCCCCATCCATATAGGCTTAATGAGAAATTCCTTCCCTTTTTGAGATATCCCTATTCAGTGCTAGTCTCTAGCCCTTGGCCTATAGAAGGTGGGCTTGCTGTAGTCACAGAACGGGCCTTGTGGAATGGGTCATGAAATTTCGGGTTTTTGAGGAAATCATAAAGACTGTAATTAGATGATCATTATTATATCATCTCTCTTATAATACTATCTTGTGGATATACTCCATCCTGGAGATGTTCCATGATGGGTTTTATCCATCCAACAGTAGGACCATCTGGTTCAAGGATGAGAAAAATTTCATTAATTATATCAATTATAATTTTCATAAAAGGTGATACCATGCGATGATGGGAAAAACTGATGATTGTTTCATCATAATTTGGATCATCCATTGTTGTTTCTGCATTTTCCAATGCATCCTATAAAGAGTTATATGATCATGGGATTCAAGATAGTTCTCACTTTGAGGGAAATTCGTCCATTATACAGCATAAAAAATCATATAAGGAGTTATATATTCTTTTATAATAGTTTAATCTTCTTTGATATGTTTGATTACCAATTTTTAATCACCTTTCACATCATGAAGATTAATTGTTATTTGGAGTGATAAATTTCAAGACTACAATAAGAGCCTAATAATTTTCTTCATTGTTGGTACCACCTTAAGAAAACATGATGGAGTATGGAGACATTTCCATCACTGGGGAGATAATACCAATTCATATCCTAACTTTTTTGAGCTTAGGATATTCCATTATTTCCTAGTTGGACTCCAGGACGCACTGTCAAAAAACATTTCCCATGTCCAGGGGATGTCATGAATATAGAATATTTATTCATTAAATAGTTCAATATTAAATGATATTTCTTCTATAGATGGTTTCTTATCATGGAAGTCTTTTATGGTCTAGAATTTTACTACTTTCTGAGGCACTTACATATTATTGAACTACTATAGAATCACTTCCCAGAGTGCTAGGTGTCGTATCAGCATTGGATTCCTAATCATAAATTTGTGCTTGATATTTCGAGAAACCATGTGAACCTCATGATGATACAGATTGTTCCCCAACTACTGAACCACCTTGATTAATGAAATTCATCTATTGTCAATATTTGAAAATCGTTTCTTTGTGTCAAGCTGTGTTCAACTGAGATAGCAAAGGATTTTTTGATTCCCAACATCTTTCTTTTGTGTGGGAAAATAACCCAGAGATCACTCTAAGGTTGTCACATATAGAATTAGGGGTTTTCCTTAATTTGGAGGAATCAATACTAGTGGGGTCAATAGATATTTATTAAGGGTATCAAATTCTTCTTGACTGTCATTACTCCACTAATAAGGTACCCATTTTTCATCAATTTGGTGAAGGGTAAAAACATACCTACAATATTGTATATGAATTGAAAGATATTGGTGAAGTGTTTCGAGGCTTGGAATACAAGGTCATCAACATAGATTTGGAAAAAAACATCTCTAAAAGGATTTGAAGATGTAATGCATAACACATTAGAATGTGGCACTAGCTTTCTTCAACCAAAGGGAATTACCTAACAGCAAAACACTACTTCAAAGGATCTTAAGGTTTTGGATTCATCATCCTCTGACGAAATATAGATTTGGTTGTACCCTAAGTAACCATTCATGATGGAGAGTGTATGATTACTAGTAATTTCATCAATTGGGAGTTCTAGGATTGGAAACAAGAATTCTTCTTTGTGACAATGTTAGCTGAGATCTCTAAAATCGATGCACAATATGATTTTCCTAGTCTTATTTTTTATAAGGATAATTCATTCTTTCCATTTTGCGTATTTTACCCCTAGTAAGAAATTTTCCTTATAATCTTGTTGACTTTATGCTCACTTTGGGAGGTGTGAGTCAGATTCCACTTCATTGCTTCTTACTTGTATACCTAATTCTCTTATGGAAAACCCATGCGATGGTTATCCACATCAAGGTCAAGGCCTAGCATCTCTATTTAGTTTCAGGAAAACACAACCCATTGTACCTTTATAAAATAAGTATACACTTTTTTCTCATTAGGATTAATGGTCATGCTAATCAGAGTAGGCTTTATATCTACTTATGTACCGAAATTTATTTCTATGAGTTCATCCATGGGGAGAAGATTCCTTCCTTTAATGCCAAAGAGGAATCCCAAATATCATCTTATACTTCCTCTTCCTCAAGATCCATTACTTGTGGTTTCACTTAAGTGTTATATGATAGAAAATGTTTCTCATAAGGAAGAGGGGAGTCTCCATTTGGAAAATTGGAGGATGAAGTAATAATTTTGGTCCCACATGCTATTATACAACCCAATTGAAGACCTGAAGGGGAAACAAGGGATTGAGAATGAGTCTCTTCACTATTCTTATAATCATGACGTCTTCTACCAGTTTGGATGAAAAAACTATAATTTATTGAGGATTTAAGGGAAGATTAATTATTGAGCATAAAAATCCATATCATATTCCATTAATGTGAAAACTCTTTCTAAACAACCTGAAAATGATGAAATTTTCTGAATATTTGTGTATTGAATGAAGACATTTTCATGCAGGCCTTCATCAACACTTTCAGTTTTAGTGAATTCTAATATTATGTCAGATTTTGTTTCCACAATTAAAAATATTGGAACATATGAATGAGTGTGTATATTTGGGCATAACCTCTGAATTTGATTTATTAGTAGCATGTAACTTGCACTAATATTATTAAATGGTTTAGCTGGCATCTTTTCCATAACATTTGGACTATTTTTTCTACTAATATCATTGTTCATGGAATGTTTTCCTCCATTGTGATAGAACCCTTCATCGATGTACTAGGTCTTGAATGATTTAAGTGGGGACTTGTCACCATATAATTTCCTAATTAGACCATTGATAGAATATTTGAGACACTTGTGGTATGATAATTGAATGGTTGCATGTTGATGTATCCTTGGTCTTCCAATCAACAAATTGAAAGTTGAAGCCTACCGAAAAACCATAAATCTCGAGTCTGACATGACATCCCTAAACAGATCATTGAGTGTAATATTTTCCAAATTCTCCAACTCATTTTTTTATATTCTCATAACATCAAATTTGAGGAAGAGAAATGAGACCCTTTGAGTCATTGTTGGTGAAGTTTCTGGATGACGATGAGGATGAATCTCGATCCATTGTTAATGAAGACTCATTAGATATCAATGCCAATTAAAATAAAAGGTATTTATAATGTTCTGACATTCCCTTTAATGAAATAATACTCATCTTGTTCAGTAAATGAAATGAACACAAAAAATTATGCATGATCACTTTCTACATGTTATACATCAGCAATAGCAACCTCAACTTCAAAATATTGTAGGCTTTGAAATGCCTCAATGAGTGATTCCCAGATTTCTTTTGATCATCTCAAAGCATCAAGGATTGGTAACATAGGTGGAACATTGTTTTTTTGTTTAAAAACATGAAATATTTTATCCATATACATGTGCTTCAATCATGAAAATTCCCTTTTTCATACATTTTCGGATATGATGTTTTTTATATGGATGGTTTATTCCTTGGGATAAGAGCTATTGGTGTTCATGTACTAGGAGGATTAGTCCGAATAGGTTCTCTTATCTTCTGAGAATGTTTTAAAATAACCTCTAAAAAAATTTCCAAGATAATCATGTTAGGGAAGACCTTGTCGTGTGTAGATAAAGAACTCCTATGTTCCTATTGAGCATGTTGGAGAGCTTTCCTGTGGGTTTCAGCCATGTAGATGGTTCGATCGTGGGTTTAGGTGATGTAAATACTCTTATCAGGACTACACCTCCTACTACATCCCTGTCCCTAATGGAATATTCCTCCAGTTCACCAATCATGTGTGGGGAAATCAGGTTCATAATTATAATAATCATTTAAGTAGGAATCTATTAAATGAATAACATTTACATAAAAAAAGATCACCTCCTCATGTGATGAATATTCTACCTGTGGGTTGACTCTTGGTGTTTCATTTGGTGGGGTAGTTCCAGTACTTTTGAGATGGTCTGCAAGAAATCTACTAATGTCAAGGAAAACTTTGTCCTTGACATGAGTTCATCTTCTCAAATTTTTTACTTATCATTCAATCCATGTCCTTTTTTTGATAATTTTACATTAGATAAAGGGGATTTTGATGAAGCACTCATTATTTTATCAAATTATGTTTGATGTATAGTTGGCTATTTCAACATTGTTTGTAGTATTCCTTGATTTTGATTTATTTTTTTATGATCATTGAATTACTAAAATTTAATGCATTCCTGATTTTGACTTATTTCTACTCACTTACCACCTCTAGATTAGTAATAGAAATGTATGCCACATGGGCTAGTGAATATTTTAGTTTCACTTTCCCATAATCATCCATATTTTATAGGAGGTCCTTAAAAAATCTTATATGGGATGCCCTAACATTTGATCGCATTTCAAATAGTTTGGGAGATATTCATCACCTTTTCTATTTGGCTTCTTGGGCCTTGGAAATGTGATTAATTTGTTTTTCCAAATCTGAGATAAAGGTGTTGGGGAATCAGTCATTCAGAAAGGAATAGACCTTATTATTAAATTCCCTAAACTATTTATGCCTCTGATCTCCTAGATAATATTGATTAGGTGGTCATTTATATTGATGCTCAGGAGGTGGGGGCCTACGATATGATACATTATTTGAGGTAGGAGTAGGTGTTGGGATAGATTAAGTGTAACTATAGTAGCCTCTACCATTAATGATCCCCTTCCCTATGTTGAAAGAATCACATGGGACTTTGGATTGGACTCGGCTATAGAGTTTTCCAACATTTGTGCAATTTCGGTAAAATCTTGAAACACTCCTATGTATTTTAAAGGGATCAATGATGTTCACAACTCATCACAGAGATTTTATATAAAGATATGGAACATATCTTTTTATGGGAGAGGATGGACTAATAAGTATGTCATTCCTTTCCACATAGAAATGAATTCTGAAACTCTTTAATTCTCCATTTGTTTGTAGTTTGTACGATCAAAGTCTCTTGAATTTTGCACCGTTGATATGAATTGGAAGGTGAACATCCCATGGAGATCATACCATCTAGTGATTGATCAGGACTGCATACTCATGTGACATACAAAGGCTTGACCTTACAATGATTTCACAAATCATGTGAGTTTCATTGTTTCCTAATACCCAGGTGTTCCCATCATGGGATCACAATGAGAGATGAAATGCATCATGTTCTACTTTGGATCTTCTGATCTATTGAAAATTGGACATGTAGGGTTCCCAATGTTTTACGGAGGAGGGGTAGGATCCACCCATTAGGGGTAATATTTCTTTTCTGGGTGTACTATCACACACCATCCTTCCATAGCTTCTAGTTGAGTTATTAATGACTTAATGGTGTTCATAATAAATTGAGGAATGTTTGGTTGAGCCTAGTCCTGAATAGGATAAGTGGATAGAGCTTGAATTGGTGTGGTGACTAGAAGAACCACTGGTTGTGAAATTTCAAGAATATTCTATTGTTATCCAATAGTGGTGGGCTTGTAATGATATTCCTAGCCATGTAATGGGTGTGTAGCCAATGGAGGTACTTCCTGGTCTGTTATTGTTGTATTCAAATATAAAGGTATTTTAAGTCTCACATTGGTCAGATGTTCCCTCTATGCATTAGTTGTTGTGGACATCCATATTTGTTGAGTTTTTTCAAGTAGACATGTGAGTTCGGGGTCTCCTTATAGAGCACATCTAGTACTATTATTTACTCAAAGTTACTGTATGTTGAGTCTTATCAACTTTATAATTTACTTCTCTTGGTGAGAAAATATTTTCTCTAGAATAATAGACTGACCTTCTCTGGGTGAAAAAGTGAGATTTTTTATGCCCCTTACCTTTTACTTTTAAGGTGAATTTCATGGAGGAAGATGTTTTTTATTTTAGGTGACACACAAATTTTGGGTGATCCACTGATTTTGGGTATCCACCCCTTCAATATTCATTTGGTTGTGCACAGTCTCGTGAAAATGAGCTTCTGCTTAAAAAACACCTAAACTGGACTCATGTTCGGAGTGTTTTTCAATGATTCATTGATAAAATTAACTAATGTGTAGAAAATTGTAGTCTTTTTTCAGGTATCTATGTGAGGTCACCATCTTTTGTGTCCTCCATGAGACCTTGCCAAAAAAAAATTGATTCTCCAAAAACTATCTGGTGAATAGTATTCAAGATGGAATCCACTAATAGATCAGTTGTACATATTCAATGTGTAGGTACTAAATCATGGGATAGCATAAATTGAGAGGATTCATTTCACAATTTTTTCTCCAACTAGGATAAAAATGATTTTCACTGACAAGGGTATTTTTGAGGTAAAGAATCCCCCATCCCTAGGGGATGTAGATGTTCTTTATCTTCTTTCATAACCCATTACGGCTTGTTTACTTTCTATGAGGGTTGGGTTAAAAAGTCACCAACCCTATGGGTTGGGGTTGTTATTTAATCTATATGAATTCTATTACCACAATTTCTCTTTTTATTTTATGGATTTTTGTTCAATCATGTGATGGGTGCATTATCCTTCACTTAGTTAAATTTTCCATTTTAGAAGACTGTTGTGCTATTTCAGAAATCTATGTGTTTTGACCATTGAAATCCTCTATATGAGAGGACTTCTCAATATTCATAGATTCATGATGAAAATATCTTTCAATAACTTGATCACATTGGGTCTAACATTGATGAGAGTTAGTCAGGGATGGTTCTTGTCGATCATATCCTCGGTATTGAACCTAAACTATTTGTTCTAGTGGACATGGATAAATAACATTTCATGATACCATATTGAGGGAAATTTCATAGTTGGGGAGTGAAATAAAATGCAACACCCCATGTGCACCACATACTCAGATATTAATAACACACGGGGCATCAGAATTTTATCATCTCAACCTCATTAATGTATAGAAGAATGCCCATTCACATGATCCTCGATTTTTCCAATCTTGGGTTTTTAGGAATCCTAGAGATATTCATCATCAATTTATAACTATAACCCTTATACTACCTTAAAATGAGTTTGATACTCATAAAATGGTAATACCTTTTATTTTAGGTGATGAATGGTTTTCTGTATTTTGAGACAAATTCAATGTATACAATCATCCACCAACACCTATGGATGATTGTACTGAGAGGTGCATAAAGGCCTGAACATAAACGACATGTCATATTTAGCCAAATGTTTCCTCATGTTTAGCATATATTCTATGTATTTCAATAGAGTTTTGTTGACCTAGTCCGAATAGGGTGCGTGCTTTTCAATTGTTTCACCACAAACAATAGTATTGGTGAATATTTCATCAGCCATGTTGTAAGGTGACTGGCCCAAGGGAGGTTCAGAGAACGGACGTCACCTTGGCATGTCATCTGAAAGAGAAGGGATTTCACATACCAGTGACAAGTCATTAGACAAAAATGATCATTTATTTTTAAGTGCCTTAATATAGGAGGGTTTTCTCATCACTACATTTCCAATTGTATAATTTTCTAGGAAATGTGAATCACTAATATGGAGAGAAAATTCGTAGATAATTCCATCATGGAGAGTACCACCATGGTGGATTACATAAATAGTAATAACTTCTTTCTTCTTGTTATGTTGGACACATGTAGGGTTTATGAGGATCTAATCTTAATATAAGCTCTTGAGATTGACTAAATCATCATGATGCATGACTTTATAAGGAAGTGTATGATGAGGGCCTTCTGTGTTATGTGTAAATAGTTATGTGTCTTACCATTGGGTACTATTTTCTCCCCCATTATGATATTTAGAATGTTTTTTGGGTATGTGAAATGATTTGTGCGTGAATATTCACCATTACTAAGTTATTCTTGCTGACATTAGTGACTATAATGGGAATATAATTCCATTACATATCTAGAATAGGTATATGTGCCAACACCTATCCTTCCATTACTATTAGTGTATACTATTAGTACTCATGGACATAGAGTTGAGTCTACCCTATTCTTGAAATAAGGATTTCCAACTATCGTTTCTTTGTGATACCAAAAAAAGAAATTGGTAGGCCTGATAAATGTTGGCCGGTGTGTCTTCCTTCTCACTGTTTTCCACCAAAAATGGTTATAAGATTTCATTGAATGTATCTATATGAGTCTTCTTGTAGTCATCATAGGTGCAAGAAGTAGTATGTTCCTAATTTAAATATGACATCATATTTGGTTGGTCAGATTCTATGAATTCCACATGTATAGTCTACTAGCTGGCTTGGTGGGTGCTAGTAGGTTTGTGTTCTTGATTTCTATATTATATCATATTTTGTGGGTGGAATTCATTGAATACCTCTAGAAAAGACATATGGTCGGATTTTTTATGGTTGTTGTGTGTATTTGAACCCTCATTATTTTCCATAAAATTTGGTTGGTGGGACTCTTTGTATGAGGAAAAGGTGCGAACCTACTCCCTATTGGCTGATTGTCATCCCTAGTGGGACATCATGCATGTCATAGTCTTAGGTACCTAGATTAGATATCCAAAGGTGACACCATCATCATGTTGAGGGGTCATTTCCAAAAAACATTGGAGACATTATTTTTGTAAGGTTACCTTTAGAAGGACCCCTATCTCTTCAGGATTATTATGAAAGTAGCCTCTTGATGCACCTCCTTGAATTATGGCAGGTACTAGTTATTGTGTTTTGGGGATGATCTCCAAATGTTATTGAAGATAATGGTCGGTTTCATCTACTATCAGATCACTGGCCATCGTTGACAAGATGACTAGGGTCATTATTTATCTACAGGGCATGTCGGGTAGCCACCATGTTCGGGGTGGTACCATGATGATGATAAAATCACACCAGTTCGTTGGAGACCCAACATTGAAGATGATGATTTGGTTATGTAATCCTTCAAGTGGATGGGGATTCAGCCTCATTAGAAGATATGGTGTTCACATGTGTAAACATGAAGGAATCCATTGGATTGAATGGAAATCTGATAATTGATCATGTATGTATGACATACACAAATAATGACCTCCAACAATGAATAATTTTTATCTTGAATGCGTGCATGATTTATTACATTATTTGACATTATTTTAAAAATTAATTGGGGCCAGACAGATTGGAAACACTTTCATATTTGTTAATCTATCACGTTAGGTTCACTGTTTTTCCCACAAAAATTTGACTTCATTACGGAAATAATTATTTCTAAATGAATTCCAATGGCTCTGTTCAAGGAACCAAGATCAATGAATTGTTCTATATCCATAGGGACCTTCTATCCAAAAGTAGGAGTTCATTATGGAATTTGATCCATGATTCTAAAAAACTCAAATTAATCTAGAGGATGGGAGGTCGGGCTCATCACACCTTTTTGGGGACATTATTTCATACTCTGGGACTCTGTTATAGATTTATTATATGTTCATGAATCCTTTATTAATTACCAAGAATGACATGTATTACCCCAATATCAGCAATCAATTATTACCATTAATAGAATTTATAATCATCCATATGTATTTGAGGTTCTTCATCAATGAATTTATGTATACGTATCTGAGCTTCTCTATTTTATTATATCATCTTATATACTAATTATAGATTCTTTTGACATTTTTTGATGATGCTAGTATTATTTCCATATATTGGGGAACTCTAGATTTTATGGTCATCCAGTAATACAAATATCTCTCTTGAGTATATCATCACCCTATGAGATGGAAGTTTTTATGACTTTTGGATTGAACCCATTGGTTGTCTTCCTACATATCTTTTTCAAAGGAATCGGAACACATGTAGTTCAGTGTTGATTAATATGACACATCATAAATTTTAAGGTTCTGAAATAAGGATCCAACCATATAGTTATTGTCATGTGATGAGTACATCTAGAAGGAAGGTGTCTAGTCAATGATTGATGTGGGAATTATACATAAGCAGCAAAAAGAACCCGGAAAGGATTTGAATTTCCTAGTAGAATTAGACCTTACTAGGGATATGTCCCAAAAGAAAATGGTTGGTTTAGGATGTTGGATTTGAACCTCAAGGAGGATTCCTACGTATCCCATTTTGATTGGAATTAAAGCCCACGTATTTTGGTAATGAGGACCCATTCCTATGAAGGCTCCCAAGTGTATGCCACATAAGAAATTATGGTCCTTTGAAATGATAGAATAGAGATTAATAAAAAAAATGATATCTCGTATAAGGGGACCATGAAGGATATTTTAACTCATGGTAATTTTAGGGGATTAACTTGGGGGTTACTCTTAAGTAGGATACCCGTATTAAGGAAATTATGGTTGTGGATTATTATTAAGGAGGATTCTAATTGATCTCAGACCCTATGTGGGTTTTATAAATATCCTGGTTAACAAGAATCAAATTTTCCTTAATTCAATTAGCTTTGTTTATTGCACCTAGGAGGATGCCCGTTGAGGGGGGATTATTCCTTTTTCATGGATTAGATGATATGGTGCTTGGGCCTTAAGAAGGATTCTTACATATCCCAGTTATTGTGGGAATCTGAGTCCTCCTAGGTGATTAATTTAGGTGAATTTTATGTATGTTGTGATAATCAAAAAACTCAATTTTCACATGATTCATGCTCAATGTGAGAAATAGGAGGTTGTGAAGGATTCAAAAACACACACATTTTTTCATTAGATGATGGTAGAGGATGGGTCTATGGTGGAAGATGTAGGGGTTTCATATCTTCCCTCTATTCACTTTTCATTGGATGAGGGTCTAAGGTAAAGAATGAATGGAGGTTAATGATGTAGATAGGAGGAAGACTTTCACCTACAACATGAAAGGCTTGGGGTTTACCCCATGATGGTTTCCCATTGACTATCCCTGGGAGAGGAGGGAGACATTTCCTCTGTCAAGGAGAATAAAATAGTGTCATCATTATCCTCCCTACGAGGAACCGGAATCTCCACATCTTGGAGATGATAAGGGGATGAAAAATACTATCCCTAAAATCCAAAAAATGGAACTCTACCTCACTTTCCCAGGGGAAAAAGTCCAAACAACTATAAATATCCATATATAAAGAAACATTAAGGATCCTTACCCTCATGTAGGAAAAGTTTGGAAAACATCTAACTATTGAAATCTAACTCCAAATGGGAGACACACAGATGTGACTATCCCCGTGTTTTTTTAAATTTGGAGGTCTTGGTGGAGGTTTCACCATGGTACCTTTCAAGGAAGGTATCCCATCATGGATAATCCCTTCCATGAGTGCCTTAAATAGAGGCCACATGAAATTCTTGAACAAATTGAAGGGGTGAGGTGAACAAGGGAGGACCGCACAATGGGTGCACTACACAAGGGGTTTATGTGCATGTAGTCATTGGAGAATTGGATTCACCTTAGTTGATGAAAAACCTGGATGACTACAATTTGGTGAAGCATTGTTCAAGCCATTGAGTGTCTCTATAGGGTTTCCCAAATGTTTCTCACGAATGATCCTATTTGAGGAAGGTTAAGTCTTTAAAATCTTATTAAGTTAGGGGATTGGTTAAATGAGCCAAAAAAAATTTATTTATTTTTAAAATTGAATGGAGATAACTCTCACTATCCCCCTTTTATTCTCTCTCATTAGGTGTTAGGAAACTACCTTGGAGGTTTCGAGGTACATGGGCGAAGCACTAGGGAAATCATAAAAGCAATCGTCCTTTGGGGATATTTTTCTATAAAAATGAAGACCCCGAGGATATATTAATAGGAAAATATCATACCTTGGGAGAATGTAATTCGTCACACAAGTGTGGTAGTGTGCAAGTAATTTGACATCGACTAGTATTTGGGCTACCTTGGACAATCCACTTTCTAATGATTTAAAAATGTTGGAATTATTAATCTATTTTCTACTACTTTTTCTATGGAATTTACATTTTTCACTTTTTTATCCATGTAAAAAAACAAAGATTCAATAATAGAACTCATGGTTTACTGAACCAAATTGACAGAAAGAAGTAGGTTAATAGTCTGAATCATGCCAAGCAGGAAACCAGTAGGAGTTCAAAGTGGAGATTCCCACACCGAGACATCATGGATCTCATCCTCTAAAAAATTATGTATGTGATCTATCTACATCATGTCATTATATAATTTAGCAGAAGTTTCAACTGGAAATGACCACACTTGGATATTCTATATTTCATTCTATATAGCAAGAGGGAAATTAAAAAATGGAGGAAACCTTCCATCATGTATCCTCATCAAAAACTATCATCCAACAAGTTTCACATAATAAATCACCTAATGTTTTGTAATCTCAGAATAGGTTCACAAATAAAATTTGAATGATACAGTCTAATGAATCTAATGATACTAAGTCCACTGCACATATAGATATTATGGATAGTAAACTGGAGTTTTTTGGTGATCTAATGTAAGGTAAGAATAAAGGTATGGTGAGAAAAAAATCCCAAGGAAACAAGGAATAGGATGTTAGAAATACAACTCATAAAAACTTCCGAAAATGATAAATATAATTTTATATAATCTCTATGGGGTAGGGATTCCCATGATGGAAAAATCCCGTAGGCATTTTATCATGGCCAACAAGCCAGCTCTCAGTAGAATTTCTTAGCAAAATATGATTTTTGAAAATTAGAAAACCTTTAGTTGGTATGCTTTGTTGTATCACTTTTTATCACAAAATTACCATCCATGAAATGTGGATCACATATGGGTGTTCAATCATGAAATCACATAGATTGAGACATGTATTCAGAATAATCAATGTGTAACAGTCACTCTCAAGAATCAAGGCCAATCTATCATGGCCTATTTTGTTTATGCTTCAACATCTAATGTCAGGAAAATGGAATTATGGAAGGATCTAAAAAACACAATATAATTGTGGTTCAAAATGAATGATTATGGGTGATTTAACACTATCCTCACACCTTGAGAAAAAAAATTGTTGGTAATTTCAATAGGTTGGATACTACTAAATTTTTATCCTATATTGGAAAACAAAAGATGTGTAAGTACCCATTTTTGGAGAGGATTTTACTTAGAGAAGGTACACAATAAATGGAATCCATTCTAGAAAATTTGATCGTTGATTTACTCAAATTGATGATGGGACAGTTGCCAAAATAATTTCAGGAAACACTCTCCCTGAGAATCGCCTTTTTCATAACCACATTATTGTGGATCTTTTCATAATGGAAAGTGTAACCATTCTTCCTTTTTTATTCAATGATGGATGGGTTTTTATGCTTAGATGTAGGGATATTATCTTGGAGGCCTAGAATTTTATCCCTATTAGAAGCCCATTGTAGACAATTACTAAGATATTAAAACATAAAAATAAATAATTAAGGGAATAAAGTAAATGATCTTTATGAAAGCATGATTATTATATTCAAATTTTTGAGAAACTCCAAGAAAGTATTCCACATGGGAATCAAAATTATAACTTCCCCTCTAGGGATAAAATGTAGGAACAAGAAAACTGAATGAACTTTTAAACATAATGGAGAATCTATTAATAAATAATTTTAAGGTAATGTAGTTTAGGGAAGGAGACATAAAATAAGATATTATTCCATAGAATTTACAAAGATAAAATGTCCATGGATTGAAATAATGTCATTTGCATAAATGGGAATCTAAACTCCTCAGAAAATGAATTCTCAATGGTATTGTATTGCAACTTCTATTATCTTTACTAAGATAATGGGCTGCACAATACTTAACTGATGGCTTGAAATCTCCCACCATGCATTGATGAGGCAGAAAACCATAATTTTTTTTTAAAAAACTATACATGGATGAAATCAAGATATCCCTATTTTCTTTTAATATAAACAGTTCTCCATGACAAGATGGCTTCAAAAAAAATTCTTCTTTGAATATTGGGATATTATCCAAGTTTATATTGTTAGTTATATAAGGGATTTCTTTACCCATTCCCATATTCCTTATGGTTTAAATTCAAAATTAATTAATTAATTTCCCAAAAAGGAAAATGTTGTTGTTATCTAGAAGTTTCTAATGGGTTTCCTTGGTCACACCATCCCTGTGTTCATTAGTTAAATCATAGAATCTATGATAGGGGAATCTCTTAAAGATCTCATCACACAAATACAAATGGGTTTATTCCTACTAGATGTATCCAACACTACCTTATTATATATTAAAAAAGTATTAACCTCGTGATGATAAAAAGAAAGGATGTGAGTTTTCCCTTATGATGGACATATCTAATGTCTTTGAAACTCTCAAATGGAGTTTCATTCTATATATTATAAATATATATGGGTTTTAAGACATGTTCATCCAACTCATAAGCACTATCATATATTCTTAAAGGCCTCCCGTATTCATTAATAGAGTTCCTAGAGCCCACTTTCAATGCACCAGAGGAGTTAGACAGGGGACCCACTCTCAACAAATATATTTTCCCTTACTGAAGATTATTTTACCTGGTGTTTCAATGATCCATCTCAAGTGGGCCAATATAATAAAATCAAATCAAGGACGAATGATCTTGTCCAATCGTATATTTTTTATATAGGTGAAATCCTTTTATTGGGATAGGAATCATATAAAACCATCCCCTCAATTCAGGCCTTATTCACTCATTATTGGGAAGTGGCGGGGAAGTCCATTAGTTGGGTAAAATATTTTATTTTCATAGGTGATGGGAAATATATTGGTAAATAGAATATAATTACTATAAATATTAGGCTGAGAAAGGGATATTATACTGTTACCTATATTTTCGTTCTACTATCATGAGGTAAGGTGAAAAGTCTTTTATTCAGAGGTGTGAGATCTAGAATCAAAATGTAGCTTACCAAATGTAAAGTGAAAAAATTGTGTCATGTTGGAAGGGTGTTCTTTGTGAACTATATTGTCATATGAAAATATTTTTACTCTTTATCTATCTATAAGTGGCTCATATCTCTTATAAAGGAGTTGTAGTTCATGATACATAATTTCATCTAGACTGGGTCTATTCATGAATCAAAATTTATAATTTTTTAATGGAAGGGATGTATAAAACCTGTTTGATAAGGGAGGTTTGGCATCAAGGATCTTTGTATTTTTTTTATGATGGATTAATTGGTATGATCAACTTGAATATTTTAATTACTAATGATCCCTATAGTGAATTTCTTATTAGTGGGTTTTGGAAGAGGTTGTCGGATGGGTACCCACACTATCTTTGATCATCTGTTTAGCCCTAAATCAATCTCTTCTTCCATAACATTATGAAAAACACCATGTCGATTGATAGTAATAAGTCTGATATTAATTATTGGTGCAAAATATTTCATGGTAAACCTCTTAATAACAAGTTTAATTTTTATAATTACATGATTAAAATGATGATAGATGATTTTAGTACTCACTATAGAATCCTTGAATTCTTTTCTTTTGAAAACTGTAATAGACATAAAAATCCATATATTTATGGACACTGATACACTGATCTAAAATAAAAATTGGAACGGTTTTGTCATCAATAATGATTACTATTAGATGAAATTTGAATCCTCAAATTCCCCCACATGAATTCTCAAATTTAAATCCAACATTATTTGGCCTTTAAAGATTATTTTATTATTGAAGGATTGGAATAATAAACTTCAAATGCAAGATCTACTAAGAAAGGAATGTTAATGTATATTTTCATCATTAAAAATATTTCATAGATCTGATGAAAACATCCATCAACTATTCACCAACTATGCCTATGAAAAAATAGATATCAGATTACATATCCAGTGACCTTGTTCTTCAATTTTACTTAGGTTGGAAGCTGGGAGTTTACGTGGAGTGCATCATTAATGATGGAAACAATAAGAAGTTGAAACACCTATTGTCTACCATTGTAGCATCAAGAACTAACTAAATGTGGAAATAATGTAATAAATGCTTTTTTAAGGGAAGGCCCCATATACTCATGTTGGAATTGTTCACCTTCATAGGGTGGTCCAGGCGGAATCTAGAGTGTAGACCAGAACAATACAGAATTGCATAGAAGGCCTACAAATTATTAAAAAAACATGGTGTTGTATGTAGACCTAAACCACCCCTTGTCCATACATCCGTGAGGTGGATTCCTCCCATTGGAAGTAACATCATAGTCAATGATGACAATATGAACTCTAGTATGTTGAGACCTTTGAGGTGAGGAGGCAGAACTGGACATACTATGTTTTTGTTAAAGGGTGTTTCTATCACTACATTGGAAGTGGGACTTCGTGTGAAGTATAACTCTGGGTGATAATTTTTTTCAGTTGACATGTCATCCATTAGTAATGGTGAACATTATGTAGTGAATAAGATTCTAAAAATTTTATTATGACCTTGATAATGAGGATCAGGAATGTACGATTGAGGCTTCTACTATAGTGGATTGAATTCCACACACATGTTTCTCATTTTGATCTGTCAGTTTCTCATGTATAGAGGGAGGATAACCATGTCAAAAAAACTAGTTCAAAGAGAGAAATCATGTAAAACTCTTGATGTGGCTCTTCAGGGCCCCATAATATTTCATTATGCTTATTGGTGATGACATGTGAGGAGTGATTCACTCTTTCCATTATAATCTCTCTTACACATCCAAACCCAGTATAAATTTCTTTGCCATCAATAATTATTGGGGATTGGATGCATTTGTATCCTAGATCCTCTTGAAAATATCATTATTTATCTTAAATATATTCTCAATTTGAAAATCTGGCATTCCATTAACACAACATAGATAAAATCAAACATTAAAACTAAATATGAGAATCTATATCAATTATATAATGATTAGATGACATTCCTCATATAGAATAGTTTTCCAATTAATCATTCATCAATTGAAAATATTGAATCCATAGAAACTATAATTAAAGAGAGAAAATTAAATCTAACAACAACCAAACCATATATCTATCGAATTAAAGGATAGTCCATACCTTCTACTCAATAACACAATCCCAATGTCATATGAGTATCAAAAATACATTAATTATTGACATGTTAGGAGAAGATATTTTTTTGGGAATTTTAGGGGGATGTATTTGGAGATTAATATGAAAATGAAAGAGGGTGACTTTTTAGATTCCTAGAAGTCAATTAAAAAGGATACTCAGTGCCCATTTTTTAACATTTTAATTATTTAGACACAAATAACTTACACATAACCCTATAAAAACCTAATTTAACACAAAAACACACACACAACTAAACCCACCCCATTCTATATCACCCATGATAGACACAAATAATCATGCTGAATTAATTTTTTACAACTTATAGTAGTGGTGGTGGTGATGTTGGTCATAGTATTTTTATTAATCTTAGTATTTATTGTGTGGTTACAAAGAAACGAAGTAACACAATTACCTAATTCTATAATGGGGACTAGTCCTAAAACCCTAAATATAATATCTACCAAAAAATATGAAAATTATCAAAATTAAATGTACCTAATCCAAGACATTTTAGTTTATTGGTTGAAAGACCCATAAATATATTTTCTCATTCATTTATTTTTCATCTTTTGGGCCAATATATAAGTTGGATCATACGTAGACAATCTCATATCAATTATCATCTTGGATTGTTCAGTGGTTGATAAAACTATTTGATTTATTCTATGTTTTAAACAAGACTACTATAATTTAGAATAATTAAACACATGTTTTATTACTTGAACATCCCTCATGTCCATGTACTACCACAATTGCACATGGTTGTATTGTAAAATAAATATAACAGAATATTTTACAATGTGTCATGAGGATAAAAAACTCTTTTAAATTATAGAAAATGGATAAAGTAGGGGTGAACACATAATATGTAGGATGAATCACTAGATCCAAGATCACTTATCTAATTACATTGTTGTACGGTAATAATAGTAGTAGTAATGTAAAGAATAATAATATTAATTCAATAGACAAATTTATTTATTAATTTTTATATGTATATATCTATATAGATATATCACACAAAAAATAATCATTATCAAATAGTAATATAACAACTCCCATTATTTTTTTCTAAAAAACTACACATTAATGGTAACAATTAGAGAATTAACAACCATCACATATCAAACAACAATAAACCCTCAATTATTTTAAATGTGGAAATTTTATATATTGGAATAAATGATTAAAATAATATTAAATACTCAATAATGGTTATTCTCCTAATGTAAAATTGTGTTTATACTTTATATAAATTCAATTTCTCATATGAAAACTATGATATATAATTTATATGAAAATAATACCTTATCTATAATCTATGAGAAACATGATATAAGTGAAGTCTCTATTCCTAGGGATAGGGAGAAGTACACCTCCCCTATAACTTTAATGATTCTATCAAAAGAACTAGACATTGTTATTGTAACATCATGTGTAACACCAAAAGTCATATTGAATAATTATCCATTACCCTAACATAGTTGAGTTAAAGAGAAAATTTTTTAATCCATATTTAGTTCAACAAAATGTGATTGAGTTTAAAAATCAATATGATCTCCATTTTATCAAAAGAGGATGGAATATGGAATTTAGTGTTTCTTAACCCCATGTTCTAAAATCTAACATAAAATATGACCATACTAGAATATTATGGTTCATAATTGGGTGGTTTCCTCACACATAATATGAGTTAAAATTTTATAGATATCCCAGATTTATCAACATGATAAAATAATTTTAAGTTGGTTCTTTTGAAAAATTATTTTTCCTCTAAATTTATTATTATCTATAGTCCCTTTATATTGTGAATTATGCTTTGGTCCATAGAATTTTTTGTTTTTATATTAATGAAATTAAATTCTTTTATGGAAATAAAAAAAAATATTGGTTATATCTTCATCACGTATTAAAATTTAGATAATGAATCGAAAATAACACATTCAAATATGTGTTGTTACCATACCTTAGCCAGTCAATACATCATATTTTTTATATTATTGACCAAGAATAATATTTTACATACTTGAACCCTATTCCTCCCCACTCCCAGGTCTCAAATCCTCATTCATTAGTATACTTTTTTATCCCTATTTTCTAATTAATTCATCCGTTGACTAATATATTTCTTAAGATCCTAATGAGAGGTGCAATAAATATCAACAACACTCATAGCTTGGGATTTTTGAGTTACTTAACATGAAGGAGATTTAGTTTTTAGATTCAATAGTTCTTTATAGTGTAACTATCCATCATAGTTGGTATATTTATTATTTATTATATCATCATTTTATAGGTATTCTAATTTGATTGGTGTGTTTTTATTCAATGATTTTTTTATAAATATTATATAATTCAATGATTTTTTTTCATAAATTTTATATTAAAGTGCATATTTTTTTGATTTATAACATTAAATGGGTATTTATATTTCATATAATGATTTAATTATCAAAATTTATTATGAAAACACATTAAAATAATAAAAGGTTTTGATTATATAATCACATTGATAGAAACTTGATTGAGTAACAGTTAATAGAAAAATATAGAGAAAAATATAATTAATAAAAGATAATGTGATGTGAGAGAAAATAATTTTATATAGACTTGGGATTATATTTAAAATATATTAAATCATTTTAAAGAAATATTAAATACATTATAGAAAAAAGGCACCTAAGAACCATATTAGTTTAGTTTCATTGGATATTATGTCCAAAATTTTGAAATTTGGTGAAATAACTTCAACATTTCCCATAATGGACTCCCCCTTTAGTACTCTTCAAAAACATACCCAATATAAGACCTTTCATCACAAACAGGGAAAAGGAAACATAAGAGAGGGTGATCTTAGATACTTAGTAATGGTAAAAAAGGAAAAAATGAAAGCATAACATGATCATAACAGTATCATAATGAGGTTTTTCGAAATATTTTTGTCAAAAGTATTTAAAACTTTTTGATATTTTTTATTTCATACAACATTGAACACAAATTTTGTTATCTCAAATCACTAATATTGGTCTGTGATAAATGAAACAACCAGTTAATCTTTCACTACATGCAATAATTATGTTATCTTTTAGTACAGAAAACACTATAGATGGCATGTGTTACACACAATTCCAAGTTCATTCGATATATTTAATTAAACACAAAATCTAGTTTAACCAAACTTCAATGTACTATTAATATCATTATTAAATTATTATTACAGTGGTCAGATAGTTGTTGGAATGGAATTTAAGAATAATTTTAATTTAATTATGAAAATATGGCTTATAAATCAATATAATAATAATTATATTTGCGAAAAATTAATTATAAATAAAAATATAACCACTTTAAAAATAAGAAATATTTTACTGGAAAACTATATTTATTCAATAAAACACATTTTACCTGAATAAATTAAATAATCCAATTTTTATAAATGATTTTATATATATATATATATATTATTCATTCAACAAATTAATTTTATTTGTATGTGTTTTCTAGACAATAGTTAAGAATGAAACAAATTTTATGTATCGAGATATTTTTTTCTAAAAGGTAATTTTACAACCTTTTATTTCTAAAATTATTTAAAATATAAATATTTACAGTACAAAAATTTATATATCATAAAATACTGTTTATTTTGGAAATGGTAACATCCAAATTATATTTTGGTGATTTTGTTTTAATATTTCTAGGAATATTCATTCATGATGACTAGTAAAAAACACTAAATTATAATCAAAATATGTCTTTTCATATAATTCAATTATATAGTATTGTTATATTTTAACATTCTTGAAAGAAACAAATAGATCAATTATAAATCATTTAATAAAATTTAGGTCATCAGAATCCATTATACATTGAAATTTTATATAAAACCATTTAAATATTTTGAACATCATCATTAAAGGAAAATGGGGTTTTCTCCCCATATACACGATTCATTTTAAAATAATTTCTTCTACTTCTATAATTGGAGTTTGGAAAATTAGATTAAATATTTTGAATAAGAATAATTTATTATTTACATTATGGTAACCTATATCTTTGAGAAAAAATATTAGTGAGTGTAATTAAAATTAATCACAATGATTAAGATAAGAATAAGTTTACTTAGAGGTTAAACATTAGATTAAGGGTAAAAATAACTTATAAACATAGAAAAAAGACATTAGATTGACTTATTTCGACCATATACTCCCTTTTATCAAATTTGGAACAATATTTCCCATGATATAAAAATGACCACCAAGAGTGTTTTTATTTTTGTATTTATACGAATTCCACTCCACATCCACTATAAAAGGGAACCCCCACACTTATTCACACTCATGAAACCCATTGGATTGTCAATAACCTTTACAAATAAGATCCCAAATTTCCTCTTATGAACCTAGAATCATCCCTTTAGGAAAAATAAAATAAAGGAATCCCTATCATGAAAACCAAAATGACTTACCAAAATAAGAGGTATCATCCATTAACAAGAACATTTCTAATTTAATTATCCACACCTTAAATTAGTATTTTTACATAATTGTATAATAAAATTAGTATCCTATAAATAATTATGTATTGTTATGTTATGGATAAGACCTACACCTTCACATAATTCCATCAAATGGGATACACAATCATTATTCATGTTAACTACAAACAACTAACTCAGGAACTAACGTCGTTCTTTCTTTCATGACCACCTCTCAAGGATGGTAATAATGATAGAAATACTGATTTTTATGATTTGTATGATTTATAAAATTTTTCTGATATATTTATTATTCTATAATTATTATATAACATATAAATTCATGATTTCTATTTTTTTGGGAATACGATAACTTCATTTGTGGATGTATGGACAACAACCTCGACAATGTGGCATGGTTCGTTCTCACTTTAAATGGAATATATTAAAAATAATTTCAAATAAATAATTTATATATATGACATTATAATTCTACATATAATTATTATATATATATAAATATTCCATTTACTATCTCTTTTTTAATACAACAAGAAAACAGAAATGTCATTCTTTTTTACGTATGTCCAACCGTCACTATGAATGGTGTGTCTCATTTTCTATTTCTATATTTTATAGGTTTTTATAAATACATAAATTTTAAATATATATTCTATTAATATAAAATTTTATATTCTTTATGTAGTTATTTTATTATCTAAGTAATACGATCAAGAATTATATGTTAAAACTTATATGAAAATAAATGGTTATTACCTAAAATGTAACATTAACATTAAATTGTCAATAAACATAAGATATGATATTATAATAAAATTATGTATTCAATGATATATGAGACTACTGTTTGTTTTTAAATATAAAAATAATAAATTTATTATAAATGAATATTGAATGTGTATAATTAAATTCAAGACAAAAGGTATGAGTTTCCTCATCTCGCTTTTATTTCTATGAGTTATATGATAATCTCACCACTTATTATTGTTGTGTGCTATATATAAATTATCATTACATATTATATCCTCAATAAGTTTAAATTAATTTTATAACAATTTTCGATTTTTTTCATTCATTCATGGATGAGATGATTCAACTGTTACTCATGTAGTAATGATATTTTTAGTCTCAATTTTATTTTGGCGAGACTTACGCAATATTCATCATTCATTTCATTTTTCTGGTTTAGATAATTCCCATGAATGCATTAAATTAATTTTATTATTGAATTTATAGGTATTTACTAATCTGGTTAATTATTTAAAATTCATGGGGTCTATATTTAAAATTTTTCCCTATCGATCGGTAATTTTTTTCTTAGTTTTCTTTCCTTAATACACATGTAATGTTATGAACCTATATTTTTTTAGGAGGTTTATATACTAAAATCTAACATGTTGTCTCATGAATCTCTTTATTTCAATATATTTTACAATTTCCAAAATTCTATTCTCTCAGGTGGATTATGTTTCAACATCACCAAAGTTGTATTTGTTTATTGCAACAATCTCATCATTTAATGGGATTATTTACGATTATGCTTCCATTAATGAAATAATTTGATCCATATCTCAAAAAAATCATGAATATTCTTTGACTATATTTATTAATTATATAATCATGTACTGGTACCATTTTCCCAGTCATTTTTTATTACGAAAAATAATAAATTATTATTATAAAAATACGACTTTTGTTTTATCTTTAGCCGGAATTTTTTTTCTTCCAAATACATTTTTTTAAAAGCTTGGGGTCGAAGCCTCAATTTATTATTAAAGAAAATACCTCTTTAGACTAGGTAGAGGGTGACCCATTAGATAGCCCGAAGTTCCAAGGCCAAGTGGCCTCCATATAGGGCTAGAAAGCCCATTTTTTGGCCCAATGGACCCCTCGGTGAACTGTACTACTACAGTATCCGCGCAGCTACAGTACCGCCACTACTACAGTACCCTACTACAGTCCCTCCGCCGCTATAGTGCTACCACTGCTACAGTCCGCCACTGCTACAGTACTGCTACAGTGCTGTTATAGTTCCCTGCTACCGTATCTCGGGAATTCTCCCCTTCCCGGATTTGATCCTGGGTCTTTTGGATGCCAAGCAGGAGCCTAAACCACTAGGGTATAGGCTCGTTGGCATTTTCTTCCAAATACATGTTTTCTAAAAATGTTTTAATTTTTTAAAAATAATATATTGATATTATTTTTAAATAAAATGTTTTTAGGCAATTTCCAAGATTCCTTTATATATTTTTATCAAACAAAAGTTTTCAATATGCTTTGAATGATCCTTTATATGTTTTCAAGGTTATTTTCAAGGGAAATGTTTTTAAAAAAAATCATGGTTCTTTTATAATTTTTAAATTAAAAAATATATTTAATTTTTTTTCAATATTCATTCATAAATATTCATGTTTATTTTCAAATAAAATGGTTTTTAAAATGGTTTTTAATTTTACTTTGTATGTTTTTAAGGTAAATGATTTTCAAAAATTTCTCATGATTTAGAAAAATTATTCTACTAAAATGGTCTTTGGAGTTAACCTTAACAACTAAGATGGCCAAGGTAGTAAACCATTCCTACCAAGATGGTTTATGGGGTGAACCCATTCCACTAATATGGCATTGAAATTAATCCATTAATAATATGGAAATAATTTTATATGCTTATTTTTCTTCAAATAATTACATAACTTATTCTTATGTTATGCTATACTGGCATATTAACTTGAATCCATTTTGATTTATGTCAAATTAACTACTAATATTTATGAAAGAACACTTGATTATTATCTTTAATATGAATGGTATGATCTTTTAATGTTTGGATTATGTACTCATACCCTTATTTTCATGATTAATCTTACATATCTCAGTTTTTACCCTTATTATGAATTTAATATCATCCTCCATTGTGTTTCCTTTCCCATAGTAATTAAGAAAGGTTTTACATAGGATTACTAAATGGGAAGATATTTTTTAGAAATATTGAATATCATTCACCATATTACTAGACTGTGTTCTATGATTCCAATGATATTAAACTATCATAGTCCTTATGCATGATCATTTGTTATATGATGAATATTCATATAAAATGATGTAATATAAATGTATGTTAAGCGTATGTCATTAGATTGGGTATCCCAGGAATTTTTTAGACAACCATTGGAAACTAGGATGGGAAAACTTTAGTGAGCTTCCAAAGGATATTTTTGAGGATATGTCTAGGGAATATTCAAGGATATGTTTATGGATGAGTTAATGTATAGGAAAATGTTCTATAATTTGGGTAAAATATTGGGAATGTAGTTTCCAAGAAATAAAATCTTATCTAGACAATAGAAGTGGATGTGGCTCTAGAACATATGTACATAGGGTTAAAAAAATAAAAAAAACCCATATTGATATAAAATTCATCAAGTGCTGGTGCATGATATAGTTCCTTGTCGCGAAATATTTTTGACACCCTCAGGGGATATGTTTTGGGAATTCACATACTCATTACAAACCGTCGTTAATTATTTAGATAGATAATGAATTTTAGTGAACTTGGATTCTCTTATGGTTTAATAGATAAATTAATTTGGTTTTATGATTTAAACATCATATAAATATTTTTTACATGAATATATGGTTTTCCACACTGATAAGTGTTCCTCTTGGTATTCTTGTAGGTTATTGTTAATGGCGGGAAACTAAAGGTATCATGTAAATGCTGATTGTAATGGAAAATGTGATGATTGTACTAATGAAAAACCAAATGATATATGAGATGTAAGGAAATTCAATTTTACATGATCTAACTTCTAATGCAATGAATCATGTTGAACTTGAAAGAGAGTAAATGAGGAAATAATGTGATGTTGGTTCCTTTATGAGGATATTCCAACCTTCTTTGAGTGGTTCAACTGATCCATTATTTTCTAAAAAATGGTTCAGTATCACTAGAAATATATTTCTCATTATTTCTTGTTCAGATGATGAAAATGTCATCTTGGCTACTTAGCATTTGTTAGGTGAAGCAGATAATTTGTGGAAACATAATAAGAACATGAGGGATCAAGAATAAATTGAATATGTGGAATGGGAATAGTTTAGGGGGATATTTTTCAATAATTAATTCCCTCATAATATATAAAAAATAAGTAAAACATAATTCCATAAGATGAATAAAATGGGAGGTGAATCTATTAGTATTGATAAAGATAATTTTACAAGACTTTTCAAGGTACACTTCTTGTTTAATCATCATCGTTTAAAGAAAAATCAATCAATTTCATGGCATGAAACAAAGTCATCAAAGGGCATTAAATATATGATACTTTAGTATTTGTGAATAATTAATTAGATATCCACTAAAGTTAGAAATGTAAATTAGATTACCCTACCATTCTTCTGGTATTGATTAGAAAAGGAAGATTCTATCTCATGAAAACTCAAATAGTGGAATGAAATTCCAGGCATTTCTGTGCTATAATTTTGGGAAGAAGTGTCATGTTAATTCCATTAATGGAATTGGGTGGTTCTTTAAATATTTTAAGGTACGACATTAATACTATGAATGTCTAAATATTATTAATATGATTGTTAATGCAATGTAGGAGAAGATAATAACACCCAATGTTCCATCTACACTGTAGTGTTTCATCTGTATGGAGTTTGGTCACTATGTAAATCCATGCCCTAATCCAAGGGATAATATTTTCGATGAGCCACAATAACCTATGAGGATAGAGGGAAAAGGGATGATTATGAAATCACAATGGATAAAGTGAATCATGATAATTATATAAAACATATCATCCCCTACTTAGTTAAGGAATCTAAGGTTGGATTTTCCATGAATATGCACTATAAAAATCTTATTTTCCATACTTTAGGGAAGTTTCATGTGATTATCTCCATCTATATAGATTCCAGAATAATAAATTCACATTTGATAATCTATCAGTACAAGTATGGTCCCATGTTTCTAATTGAAATGTGTTTCTTATAAAAAAAATATATTATTTAAAGAATAAAGGGAGGGTTTTTTTGAAATCAAGTAATTATATCTACTTTTGAAAATTATTAATCCATAGGAAAAGTGAATTGAAATAAACTTTTGTCTCATTATCATCAATCATTATGATATCAATGACTTTTTTCAAGCCTCTTGGTGTTAGGTATTTGTGATCATTAAATTTCTCCAATATATTCTCTTTATCACTCTCTATGAAAACATTGTTGTTAGATTTCACTTCCATGACCATTTATTCACTATACACCAATTTTTCTCTCTGTGTAAACATAGTTATGAGTAACTATTTGTAACTATGATGTTCAAAAAATTCCTTCTGAAACGTATTTTTAATATCCATATTTACGATGACGGGTTACATGAGAGGGACTTTCATATATCAAACCATTAATATGTCAAATTAATTTTGAGGGAAAAAATCATTTCAAGGGGGGTAGAACGTAACCCCCAAATATTTGTTTTTAATTTTTTTTAGTTAGTTTAAATTTTTTGATATCTTTCATTTCATGATACATTGAATATAACTTATTTTATATGAAGGAACTATGTTAGGTTTGTCTTTAACACTACACTAAGGTAAAATTGTGATAAATTAAACAAATGGATTACATTCTGATACATCAAATACTATGTTAGTCTTGTTTTGCACAAAATTCCAAGTTTCATGGATTGTTTTTGTTATAAACAAGTCATTGTTTTACCAAACTACAATATGCTATTAATATTATATCAAAAATATTATTATAGTGGTCACCAAGCCATTAGAACAGATTTTACGAATAATATTAATTAAATTATTAAATTATGGTTGACATTTGAATATAAGATTAATTATTTTGTTTCTATGTAACTAGAAATGAAAATAAAATCCTTTTGAAAATATAGAAAATATTTTCCTAGAAAACTATATTTAGGAAATCAAACCTATTTTACCTCAATAAATTAATTTAAACACTTTTGATAAATTATTTTAATTATATAAAGATATATTATTTGGTCAACTAATTAGCATTTATCTTATGTTTTTTCCATAAATGATATATGAACAAAATAAATTTTAAACATAAAGATGTATAATTTTTCCAAAAATTAATTTTAAGTTATTTTAATTTTTAAAAAAATTTAAATATGAATAATAACACTTTTATAACTTATATTTGGTAATGTAAAATTTTTTTTTGAAATAATAAAATCAAAATTAGCTTAGGTTAAATGTTTGGTATTTTTATGTTAATTTTTATTTTTTGATAGATCGTGAAAAAAATGAATTTTAATTAAAATTGATTTTTTATTATATTTTTTAATTAAATAATTTATATTTAAAATTAGTTTTAAAGAATAAATATATCAATAATACTTAAATTAATACAATTTATATCATGAGAATCAATTTCACATGGAATTTGGATATAAAAACATTGTGTGCTTTTAAACTTCTTCACTTTGTAAAAACCATATAGTTTCATCATGTCTGTAGGATTAATTTTTATTTAATTTCTACCACATATGATATGCAAATTTTGAATAATGGATTAAATATTTTGAAACATAATAATAAAAAATATATAGTTTTTCAATATATTTTTTGACCAAAAATATTAGTAAAGGTAATTAAAATTAATTATAGCGAATAAGGTAAAAATGATTTTAATTAGGGGTTAAACATGAAATTAAGGAGATAACTAAACTATAAAAATTTACAAGATCCATTGGATGGAAATATTTCAAAAATATCCTCCCTTGAAGAAAAAATACAACACTGCAGGAGTCACATGATTTAATGAATACCTCTAAATAGTGTTTTTTCGTATTTATGTTATATATTATATTTATGACATATTTATTCTTTTATAATAATTATATAACACATAAAATCATTCTTTCCATTTTTTGTGGAAATACAGTAATATTGTTTGTTGAAGTGTGGACAACTGTCTCCTCAAAGCGATGTGATTCATTCATAATTTACATGGAATTTATTAGGTATGGGTTTAAAAAGTATATGTGATATATATGAAATATTAATTAAAATTTAATTTAAATATATATATATATATATATATATATTATTTCATTTCATTCAACATAATAAGAAAATCAAAACAACGTTCATCTGTACGTGGGGCCTACTATCTCTATGGACAGTGTGTCTCATTTTCAATTTCTTTATTCTGTTCATTATTATAAATACATATATACTAAATATATAAGATATTTATAATAGTATTTAAATTCATGAATATATAAATAATTATATAAGTAAGAGGATCATGAATTACAATTCAAATCATATACAAAAAATTAAGTGGTTGTTATATGATCTGTAACTGTAACATGGAATCATTAATCCCTGGTTAATATAATATCAAAATAAAATAATGAATTCTATAATATAAAATAATATAAAATTTTATTATATGTATATTAAAATTATATTTTTTTACAGTAGGTTTTAACATATACCAGTAAATTCAATAATTATGATAAGATTTTTCTTGTCTCTATTTTATTTCCCTCAGATATATAAAATATGCACAACTTATTCTTATTGTGTGGTGAATATACATCCCTATGAGATATTATCTTGTTAATAACCTTTATTTAATAATATAAATATTTTTTATTTTGTATTTATTTCATGGATAGGAAGAATAATAATTTACTCAAGTCGTGAGGGATTTTCTAGTCTCACACTTATTTATCCCAGACATATGCCTTCTTCACCACACGTTTCTTTTTTGTGGTGTATATTCTGACAATGAATTTATTCTAAAATTATTATAATTATATTTATTTGTATTTAAATATCCATTTTAAGATATTTATTTCATTGGGTTTATGGTTCAAACGCTCTAAAATCATAAGGTAATTTTTGTCCAAATTTTCCTTCATTGAGAAACATGTTATGCAATATACCTACATTCATTTACATGGTTTATATAATAACACATGACAAGTTTTCCCATGAATATCTTTATTTCATGATATTTTTATATTCATTTAATTTTATTGTATCATGTGGATTATGAAAAATTGTTAACAAATAGATAGTAGATTTTTTATTCAATCCCATACTTTATTGGGATTGTTTATGATTATTTTGAAATGATGAAATATTATGATCCACCTCTCCAGAATACTCATTAATTTTCCAATCCTCTGGTTTTTAATGATATATTAATGTATTGACAATATTTTTCTACAATTTGTTACTTAAGATAATTATGAGTTTTTTTAATAAAATCCAACATCATTTCTATCTTCACTCTTAATTCTATTTTCATCCAAAACCAGGTTTTCTAAAAATATTTTCATAAATATTTTTGATCTTAATTTTGAAGTTATTTACAAAGTAAAAGGGTGTTAATTTATTTTTCATGATTACTTTATAAATTTTTTAGTTTATTTTTAAAGAAAAATATTTTCCAAATGATTCTCATTATTTTTTTATAAGAATTCAAATATAAATGGGTTTCAAACTTTTTTCAAGATTCTATTATAAGTTTTAAAATTTATTTTCAATGAAAATTGTTTTTAAAACATTTTCAAGCATACCCCATACGTGTTAAAAGTGAAAAATATGTTCAAAATGTTTTTAATCTTTTTTTATAATTTTTAGAGTTTTTTTTTCAAAGAAAACTTATTTCAATGTGTTTTTAAGATTCCATTATAGGGTATCATGGGTAATAGATTTGGAAATGTTTTCAAACTCAATTATATATATTCAAGGAAATTTTTAAAAAAAATTATTCAATGTTTATTTGTAGTTTTTCATTTATTTTTTTAAATAATACCTTTTATGTTTTCAAGGTTATTTTCAATGAAAATGGTTTTCAAAAGGTTTAATATGTAAAAAAATAAAATAAGAAATGATATTTTATTAAATAAATGCATTTAAATGACCTTTAAAAATTATTTTACTTTTATGATGCCATCAGTTAGTGTTACACATTAACTAATAAGGCTATGATCCAAGGGTTCCATTCATATTAAAAATTTGAATTGTTTAGTTTTTCATGGAATGATATTTATGAAAACTATTATTACTTAATGGGATATATGAGTATAAAAAACATTTATATTTATTGTGTTATGTGTTAGTGAAACCTATTTCTCTAACAATGTTTATATTTATATGAATCCCTCTTCTTTTCATGGGTTATGATTTGTTTAAATGATTATGAAACCTGCCTATCTTTTCATAGGTAATAAAATGAGGAACTTTTTATGTGCCCATTTCATTTACGTGTCTACTATATGGTTTTTTATAATCATGTAGAACATATATGTTTTATTTCATTATAAGATAGGTGGGACCTATATATCCCTCCAACGCATCGGTTAACGAGCTGTATCTCATTAGATAGACATGCTTGGAATGTGGAGTGATATTTTTTAGTAATGGAAATTGTTCTCTAAGATAGTATTAGGTGTAAACCTTGACTAATAATATGGCCATGGGAGTGAACCCTTAATACCATGATGGTTTGGGTATTGAACCCATTCCACTAATATGGACATGAAATTCATCCTTGAAAAAAATATAAATCATTTTATATTCTTATGAATCTACCAGAATTCCATTCCATATTCATATATTATGATTTCATGGATTTTTATCCTGATTCCCTTTTTATTCATATCTTATAAAATGCAAATATTTATTCCATGACTATTTATTATAATCTTTATGTTGAACTGTATGATCATAAAATGTTATGATTATGTTTTCATGATTTTATGCTTAGGATTATTATTACATATCTCTCTTGTCAACACTTATTGAGAATTCAAGGCCACCATTTCTTTTGTTTCCATTCCCAATGTTATGAAGAGAGGTATCAAGTAGCATTACTAAATGGGAAGACCTTTGTGTGAAACATTTACGATATGTTACTATAATAGATGTTCTTGTTCCATGTTCCCCATGACACTAAACTATTATGAATGTAAGGTATCTAGTTTTATAACATGATGAATATTCATATAAAATGATGTAATATACATCTATGTCAATATTTGGTCACTATAATAAGGGTAAGAGAACATGAGCATTACATTTTAAAACCCTAACATGAATATATAATTATTATAATTAAGATTAATGGATGAAATCTTGGTATTTCTTAAGACATGGATCATATTGGAATCTAATTACATGAACCATGAAAACATAAAATTGGAACTAAACATGGATTTGTGGTATAAAAAATAGATTATGACATTGTGAAGAAGTATATATAGATGAATGTTCCCAATAAAGATAATTACATGAAATTTAGACCTCTTATAAACTAATGTACATGAAATTAGGTCCATGCATAATATTATCAGCATGAAAGATATGTCCATGAATAACAATGTGAACATGTAATCAAGTTCAAATGCAGCATTGTGAATATGTAATCTGGTTCATAAAAATCATTATGAACACATAATCAATATCATGTAAAGAAATTTAACATGTAATCAGGTTAATTCAGCATATTGTTAACCTATAATCAGGTTTACACATAATATTGTGAAAATGAAATCAGGTTCACTCACAAGATTTGGAAAATATAAATAGGATCACACATAAAATATTTACTCATGAGTTATCCATAATTATCAAATGATTTGGATGGAGATATAGGTATCACTAATCATATAATGAGAAAAATTTGTGTCTTCTCCACAAGATCAAACAACCTTAATCCTAGCATAACATGTAGAAAAGAGATAATTTTTGTAACTATTTGATCACATCATCATAGCATAACCCCAGTAAAAAGAAGTGATTTCATAAGACTATTGTTACTGTATACCCCATGAAAGTTAAATTTATTTGATAATAATCTTGTTGTCATAAACCATCCAGATAAATAATTAGAATTAAATCCATATTCCATATCCCCAGTAAAGCATAAGTTATATAAATAAATTCCATCATAGATAAAAATTATTTTGAAATATCACATGGAATATTTCAAAATGAAAAGTAATATGTATTAAAATTAAATTTTTGAAATGATAAACATCATAAAATATTTTAAAACCCCATTTATTCGAAAATAAAATTGTTGAATTTATAATTAAATATTGAATGAACATAATTACATTTATGGATGAAAATTTCATTCATGTCGTACTCATTAAAAACAAATATTCATTCCACACTTTTTTTAATTCCAAATTGGAATTGTTTGGAAAATTTCATGAATATTCCATTTAAATAATTCTGTAAAAAAACATTAATAATTAAAATTTTATTTTAGTAAATAATTTTAAATTACAATTTCCAAAAACAATTTTAGAAAACATGGTTTCTGAGGAATAATTGTTTTCGATTGAGATAGAAATAAAGTTGTATTTTATTAAAAAAATTAGTTGAACTAATGAGCCTATAAATATATTAAAATTAATAGAAAACATTTTTTGTCAATTAATAACTATAGTATATGGAATATGATGAGTTTATTATGTGATAGAAAGAATATTTCATTTTTTGGAAGAATAACTACAAATAATATGGATGAAAGATGAGATTATAACACAAAACACTTAAAACATTGGTATCATTGAATTGTAGTACCAGTGAAAGAATGAAGTTAAAAGAAACATTAAATTTCATGAGATAAAATAAATTCATGAAATTAAATTTTAATTGGTATGCATAAACACCTTAGAATATAACATAGTTGCATAATGTTCAATATTTCTCAAAAAATAAAAATTAAGACAAAAAACTCTTACCATTTTGGTAAATTTTAAACAATAAAACACATGATAGAGAGATAATAAAATGTATATTAATTTAAAAATAATTTATATGTGAATCATAAAAAAAATAAATTCATGGAAATTGTATAGAAAACAAATAATAAATAGTTGTTGATTATTAAATGTGTCTCATGGAAGTAAAACAGTGGGATGGAAATCCATTACCACATTGGAAATATTTTTAATTATTAGCCCCAATAAAGAATAAAATAAAATGAGACATTAAATATCATGAAAATGAGTAGATTATGATATAAAATTTCAATGGGATAGTATATATACCACACATAGAAAGAAGTAGTGAATTCTAATATTGCTCCTTGAAATAAAAGATATACTAGAAATCTCTTTCCATAAATCTTGACTTCCATCATACACGTTCATCAATCTGGTGTAATAAATTTATGATTCGTATAATTCAAATATGTAACCAGAAATTCATTTATATAATACCATATATTATTTACTTGTGACGTTTTATTACCTTTTTTTCACAATTACATCGTAAAGTCACAATTTAGACAATAATTGCTCTGTTTTTCCGGAATATTTTGATTCGTTATTTATTGTCCTCTTACATTGATCTTGGTTTCATAATATCCAAAATTTCAACCACGATATATACATATATATAATATATTTATTACATACATATTTATATTAATCGATTAATATTAGATATTGAAAATGAAATACACAGTTCATGGAGATGGTTGGTCATACATACACACAAATGTAATTTAAATTTTATGAACATATTGAAAGAATTGAAGTTAAATAATATTTTTACACATTATAATATTTTTAATTTAATTTATTTTTGTTAAAACCATCCATATTTCATTCCATGTAAACCGTGAGTGAATTGCATCACTTTGCGAGGCGGTAGTCTGTCGTACGAACAAGCGATGTTATCGCATCCCAAACAAAATAAAGAGATAGAAGGTATATGTGGAATAATATATACATATTTACATTAAATTCATAAAAATAATAATAAAATGTTAAATAAATCATTATATCCTACATTGAAAGGTGGTTATGGAAAACAAACTAAAACGGTTCGTGCGGTGGTAGTTTGTCATACACACGATAGATAATTTCGTTTTTTATTCAATGAGAGTAGGGATGGGTATACATTATTAAATTTATATAAAACATCTCATTTTATAGAAAATAATTATTTTAATATATTGTATTTTAGGATACAAAATTGAATTTGGAAAATTAATAAAGAAAAATTATGTGTTCTTAGGCAAGACAATTACCTTTGCTTAGAAGAACCTCCTTTGGATCACTTATTAAGAACCATATTGTTGGTGTTTTGGGAGGAACAAAAACTCTAGAACATAGATAATGGTTTTGACGTATTTTTAAGCAGATTTCAAAAATATATGGTTTTATAGGGGGTTAATATTTTATGGTTGTTGGTTTCCTTTTATAAGTGGGGTAAAGTAACCAACTTACTAACAACATGGAAATTTCCCACATGAATCTAAATTATTAAAGTCATTCACAAGGAAAAATATTCTAAATTACCATATATTAGAAAATGGGAATTATTATATTGAAATATGTCTATCCAATATAAATTTTTAATGTATTTTGATCTTTTTATCACATAGAATCGTAGTTTAACTCCTAGTAAACCCATTTTTACCTTAACTTTTGTAATTTGTTTTTTCCATGTTCACTCTTTAAATTGGTATAAAATTAAGTTCAAATTATTTTATAATATAAAATATTATGATTTAAAATATATAATATATTTATTCATATTCATTTCAGATAATTGAAAAACTAAAATTTATAATTAATATCATTGATGCGATTAGAATGTGGGGTTTCAAAAAGAAAACGTTCAAAAGACAAGATGGATTTTATATAAAAATTAAATATAAAAATTATTCCAATAACCTAAACTGGATCAATATATATATATATATTATCTAATTATACATTGAAATAAAAATTAAATTGAAATAAATTTTCAAATAATATAAAAAAATAAATTTTTCAATTAAAAGTTAATATTCTTTAATATTCATCAAAACAATCATTCCAGAAAATTATAAAAAATTTATGCTAGGATAATTTTTAAATTAAAATATATAAAATGAATTTTATCTTTATAAATAAATTTTATAAATATTTCAAACCTTCAATTTATTACTATTCAAAAAATTAAATAACATATCATTTCTTTGTGAAAATAGTATTTTCAAAACATATAAATAAATTATTAAAAAATTAAGCAATTTTGTATTAATGTTTTTTTAATGTAATTTAATTATACAT